>CM062820.1:573875070-575075070 GCA_031772625.1 Pinus tabuliformis
GAAGTCTTTTTTCCCAGGGTTGGAGATTTTAAAAACATTTTATAGGTTTCAATACAATGGAAGAAGTGAAAATAGAGTCAACCATCGATGGACCAAAAAGGTTTAGAGTCGAAATGGACGTAATAATATTGTTAAGGGCTAAAGAGATACTGTTATGTGATGAGAGAAAACCAATAGAAGGCCTGAAGAGACTAGGCCCATTACAAGGATTCACAAAGGGCAAGACCAAAATAGAAAGAGAGGAATGGAGAGAAAAGGAAGTACCCATAGGGAGAGATGCCTCCTCCGTTGTCATCTCATCCACCACATGTACAAGAGCACTCCCTTCAGCCACAACAACTGCAGCCCACTGATTATCATTTTTTTCATTTTGTAATATGACCTCCACTTGCTGGTCCCCTGATTGGACACCCGGTACCATCTCATCATCCACAAGAAGTTCCTAAAATTCCTGAACTAGTTCCACCCGGTTCTTCCTCCTACACCCAAACCCCAAAGGGAAATCCCTTGCCAAGTGGCCATGCTTATGACAGTGGTGGCAACGATATGGAAATTTTTCATAATCCAGGGTCTATGTCAAGGTATAGCCCACCACTTGAATCTCCATCATATCCACCAACCCCTCCCTCGGGTCCAAATAAACCAGAATACGAGCCACTTTCCTTTCATTTGTTACTTGGAAGGACATATCTACTTCCAAAAAAGTACCCAAAGTGTTCCCAATAGCCTTAAAAACATCCAGGGACTAGAGTTGAGGAGCAAGTGAAGGGAGGTGTACCCACATCGGAATCTCACCCAATATTTCTCTCTACGCATCAAACAAGGGGTGCCATCTCTTGAAGAAAATAGGGAATTTCCCAAAACCCCAATGTCATTCCAGAACCCAATCAACAACTTCTGAATTTGAGAAACGTATCATAAACCACCCCTTTCAAGGCTAATAGCCTCTGTCTGGGACTCTAGCCCTGATGCCCATTCCTTGATATAGTTAATAGAAAATTTTTTTCCTTTTACCCTACCCACAAGAATTCCATCTGTTGCATCCATTACCTCATCCATCTGGATATCCACCCCTAAAATAAGTTTAGGTTTCCCCTCCTTCTTCCTTATTACCTTCCCCATTTTTCTCTTCTGTCCAAAGGATAAAACATTCACCGATGGAGTGACAAAGGTATTATCTTCATCCACTTGGTTTCCCAAGCCCTGTACACCACCCACTAGGATATCATATGCAATTAGAGTATTCTGAAGGCCTTCTAGAACCAAATCCTGACCACCAATTCTGCTAGTGAGGGGTTTATCCACCTTCCCTCGACCCTAGAGACCCCAACTTTGGAAAACCACCCTGGTCCAAGGCTTTGCTAGTGAAATCATGGAACCCTAACCCAACATTCACATAAGATTCCTGTAATGGAAACCCTGTTGAATATTTTATCTCTGAAAACCCATTAAAGGTTTTCAAATCATCAACCCTGGTCTCTGCCTCGAGCCGAAAATACTCTGAGAGATTAATCAAACATTTCATAATAGGGACTTTGCAATTCAAATTTTTGTAAATACCTGGTCCCTTGACTAGCTTCCCAGTCCCCATAAGTTCATTTAGGCAAGAATGAAGCCCCACCTACCTCTTTAAATGACTACTCCTTACAATTTCTTCCAATCCACCCGTTAAAACCCCAAAAATACAGACAACAGCAAGGGATATGGGACTTACCAGTAAACCCGTCGATGACGTATAAGAGAGACCCACAAAAACTACCTTTTTCAAACTTTCATGAATTCTAGACTCTGGAAACCCGTAATCTATCTTTGAGGAGGGGGTTTTTGACTCTTCCAACAAACCTATAACACTGCCATAATTCCATGCCATCTCTGTACATAAACTTTTTCCAAGTGGTGACTTAGCTGGCATAACCCCCTTCATTATCACTAGGTTCTTTGTTGTTAGTTCCAACCTCCACACTGATAGAATGTCCTCCAGCACCAGGTCCAAGTCTACAAAGTTAGACAAAATCACCATCACTCAAAACAATGAGTAAAGTAAACAAAAATGAAAAAAACCGGTGTGTCTGGTAAAGGCTTGGTGAGAACCCGCAAGCCAAAACCCTGAGACAAATCATGGTAACTGACTTCCCCAAAAGTGAATGCCACAAGAAAACAAATGGAAAAGAGCACAATGGAACCGGAGTAGAAGACCAGAAAGAACCACAGATACTTTGGTCAACCTAATGATAGGAAAAAAACAAAAACAAAAAACAAAACATTCAAACTAGGAGAAAACCTGAACATTCATATTTTAACCCTCCTTGAGTGAAACAACTGCAAACACATCCCCCTATTTCATTCAATTCTGACCTCCACATGTCTACACCCAAACACTATCAAGAAACATGTTTCAACAAGTTCTTCTGATGCCACCATATTGAGTCTTCCATTTTCGAGGAAAACTAGAGTTCTCGACAAACCCTACACTGGTGGAAAGTGCACCTACAGTAAACTATAATTCCTTTGACTACTCTAGTCAATTGTCAACTTTCATTAGTTAATTGAATACCTATCAACTTAGACTAAGATAATTGTTCTTCCAACTTTATTATTGACTATTTACTCAATATTGCACTTGTCTTCCCTAGTTGTTTTGTCCTTAGTAGACTTGTTGATTTTCATTCCTAGTCATGTTGCCTAACTAGACCATCAATTTACTATACTCTAGTTGACAGATTACCTACAAATAGTACAGTACTTCAACATCCCACTTGTTTTATTCTTTGGATGAATTGTTACTACCATTATTTTAGTGAATAAGGGTTCCCAGACCCAAATCATCTCTACAAAAAGAGAATTTACTAGCACTCACTAACTTTGTTAGAAATTCTACAGCATTCTTTACCATCTCTACTTTCATGGATATCACCTTCTTGCTTTACAACATGTATCTAATGAATTGATATGTACATTAGTTATTTTCCTTGAAACGGTAAGCCAGGTTCTTTTCCAGTAATATTTCACTTTGAATGTCACAACCTATCCTTATTTCTTATTGAGAAAACCCAATTTATCAACATAACTACCACAATCAAATTGCTTCCTTATTCGCATGAGTGGCTACCATGTATTCAACCTCCATCATAAATTATTCCATGATTGGCTATAACTTATTCATATAGCTAATAGATCCCAAAACAACTTGAATACATATTCACTATTCTACCTTATTTTGTTGAGATCACCAACACAATCAACATGGAAAAATCCTTGTATATTTTATACATTTTCATCCACAAGTACTTCATGGTAGTTGTTGGTTTCTTCCTATAGCAAGGGTTAGAAAAAATACCTAAACTATGGGTTGCAAATAGTCCAACAAGGAAATTTAAGGACAACCTATCTAAACCCTAGGATGATCACACATTCATATGTTTTATTTACAAATACGCAAAATAACAATACTAAAATATATATATATTACAATACCATATAACATGTGATGAACTCCAAATGAAACCCAAGAATAAATTTTATTATTTCACCTTTGAGAAAGTATTTTTGAACAATGGTTCTGGAGACCTCCCCCTTGGGAGGGTTTGCTGGAAATCTTGTTTGCAACAATGGTATCCCTCTCTCCAAAGGGAACGTGAATCAAGGAAGAAAAAAGAAAAATATTTGAGCTTCTCAATGGGAAGGCTCAAATGGCTTAGGATCATAAGTTTTACAATGGAAATGGTTCATGTGAAATGAGGATAAAACATTTCCTATTTAGAATAAAATGCTAACTATACTTAATGAGGTCAAATATTGTAAACTATTTGTTGGACCAAATTAAGATCTAACTAATTTGGTTTTTTATTATTATTTGTGAGAGGAAAAGGTAAAAAATAATGGTTAATGACCTTTAATTGGGTAAGTAACTCAAATATGAATATTTGTTGAGTTAATTAGTGAAAATGATCCATAAGTAAATGGTTTATTAGATTATTTCCATTTAATTCGGTCGGGAGTTTTCTTGGAAGTGGTTGATGGGAGGCGATGGAGGAGGGCCCATTGCAAGGCACTGCAAATTATTTTCCCTACATAACCATTGATTCTCCCTCTGAAACCAATCAAATCCTCCCTTAAATATTTGACAACGCTTCTCGACATACCATAGTTTCCCTAGAAATTTTTATAACTATTTCCTGTGAACCCCTAGGATTTCCTCCATTAGATGGTTATGAGTTTCTCAAAATATCTTATGGCATGGTTACAGTACAATGTACTAAGAACCTGTATAAACAACAAGAAGACTCTTTTCAACTAAAGGTTTTGGACTAATGCAAGCCATAAGGTATTTTTCACCCCATGGATGAAATTTTAGTTGATTTTACTAAGGACCCTCACGAGGGTATATCCATTTTTACCATGAAAATTTCCTTTCCTTAGAAAAGGAAGGGTATCCACCATGATATAGTGGGAGTGGAATTGAAGGAACGATGCTCCCCTAGGTATGGATGTTAATTGGAAGTTCAACAATGGTTGTCACTAGGGTAAGTGGATGTAGTGGTCCCTTTAGACAACTCAGGAAACACCATAGGGAGCACCTACTCCAACTCCAACACTATTTTTATCTATAGATAGGTTTCTATTTTGGTAAGTTTCTAGTCCCCTCCTCTCTCGTCCTGGTCTCCCTATGAATTTTTGGATGTGAGGTTGACTCACCATAATCGACAACAATTTGGGCAAACTACTAGAAGTTGCCATGTCCTTTCTGGAATCTAAGGAACTAAAGGTCAAGAGGGTCTAGTCCTTTTGGAAATCCATGGAGGCCTCTAGAGTGAAACATAAATTACTCACATGGGAGAGTTACAGATTCAAACCCTAGACTACAAAGGAATACCTTTCAAGTGTAGATGTTGTCAGAAGCATGAAAATAATGTACTTCAATGTCATCCTTCATTCAAAGGAAAGTAGAGAGTAGAAAGGGTTCATGCTCCTACCTAGAGAGCACATGATATTTTGGCTGAAGATACTAGGGGGAGATCTTATCTACTAAAAAAAGGAAAAAGGGACAAACCTGATGGACACTTTTGTAGCTCCTTCTCAGTGAACCTTCTTATAGGTCACATTCTAGGTACATGGATCTGATTCTATGCATCATTCTCTAGGACAAGCCTTAGACCTTCCACTGTCAAGATTGACTCCTAACTCAAGTACTTCTTCTCCCCCCCGCCTCTCTACTTTTCTGGTCAATAATAATGATATTATAGTTTTAAATTCTCTTACCCAAGGGTCATCCTTGGCTAAGACATTTGTCAAACTACCTCCCCTTCATTTTATTTTTAGATATTTTAATTATCCCCACCCTCCCCCTAAAACATTTGACTCCCCTCTTCCCATTGCTTCACATGATGAATCCTCCTCCCTCTAATTTCCTCTACACCTCATTATGTATTTTTTCCCGTGAACCACCAACTCCTCTCTCCTGCTCAGTGGTCTTGGTATAAATTCCCCTGATATCACCATAAGAAAAGGTATAGGACTTCAATCAAAACTTGTTCTAGCCCAAAATTAGGCTCTCGCAGACATGGTATCTGGCAAAAAACTCTTTATAGACAAGAAAAATAAAGCCCTTAAAGGGGTTGACTCATTATTCTTCTTTCCCTAAATTGGAGGGGTTTGGTTAGCCCTCCTAAGTAAATATCCCTCCACCAATTTCTTGAGCTTGAGGTGTTGGTATTATCCTCCTCCAAGAAAGCATGGGGGTGGGGGTTTCTATATCTAGTTTATTGGAAAGATCAGTTCCCGAATGGAATTTTACATGCACTAATATTTGGGGTAGATTAGGAGGTCAGGAATTAGGATGGAACCCTTGTTTCATCAAATCCCTGAATATCTAGGGGATGGAATCAATTCTTGTCTTAAACTTTTTATCTGTGGAACTTAATTCAAAAAATTTAATCCTTAATACATATGGCTCACCCTAGGATAAGATCTGCTTCGAGGAATTTTTAACCCATAAAACCTATGTTTCTTAAGACAACCTTATCATCAATGGGGACCTAAATTTCTCTCTAGATGTTGCAAAGAGCTAGGATCCATAGGCATAGGATGACCCTAACATGACCTTCACAAAGATATTGCTTTATCATAACATTATTGACATAAAGCTAGTAAATATTAGACCTATATGGTGGAACAAGAGAATAGGAGAGAATCGTGTTTCTAAGTGACTTGATCAGTTCTTACTCACTAAATAATTGGTGGAACAACCAAGTGTCTAGATCGCTTCTCACTCATTGAAAAATTGGTGGAAAAAATGTCACTAATCATATAATGGATCGGAAAAGATGGGGGATCGGATCACTCCTCAATCACGTTGGATATCATGACAATGGGGCAAAGGCTCACCAACTATTTCAAACTCAAATCCACTTGGCTAAAAGATGATATCTTGTGGAGCTTGTGAAAAAAGCATAGAAACCTTTCAATACCTTATCGAATTTCTCTACAAGTGGCCAATTTACTAATAACCTAAAATATATTAAAGAGAAAACTATAAAGTGGTTGGTTAACAAAATGGTGAGGGACTCTCAAGATCTTAGAGATGTGGAAGCAAACCTTAAATCTATATTGGAGGAAGCAACAAAAGGTTTCAAATAAGAGGAATCTAAGGAGATATTTTTACGACTTGAAGGGAGAAATAAAATCCTACTGGTAGACATTGAATTCACTTCAAGGATCAAAAGCAAGGTATCTAGTTGTAAGCTAGAGATGAGAACACCAAATTCTTCCAAAATTACACAAAAGTGAGAAAAATGTGCAATACAATCAGGAAGATGAAGGGCTCTAAGGGGAATAATATGTAATATTTTTAAGACCTTGTAGATCTTGGGAAAAACTACTTCGACAACCTTTTTAAATAATCACAAGGAGCCTCCATAAACAAGGTCGTTCAATTGGCCCTTTGTTTCAGTAGATTTACTAAACAATGCAGATAATGGACACCTCATGGAAGTTGTATCTATGGATGAGCTCAAGAATGTTTTGAGAGGTTTACAAAAGGATAAAAATTTTGGCCCAGATAGGTACTCTATTGAATTTTTTATGGTGATTATCGACATCCTGGGTGAAGACCTCCTTCTAGTTATCAAGGAATCTAGAATGGAATGCCATACATAGGTTGCCTTCAATTCCACATTCATTGCTTTAATCCCCAAGACAGATAATACCTCAACCTTTGATAAGTTCCACCTTATCTCACTCTATAATTGCATCTACAAATTCATTACAAAAATCATCTCTCAAAGACTCAATCCCATCCTATCCAACTCTATCGCAAAGGAACAATTCACCTTCTTGGAAGGGATACTAATACATGAATCCATTGGGGTGGCCTAGGAATGTCTCCATAGCCTACAACAATTTCAAGTGAAGGGAACAATCCTCAAAATTGATATATCCAAAGCCTTCGATCATGTTAGCTAGCTCTATATCTGGATTCTACTCACCCATTTGGGATTTAGATTGGATTTCATTAAATGGATCGTGAATTTCATTTATTATGTCTCCTTTGTTATGCTAATTAATGACTTAGCCTCTCCTTTATTTCAGGCGAAACGAGGGCTAAGATAATGTTTCTTGATTTCACCTCTTCATTTCCTATTGGTTTCCAAGCAGTTTAGTAAATCTGTAGAGGAAACTTGCAGAAGGAATTCTCTACAAGGAATCAACGTTGCCCCCACCCTCCATATCACTCATCTTCTTTATGTTTACGATGTCCTCATTCTCAAAAATGGCTCATGAAGAAATTTAAGAGAAATCAAGGATGTTATAGCTCTATTTGAAGCTACTATAGGCATGCTCACTAATAATCTTAAATCCTCCCTAAATTCCTTTGGGCTCATTGATGGCGAGTTGAGGTTTCATCAGCACCTTTTTCCTTTTGATCTTTAAAATATGGAGAATGGCTTCAAATATCTAGGATTCCTCCTTAAACCAAACTCCTACACAAGTGATGAGTGGTTATGGATCGAATCTAAAATCTAAAAGTGGCTAACATCTTAGAGCATATGTTGGATATCTAGAGTAGGTCACATAGTGCTTATTAAATATGTGCTCCAAGTCATACAGTCCATTGGATGCCCTTCTCTTGCATACAAAAAAGGAACTCACAAAATAATTCATAAATTCTGGTACAACTTCTTATGGGAAAGTTCTTGTGAGAAGTATGCCTTCCCCTGAGTTAAGTGGGATAGAATTGATATGCCTAAGGTCTGGGGGGGATGGGGTATAAAATATATCCCCTTTTTCTCCCAAGAACTGACAACGAAGGTTGGATGGTGATGACTCTCCACTTAGAGCTTATGGACCACTATGGTTTATAGGAAATACATTTCCTCCTATCCCTCGAAGACAAGATAAGAAGCAACAACAAGAACAAGCATAATGATTCTAACATATGGCAAGTTGTCACCACTTCCTTCCCCCTTATTGAACATGGATAGGCTTTGAAATTAAGGGATGGATCTCGTCTCCACTTAGGAGTGGATAAAGGATTGAAAGTAATAATTCCCATTGTATCCTTGTTGACTGCATTTCATTCCTTCATGAAAAAATTCTCTTTACCCTCAATCATGCAACAACTACCCTATAGAACCCGCTCAGAGAACAACAATAGCACAGGAGGAGGAGGTGCTTACCACTCATCAAAGAAGAGTCTCAAAATGAGATAACATGATATCAATGAGGTGTGGTAGGCATACCCATACCCATCGAGATAAATTATTACAAAGAATAATGATGTTCCCAACAAAGTGGGTTTGAGAAAAAATATGTAGTACATCATGTGCCAATATTAATGGGCCAGAAAGTAATACAATGAAACACATAGTCCCATAAACATGTACCCATAAAAAAAGGACCAAGAATAATACACTAATATTTGTTGATCAAGGTGCATATGACTAAATGTTGATTTGTATAGCTTGGGACGTACTCCAAGCCCTAGGGTTCAGGGTTTGGATGGAAAAGCACCACAAAGGTCACTTGTGGGCTTGGAATCCAAGAATGGGGTTTTACACCAAATCGTATTTTGGGCTCTTCTAGGAGCACATTTCTATATGTGAGGGCATGAGACAATAGAGGCTGGACAGGAAATTTCAACACTTCAAGAATCATCGAATTCCGAGTTGTAGAAGTGGATAAATGATTTTTTGAAGTTGATAAATAATTATTTGGTATTCAAGTCATGTAGGCTTGAAGTAAAATTGTCCAAGAGTGATGTCCCTTCATGAATTTGTGGAGTCCTCATGTTGTGTATAAATATGAGGTGAAATGGAGGACTATTCCTCATCCATCTTGTGCAATAAATACCTAAGAAAGAAAATCACATGGATCTGAATTGGGGACACAACAAGAAGGCCTAGACACATAGAGGATGAGGATTGTTCATGAACTGGATAGGGGTCTGACATATGTAAAAGAGTTAGATTTTGCGTTGTGGGGTGCAAATTTTTTGAAGGGTGAAACGGGGCCATGAAAATGCTATTTTGGAAGGCCGCAACCCTGTTTGTGGAGGCTGCAGCCTAGGGAGGTGTAGTGAGGCTATTTGGGGCTACTTTGAAGGGTAGATTGTCCTACTAAGAGGCTACCGCAACCCTAGTTTGGGTGCTGAAGGGTGTCGTGATCCTCATAGGGAGACAATCCCATGTCTTGGGCTATAAACTACCCTAGGAGAGAAGCATAAATGGTAGCAAGTACTTGGAGGACAACCGTAACAAAAGGAGAAAATTATGGGCTAGTTCATTGGGTGGTTAACGGACTGTGTTTAGTACCCTAACTAGTCCCAAAATTGTAGTGTTTCAGAAAGTCGGAAAAACATCGTTTGGTATTTTTTGGGTAATAGTTTGGTGATGGGATTTAGATTAGTGTTGCAGCATATGAAAGCCATGTATTGGAGTTGACTTGGGTGTCGTGAAGACTTCAATTAGAAGCATATTTCATAGTGATGGATTGGGCATCATTGGTTTGGTGGAGGGTAGTGTGTTGATAGCCAAAATTATCCCTAGACAAACTATCTTGAAGTGATGAAGAGGAGTTGAAGATTGGGTGAAGTTTGCAGCCTTATGAGTAGCTCTTTTATGGATGAAAGAGGCTACTAAAAGGTAGATTGGATATCGGGAATTGGCCAACATAGAGAGTATATTCATGAGCCTATGTACATGCTATAGAAGTGACTTACAGTAGTACTATTAGGTGGCATCCCTCCTGGAGTCTCGATGTGTTTTCATTTGAAGGACTAAGGGGCAGACAGTGAGTAGTACGGAAGCGAAGGATCAACAGGACAAGATACGACATAAAAACTACAACAAACTTTGTCGTTGTATCTTATATACCATAGATTGTTGTATTATTCATATTTGGTTTAATATAACGAAGATTGGTGATTGTGCAATATTGTACAATTTTGTTAAAAAGTGTGCATATTTGTGCATATGTGATTTATTGCTTCATATTTCCACTGCGCGAATTAGTTTATGGTTGATATTCTTAGCTTGGTAGCTTCATTGATTTTAAGACTCTAACCTAGACAAAAGGTCGTGCAAATTTAGAATGGTATCAGAGCATGTTTGAGCTACTTTGGAAGTAAATCAGAGTTGTCCACAGAGAAGTACAATGTGAAAGGGAGTTAGGGCTCACTGCAATGCCCAAGTTGCAACCGAGTCTTTGTTATGAGGACAGGTAGGAGGCGTTATCCAGCTATGGTCCTTGGAAGGAAAGGATCAAGTTGGTGTTGCAGGTCAACAATATTTGGGAGTTCACCAAGAAAGGGATCAAGAAGCCAACCAACCCTAAGGAGCTAGAAATATATGAAGATTTGGATGCGAGGGTGAGATTGATCATCCTAGAAGGTGTGAAGGATGCCCTAGTACCTCATTTTTCTAGGAAGAAAAATGCACATGAGATGTGGACGCTTCATCAGAATTTTTTCTGTAATAAGAATGGGAACCGGGTATTTGTATTGGAGGATAATTTGAAGTCCACCAAGATGATGAAGGGTGAAAACATGACCTCGTATCTGACGAGATTGTCTCAAGTAAAAGATGAGCTTGCTTCCATCTGTGCGACTATCTGATATGGAGATATGGTAAATATTTCCTTGAAAGGGTTCACTGAGGAATGGAAGCCCTTCATCAAAGGGATTGTTTCCAGGGAGAAGTTGAAAGGCTAGGATAAGTTGTGGGATGACTTCATTCAGGAAGAGTTGAGAGATAAGGATCTTCATCCAAAGAAGAAGTCTTTCAGTGATGACATGGCACTTGCAACACAAATGAAGGGTAAGTAAAAGAAGGACTTGAGTAAAGTCAAGTGTTTCAAATATGGTGGGATGGGTCATTACTCGTTGAGATGTCTGATGAAGAAGAAGGGAGATGATGAGAAGAGGAAAGGAAAGCAAGTCGCCAATGTTTCCACTTCAAATGAGATAGATGATCTCACTAGGATATTGGAAGAGGAGGAATTTGCTATGATTTCTCATTTCTCGCATGGTACTATCAATGAGGATGGATGGTATGTGGACAGTGGTGTGACAACACATATGACAGGGTCATTGGAGGTTTTTGAGACTCTAGTTGAATTGGACTTGAAGTTTCACATGGTGTTGGGTGACAAGAGTCAGTTGGAGATCTGAGGATTGGGCGTTGTGCCATTCAGAATGGAGATAAGATGTATGACATGGGTCCAGGATGTACTATTTGTACTAGGACTTTGATATAGCATGATTTCCATCTCGACGATTGAGAGGAATGGGTTTGAGGTCTTGTTCCAGGATGGGAAGTCAAGACTCAGGCCCAAAGGCTCTAAGTCCGATGGTATTGTACTCAGAGTTAGAGAGCATGGTCTCTACAAGTTGATGGGTAGGCATGTGGATCATGGAAACTAGTAGGTGAAGTAGGTGCAGGCTTCATAGGAGTGGGTACAAGTTCCCGAGAAGAAGGTACACCTTCTCGAGAAGGTTCAAATTCTAGAGACTCAGAGGGAGTCTTTTTCGAGAGGGAGCTTGCAGATTCATAGGGAGACTCTGCAGTCTAAGAAGAGCATGTGGTTAGTGGAGAGCAAGGGTGCTCCTACAACTAACAAGAAGGAATCATGGAGAGAGTGGAAGATGTTATAGGATAAGAAGAAGAATCATGTTGCTTCCAACGTGAAAATGACACTTTCGAGAAAGGCATAGTTCACCATACAAGGATTGTTGTGATTGTGAGTGCCTAGAGTTGGGAAAGTGTTGCGAGTAGTGATGATGATGATGAGTTACTTCCTACTCTTGGAAGTACCTCCCTCGCTAAGAGGGAGTGTTGATTTGTATAGCTTGGGAGGTACTCAAAGCCCTAGGGTTCAGGGTTTGGAGGGAAAAGCGCCCCAAGGGTCACTTGTGGGGTTGGAACCTAGGAATGGGGTTTGCACCAAATCGTGTTTTAGGCATTTTCAAGAACAAATTTCTACATGTGATGGAATGAGACAATAGAGGGTGGAAAGGAGAATCCAATATTCAAGAATTGTAAAATTATAAGTTGTAGAAGTGGAGAAATGAATTTTTCAAGTTGACAAATAATTATTTGGTATTCAAGTCATGTAGGCTTGGAGTAAATTTGCCCAAGAGTCATGTCCCTTCATGAAATTTTGGAGCCCTCATTTTGTGTATAAATATGAGGTGAAATGGACGAATATTCCTCATCCATCTTATGCAATACATACCTAAGAAAGAAACTCGTATAGCATTGAATTTGGGATGCAAAAAGAAGGCCTAGATATTGTGGAGGAGGAGGATTGTTCATGAATTGAATAGGGGTCCAAAATATGTAAAAGAGGTTGAGTTTGTTTTGTGGGGTACAGATTGTTTTAAGGGCGAAATAGGCCATCAAAAGGTTGTTTTGGAATGCTGCAACCTTGTTTGTGGAGGTCACAACCCAGGGAGGATAAACGAGGTTGTTTGGGGCTACTTTGAAGGGTGGACATGTAGGTTTTAACCTCATACATAAATTACCTGCATACGAATTCTAAAACGCAGAAAATAAACAATGCGAGAGAATAACACATAAAACACATATACATAGAGATTTTCCCCTAGATCCCAAAATCGGGACTAGCAGATTGGTTTTTCATTATGTTGCTTTCAATGTTACAATACATATATATATACATGTGGAAGCATCCAATACCATGGACCGAAAACCATCACGTCTAAAACCATGTGTGTAAACCATGCACAAAACCATAGGTAGGTTCACCCACCTAATATAGGATCCAAAAAAAATTGCCCTTGGGCACTACCCAGGACCCCGTAGAGGGGGGATACCTACCCCCCTCGAACCCCCTATGACCCCCCACTGCACAATCAACGCAACAAAGGGGGGGCTTCGCCCCCCCTCTAACCCACTGGTTAACTAGGGCAGTTAGTTGTGGAAAGAATATAACACAACCAAACATTCTTGCACTTGTTTTTTTCTTTCCACAGGGGGGCATAGGAGAGCTTAGTCATTTATCTAGCCTTGCGATGCCCATTGTTTCTCTACACCATGAGAACTTCTCAGAGCTCACAAATTTTTTCAATGCATTTGTAGTATTCTTCATAATGTCCACCTTTACCAGCAACACCTATTTGTCTTTTATCATATCCCTCACAAAGTGATACTGAACATCAATGTGCTTTGCCTTTGAATGGTAAGAAGGGTTCTTTGCTAAGAAAATTGCACTTTGGCTATCACAGTCTATCCTTATAGCTCCCTATACTAACCCCATACTTGAAAACAATCTCTGCAACCAAACTGCTTCATTGCTTGCATGAGTGGTTGCCATGTATTCTACCTCTATAGTTGATAACACCACTACAGATTGTTTCTTACTCATCCAATTGACTACACCTCAACACATACCCACTTGTAGATCTTCTCTGATCCAGATCTCCAGCCCAGTATGCATCAACAAAGCCACGAATATCCAAAACTCTATCCAATCCTAGTCTTCCTTGGTAGAACAAACCATAATCACTAGTGCCACACAAATACCTGAAAACCTGCTTCACTGTTATCCAATGCTTCTTCCCTGGTTTTGACATAACCCTGCTCAATACTCCCACTACATGTGCAATGTCTAGTCTAGTACAGACCATCGCATACATCAGGCAACTGCACTTGCATATGGAACATGGGACATGTCCTCTTCCTCTTCTTGTGTCTTGGGACATTGTTCAATAGATAATGTTACACCTACAAGAATAGGAACCTTCACTGGTTTACTATCCTGCATATTAAACCTTTTCAATATTGTCTCGGCATACTTCCTCTAGTTTAACAGTAGCTTCCTCTTTTCCCAATCTCTTTTAATTTCCATGCCCAAAATATAGTTTGCAGCACCAAGATCTTTCATGTCGAATTTGGAGGACAATTGGGTCTTTAAATCCTGGATAATTTCTTTGTCATTTTCAACCAGCAACATGTCATTCACATATAAGACCAGATAAATAACACAGTCACAAATTAGTTTAAAATACACACAGTGATCTTTGCTTCTAGTGAAGCCAAGTCCCCGTATAAATGTATCAAATTTTTGATACCACGTCATTGGTGACTATTTTAGCCCATACAGAGACTTCTTTAACTTACATACCAGTTATTTCTTACCCTTCACCACAAATCCTTCAGGTTTCTCCATGTAGATCTCCTCTTCCAAATCCCCATGGAGAAATGTTGTCTTCACATCCATCTATTCTACCTCAAAATCAAAAGTAGCAGCAACAAATAAAAGTAATCTAATAGAAGCTACCTTGGCAGCAGGAGAAAAAATATCACCAAAATCAATTCTCGACACCTGGGAATAACCTTTTTCTACCAACCGAGCTTTGTATTTCTCCACATTTCCTTATGCATTTTTCTTCTTCTTGAAGACCCATTTTTTGCCAATGGGTTTCCTTCCAGCCGGCAACTCCACCAGATCCCAAACCTCATTTTTGTGTAGAGATGCCATTTCATCAACCATTACCTCTTTCTAGAGTTTTCCATCCTCTAAATCTACTGCTTCATTCATAGTTCTGGAATCATCATCAGTAATAAATAAAGAAAAATTTGAACAGAAAGCAGATGGACTATACCTTTCTGGCTACCTTCTTTCTCGAACTGATCTTCTCACAACTGAAGTTTGTGGCTCTTCATCTTCTGATTCTTCTTCTGTTGTAGAGTTTGATTCTTCATCCTTTAGCTCAAACTCTATCTTCTCAGGATCCTTTGATGGGACTTCATGTTTAATAACATTTTTCACCTTTCTGAATAGCACATCTTGGTTGTACACAACCTTCCTTGTTACTGGGTTCCAAAGCTTATAAACCTTTAAACCATCCTTATACCCAATAAAGATGCACTTTTTAGATTTACTATCCAACTTTGTTCTTTTCTCCTTTGGAACATGTACATATGCATCACATCCAAATACCCTCAGATGTGAAAGAGAGGATTTCTTACCAGTCCATACCTCTTGTGGAGTCTTATCCTCCAACGCTGATGAAGGTGATTTGTTGACCAGGTAACATGTTGTCTCTACCGCCTCTGCCAAGAATTCCTATCCTAACCTGGCACCACTGAGCATGCTACTTGACCTTTCCATCAACGTCTTGTTCATTCTTTTTGCAACTCTATTTTGCTCAGGTGTGTATGGAGTAGTCTTCTGTCATGCTATACCACACTTCTTACAAAATTATTCAAACTACTTGCTGCAAAACTCTCCACCATTATCTATCCTCAACACCTTTATCTTCTTCTTTGTCTGGTTTTCCACCAGAGCCTTAAATTTTTTAAGCCTGTCAACAACTTCATATTTCTTCTTGAGGAAATATATCCATTTATTCCTTGAGAAGTCATCTATAAATGATACATAGTACATAGACTTACCCAGTGATGGAACCTTCATAGGTCCAAACACATCATTGTGCACAAGCTCTAATATATGTTTCGCCCTCTTACCACCAGAGGGGAAACTCACCCGATTCTTCTTCCCATATACACAATTTTCACAGAAATTAAAATCCAAAGAGCTATTAGTGATACCTTCTACCATACCTTTACCATGAAGTATTCTAAGTCCCTTCTCTCTAATATGTCCAAGCCTTTGATGCCATAGCGTGGTCTTTTCTCCAAAGACCACTAGATTTTCTACTTCAGTTTCAGGAACCACAGAACTATTGCATCCATAAATAACAGTGCTACCTTGCAGCTTGTACAAAGTTCCAATATGAACTCCCCACATCAATACTAGTATTCCCCAAACCATCTTGCAGGTATCTTTCTTGAACATTTTTTTTACTCCTACGTCATCCAACTTTCTTACAAAAATCAGATTTATGGCCAATGTAGGAATATGCAGAACACCCATAAGTGTTCTAACCCTTCCACCTTGCAATTTCAACTTTACTTTTCCATGACCAATGATTCTAGCCTTCCTATCAACCCCTAAGAAGACATCACCACCATCATATTTCTCATACTCGCAAAACCACTCTCTATGGGGATTGAAGTGAAAGGATGCACTTGATTCAATCAACCATGCCTCATGATCTACATGTGTACTTGAAGAAGCCAAGTAGACAACCCCACCTTCATCTGAGTTGGTTTTAACCTCTCCAGAAGGAGCATCATTAGACCCCTTTCCTTTCTCAGTATCTTTACATTTACAGTCCCTTTTATAGTGCCCTTCCTTTCCGCATTTCCAGTACACCACCTTTATAGGTTTTCCTGGAGATTTAGATCTCCCTCTAGATTTAGATCTCCCACTCAATGACTTATTTTTGTTTCTATTCTAGGACTGACCTCGTATAGACAAGCCATCACCATTTTGGCTCTTCATATTTTTCCGTCTCATCTCCTCCATCAACAAGGATGAGACTATTTCATCAAACTGCAAGGCAGTTGCATTGCTACTTATTGAAATAACCAAACTATCCCACGAATCTGGTAGAGAACACAAAAAACTAATGCACTTATCTTCATCTAAAATTTTAATATCAACAGATAATAATTGACTTACCATAGTATTAAATGCGTTTAGATTCTTGTCACCAAGTCTCCATATTTCATCCTCAGGTTATATAGCTTTTTCCATAGGAACATTTTATTCACTAGAGACTTAGATTGGTACAAAGTCCCTAACTCATCCCACAAAGACTTCATCGTAGCTTCCCCTGATACATTCAACAATATTGAATTTGAGACACAAAATCGTATTGTGTTCTTTGCCTTCTGATCCAACTTCTTCCATTCTTCATCGGACACTCTTGTTGGTTTAGTACCCAAAGCTACTGTGATCCACTAATCTTTATACACCAACAGATCCTCCATCTTGAGTTTCCATAACTCAAAACTCTGACTATTAAATTTCTCGATCTTTATCTTTCCACTGCTCGCCATCTTCTTTCACCACCAAAATCGATCCCACAGATCTCCCACTAAATAGGGTCTACCATAGGCTCGATCAAAACCCCTCAGCAACAAAGGCATCCCCTTGAAGCCAAAATAGATCTGATACCAAATGTAGGTTTTAACCCCATACATAAATTACCTACATACAAATTCTAAAACACATAAAATAAACAATGCGAGAGCATAACACATAAAACACATATACACAGAGATTTTCCCCTGGATCCCAAAACTGAGACTACTAGATTGATTTTTCATTATGTTCCTTTCAATGTTACAATACATATATATACATGTTGAAGCATCCAATACCATGGACCGAAAACCATCGTGCCAAAAACCATGTGCGAAAAGCATGCACAAAACCATAGGTAGGTTCGCCCACCTAATATAGGGCGGCTAGTCATGGAAAGAATATAACACAACCCAACAAGACAATCCTCCCAAGATGTTGCCATAGCCTTAGTTTGGATTTTGAATGGTGTCATAGTCCTATTAGGGAGACAATCCCATGTCTTGGGATATAAACTACCCTAGGAGAGCACCATAAAGGGAAACAAGTACTTGGAGGAAAAGTGCAACAAAAGGAGAAAATTATAGGGTAGTTCGTTGGGTGGTTAACGGACGGTGGTTAGTGCCATAACCAGTCCTAGAATTTTCATGTTGCAGAAAGTCAGAACAACAAAATTTGGTATGTGTTGGGTGATAGTTTGGTGACTATATTTGGATTAGTATTGCAACCTGTGGAAGCCATGTATTAGATTTCACTTGGGTGTGGTGAAGACTTCAATTAGGAGAATATTTCACAGTGAGGGATTGGGCTTCATTGCTTTGGTGGAGGGTAGCATGTTGATAGCCCAAAGTATCCATAGATAATCTATCTCAAAGTGATGAAGAGTATCTGAGGATTGAGTGAAGTTTGCATCCTTATGAGTAGCTCTTTGATGGAAGAAAGATGCTACTAGAAGGTAGGTTGGATCTAGGGAATTATCCAACCTAGAGAGTAGATTTATGAGCCCATGTACATGCTACAATAGTGACTTATAACAAGTTTAGGTGGCAGCCCTCCTAGAGTCTCGATGTGTTGTCCTTTGAAGGACAAAGGGGTAACTAGTGAGTAGTATAGAAGTGAAGGACCGACCGGACAAGATACAACATAAAGATGCAACGAAGTTTGTCATTGTATCTTGTATACCATAGACTATTGTATTATTTAGATTTTGTTTAATATAACAAATATTATTGATTGTAAAATATTGTACAATTTTGTTAAAAAGTGTGTATATTTGTGCATATGTGATTTTCTACTTTATATTTTTGTTGTGCAAAGTAGTTTATGGTTGAGATTCTTGGTTTGGTAGTGTCAGTTATTTTAAGGCTCTAACCTAGACCTAAGGTCATGGAAATTCAATACCAAATTTTGCCATGTTAATGGGAGGGGTGGTAGCAACCTATGAGGCCTTTCTAAACAAGAAGGCGCTTTGAACATCTGAATAAGGAAACTGAATATAGGCTCATGGTGTTGTATTTTAGGACAATGGAAATTAAGCCAATTAAATGTACTGAAATTCATCTAATATTGGATCATGAAATATTGAATTATAGGCATGTGAAGGTCTACTTGAAGGGAAATCCCCTCCTAAGGTCTAGGAACATTTCACACATGCCCAAAGAATGCTACTACAATTTGTTGAAGCACTGGACCATCAAGTGTACAATTCTAGATGATGTGCTTATAAGATGAATTCGAGCATGTGAAAAACAAGCTAGTTAGAGGGCATTAAGGTCTACCCATGCTTGATATGAGGCACCCACCAATGAGGAAAATGGATCCAAGGTACATCTCCCTCTAGGGCCCATCCCCTAGAATACATGTGCTAAAGTTCATAAAGAAAGGCCCGCTAAAGTTGAGGCAATGATTAGTCCTCAACAAATGCATAAGATACATATTACAATGTGACTAACAATGAATGATTCCAATGGGGGGAATGATTGGTTTGAAGGGTGGACTTATGAATTCCCTTGTTCAAAGCATAAATTACAAGGTTGACCTCACAAAGACTGAAACCATTCCACAGAGAATGGTCGATTACTAGGAAAAAGGATTTTCAAAGTAATATCAATAAACCAATGGGACAGTTGAAGGTCAAATATCGACAATATATGATGGGTGTTACTCATAGAGGAGATAAAATACTACTATGATACTCAAGGTGGTTTTGAATATAATCCATGGGAAATAATGGTGACTCATCTCTAATTCTTTGAAAAAGTGTGAATAAATGATATTTACACTAATCAAACCAAGTACAAGTGGTACAAGGCCTTCTTAGAGTAAACTAAGAGATGATAAAAAGTGGGGAGTCTAAGTGGATGTATGTTTTCATCATGATAATGATAAATGCAGTTGGTGTTGGGTTTGGTATGAAGAAAAGCTAAACTTTTAATCCAAAGGGGATTGAATGTCATGGGCACCTAAATTCAAAAGGGGTAATGGTGTTGGATTTCCTATGTGGGGGAGGCTCTAACACATGGTAGATGGAATATGCAAAGGATGGATGGGGTGATTCATCTACAAAAGTGTGGAGGTTCCAAAGTGATGTCCAATGAATGGCTAGAAAATGCAATGAATGAGGTGATGTTGTTGATATGTGAAATTCCAGAGGGAATGTGCCCAAAGGATGCCTTATAAACATGAGTAAAGGTGGTATAATCATGAAAAAATTCCTCACATGAGTCAACAGTTACAACTACAAGGTGGTTTAAAAGTAAGAGAGACAAATATGAAGAAATACAATTTAAAAAGAGAGGGCCTTGATACCTCATGGAAAAATAGGCTTCAAGGTGAAGTATCAAAGTGGAATGTTTTAGAAAGAGATTTCGAGTGGTGCTAACAGTTTTTCAAATGAAGCTAGGATGAGCTCATAATGGCTAAGTGAAAAATTGCATTTTTCTCTATAAATGGATTTCCCCTCCAATTCCAAGTCATTTGTGCATTAGCGAGTGGAGAGCTTGGATAGGAGGAGGAGGACCTAGATCTTGGTGAAACCATTGCAATCAAATAACTAATGTAATTTAGATCTATGACTTTCAAGTATGTCTTCTTACCTTACTTTCCAAATCTTATGGATTATTTTTGTAGATTAAGGATTTTTTGGTACTTAGGGAACCCTTTCTCAGGTTTTGATGGCTAAACCACTTATTGGGCTAGTATATGCAATGTAATAGCAAGTTATAGGGAATAAATGCATTGTAAATATATATTTCAAGGGAAAAACTATTTTGCTAAACTGGAATAATGAGGTTTAGGTGATGGGTGTTTGTTTGTCCCATAGTTAGGTAGTGCCATGATTTCCTTACAAATGGATGTAGTACTGACAAAATACTAGTTTTATGCATGCATGGCTAAGTTCAAGGTGTTATGGAAAGAACATGAGTTTGGTAACTTTGAGCACATGTTCAAGGGACCAAGGTAGTGAGGGGTTATTTCCCGATATGGGTTACTCAAATTATTTGATAACTTGTTGACTGGATCTAAGGAGAAAGTCCTCTCTAGTATAGTGAGTTTTTGAGATCCATAGGTAGAGTTTTTTTAGTTCTAGGACTTGTAGATTCTGATCATGATCCATGTTGTATAATTTTTTATAGGGTTTCATACATGGGATTGGATATACATATCCAATTCTACCTTGTGGGAGATGGGTGGATGAGTTTATTGACAAAAATTGTGTGCCTAGGGACCAAGTGAGGGACATGGCCATCTAAGTGGAAAACTTAGAGAGGCTCAAGATGTGAGCTACTACAGTGATAGTGATTCACGTATTGGGTAGCCAAACTCTCCATAAGGTATTTATGGGGGAGATTGTATTGGTGGAGAGTGTGCTCATTGGGACCTATTATGGGTGGGCCAAAATGTTTCTAATGGTGCTAAAGAACCAACTAGCTTCTTGCCATAGGGATAAGGGGGGAATTGTGCTTATGGTATAATATTATGTCCTTTCTTCTTTGAGAATATTCCCACTCTCTAACCATGTATCTATATTCATGATGGGGACTCATAGGAGCCAAAAATGTAGTGTTGGGGGGGGATTTTACAATGAGAAGAAGGAGCAGGGGTTAGGAGAGTGTTCTGACTAGATTTTTTCACACATTGGTACCAAATTCCATTGTACATTGAGGATTACCCTTACTCAAGAATGAAATTTTAGGGTGATCTAGAGCTACCACTTCCACCAAGATGAGCATGGGGTCTAGATGGTAAGTAATTTGATGGTTCTTTTGTTTTCATAGTTTAGAATGATAATGTATGTGGTAATGAAATTCTAACCTATAAATTATGCATATATTGCAGCGATGAGTTTTGTGGGATGGAAATCAAGGAAATTGATGCATGAGGTCAATGGAACTATGCTAATGAAGTTATAAAGTGTGGATGGTAGGAGTTGGAGGTCTATACACAATGTACAAGTCTACCTTCTAAGTGGTGGGTCATCTTGAGACTAGAAAATTTGGTGAGTCAGGCTATCATGGACCTACCTATAGGAGATATGGTTTGTTTGACATGAGCCCCTCCACCTAAGGAGGATTAAAGAGGGGTGTACTTATAGTTTAACATGTTATGGGCAAGCTATATGTATTAGGAGTACTGGACTCCAAGCACTTTATGGATGATATTGCTATCTAATATTATACATAACATGATTATGCATATCTATATGTTTGATTTTATCACCATCTTACTTAGGTTGGTTATTTATTTATGGCCGCATTTGATAAATTCTAATATAGAACTTTATTGGTAATGTTAACTACATGGTTATGTTGTGTTTTGTGTACATGATTGAATGAAATGGATTCAAATGATCTATCCAGAATTCAGGAATTGATGATCAAGGGATTTGTCTAACAAACTGATTAGAACATCATATTCAACCTGATTATTAGTGGTATGTTTGATGGAAATACCACTAGAGTGGACTAGAGAATACAAAGCAGTCAAAATGGCCCAAGTTGCCAAGGATAGATTATGTGTGTGGTAACTCACAGCATTGACATAATTGATGTATGGTGTGGATGATGGATCATATAAAAGACACAAGAATAAAACCAATAAGATGTAGAAGAACGAAAAGCTACATATATGATGTGAAAATAAAAGAAGAAAGATGATTTTTAGGGAAATTCTTAGGGATAAAATTCCTTGAGGTAGAGTGCATTACTAGGGTTCTAGGGAATTTCTCGTTATGGACCCTCGGTTATGTACCCCCCTTGTCAAAACATTGTTTGAAAATTTAAGGGAATTTCCATAAAGGTTTTAACTTCCCATAGCCCAAGAAATCATGGGCTTGATCATAAACAAGGACTATATCACCTTCATGATAGACATGGAATGAACCATTTTCTAGTTTGAACCAAAACTAGGAAAACTATAACATTTTTTCAATATATTATATCTTTACAATGTTACAATACAATATTTATTTCCTACATCATCCATATACCCACATTCCATTAATCATAGATTAGAATCAAACACGTTTCCTTAACTAGAATTACAAAACCATAGGTGGAACTACCATACACCACAAAACCACTAAAAGAAAAAATTGTGCTTAAAACTACCAAAAATGGATGCAAAAATCCACCCAAAAAAAACTGGAGACTCTGCCCCCAAACCCATAGGAAATGAAGGCTACATCCCCCCAACACAACATATTGTGCATGGAGATAAACATGAAAATAATATAACAAATTCCAAACACTATCAAATTCCTTGAAATGGGAAGCCTAGTGCTTGTAATAAGTGACATAGATGACACCATCAAGATTTTGGGCTCAAATTATTGTTATTAAATGAGTTTTCTACTCTAGCACATAGCCACATTCCTTATTATTCTATGGATATGAGTCATTTACTAAGTCTAGAGGTTTTACTTGTCCTAGAAACCTATAAATTGATTCTCTAGAAGGGAATATTTTCCTATGGGATCTATACTAGTGGATGCACCTTAAAACCTTGAAGACCTGCAAGAAGGGTTTCAAGGATTTGTCCATAAACCTTTTTGGCAGGTTTCAGTTGGCAAGGTGTTGGAGCTGTTACAACCTGCCCTCCAAAATTTTTCCTACGCTTTGATTTTGGAGCCTACCTTTTGTTAATAAGAGCTTACCTTTCATGGTTGTCAAGTCTTCCTCTTGATTTTTTAGTGTCACAATCACTCATGATTTCATGTAGCACGTGTGTGTGATGTTTTGACTAATTCTTGTTTCCAATAGTTGCACAACTTTTGACGAAAAGTTACTTTCCTCCAAACACAAGCCAACTCCTGTCGTGATGTAGAACTAATTACTTGTATTTCTTCTAGGAACTGTGCAATCTCATACCACTAGAGACTACACAATTCCTTGAGGAAGTGAACTGCACAATCTTGCATGACCTGCAATCATTCAGCAAGTAGAATGCATAGTTTTCCATTGAGAATTAAAACTGTGCAATCCACTAGCTTAGGGGATTGCACAATCCCTTATCACTAGGGATTGTGGCGTCCTTTCTTCTAGTGTATTTTATAGTCCCATGTAATAATCAATTTCACATCCCTAGAAAATATGGAGTGTGCAATAATCTATCGACAAGTGGGACAAATAATCTATTTTCTATCTAAGGACAAGTGTCGCTTTATCCTTGATTTTAGGCATGAGCATCATAAACCCTACTCTAATCCCATGGGGGATAAATGTATATAATAAATGCTTGTGGAGCTCATTTTCATACTTGACATTGGAGCTCTAGCCTTCCCCATTAGAACAAGGAGATTCAGATTTGGTTTGTAGCGTTTGTTTTGGGTAAGTTTCTAAATTGTCGCTTTTTATTCCTTTTTCCATAACTTTTGTTGTTTTTGTGTTTGCAATAGTATATTTTCCTATTTCTTCTTGTAGTTACTAGTGTTTATGATATATTTAGCTTTTACAAGTGTTGTTTCAATTTGTTGTACAATTTTTATAAGTGTCACATCCCTCCCAAGCTATTTTTCTTTCCAACAATTATTGTTGATAATTCTTTTTGTGCATGCATATTCTTCCCTTTTTCATAACATTTTCTAGTTGATGATAATGGTTGATCTAACTTATATTAAGGCCAGTCTACCCTTACTCCTTCCTTACCTTCAGATCCAAAAACTTTCCTCTCTCTTGGGTAGGAATACACAATTATCCATGACGCATTTCCTTCCCCTATTGCACATTACGTAGTTCCAAGGCTCAATCTTTCCCCTTGCCAGTTGTGACTGAGGAATGCATAAACACTAGCTTGAAAAGCTATGCATTGTGCAAGTACAAACATCATTTTCCCAATCATGGCCTCTAAGACTACACAATGGAAAATTCTCTCCCTCCTCTACCCAACTAAGATTGTGCATTGCATAGTCTCAAGCCTCAAGCCTCAAGCCAACCCTCTAATAGTTGAGACTGCATAATCTTGCTATGCCACTGTGAATTATGCAATCTATGAGCTCAGAATCACCTCTTCTAGCCCAGAATTGTGCAATCTCTCTCCTCATCACTATGTTGCTACTTTTTGATTGATTGATGAGTTTATTTGTCTAGAGCTAACTTGATTTTTCTATGTGTGCATATGTTGCCACAAGTACTACAAGTTTTGAGTGTACTTCTTTTCAGTAGCAGAAAACACCATGCCTCTCAAGAGATCAACATTAAAAGAGGCTACATAAAGTAGTATCAATGAGGTGGTCAAAATTCCTTCATCCTTAGTTCCCATTCTAATTAATACACAATTGTATATTGAAAATGACTCAGATATCACATGGCATAACATATCAAGGATGCATTCATGACCATTGAATTCAAAGAAGATCTGGAGGATAGATAAGTCTAAATTAACATCCAATGGTCAGTAATTCACAAGTTTGCTTGCAGATTCCTAATATTACCTTTTGTAGATGTCTTCAAATAGATTATGCAAGGATTCAACACCAATAGCATGTCCTTGAACAACGCTAAGGGGCCGTAGCTTGCCTCCTACCATCCACATGACATCCACTTGATCTATCACTTGCCTAAGCCTGAACAACATATGGAATTTTATTTCTAAGCAACAATAGGATATCAAAATACTAAGGGTGTGGTAAAGATGTGGGTGACAGAACCTTCATAGTTTTTCTAGATACTGAAAAACACTTATAATATCAATTACTTAAAAATTTGATTCAGTACTTGATCGTATTATGCTACTAAATTTACCGATAGAAGAATATTGAATCCTTCCCAGAAGGATTGGTTTACAAGTTGTATCATATTTTCTCTCATGGGAAGATATTCAACTGGTCTGACCTTGTGCCACGACAGTTGAAGATCAATGTGAATAAGGAAAAAATCCACCAAAAGGAAAGAAACAACAATTCTACATGTCTTCCTACCTACTGGATGGTATATGTGCTCACAATGCTTTCCCTCATATGGAATATTGGAAATGGACTTCCAAATAATCTCCTATACATGTCTATTGTAAGTTTCTAGCGGAATGCAACTATAGGGGAGTCTTTGAAAAGTTTTCTAATCATTTTTTCAAAGTCATGTACCAGATGATTTTCAAAATAAGAGGCCCCTTGCATGTCTCATGAGGAAATGACTGTAGTATTAGAAGTTGCAGATTGGTTTGCCTCACTAGAAGACAGATACCTCAGAGTGTTCGACTTCAAAAAACCATCTCATCTCTAACCAAGGTATGCCACTTACAAAATTTTCATGAAAGAGGTTGCATCTCATCTTCTCAGAGGTTTTTCCCGTATGATGCAAAGGAAGAAGAAGGCACCATGGCCTCCTCTTCCCTTGCAGGTGGGATCTTACATGATTAAGAACTTGAAGGTTGCAGTAACTAAAGTGGAACAATTAGAAGACTTTAGGTTTGATACAATAGACTATCATCTGTATGATCCCATAGGAGTTTGTAAGAACCATTGTGCCAAGTTACACTTTTATGGCCATATGGGACTATGCCAGAATGGAAGAAGAAAATATGAAGAATCACTATAATGCCTCTTGCTCATGTGCACCAGGAGATCAGGCGGGTCCTTCCAATGCAGTTCTAGAACAAAGTGTTATTCAAGAAGACAAGTAGGAAGAATAGCAATCTCCGATGAGTATTAAGTATAAGAGGAAGGTTTTCCACAACCCAAAAAAGGTGGAAAGCCAAAAATTCAAGGTAGATCAAGCTATTCTAAAGGTGGATTTGGAAGAAGAAAGGAAAAGGAAGCAACAAGATTTGGAGAGTAAACAAGAAGAAGAGTGGATATAGAAGTAAGAACAAGAGAGGAAGGAACGGGAGGAAATGAAAGCACAAGAAGATCTGAGAAAAAAGGATGAAGAAGAAGCTATACTGAAGTAGGCAGAATAAGAAAGGCAGAAACAACTTGAAGAAGAACAAAGTAAGCAAAAGCAAGATCAAGAGATTGATAAAGAGATAGAGGAGAAGATAGTAGCCCAGGACATGGAAATAGAGCAAGGGGAGTAGAACCAAAATGTTGAACTCATGCCCAATACAAAACAAATCATCATTCAACCTCCACCTCCCCCCCATAGATTGGTATGTGCCAAGTGGTGAAGATGAAATATGTCCTCTAGATAAGTACCTGATCATGGATATATCAAGCTTAACCTTTAATGAGCTCCATAATAGAATTGTGTAGAAAAGAAAGAAATATTTTCCTAATGATCTAGCACATCCTACTTTCATTCATATGGAAATGGTGATTGTCACTGATTGCATAAGGAATCCTCAGAACATCACTGTAGCTAACTTAGCCTTTGCAGATGCTTCAAAATAAAATACAGATTTTTTGATGGTGGAAAATAAACAAGTGGAAAATACTCTGGAAGATGCAAAGTAACAAATAGAAAAACTCCATGAAGAGATTACAAGTTTTCTTCTACACATGCTTTCTTTCAGGAGCTTCAAACAACTATATATGGTGAGATCTAGACATTGGGAGACACAATGAGGCATCTTTATGAAGAGTTGGTCACCTTGCATAAAGAAGTAGTTTCTCCACATGATATGAAAAAGAAATTATGGGAAAATGTGAAAGTCCTGAAAGTTATTCATGCAGCCATTACTATGAATCATGAGTGGGGAACTAAGTATAGGAACACACCAGCAAAATTTGCCAAGAAGACAAGGAATGAAGCATAGATGGAAAAGGTTGAGGTTAGAATGCTTATACAAAGAAATAAACAACTCAACACCTTTATGGCTAAAATTTTAGCTACTTATGCATGGTTATACAATAGCTTGGATTACTTGGTTCAATCACACAATATCCCCTCAATACGGACATTTGTAGAAACAAAGGGGAAAAACATGGTTAGGTAGAAGATTGAGTAATACATGAATCATTTAAAGAGGATCACTACGAAAAAAGACTTGGACGTTAATAAATACAATATGCAGAAGTCCATGGGTGGTCTTACTAAGATCAATATGAATTTTTTCCTCTTGCAAAAAGAGGTGCAAACTAGTTTGAAAAGAATCTACCCAGATGCAATGGTAGCTGAAGTCTATTTTCAGCCTAACCTTTCAGTAAATTTTAAGGAGACCATCAACCAATACAAAGCTTGGTATCAATATAAAACCACAAAATTGCAAGTTGAATTTGTGAAGCTAGAGTTTCCTCAAACTCAAGCTTAATGTGTCTAGTTTGTCTTATTAAGCTCTAACCATTTTTTTCTTATATGGTTTTTGTATTATTGTACTAGAAATAAAATATGTAAGTGGAAGTCCAAGAGTTAGTTGTGGAATATGAAAATTCATTAGTTAGGAAAAAACAAAAGAAGTCAAAGAGTCATGAGGGTAGCTCAAAGGTCATAAAGGGAGATGAATGGTCATCTCATTTGTTATAAATAAACCCTCATAACTCAAGCAAAGCACTTGGAACTGAAGCTTAGATTTGGAGCCTTGGCTTCTCTAGTCTAGCATAGGAGGAATATCATTCTTTGGAGAAGCAAGTGATGAATTCATGCTCCACTATTGGAGCTAGTATATTATCAATGTAATTATATGCTTGCAACTTTCAATTTATAATAAGAAGCTCAAAGCCGACACACCTTCATGCATATGTCGTGGATTTAGTAAGACTATTCTTTATATATTTGCGATGTATGTTGATTCACTTACATACTAATGAACTATTCGTTTTCTTTAGTATGCATCTTTTTGGATGTTTGTTGTGTATGTTATTCCAATCATTGTTATCTTAGTAACTTTTTTGCAGGTTAACTAATGATTCTTTTGCATTTCTCATGTGTCTCTTCTAAGTGAGTACTATCATTTGCCTCTAAGTGGCTCACTTATTTCCCTTCAATGTGATGGAACCTTTCATACATTACATTTGATACTTCACGAAGTTTATACACTTGCTATCACCAATGCCACACATATATCATTCTATGTGTTTATCATAGCCAAGGCACATCCTTAAAACCATCACTTCGGAAACCGACCATAATCCGTTTGGGGCTCTTATTCCAAATGGTGTGGGGTCTAATTGGGACTTCACATCGGAGAGACCCCCTTCCCTGTTGGCAACTTCCAACAACGTTAATAGTTTTTTGGTGCTAGAAGAAGGGCCAGATGACAAGATGAGCCTGTGAATTCTGTTTAAACTTTTCTTATCTTAAAGAAGGTTCTTCTCGTACCTTAACCCCAATAAGTTTTTCTAGAGTCACAAATCTGAAAGTGCCTTTGGGGATAATTCATGACTTGTCGAATCTGAAATTTGATGGCGAGGGTGGAACAACCATTATTGAGCACACCCTTTGTTTTCTTGAATTTTGCAATTCTCATTAAATTAATTATGAGGATACTACTTACAGGTTTTTTGTCCTTACACTTTAGAGGAAATTTCAGCCTAAAAGTGCCCATGAAATTTTCACGTAATTTCCATGTCATAATATGTAAACGAATCAAAATCATTTAAATTTAAAAAGATGTACGTGTAATTATTTTGGAGGGAAAATAAGAAAAACTACTTTTTATAATTGTATTTTTGGCTTATCTCCTTATAGGTTTACTCAAATTTCAAGTGTCAGCACTTGCTGGATGCATAATTAAATTCCACATCCAACGAGTACCCATTATGCATACTTTTGAGAAGATATACATTGATAAAAAATTGAAGATACATTAAAAAAATATGTTGAACTTGTTTTTTAAATGTATCTTTATTTTTTATCAAGGTGACTCTTCTCAAAAGTATGCATAAAGGGTATTCATTGGATGTGAAATTTAATTTTGCATCCAATGAGTGCCTACACTTGAAATTCGAGTAAACCTACAAGGAAATAAGCCAAAAATACAATTGAAAAAAAAAAAAATATTTTTATTCTTTTCCCTCCATAATTCACAACTTTTATTTTATTATTTTATTATTTTTTCTTAGGAGGCCACTTTTAGGCTGAAATTTCCTCTCATGTTCGAAGCACGTGTTAAACAATGGTTTTATACATTGCCAACACTTATAAGACTAGTTCACTCAGAAAGGTGTTCCAATACTTGATAGTATTATGTTGCTAAATTTACCGACAAAAGAATATTGAATCCTTCCCAAAAGGATGGGTTTACATGTTGCATTAGATTGTCTATCATGGGAATATATTCAACTGGTTCAATCATGTGCCTCAACAACTAAAAATCGATGTGAATAAGGCGAAAAATCCACCAAAAGGCAAGCAACAACAATTCTACATGTTTTCCTCCCTACTAGATGGTATATGTTATGAAACCAGCTCAAGAAAAGATAGAAAAGATAGATCAACGCCTTAGAATTCAGCCTCTTCGAGGGGGCAACCTCCTTTACATTACATAAATGAACAATTATTGGATGATTCAAATGACAAAATATCCTTTCTATATATAGGAGTCTAAGGAGTCACAATATAATCCAGCCGACCTAACAATAATAATATAAAGCCACAAAAATAACAATAGAGGGATTCTATGGGGCACAGAAATAACAATATGGGGGTAATAGGGGCACAACAATATAAATAAGGGGTATAAATACAATAGTAATGGGGTAATCACTAGTATTATAGGGACCCAACATGCCCCTCTCCTTCAAAAAAGTGTTGTCCTCAACGCTTGAGTAGTTCTGGATACTTCTGCATAAAATTCTCATCCTCCCATGTGGAATCTTCAGCGGATAAGTTCTTCCACTTGATAAGATACTCTGAAATTGATCGATTTCGTAGCTGTCGAGTTCTTGTTTCTGTGACTGCTTCTGGTTCCAATATAATTTTTCCTTCCTCGTCAAGTTCTAGAAATATTGTTTGAATTGGGAGCTTGTCACCTATAACCTTCTTTAAACATGAAACATGGAATACTGGGTGCAATCGAGAAGCTGCAGGAAGCTCCAATTTGTATGCCATGGTACCAATATTTTGCAACACCTTGTACGAACCATAATACTTTGGTGATAATTTATTATCCTTCTTAGATTGCTTTAGGGACATTTGCTTATATGGTTGTAGCCATAGGAATACCCAATCACCTACATCAAAACTTCTTTCACTGCGATGTTGATCTGCCTGTTGTTTCATTCTATTTTGTGCCAACACGAGGTTATCCTTTAAGAGTTGGAGGACTTGTTGTTGATGTTTGATGTGATGTTCCACTGCCTGAACCTTAGAATTTTCTCTTAAATATGATGTGATGGATGGTGGTTGATACCCATAAAGTGCCATAAATGGGGTCATTTTTGTTTCTGTATGGAAGGAAGTGTTATACCACCATTCAGCCAAAGGCAACCATTTGACCCATTGTGTCTGTTTATCAGATACAAAGCAACGAAGATATCCTTCCAAACATTTGTTTACTATCTCAGTTTTCCCATCAAATTGAGGATGATAAGATGAGCTATGAGCTAACTGAGTACCAAGACAAGAAAATAATTCTGTCCAAAAATTTCCAGTGAAAATGGGATCTCTGTCACTTACAATAATCTTTGGGTTTCCATGTAGCTTTTGAACTGTTTCCATAAATGCAGTAGAAACTATACTGGCTTTAAATGGATGTGATAATGCACAAAAGTGTGCATACTTGGTAAGTCTGTCAACTACCACCATGATGACACTCTTTCCCTCAGACTTGGGTAAACCTGTGATAAAATCCATTGAAACCTCCTCCCAATGTTGGCTTGGAATGGATAAAGGTTGTAATAGACCCGGTGTCTTAATTGTTTCAACTTTATTTTGTTGGCAAACCAAACATTCCGCCACAAAATTTTGAATATATGATTTAAGGCCATCCCAAAAAAATTCCTTCTTAACCCTCTGGTAAGTTTTTAAAAATCCTGAGTGCCCTCCTAAGGGAGAAGTGTGCAATTCCATAAGAATCTTTTGTTTTAGATGGGAATTCTTACAGAGGTATAAGCGATCTTTGTACCATAACGAATCATTTTGCCAGCTAAATGTATTAGAAGTACTGGAATCTTGTTGTAGCTTTCGAATAAGTGCCCACACTTCTTCGTCATTCTTCCATTCCTCCCTTGCTTCGTTTATCCAATCTGGTTGGATAATAGAAATGGCACACAACAATGCTTCCACATCCTCATCCTTTCTTAAGAGTGCATTTGCCACCACATTTTGCTTCCCTTTTTTGTACATGATTTCAAAGTCATAACCCAACATCTTTGTGACCCACTTTTGTTGCTCTTCAAAGGATAATCTTTGTTCTAAAAAGTATTTAAGGCTATCATGATCCGTTTTTACCTTGAAGTGTCTTCCCATTAGGTAGGGTCGCCATTTCTTAAGTGCATGGAGTATTGCCAACATTTCCTTCTCATAAATATCTTTGCTTAAAAACTTTCCCTTGATTGGACGACTTTCAAAAGCAATGGGTCTTTCATATTGCATTAGAACAGCACCAATTCCATTTCTTGAAGCATCACATTCCACAATAAAGGCTTTTGTGAAGTCCGGTGTAGCTATGACCAGTGCTTGGCACATTGCCTCTTTAAGATGTTCAAAGGCCTTTGTTGCTTCCGAAGTCCATGAAAATGAATCTTTCTTCAATAATGTTGTTAGAGGTGCTGCTATTCTCCCATAATTCTTAACAAACTTGCGATAATACCCTGTCAACCCAAGAAATCCTTGCAGATGCTTTATGGATGTGGGGATTTTCCATTCCTTAATGGATTTAATTTTGCTAGGGTCTACCTTAACTCCTTCATGAGATACAATATGACCCAAATATTCCACCTCCTGGACTCCAAAGAAACATTTGGATCTTTTTGCATATAATTGTTTCTCCTCCAATAGTTGTAGCACCCTGTCAACATGTTCAACATGATCCTTCCAAGACTTGCTGTAGATTAGTATATCATCAAAAAATACTAACACAAATTTTCTAAGGAATGGTTTGAAAATTGAATTCATCAAACCTTGAAATGTTGAAGGTGCATTGGTAAGGCCAAAGGCATGACCAAAAATTCATAATGACCCTCATGAGTTCTAAATGCCGTTTTCAGAATGTCTTCAATATTCATTCTGATTTGATGATATCCCGAACGAAGATCCAACTTGGTGAAGTAAATTGATCCATGCAATTCATCCAGTAATTCATCAATGACAGGAATGGGGAACTTATATTTAATAGTGAGCTTGTTGAGCTCCCTATAATCCGGACACATGCGCCATGATCCATCCTTCTTGTGCACCAATACTACTGGAGCTGAGAAAGAACTTTGACTCGGTTGAATTATACCACCTCTAGCATTTCTGCAACCATACATTCAATTTCACTTTTTTGGACATAGGGATATCTGTATGGCCTGATGTTTGGAGGAACACTTCCTAGAATCAGATGAATAGCATGATCATGATCATGCATAGGTGGGAGACCTTTGGGAGTCTCAAATACCTTGGAATGATTGTCCAGGACTTTTTGGAGATCTGGAGAAATAGATGATTCCAATGTGGAAACATCTAGCAAACATAATTGTGCAATTACACCTCTTTGCTCCTTTTTTAGAAGCTTTGTCATGCCATTAGAGCTGATTATCTTTCCTGGTTTCCCTGCAATACCCCTTAATTCAACTTCCTTTCCTTCCGTAGAAAATTTGATGAAAATTTCTTGAAAATTAAAAGCTATTGTACCCAAGGATTGTAGCCATTGGACTCCTAGTACAACATCAGCACCTCCCATTGGAATGGAAAGCATTGGGCTAGTCAATACATATTCTCCCATGGATAGCTTGATATTATGGCACTTTCCAGAGAAATTTATTGTTCCTCCATTTGCAATCATCACTTGACACTCTGGTGCTAGATATAGGAAGCAATTCAATTCTTTTGCTACCCTACAATGAATAAAATTGTGGGTGCTTCCTGAATCAATCAACACTATTACCTTTCTCTTCTTGATTTGTCCTTCTATCTTGATGGTTTGAGGAGTGGTAATTCCCGCCGATGCATTACAAGATATGGTCGGATTTATTTGTTCTTCATCTAGGCTTTGTTCCTGGAGTATATCCTCTTCTTTTGACCTTTCTTGCTCCTTTTCTTCTTCCTCTTCACAATCTATGTAGAATAATTTCTTCTCAGCACACTTATGACCTTTTGTGTATTTGCTATCACAACTATAACAAAGCCCTTTTTCTCTTTTTTCTTCCAATTGTTGTGGTGTCAACCTTGTAGATTGTGGAAGACTAGGGGCAACAACACTTCTGTCGTTATAGTTGTGAGTGGTGTGCTTCCTAGTTGCCAAAATTTTGCTTTCCATTTTTCTTGCTAACCTGAATGCCTTCTCTAATGAATCAGGTTCCCAAAGGTGAACATCATGTTGGATATTATCCTTTAAATACCCTATGAACACATCAATTCTATGCTCCTCTGGAATATCTTTTACCATTATGTTCAATTTTTGGAACTCCTCAATGTGCTCCATTATTGAACCCTTTTGTTTGAGACTTATCAATTGGCTAAAAAAAGTGTTGCTTTTTGTATCCTCATAATGTGCTATCAATTCTTCCGTAAAAATTGCCCAAGTGATAAATTGTTTACGAGAACAAAGTCATTGATACCATACAAATTGATTTGGTTCCAAATATACAGTTGCCATACGTACCTTTTGTGCGTTTTGCACATTATTGAGATCGAAGAATTGCTCCATCTGTAATATCCATGTAGGGGGATCCTTGCCATCAAACTTCCTCATATCGATTTTTGGAATATGGTGATTCTTTGATCCAACATTAGCGTCTATGGAATCATGATTAACATTTCTTTTGTTCTCATCATGAGTTTCCTTTACTACCTTTTCATCATTAGTAAGTATTTCTTGTAGAAAATTTGTCAAATCTGTCTTCAAATCTGCCATGTCTGTCTTCAAATTTGTGTTCAAATCTATCTTCAAATTATCAATCTTAGCTTCCATGCCTTTCATATTAGCTTCCACGCCATTTATCATAGCTTCTGTTAACTTTTGTGAGCGTGACATTTGTTGCACTTGTTCTTGTAATTTTGATATATCATGTAGCATTTCTTCCTCTTCTTCATGAGTCATGCTAGAGCTTTCAGGTTCCTTACTAGTTGTTTGCATTTTATTTCCTGGGGGCATCAGTTACTGATAATAATGCTCTACTATGCCCTTTGAATTCCTTCAAAATAAATTTTCAAACCAAGCTTAAGCAAAAATTTAAAAAAATCTACACACCTTTTTTCACTTTGTAGGAGCTTGATATTGCCTCTGATGTATCTCTATACTTTCCAATCATCTAGTTCTAAATTTGTGATCTATAGTATCTCTCTGTGTCCTGTTTCCAATGCCACCAATCTGATCCAAATTGGATTCTCCAAGAAAGAGTTATGCACAATCTCCCAAGATGACCTGATTATAGACCCTTCCAGAAGAGTGAACTTGTGTGAAGTGCTACGTGTACAATTTTTGATCTTTGGTTCTGAAAAATATATACAAGAAACTACAGTTTGTCCTCCGTCTGTACCTTCTTACGAAATTTCAATCTGATTCCCAGAGAGAAAGTAATGACGATTTTCCCCAGGTCACCTGTTTTGAATGTAATTCGGGAGTCAGCAAAAAAACCCAATTCCTCAGATCATATCTCCGCAAATATCATGCGAAAAGCTCTGAAATTCGGACCCAAGGTTCAGCGTGATTTCTTCTCAAATGGGTTTTTTTTCGACTTCTGAAACATCACAGAAAAAAAGTTATAGCGAAAATGCCACGATGACCTGTTTGGAGCAGCGAAACCCTATAATCCAAAGCTCTGATACCAAATGTTATGAAACCAGCTCAAGAAAAGATAGAAAATATAGATCAACACCTTAGAATTCAGCCTCTTTGAGGGGGAAACCTCCTTTACATTACATAAATGAACAATTATTGGATGATTCAAATGACAAAACCTCCTTTCTATATATAGGAGTCTAAGGAGTCACAATATAATCCAGCCAACCTAACAATAATAGTATAAAGCCACAAAAATAACAATAGAGGGATTCTATGGGGCACAGAAATAACAATATGGGGGTAATAGGGGCACAAAAATATAAATAAGGGGTATAACTACAATAGTAATGGGGTAATCACTAGTATTATAGGGACCCAACATAATACTTGATAGTATTATGTTGCTGAATTTACCGACAAAAGAATATTGAATCCTTCCCAAAAGGATGGGTTTACATGTTGCATTAGATTGTCTCTCATGGGAATATATTCAACTGGTTCAATCATGTGCCTCAACAACTAAAAATCGATGTGAATAAGGCGAAAAATCCACCAAAAGGCAAGCAACAACAATTCTACATGTTTTCCTCCCTACTGGATGGTATATGTGTTCGCAAATATTTCCTTGGCATGGATTGTAAATGGACTTCTAGAGACCCTACTATCCATATCTATTATAATTTTTTAGCAGAATGTAGCTATAGGGGAGTATTTTAAAAGTTGGATGATCATTTCTTCAAAGTCCCATATCAGATGATTTTGGAAGAAGAGGCCCCTTGCATGTCTCACAGGAAAATTAGTGCAGTATCATAAGTTACATATTGGTTTGCATCACCGAATGACACATACCTTAGAGTGTTCGACTACCAAAAACCATCTCATATCTTACCAAGGTATGCCATTGACAGAATATTCATGCAAGATGTGGCATATCATCTTGACACAAGTTTTTCTTCAGTGATGCAAAGGAAGAAGAAAGAACCATGGTATGCTCTTCCCTTACAGGTAGGATCTAACATGATTAAGAACTTGAAAGTTGTAGAATTTGAAGTGAAACAATTGGAATAGTTTAGGCTCAGTGCAATATGATATCATCAGTATGATCCCAGAGGATTTTGCAAGAACCACTATGCCAAGTTACACTTTGTCTAGCCATATGGGACCCACGCCTGACTGAAGGAAGAAAAGATGAAGGATCATTATAATGCTTCTTGGTCATGTGCACTAATATATTAGGCAAACCCTTCTAATTCAATTCCAGAACAAAGTGTGTCTCAGGAAGCCAATAAGCCATGAGAGTGCTCTTTGGTGAGTATTAAGAATAAGAGGAAGCTTTCCCACAATCTTGTAGGAGAAAAGCTGCAAATTCAAGTTAGACCCATCTATTCTAGAGGTGGCTTTGGAAACAAAAAGGAAAAGGAAGCAATGGGAATTGAAGAGGAAATAGGAAGAAGAGAAGATACAGAAGGAAGAACAGGAGAGGAAGGAACATGAGGAAATGCAAGAAATGATAAGATAAAAGGAGGAAGGATAAGCTAGTCTAAAGCAAAAGAATAAGAAAGGCAAAAACCACTTGAAGAAGAAGAAAGTAAGTAAATGGTATATCAAGAGATTGTTAAAGAGATAGAGGAGAAAATAGTATCAAAAGACATGGAAATATACAAAGGGGAGTAGAAACAAGATGTTGAGCTCATGCCAAGTGCAGAACAAATCATCAGTTAGCCTCTGCCTCCCCCCACATATGGGAAAGCCCCAAGTGGTGAAAATGAAATCTCTCCACTAGATGAGGACCCGATCATGGATATCTTGAGCTTAACCTTTAATGAGCTATAGAACATAATTGTGAAGGAAAGAAAGAAACATGTTCCCTATGATTTAGCACATCCTACTTTCATTCATACAAAAAGGGTGATCGTCACTGATACCAACAAGAATCCTTAGACCATCGATGTAGCTAATTTAGCCTTTGCAGGTGCTTCAAAAGAAAATACATATTTCCTGATGACGGAAAACAAAAAAATGGCAAAGAATCCGAAAGTTGCAAAGAAACAAATAGAGCAAATCCAAGCAGAGAATTATAAGTTTTCTTCCACACAATCTTGCTCGGAGGGGCTTCGAGTAGCTATATATGGCTAGATCCAAGCATTGGGAGTCATTATGAGACATCTTTATGAGGATTTTATCACCTTGCATAAAGCAATAGTTCTACAACACAATATGCAAAATAAATTGTAGGAAAATGTGAAAGCCTTGAAGGTCATTCATGCAGCCATTACTGCGATTCATAAGTGGGGAACTAAGTATAGGATTTCACCAATATAATTGGTCAAGAAGATAAGGAAGGAAGAAAAGTCGGAGAAGGTCAACGTCAGAATTCTTATACAAAGTAATAAACAACTCGACACCTTTTTGGCCAACATTTTAGCTACTTATGCACAGTTATACAACAACTATAATCCTTGGTTCAAGCACACAAGATCCCCTCAGTAGGATCATTTGAAGAAACAAAGAGAATAAACGTGGTTAGGCAAGAGATCAAGGAATACTTGAATTAGTTAAAGCATATCACTACCAAAGAAGACTTGGAGGTTAATAGACCACATGCAGAAGTTCATAGGTGGTCCGACTAAGATCAATATGATTTTTTTCTTATTATAGAAAGAGGTACAAACTGGTTCCAAAGCCATCTACCAACATGTGATGGAGGTTAGAGTTTTTTTTAGCCTAACCTTCAAGCAAAGTTTGAGGATACCATATCACAATAAAAAGCTTGGTATCAATATGTAACCATGGAATTACAAGTTGAAGTTGTCGAGCTAGAGTTTCCTCAAACTCAAGGTTAATGTATCTGGTTTTTATTATTATTCTTGTCTTATTAGGTTCTACCCATTTTTGTCTTATATGGGTTTTTATATTATTGTATTTGAAATAAAATATATAGGTGGAAGTCTAAGAGTTAGTTGTGGAATATGAAAATTCATCAGCTTGGAAAAAACAAAAAAAGTAAAAGAGCCATAATGGTAGCTCAAAGGTCCTAAAGGGAGATGAAGGGTCATCTCATTTGTTATAAATAAACCCTCATAACTCAAGCAAAGCACTTGGAACCGAAGGCTTGGAATCTTATATTTGGAGCCTTGGCTTCTCTAGTCTAGCATAGGAGGAATATCATTCTTTCGAGAAGAAAGTGTTGGCTTCATGTTCCCTTATTGGGGCTAGTGTCTTATCAATGTAATTGTATGCTTAGAACTTTCACTTTATATTAAGAAGCTCAGAGTCAGCACGCCTTCATGCATATTTTTTGGATGTGGTAAGACTATTCTTTATATATTTGTGATGTATGTTGTTTCACTTATGCTAATTTTGTTGGCATGATGGTGTGCATAGTTGCAGCTAGCTGATGTTGACATTGGTTCATGATGGCAACTAGCTTATGTTGGCATTGATGTCAACCATATGTAGTCTAGTTGATGTTTGGATTCCTTCATTGTAGCATGGTTTGTAGCTAGTTGAGTTGGCATAGAGATGGTTATGTTTGCATTGATGTCAACTCTTGATGTTAGCCTTTTGAGAGTGGTCGGATGATGGCATTAGTGTGGTTGATGGATCCTCATGTGCTACTGGTGTTCATGGAGGTGTTGCCTTGAGTTGTCTTGTGTTAGCATATATTAGCATGTGCATTGATTGGAGGCATTTTTTATGCTACTATAGGTGTATGATTAAGATCTACATGTGATGGAGATGATGGCTCAAGTGTCATTCATGTTGTTGAGTTGGAAATTAGGTCATCATCTAGGTCTTCATGCTTATGCTCATGAATATCACTTGTTGCAGTGTTGGTTTGGCCTCATGATGATGATGGTTATGGTATTGAGATGCTACAGTGGTGTACACATGTGTTGCTTCTTGTGCAAGTGTTTGTGGAGACTATAGGACTTGTTGACAATTTTGTCAACCCTATGTTTGTTGGCCTTTTAGGTCAAATTGGCAATGACACTTGGGAGAATTTTGTCATGGTTATCAGGGGGTTTTCATGGGTTTTCAGAGGTTCTACAATGTTAGGAGATGGCTCCCGCTAAGTAGATAAACAATTCCTAGAAGTTTGGAGCTTATTAGATGCAAGATCAGGGCCAAAAAACTCTTGAGAAAACTTAGTTTTGAGAGGCATACACATGTATTGTTAAGGAAACCCATGTATACGTAGGTTTTATGAAGGAAAGTTTCTTATACATCCTGAAAGTGAATTTCTCTACCGTCCTCGCGCAAATCGGTAAAAATTCAACATGGTAATTTGCAGAAACTTTAAAATTAATTAATCAAGGTAAGAAATGGTTGAATAAGTCATTCATTGGGTGTGAACACCTTTAGTGCATAAGTAGTGATGTTATTGTATTTATTTGGTCCAATTTGTGCACCTTTGAACCTAATCCAAAGGTAAAGTTCACCCTCCATGTTTTATATATTTGATTTTGGAGCTGAGTAATGATTAATGGTGAGTGATAGTGAGTTAGAGAAGTATTCATTGTGTGAGTATGCTTTAGACCCATTAGTGAACTTGATTTCTTTAGTGTATGAGATCTAATGGTAGCATTATGGGAAGATCTATTTTATGAAGCATAATATTGATTCAGATCTCCAGATTTCAAATCAATGATGTAGAGGGTTGTAACAGAGTTTGGTATTGGTCGAGAGCTTGGTATAGCTCCATATTAGTGACTCTCACATTTGTTTTTGTTGGAGTTTCTTATGCATATGGCACATAGCCATAGTGCCTTATGTTTTTTATTGTGTTATGCAACATTCATATTTTGGTGCGAGGGTCTGATATGAGTTTTATTGTAGCTACTAGTGATATTATTCAGTTTGAAAATAGATGAAAGGAGGTCCACATCGTTCAGTTTTTGTTGGATACACTTTGGGCACTATTTTGGTTGTGTGGATAGTATATGTTTGTGGTAATTATTGATTTGATGATGTCTTGATGCAAGAGTTGCTATTGCAGAGCTGAATTGAGTTAAGAAGAAAGTCTTGGGATCCAGTTTGAAAATAGATGAAAGGATGTCCACATAGAGTAGAGGAGCAATGACTTCATGGATGTGGAGAAGTGATTACAAAGTTTTAGCTAAAGGAATAGTTTACCAATCCAATGGTATTTGGATAGCCCAATCAAAGTTGAGCGAGGATCATTGATCATGGTGGCCTTCAGCAGATGGTATTCCATAGATCCATGTGAGAACATAGTATTTCGAGCTTATCATAAAAATCGAGTGTCTAGGATGATGGGAGACAATTGTTTGTATATGAGGTGAAGTATCCTAGCTTATCGGAGTCAACAATCTATGTAAAAATACTATATTGGCTTAATAGAAGACTTAGAGAAGCACAACAACAAAAGGGTGGTTTTATTCCTTATGAAGGGTTTTCCACCAGATATCTTGTGTCTCATGTTTGATGCTTTCTTGTGTTCTTGTTCATGGTTATGTTGCTCATATGGTTTATTTGATGCTTATGATTTTTGCATAGATTTGCAAATGTTTAATGAGGTGCTGTTAATTAGTGTGTGTGATTTAGTAAAGTAAATAAAAGGCAAAATTTGGTAATAAGTCACACTACTAATTCACCCCCACCTTGCTCAGTAGTGCTCAAAGGTTTCCAACAATTTGTATCAAAGCGGTTCTCTTGGTTGAAATTTTATTGCTAGAGAGTAGATTTGGGTTTTGTTGGCGAAAATTTTGATTTTTCTTTTTTTTCAAAATGAATTCTCACGGAACGCTTGTCCTCAATATTGCGAATTACAATGTATGGGGAAAAATGTTAAATCTCAATTTTTGAATTATCGATCTAACATATGGATATTAGTATGTGAAGGTTGTGGCAAGGAGCCAATTGTAGATAAAGTTTTGAAGCAAGATGCACAGGCTAGATGCTAGTAGGTTTGAAATAAGCCAAAGATACTTGTGACAAGATAGAGTTAGTATTTGGAGATGGTACAAGTAGCAATATGGAGAATGAGAAAAAGAGTAGCAAAAAGAAGAAGAAGAAGAATACTAAGAAGAAGGGTCTTCAAAGACAAGAATCTCGGCCACAAGTGTCTTATTCTTCTAGTCCACATGATTCAACGGATAATGAAAGGAAACTAGAAAATCATGAACCTAAAGGTATAAATATTAATGATCTTCTTTTGAGTTACAATTTTAATGATTCGTATTTTGATCATGCTGAAGTGCCTAGTGAATATGAGAATGATATTAAGGGTCTTAGAGCTGATATTTCTAGACTAATGCTACATGCAAGGATCAAGAAAAAAAATTGTAGATTTGTGATGATAAGGAAGAAAAGCTCAAGGAAGAGATCACCAGTTTAAATATTAAATTGGTTGAATCAGAAAGAGTTGAGGAAGGCATGAGGAAGAAATACCAAGAGAGGTAAAAAGAGGTTGAGAGATTAGAAGCCCGGGTGATGTCCTTGAGAAAGTAGTGAAAGATAGAGAACAGAACTGTGGCTTTGGATAGTTTGCTTGAGACCCAAAGATCACCATTGGATAAATCGGTCCTGGATTTCAAAATGATGAGTCTAGCCTTGCATGTAGGTAAAAACAACAAAGAAGAACCCAAGAAATTTGTAACAAAAAATACCAGTAAAAAGAGTGAGAACCGAGAAAAGAAGAAGCAAAACTAGCAGTCGATCAAGTAGCAAAACCAACAGTTGGAAAAGAAAATCTTAAGGAGATCCTACATTCAAAAAATATTTTGCTCCTAGAGTTGATCATGGTAGATTTGTAAGTTTTCAAAGGAATCAAAGTCCTTTTGTTCCCTTTGTGCATAATGTAGAATGTTACAACTGTCACATATTTTGGCATGTTACTGCTAATTACCAGAGCATCATGTTTAGATCAAATCTATAGAGCTTGCAACAATTTCCGCAACTAACAACATTAGTCAACATGTATAATAATGATTTTAGTGGTTATTGTTACTCATGTCACCTATTTTTTCATAAGGCATCTGATTACAAATATAACCAATGGAGGAGAAGCACATTTCATGCAAGATTTAGATCTATCATGAGCAGCAGGAGATTTGATGCTCTTGATACATCTCTTGGCCATGTGGAGTGTTATACATACCATAATTTTGACCATATAGCAAGAGACTGTTTACTGCCCCATTACTTAAGCCAAAATTAATAAAAGAATCAAAAGCAAAAAGGACCTACAACCAAAACAGTAAAGGAAGAAAATAAACAAGTGAAGGATGAAAATAACCAGCAAAAGACCATGTGGATAAATAATGAGAAACAACTCTTCAAGTAGTGAAGAGCATCCCCTTCTATAGTCCATGATTATTTCTTGTATATTTATAGAGGACTGCAGAGTTCATGAGAGGTGCACAACCTCAGGGGGAGTGTATGGTAGCTTGATGAGTATAAGTATTGCGACAACACTATGATGAGTTCTTTTGAGCCTCATGCACATTCAGGTCTATAAGATCATGCTATCTTTTGGAGCTATATTGAGCTTAGGGGGAGTTATTCATGGTATGAGATATACATGAGTTATTTGAAATTTCTCTCATATTTTTTCACTCAGTTGTTTGTATCTTATTTACACATGTTTCCTGAGTGAAAGTAGTACATTTTTCAGCCACATATACGTTTTTGGTTTCCACTAATAGTTGGTCGAAAATATGTGCAACCAGGCATAGAATGTGATCAGTAATTCAACCATGTATAGACATTACTTGAGACATGGACCAGCCATGTATGAGTTGTTATGTGATGATTTTTATAGCCATGTTACCTTATATTATTTCATCATCATGTATTGGTTGAGTCATCATGGTGATAGGCATGTTATGGAGTCTTATGGAGTATTTTTGCAACCACATGTATGTGCTAATAATGATGTAATGTTCATGATGTATCACTTTTTTAAGTCATTGGTCCAGAGGAGATGATTGTAGCAACTATGTATTTCATTGTAAAATCCATGTAAAATGTTCATGACGATATGTACTTGTATTGTGTTATGTTTGGGTCATCTAGCCATGAGTAATGAGGTCTTGTTATGGTCATATGAGAGCATATATGAGGTTTTGTATCACTTCCACAACCATGTATTTATCAATGTATATGACATTTGGTTCATGGTCATGTGGAGTATTGGTCCATATGGTGCTTCTTTTTGTCAAAAGGAAGCATTGTTTTCAACAGAAGCAGTTCACTACAACCTTGATATGATATTAGAGATGGCACATGTTCTAGGGGAGCATCATTTGGCCTTGTTTACTTTAGCCATACATTGTTGGCATTATCATATACTTTGAGGTGTTCATGATGTGCCTCATACTATGCTATGACAGTTGGGGTTCTTAGCCTCATGTTATGTTTAGAGATATTTCGGTTGATGCTATGTGGTTTCTATGGAGATGTTGGATGATGCCTTATGTGCATATTGTTGCATATTATAAGATGTTGCATATGATGGTTGTTTGGTTGCCTTATGTTTGAAAATTGCTTCTTGTTGCTAGAGGTTGTTGGTTGGTATGTTTCTCTAATTTTTGATTGCTTATATATGTTGTTTTTTTCTTATATGGTGAGTGTGATCACTTGCTGATGTGCATCATTTTTCAACCAGGTAGAGATCAATTTCTCCAGTTTTTGTGCTTTAGTTCTTGTTGCCTTATCAAATGGAGTTGACCCTTTGAAATTGAAGTCAAAGGGGGAGCGATAAAGAATATTGGTCTAGATTTTGTGTATGGTTACCATCAATGCCAAAGGGGGAGATTGTTGGCATTATGGTGTGCATGGTTCCAACTAGCTAATGTTGGCATTAGTTCATGATGGCAGCTAGCTTATGTTGGCATTGATGTCAACCCTATGTAGTCTAATTGATGTTTAGATGCCTTCATTGTAGCATGGTTTGCAGCTAGTTGATTTGGCATTAAGATTGTTATGTTGGCATTGATGTCAACCCTTGATGTCATCTTTTTTAGAGCGGTCATATGATGAAATTAGTGTGGTTGATGGTTACTCATGTGCTAATGTTCATGGAGGTGTTTCCTTGAGTTATTTTGTGTTGCCATATGTTAACATGTGCATTGATTGGAGGCATTGTTGATGTTGTTAAAGGTGGATGACACATATCTACATGTGATGGAGATGATGGATCAAGTTTCATTAATGTTATTGAGTTGGCACGCTAGTTGACTTGGAAATTGGGTCTTCATCTTGATCTTCATTATTGGGCTCATGAAGATGAACTTTTTCAATGTTGGTTTTGGCTCATGATGATGATGATGACGGTACTGAGATGCTATAGTGGTGTACATATGTGTTATAGACATTTTTGTGCCTTACAGCTCTAAGCATGAAATGTCCATAAACCAAGGGCTCCTAAGTCCCTAAAAGTGTTGTTCTAACTCCTAAAGGAACAAGGTCAACAAATTACAGCTTCTCCCAGAAGTTCTCCACCAGAAACTGCTCAGAACTAGTCAAATCAGGATCATTTCAGCTGCTCCACTAGCTAGCTGCGTTGCAAAGCAGCCAAGTACACTAGCTAGGTGTGTTGCAACGCACCTAAATGCACTACTAGGGTGCATTGAGTGGGAAATGACAAGTGGCAGAGTCATTCCACGATGTGGACAGAAATGGAAGCTTCCAGAATCTTCTCCAATGACACTTGCCTCACTGAATTTGACCAGGGATGAGTAAGAGGCTCTCAGTCTCCAAGTGGAAGCAAGAACTAACAGAGAAAAGCCACTAATCAATTCATGAGCTGACTCATCCTCTTTGCATACATCTATATATGGATCCCTCACCAAGAGATCCAGAGGCTGGAATATTGTACATTGCAGAGAATTGATGTTGGTTTTGAGATAGATATCAGAGTATTGGGTGATTTATGCTTTGTTGGAGGTGAGGAAGGGGCTTCTCTGCTGGGAGGTTGATGCTGGATCAGGAATCATCGGTTGTAACTCCTCCTGGATCTTCTTGTTATATCAATAAAACTATTTGAGTTTCTCCTACATGCTTGTGTATCATTGATGTTTGTTACATTTGTATGTTTAGCTTAAATCTGATCCTAAGATTTTTATAAGTATGAACCCATGTCTTTGTATAGTTTCCTTCTTCTGTGATCTTGCAGGTACTTGGTGAAGCTGGGAAAGTAAGGGAGCAGGTAGCTGGGAGCTGTCAAAGAGAAGAGAGATTGCATCAAAGGACTAGCGCAAGACACAGGTTGGTTCATCCTATTTCTCTTTGTTTATAGTTCATAAAGGAGAATACAAAAGTAGTTTTCTCTGTTTGTTTCTAAGGTCACTGTCACACCTTAGTGGGATAGGGTCGTTCTGAATAGACACTTTTCCCGTTAACAAAATGGCGACTCTGCTGGGGACGATCATCTAGTTAGATTGTTTGTGTTTCTCTTACTGTTTGTTTCATAAACTTAGAAGTAGCAAATCGAACTGCATTTGCCATTAACAAATGCAAAGTAGACATCTGCTGCTTCAATCCATTCACTGGATCTGTTTATGATTTGAACAGCTGATTCAAAAATGATCTGATTGCCCTTTGTGATAGCTCTTAGACCTCCTTTAAATCTACCCTCTGATTGTGCAATACTGATTGCTTTTACTCGGCCAAAAACCATAGATTAAACTGCAAACCGTGACCCAGAACCCGGATAGAATTCTCGTTCCTGCCCCGACGCAGGTACTGTGAAGAGTTCCTGCATTTCAGCGCAGTTCCCGAGAGGGCAACCTGCGTTGCAATCTAGTTTCTCTGTGTAGCAGGTGCGTTGATCAGCCTAGCCTTGTGCAGCTGAGGTTCTTTGCTCAATTTTTTCAGTTTTGTCTTTAATTTTTGCAGCCTGTGATCAGTGTGTGTGTCTGTTTAAAAACCCCTTTTCTTTGTTGATATTCCGCCTCAGTTGTATAAAAGAAACTGTAGATGTTTTTGTGTGTTTGTTACGTCATTTACAGTTTTCCATTGCAAAAGTAGAATAGTCATATTGTCGTCCTTTGATTTAGATCTATCGCAAGTGTCGATTTTGATCATAGGAGAAAGTTTATTTGTTGTTGACAGTCGATTATGCTTTTACTTTTGCCTTTGGTCTGAATTTGTGAATTTCTAGTGTCGAAACGAGTGTTTATTTCAAAATCATAAAGTGTCGTAATTGTCTCTACCTTTTGATTTCGAAAAGAAGCTTGTTTCTGTTTTTCACTTGAAAGCGAATTTAGATTTGTACAACAACTTTCTTTTTAGGCATCAATATTAAGAAAGTGAAAAACAAAACACATGCATGTGCATTTGCATATTGACAGTCTGTTTGGCTTGATTTGGGAAATGTGCATTTACAGTGTGCTCTTTGCTCTTTGCGAAAAGATTGTGTCTTTCTTTTCCCTTGTACCTAGGATTTTCATTGCTGAAAAGAGATAAAAGTTTGTTTATCATCTTTAGATTGCATTTTAGGAATTACATCTACATCTCGTGGTGATCCCAAAAGGCAAACTTCATAAGAAAGATCAACTTAAAATAAATTCAATGAACTTAACAACGCTTTGGAACTTAACGCACAACATTTAGAGGTCTAGGCTAGAGACGTATTTCGGCATCGTAAAGCCTGGTAACTGTTGTCCTCACTGATGGTTGGGTGATTCCTCCACTTTGAGATGATAAGTGCCAGTACGGACTTGTGCTCCCACGTACTGTCGAGTATATATTGGGAGACCCCTATATGCTTAAAACCTTTTATCCATAGGAAGCCGTGTCGGCCGCCCTACTGATCGCAATGCACTGAACACAACATTCGGGAAGATTGACTACCGTACCGTAAAAAGTATTCTGCAGTTTTGCGATTGGTTTGGTACTCCCTCTACCTAGACCTCCAGAGCAGTCCCTTTCGTTCCTTTTCAGACTCCTTAACGGAAAAGGTCCATCTGAGCACTTGTCACTTCAGGCTCATTAAAAATCGAAGGAGACTAGAGTCATCTTTTGTTTTTTCTCGACTCTTTAAAACTGAAAAAACAAGTTGTGTCAAAGCGTGTTAAAATTTATTTTTAACGGAATATTCATACCCTTTTCCTACATTGATCTTCGAGTTGAGAAAATGGAGCCTACCAACCAAGGAATTCCCCTTGGTGGAAATCCTAGTCCCTTCTCCTCTTGGGGAGATGTTGGTGCGCCCCATATGGCCACATTGTCACTTCCAGGACTGACAATTGGCTTGCCAGTATGGCTCTTCTCAACCAATGTCGTTCAGAACACCACTATTCCTGAACAATCGAATCAGCAATTAGACGAGTCCAGAGTTACCCACCAGCTTTCTACTTCCTCTAATTCTTCCTCTCCTCCTTCCTCTTCGCTTGACGGGACTGGTAAAGCTAAAAGCCAAGTCCCTAAGGAGAAGAAGGGAAAGAAGAAGAAAGAGAAAAAGAAGAAGGAGCCAAAGGCGAATGGGGGAAAACGAGTGTCGTCTAACGAAAATCCACACACAGCACCGACCAGGCCTAAATCGCCATGTGTCATTTGCAAAGGAGACCACTTTCACAGAGATTGTCCTTGCATCCCCCAAATACTAAGGGACTAGTCTCCTCATTTGCACAATCCAGTGTCATCAACCTCTGGAGATCATGTTGAAAGCACACCATCGACTAGTGAAAGTGAAGCCCCAGGACAAAAAGGGAAAGCTAGATTTCCTTGTAAACTGTGCGAAGGCGACCATGCCCTCCACCGTTGTCCCTTCTTAGATGAAGCTAAAAGAGTTTTGGATGATCGTCCAGTTTCACCATTACGACTTCCTCCTGGATATAAAAAACTCTTGCCGAGTCCATCACTAGTTGAGAATCCAGCTGGCCTGCTCAGATGGTCGGCTGAAGTGCCTATCATTGAAGATAAACCAACTGAATCCATACCAGACGAAAGTCAAAAGGTCGAGGCAGCAGTTGACCCGGTCTTGCCTTCAGAAGTTTTATCTTCGGATGATACAGTCACTGAAGAGAACAAGGATGACACCGTCCAAATTCTCTTCATCAACACAGACTCTGACGAACATGGGGGCAATCTACCCATTCCTTTACCGTAGGAAGGAAGTTCGTCAGATCCATACCCGGCCATCTACTCGGTCCCACCTCCAAGCAACCTAGTTGTCTCCTTCGACTGGAATCAACTAGGCAGACCCCGCCTACCAGCAAGCGTACCATTCCGAATTATCATTCAAATATATAGAATGGTCATGGCTGGTACCATCATAGATGAGGGGGCTTCTGTGAGTATCCTTTCCTCTATTGCTTGGAAAGCGCTTGGTTCGCCATCGTTGTCGCCTGAGATGAGAAATCTGACAGGCTTTGATAAAGGAACCAGTCGACCTTTAGGGATCCTTCCCGATGTGCCCATAACATTGAGAAGGAAGACAGTTCGCATGAACGTCATGGTAGTTCAAGGACCCTTGGATTATAACCTACTCCTTAGACGAGACTATATTTATTGCATGGGAGCCATCGTCTCCTCACTCTTTAGAGTAATGTGTTTTCCGCACGAAGGAAGAGTGGTCAAGCTCGTGGACCAGCTTTCATTTCCTGGATCACGCATAGCAAATAGTCATATACCATCCCTAAATGGTCTTTTCACGCAAGAAATGTCTCAATCCCCAGTCCGTCCCCCCGATGAGTGCGAGTAATTTGGAGGGATATGACTGAAACCTAGGGGGCATGCATCCTGGTCTGCTTCGGCATGAAAACTTCGGGTATAGGGTAGGTTTCCATGGGAGAATATGACTAGTCTGTACCCCGTCTGTCGGTGGAAGAGAGGTTATTCTAGAATAAGATTCTCTTGTCAAAGTTATGTGAGTTGGCGGACATCGTCACTCACCCTTGTTTATATCGGTAGACATTGCCAAAGAAGTGTTGTGTTTGCACCGCGAATAGAACAATCTTTGGGTAACCTGTAAGAGGTAGGCCTCTCCTGATAGAACAAATGTTTTGTCTGCAACTTGAGGGGTAACCTTGAAACCATATTTTATACCTGGGGGCATGCAAACCTTTTGGAGTGCAAGCAAAGGGCGACTATTTATTTTTTAAATTTTTAGGTCCTCCCTTTAAACCCGTAGGCTAACCCTTTAAACTCGTAGGATTAGTCGTCACCTAACTTGCATAAAGAAAGGATGTGGGGCAAAAATCTAAAAGTTTCCGTTTTTATATGAGACATTCTTATCATATGACTGGATAATCGAGCAGTTTTAGCACATAGTTCAAGCTCGTTAAAAAATAAACATAAGACATGAGAAAATGTTTCCACCCGCGTTTAAGCTCGTTAAAAAATAAACTATCCCCCGGTAAATAACCACCGTGAATGAAGCATTTCAGCCATTAAAGCCTTGGTCGTGTTTGCACCGTCACCTCCACTTTTCCATTAGCCGATCATTCACCTCCATTTGATTGTTTACCCATTTTGAGGAACAGCTGCGAAGAGTGATTTCACTAGCCATCCTTGTGACACTGCCGTGATTGGAAAATTCCAAACCTTACCTAGAATCAGTTGCTACTCATTTTATCACTCGTTCCTCAAAAGACGAGTCTTCTTTAAGCTCTTTTCAACTAACTCGTAAAATATGAAAAGATTGCCAAGTTTTGGCCTTCCAGCTCGTTAAAGCGACAAGAAGTGCTATCCCTCCTCTAGATTTTAATCTTTTTGGACCTGAGGGATTATTGCACAAAAAGATCGAGCGCTTGTTTTGTTCGGCTCGTTAAAACTATCGAAAATTCATCCCTTCTGTATTGTTTTATACCTTTTCGGACTTAAGGGATTAGATGACGAAAAAGGAATTCCGGAGTTACCTTTATGTACCTTTTCAGACTCTCTAAAAATGAAAAGGACTGAGTTATCTTTGTCGTTAGACTCGTTAAAAAGATTAAATAGCGACAAACTTGTCTTTAGGCGAGAACGAGTTTCACTATCGCTAGGCTCGTTAAAACATAGCGATGGGTTTGCCTGAAGGGAAAATTATAGAACAAGCATATGTTATCCTCCTCAAGCTTGACAAAAATAAAGAGGTACTGGTCAACAATGACTGGGGAAAAATTGGGAAGAAAACTCAAAGAAACTTTGTTGGTAACAAGTCGCTCTTGAACATGACACTTCCACTCCGTGCCTGAGTCGGGTTGGGTTGTTTCATTCACCGGTCACATCACCATGGTCACGCCATACCATCCACATTTGGGGTAAATGCTACCAATCCATCACATAAGTGTCACCGACATGTTCAAGATAAGTCATCCAGAGAAGTCACCTGTGTCCCATCCACTACCATACATTATACTCCATTCCTTCATGACCGCCATCCTGAACCATATATCATCAGATCGTTTTCACCTCCATCAAAATCATTTGCTCCGTTCCGTGTCATTGATGTGGGATTCATTAAGGCCCTCCTTTGACGGATCGCTTCTTGTCGACATCAGCTCATTATCCAAGAAGTCGATCTAGGAACACCCCATTCAGTACTTTGAAGCTTGCATGCCTCAATGGCAAGTTTCTCACTTCCGGCGACAGGTATACATCAATGACCTTCGACCGAAAGATTTTGCGTGGTGTTCGACGCCAAGTCCTTTATTCACACCACGTGAATTGTACTGCGGTACCTTGAGGGTCATTATCATTATCGGTGATTCCTCTCGTGCTTGTTAACAGTTTACATCATTGACTGGTAATCAAGCGATGTCTTTCCATGTTCGACTTCAAAACATTTCTCACATGGATCGACTTGTACTTTGAGTGAAGATTGGACGAGATTGAAGACCCCGGATCTAGTTTCATCCATCCGGGCTGCGATATATATTCAGGAAAATAAAGACATTGAAATGTACAGCATTGCAGCACAGATAATCATCCTACCAAAAGGATGATGGCTCTATCAGAACCATCAGTCTACCATCAGACGATTGTCTGTCCTATGTACATGAAAATGAATTTATAAAAGCTGAGCATGGGAATGCCCGCCTCAGCTAGATCATGAAAATAGTATGAAGATAATGTATTGTATTGTATCTTATTACAGGTCTCCTCCCAGCATTGAAAGAACTTCAGATCCTCCTAATAAAGCATTTCACCCGATAAACGGCCTCATACTTTAGGGGGCAACTGTTATAGACATTTTTGTGCCTTACAGCTCTAAGCATGAAATGTCCATAAACCAAGGGCTCCTAAGTCCCTAAAAGTGTTGTTCTAACTCTTAAAGGAACAAGGTCAACAAATTACAGCTTCTCCCAGAAGTTCTCCACCAGAAACTGCTCAGAACTAGTCAAATCAGGATCATTTTAGCTGCTCCACTAGCTAGCTGTGTTGCAAAGCACCCAAGTACACTAGCTAGGTGCGTTGCAACACACCTAAATGCACTACCAGGGTGCGTTGAGCGGGAAATGACAAGTGGCAGAGTCATTCCACGAGGTGGACAGACAATGGAAGCTTCCAGAATCTTCTCCAATGACACTTGCCTCACTGAATTCGACCAGGGATGAGTAAGAGGATCTCAGTCTCCAAGTGGAAGCAAGAACTGACAGAGAAAAGCCACTAATCAATTCATGAGCTGACTCATCCTCTTTGCATACATCTATATATGGATCCCTAACCAAGAGATCCAGAGGCTGGAATATTGTACATTGCAGAGAATTGTTGTTGGTTTTGAGATAGATATCAGAGTATTGGGTGATTTATGCTTTGTTGGAGGTGAAGAAGGGGCTTCTCTGCTGGGAGGTTGATGCTGGATCAGGAATCATCGGTTGTAACTCCTCCTGGATCTTCTTGTTATATCAATAAAATTATTTGAGTTTCTCCTACATGCTTGTGTATCATTGATGTTTGTTACATTTGTATGTTTAGCTTAAATCTGATCCTAAGCTTTTTATGAGTATGAACCCATGTCTTTGTATAGTTTCCTTCTTCTGTGATCTTTCAGGTACTTGGTGAAGTTGGGCAAGTAAGGGAGCAGGTAGCTGGGAGCTGTCAAAGAGAAGAGAGATTGGATCAAAGGACTAGCGCAAGACACAGGTTGGTTCATCCTATTTCTCTTTGTTTATAGTTCATAAAGGAGAATACAAAAGTAGTTTTCTCTGTTTGTTTCTAAGGTCACTGTCACACCTTAGTGGGATAGGGTCGTTCTGAATAAAAACTTTTCCCGTTAACAATATGTGTTGAAGCTTGTCCATGTGTTTGTGGAGAGTAGTTGACAATTTTGTTAACCCTATGTTTGTAGGCCTTTTAGGCCAACTTGTACATGACACTTTGGATTCTTTTTTCATGTTTATCAGAGGCCTTTCATGGGTTTTCAAAGGTTCTACAACATTAGGAATTTCCTTCCATAAGTATATAAACAAGTCTGGGAAGTTTGGAGCTTGTTACACAAAATATTGTCACCATGACTATTTGCAGTCAGTATGGGTTTATCATCATTCATACTGTCCTCCTAAGCAAGTCACAAACCTCATCTCTCCATGTCAAGCTTTGAAAATGAGAGAAATACCTTAAAAATCAATAAACCTCTGGTTCCACACTTTCTCTCACTATTGCCTGCGGTCCCGTACCCCCTGCTTATGTTACCTGCGGACCTACCCGCTTTGCCTCTAAAGGAGTGGGTGCGGACCCCTGTGAAAGTCAAAAAGGCGCAAGTTTATTCTTAAAAACTCACTTTGGGTTAATTCTATATGATTCTAGAAGGAATTTTGACGTGGATGGTTCGCTCCTAGGTGGTTCATGCATCCCAAAAGTGAAGGAGCTAATCCCTTGATGAGAGGAGTTATCCCTTTGAAGGAGGGCTTTATCCCTCAAAAATGTTTAGCTTCTAACCTCCCTAGCAACCAGCCCAATGCCTTAATTTATAGTGCAATGGAGGGAAGTTACTAGGTCCACCTTCAAAGGGATAAAACCCTCCTTCAAAGGGATAGCTCCTCTCATCAAGGGATTAGCTCCTTCACTTTTTGGATGCATGAACCACCTAGGAGCGAACCATCCACGTCAAAATTCCTTCTAGAATCATCTAGAATTAACCCAAAGTTAGTTTTTAAGAATAAACTTGCGCCTTTTTGACTTTCACAGGGGTCCGCACCCACTCCTTTAGAGACAAAGCGGGTAGGTCTGCAGGTAACATAAGCAGGGGGTGCGGGACCACAGGTAATAGTGAGAGAAAGTGCGGAACCAGAGGTTTATTTATTGTTAAGTTCTTTCTCTCATTTTCAAAGCTTGACATGAAGAGATGAGGTTTGAGACTCTCACTATTGCCTGCGGTCCCGCACCCCCTGCTTATGTTACCTGCGGACCTGCCCGCTCTGTCTCTAAAGGAGTGGGTGCGAACCCTTGTGAAAGTCAAAAAGGCGCAAGTTTATTCTTAAAAGCTCACTTTGGGTTAATTCTAGATGATTCTAGAAGGAATTTTGACGTGGATGGTTCACTCCTAGGTCGTTCATTCATCCCAAAATTGAAGGAGCTAATCCCTTGATGAGAGGAGCTATCCCTTTGAAGGAGGGCTTTATCCCTTTGAAGGTGGACCTAGTAACTTCCCTCCATTGCACTATAAATTAAGGCATTGGGCTGCTTGCTAGGGAGGTTAGAAGCTGAACATTTTTGAGGGTAAATGCTGGTGGAATTGAGACTTGCTTAGGAGGACAATATGAATGATGATAGACCCATACTGATTGCAAATAGTCATGGTGAAAATATTTTGTGTAACAGATTTCCCCCTAAAGTACTTCACTCTTCCTAGATGATAAATGAAATCCTCATCTACTACAGACTTCGCACTTTAGGGGGCAATCTATTACACAAAATATTGTCACCATGACTATTTGCAGTCAGTATGGGTCTATCATCATTCATACTGTCCTCCTAAGCAAGTCTCAAACCTCAGCTCTTCATGTCAAGCTTTGAAAATGAGAGAAAGACCTTAAAAATCAATAAACCTCTGGTTCCGCACTTTCTCTCACTATTTCCTGTGGTCTCGCACCCCCTGCTTATGTTACCTGCGGACCTGCCCGCTCTGTCTCAAAAGGAGTGGGTGCGGACCCCTGTGAAAGTCAAAAAGGTGCAAGTTTATTCTTAAAATCTCACTTTGGGTTAATTCTAGATGATTCTAGAAGGAATTTTGACGTGGATGGTTTGCTCCTAGGTGGTTCATGCATCCCAAAAGTGAAGGAGCTAATCCCTTGATGAGAGGAGCTATCCCTTTGAAGGAGGGCTTTATCCCTTTGAAGGTGGACCTAGTAACTTCCCTTCATTGCACTATAAATTAAGGCATTGGGCTAGTTGCTAGGGAGGTTAGAAGCTGAACATTTTTTAGGGTAAATGCTGGTGGAATTGAGACTTCCTAGTTAAGATTGAGAGGAGAGATCACATACCTTTTGGCTTCATTGGGAAGAGAGTGAAACTTGTCAAAGTAGAGGAGACTTCTTGTTGGACCCTTGGAGCAGCTTGTACAGTATCAAGGCACAGGTTGTAAAGTTCTTCTTTGATTTGAATTAATACAATCAGATTCATTTTTCTCAACAAATTATCTTATGTCATTTGTTTCATGAATTCCTTGATCATCATGATAAGTATGCTTTATGATATTGGCTTTTCAGGTGCTATTTAATTTGTGTGCTTGTTTGTGTTTGCAGATTCGCTACAAGGGAGCTCATTTGGATCAAAGGAGCGAGGCTTCCACAAACTTGCATTGGACCCAAGGTAGGCCTAAAAAACTTGTTTGCCTTTGTTTATAAATTGCATATTTAGAGAAAGATAGTTTTTGATTGGCTTGCTTGTCACTAGATATCATTAGATACTAGGGAGGTCGGTCTTGTCCGCAAGAACGACTCATTCCGTGTGACAGAGCTGATCAGATGCAATATTAGGGTTGCAAAATTATTGAGAAAACTCAATTTTGAGAGGCATATTCATGTATTGTTATGTAAACACATGTATATGCATATTTTATGAAGGAAAGTCACGTATACATCCTGAAAGTTAATTTCTCTACATTCCTCATGCAGATCGGGAAAATTTTGACATGGTAATTCGTGGAAGCTTCTAAATTAATTAGTTAGGTTAGAAATGGTTGAATAAGTCCTTCATTAGGTGTGAACACATTTAGTGCATAAGTAGTGATGTTATTGGATTGATTTGGCCCAATTTGTGCACCTTCGATCCCATCCCAAAGGTCAATTTCACCCTCCATGTTTTGTATATTTTATTTTGGAGCTGAGTAATGATTAATGGTGAGTGATAGTGAGTTAGAGAAGGCTACATTGTGTAAGTATGCTATAGATCCATTAGTGAGCTTGATTCCTTCAGTGTATGAGCTCTAATGGCAACAATATGAGAAGATATATTTTTTGAAGTATAATATTGATTCAGATCTCTATATTTCATATCAATGATGCAAAGAGTTATTGCAAAGTTCAGTATTGGTGGAGAGCATAGTATAACTCCATATTAGTGACTCTCACATTTTTTTTTGCAGGACTTGCTGATGCATTTGGCACATAGCCATAGTTTCTTATGTTGTTGATTGTATTATGCATCATTAACGATCTCTTTTGGCACCTATAACAAAGATGTGGCCAAAGGTGGAATCATGACTAAAGAGAAAATAATTTCTCGTGTGAAATATTTGGATTTGGTTTATACCTAATCTATCACACTCTATGATAAGATACCAAATGCTTTGAGACCCTAGAATATTGTTCCTCCTCTTATGCCTGGTAAATAATCGCATGCTGATGATGGCATTATTATTTCTACTAGAATTCAGACAACGAGTAAACCATTTGGTATTGCTCCACCCGCATCTACTCAAAACATTTAATCCTGCCCTCCTGTGGCTTCTAGTTCCAAGATAAGTGTCATTTCATATGATAAAGGAAAGTCTTGATAGAAAATCTGGAAGCAAGAAGAAAGGAAAGGTTAAGAAAAAGAAAGATCTCCCTCTGCAGGATAAACAAACAAACTAGTTTTCTAATGAGAAACAAAAGCCTCAATATCCTTGCTTGATTTGCAACGAGGAGTACTTTACATGTGATTTTCCTCACCACACTAAAGTGAATCAATTTCTTAAGTCCTCCACTTCTCCTGCAGTGTTGGCCGACCCATTTCCTAATCAAGAGACTCATATTGTTTCTTGGGAACCATTTTTCCTGAAATCACATAATGGAACCACTGAAATAAATAGAAAGGTATTACCTCCTACCTGGAAGTGACAGTACTTGAAATCATCCACTGGATTGGGCGTAATCAATTGCAAAATATCAAGGCAAAAAGTACTCAGAACTCCCACTACTAGAGGTAAATGTGAAATGGTAAAAATGAACAGTCATTTTGAGTATATATGGTCATATTATTCCTTATTTTATTTATATTTAATGTTTTGACCTAGTGATGATTCATTTTTACTATGAAACATGTATGTTTATTCCTTTCTGTGTTGTTTTTGGAAGGTTGGCAGCTGTTAACAGATTTTGTTGTGATTTACACATGTTATTTCGACCAAAGAGTACATGTTATCTCTTTTTTGGGCTCTTTAAGCCTACGAAAAAAGGAACCACTTGGAGTCCTCTTTTAGCTTTGTTCAAACTTCCAAAATATGAAAATATTGTTGAGCACTTGCCTTTTTGAACTCATAATAGTAAATGAGAAGGCTCTTTAAGCCTACGAAAAAGGAACCACTTGGAGTCCTCTTTTAGCTATGTTCAAACTTCCAAAATATGAAAATATTGTTGAGCACTTACCTTTTTGAACTCATAATAGTAAATGAGAATACATCTAGTTAGTATAAGTTTAACCCTTTTCCAAGCTAATATAGACTAACTACGGAAAAATATTACCTTAGTCGAACATGGCTAAGAGGTTATCTTGGGTATTCTTTTCTACCTTTTCAAACCTAAGGGACTACCTACGAAAAGGGACATCTGGAGTTTTCTTTTTTGCCTCTTTTTCAAATTACCTAAACATGAAAAATATGTCAATTTTTATCTTCGTTGGACTCATTAAAACAACAAACAATGATGGACTTGTCGAACATGATAAGGCTGAACCATTCCTTCTCATAGTTCGTGAAATATAATCTGAGGGATTCATTTGAATGATGGACTTACAGATCAAGCATATGTTATCCTCCTCAAGCTTGTTAAAAAATAAAGAGGTACTGACTAGTATGGTCGGGGAAATTGGGAAAACATGGTACTCCATTTGTTAATGGTAATGAGTCACTCTTAAGCACAACACTCCACTTCATCTCCATGGCTATTGGGTTGGGTAATCTATTTGTCTTTTGGTTATCACATCGTTTTCAAAACCTCCATTTCGGTTTTGGGTGAATGTTTCCAACTCCATTTTAGTTCCGCCAGTGTGTTCAAGAGAATTCATTCAGTTGATATTTTTTACAATACTCTTAAGCCTTGATTCCATGTTTTTCTTTCCTGATTCATACCCATTTCATGTTATTGATGGGGGATACATCAAGGCCCTCTTGTGATGGGTTGCTTCCTGTCGACGTCAGTACATTATCCAGGAAGTTGACAAGGAAACACCCATTGGTACCTTGGTTCTTGCATACATCAATGGCAAGTTTCCTCACTATCGATGATGGGTTTACATCAATGGCCTTCAGCTGAAATATTTTGTGCGGTGTTTGACATCAACTCATTTATTCACACCATACAGATTGTACCTGAGTACCTTGAGAGCCATTGACATCATCGGTGGTTTCTCTTTCATATGTCAATGACTTACATCATTGGACAGTAATCAGATGATGTCTACCATGTTCGAATTTAGCTCATTGATTCACATGGTTAGACTCACACATTGGTTGGTCATGTGAACAAGATAGAGGACCACAAATCTAGTTTCCACCATCTGGGCTACGATTTCAGGATTATACAAGATCACTATGTATGATGGCTATGATCATACTGGCAGCCATCCAGTCATGGGTCCACCATCAATCATCAGTGGACATGTCTTTTGATCATTATACATGTAATGTTAGCTTATGTGTTGAGTATGGGATGCCTCCCTTAGCAAAAATATGGCATGATGTAAATGTATTGTAACTAAAGATGAAGCTCGCCAATTGTTATTGATCCCAACTTGTCACAAGGTAAATAAGTTCAGTCATCACCTCTAAATTTTCGCTTTAGGGGGCACTCTGTTATAGGCTATTTTGTCTCATCTGATCAATCAACCTCTTAATTGGATCATTCACATCCTATTCCCCCTTTACATCATCATTGCACAAATCCCTATGCATGACTCTCTCATTCCCTAGATTTTCTGCCCTAAACGACATCATCTGAATCTGTTTTAGAACCAATGAACCCTTGCCTCTTGTTGGACAATGTTCACCTACAGGTTGCTCCAGTGTGGCCTGCATTGATCACCTAAAAGTTTTTTCTTCCTTGCACCTGCGTTAGTTCTATAAATTCGAGAAAAAGAGAGAATCATGAAGCCTCTAATTCCAGAAGCTTCTAAGATATGTTGTAACCATTTACTTCATATTAAACTCTTGAACCCTATCCTATCATACCTTGGAGTTTCCATCCCTTATCCTTAGATCTCATCCTCCCATCAAGAGTGGATATCAATCTCGAGATTGGTAAAAGGATAATAACTCCCAACTTACCCCACTCCTCTATATATTTACACGCTTCCATATGTGAAAGGTTTGCTTTTGGAAAGTGATTCTACCCTTATGTTGTTGTGAAGAGATTTAGGTTTTCATGCATTTGGGGTTATTGGAGGTGTTAGGTTCCTATACCAATAGAAGTCATAATTTTGAATGACTAAGGTTAAGCCTTATAATATTGTACATACCTTTGCTTTCTACAAATGTTTTCCATATTATAAAAATTAAAAAATGTAGAGAGGGTATGTCCTAAAAGAAAAATCAAACAACAAAAAAAAAAAGAGAAGGTAAAAAAAATGAAATATATGAACCCCAAAACAAAAAGACCACGAAAGTGTGCAAGTCTAAATGCCACTACTATTTACTTTTATGCACAATAATGATTGTGTGCAACTTGTTATTCATGCCACAATCCATGGTAATCAAACTGTTTAATCTTGGTTATTCCATGTTTTGAATTTTATGTTTATAGATTAGAGAATAAAATCTGACCAAACAGTTTAATCTTGGCGGATCATAGTTTGGTAGAGAAAATAAAAGGAGCTCATAAGCTTAATTTGAGCCCTTGGATGATATAATGTTAAAAATAGATAGATTAATTTCCAAACAAAAATAGATGAACAAGGGTTTGCTAGCCTAAATGCACCCAAAGAAAGGTAGAAAATATGTTAAAGGTAAGAAATGGGCAAGTAGAAGAAAGGTTGTTGAACTACAAAGTTGATTGGATCAAAACACATGCATCATGTTTAGATACATCTTTCAACATGTATGGTCAACTATGAAGGCAAAGACAAAGGCTTACAATTTCATGTGATTAACTCCCCCTCATTCATTTTCCCCCTTTACTTTCTAATTTCCTATCTACAAGTATATTTTAAGTACTTTTAATCCTACAAGTCAAAGAGGCTCAGAGCATTTCTCTGACTTTTGGTGGGACCGGACCCTCGGCTTTATGACTTATGGACTCAAGTGCTAGAATCCCATTCATAGAAACATTTCCCCTTCATAAAATCCATTTCCCCTCATTACCCTAAGAAATCCCCTTTCCCTAAGGTTAAACACCATTTACCTAAGAAAAGTGAAACCCCCCCATGTAAATCCCTTTCCCCTAAAAAAACCCACAAAAAGCCTTCTATCCTGAGTATTGATCGTATATAAAGCAAAGTGCATAAATACTTACATTTTACCCTTTTACTCAAGAAAACCTCACTTTGCTCGTTTCATGTTAATTATTAATTTTTTTATATAAATCCCATTATAACCATTTTCCCGTATATAAACTAAATCCCTAATTAAATACCCCAAACCCCTAGTTTTAATAAAAAATAATAGAATTACCCATATCCCAATACAACCTTACTTAGTTTACCTAATCCCAGTAAACCTAAGTCAATTCCGACATTAACCTCACTTGATTCCCTAATCTTGCGATTTAGCCCCCCCCCCCCCCAATTGCCTAACCCAGAATTAATTCCTAAACTAATCCCAAACAACCATGATTAAAACCACTGCCCCCCCACTCAACTCCTATTCATTTCCTCCATGCAGCTTCTCCGCCCGACTACCGTTAGATCACAATCGCTCAAATCTAAGAGACCACAGTAATATCGGTCGAGCCCGATAGCCTACCTTTACCTACACGATAAGGCAATTTTCCCCAATCCCCCGATGGCTACGTGTCAAGCTCCGACATACATCAGGTGACCCCTCCGAAAAATCGCCCACGCCACAAAAGCAGTGCAACGACCCCTAAAACCACCTCCCCGTCATTCTGATAAACCGCCTATCCTACATAAATATGAATTTCACACCATATTCAAAAGTTGCCCGTTAAAGACTTTAAACCTTGAAAACCCATGTTTTCATGCCTTTTGGCTGTTTAACTGTATAAACCCTTGAAACCGTTCAACACCACCTTAAAACTCTGTGATGCAATTTAACCTCCAATTACATCCAAAACACTACCACGACCCTTTTCCCAGGAATCCCAGTGCAAATGAAGCCATTAATTGCCTTCCATGCAGACCGGTGCTTTCTTAAATATTGTTGGATTTTACAGATAATCCGCCAAAGACCAGAGCTTGGATAAATAGTTGTGATACTAGTCACAGAACCTATTTACTCCAAGACTCGACCAGAAACCTGTTAAAAGCTGATATTCAAATGAAGAAGACCATTATACAAGGAACAGAAGATGAAGATAATTACACATGGAGCCGAGAAGAAGACAACTACACAGAGTATTGACAGTCAAAACAAAGGAGCCAAACCGAAGACGTAGGTAGAAGACAAATGAATAAAACATACTGAGACTTGAACAAAATCCACTTCCCGATGTTGATACACATAAAAAACAAAGGAATTTATTGTTGAAAAACACAGTAAAAGGTTAAATTGTACAGTAAAAGGAAAAACACATAAAGGATAAAAACAGGTCATTGAAGTAAAAGAGTATTAGCGACAGAGAGTATCAGATGAAAGCTAGAAGTAAATAAAGCCCCCAGCATAATGATTCAAAAAATAGGAGCATAAAGAGCTAAAAAAAAACCATAAAAGCTAGCAATACCACAATAAAAGGGACAACATTCAAGCAGTTCATTAGCTACCTCTATCTTCCTGTGAGAAGATATTTTGTATTTCCTAGATTAAATCTCAAGTTAGTTTGAGATATTTGTAATAAAACCTTGGTATAAATACTTCAAAATTCGAAGTATGTAGGGTGGATTCTTAGAAATTTTTATAGACTTCTTGATCGAAAGACTGTAAAGCCATTGGAGCATTGACTGAGCCAGCAAGCTAGATTGATGAATAAAGACTAGATATTTCAAAGCATTCATGCATAGAGCAAAGTGCAGACAAGTATTTTTTCACATTGTTGTTATCTCTTAAAGTTTTTCCATATTGTTTATCTAAATCTGAATGCCATAATTGGAGTATTGTATCAGAATTTGTTTAATTACACCCTGTTATAACAGTTAGTCAAATATATGTTTTCTACCGATAATCTAAGTTAAGGAATTCTTAGTTTCTCCTTAGTTTAGGTTGTTTCCTTTTAATCTATAGCAAAGGATTCTTAATCGCCCTTTGTTTCTGATTACCCTTTGTTCCTCGTTTCAATCCCAGTCTGAGAATTCTTAATTGATCTCGCACCCTGGTTAAAACCTTTTCACCCCTCTGGCCTAAAGACCTGCACTCTACTCTACTATCTTTCCCTTTGAACATTCCCTTTAATGAGTTGATCTAGTCATGCTGCTCTTTTCTTGACTCCATATGCCCAATGGTCTAGAGACATCATTCTACCCATTTGTTTAAAGACTCCCACCACCCAATCTTCAATACAAATAAAAAACCCCCTGAACTTAAGAACTAGCCTAAAATCCCAGCAAAACAAAGCTAAATCATATATAGAGAGCCCTCTCTAGACTTAGGTTGGCTAGAGCCTATGCCAAAAAGTTGGTTTGTGGTTACCTCAGTCATTTTATTTCATCGAATAACTTCTAGAGAAAATTTTGAGTGATAACAGGAGGGACACTTTGTGACAAAGGAAGGACAAGTCAACAACTTGGAGGAGATTTTCAACAAGATCGACACCTATTTATGGTTGTATCTCACTCCATTTATATCAATACAATGTTTATCTATTGAATATAGTAGATATATGATGCTAGATAGATCTCATAGTTTTGGTTTTTGTTGTCTGGTTGTGAAGGTTCTAATTTTGGCAGCTAGAGCTAGGATTAGAGCATTCAAGTCAAATAAGGAGCAAAATATATGACATATTCCAAGTAGGTTTCTTCCCCTCATCTACTTACTTTAAGGAAAACATTGGGTCCTTTGTCATTCTATTGTTCTACGTTAGCCACCAAATCTAGGGTAGATATTTCTATACATAGTCATAAATCTCGCATAACAACCATGTTGCTGCTAATTGTCATACAAAAGTGTTTAGATCAAATTAATAGAGCTTGCATCAATTTCAATAGACAAGGAGACTGGTCAATAGGTATAATCGTGATTTTATGGTTATTTTTACTCATGTCACTTTGTTTTGCCATAAGGCATATGATTGCAAATCTAACCAATGGACGAGAAGCACAGAACATGCAAGACTTAGATCTAGCATGAGAAACAGGAGATTTGATCCTCTTGCTATGTATCTTGGCCGGGCAAAGTGCTATACATGCCATAATTTTGGCCATATGGAAAGAGATTTTTTTTTTGCCTCGTTACTCAAGCCAAAATCAACAAAAAAAAGAAAAATCAAAGAGGACCTAAGGAAAAACCAGTAAATGAAGAAAAGAAACAAGTGAAAGATAAAAATAAGTAGCCAAAGATTGTGTGGATAAAGAAGGAGCAACAACTCTTCAAGTAGTGAAGAGAATCCCCTCCTATAGTCCATGATTATTTCCTACATATTTATAAAGGACTGTAGAGTTCATGATGTTGGCATTATGATGCATGTGTTGTACTTGATGGCAAACAACTCATAGAAGATCAACTCACTTATATATATCTAGATGAATCTACGGAAGAGATATCAGATGACAATTCTCAGTATGACAAGTCCAAAGGGGGAGATTGTTGGCATTATGAGACAAGTGTTGTCCTTGATGGAAAATCACACAAATGATAAATTATAATGCAGCAAATTTATTTGATAAATTATAGTGCAACAAAGTTTCCTTCATGTAGAGAAAAGTTCACGCACTTTTATGCAGAGAAAATTTTATTCCATGTAGAGAAAAGTTCACGAACTTTTATGCAGAGAAAAGTTTATTCCATTTAGAGAAAAGTTCACGAACTTTTATGCAGAGAAAAGTTTATTCCATGTAGAGAAAAGTTCACGCACTTTTATGCGGAGAAAAGTTTATTTCATGTAGAGAAAAGTTCACGCATTTTTATGCAGAGAAAAGTTTATTCCATGTAGAGAAAAGTTCACGCACTTTTATGCAGAGAAAAGTTTATTTCATGTAGAGAAAAGTTCACGCACTTTTATGCAGAGAAGAGTTTATTTCATGTAGAGAAATGTTCACGCACTTTTATGCAGAGAAAAGTTTATTTCATGCAGAGAAAAGTTTACGCACTTTCATGCAGAGAAAAGTTCCCTTCATGCAAGAGAAAAGTTCACGCACTTTCATGGTTGGTTCATGGTATTAGTCCGACAGTTTTTGATCCTATGGTTTTGGCCCGTGGTATTGCATCCAAAAGTGTTTATCTCACGCACTTTCATGGTTGGTTCATGGTATTAGTCCAACAGTTTTTTATCCTATGGTTTTGGCCCGTGGTATTGCATCCAAAAGTGTTGATCTCACGCACTTTCATGGTTGGTTCATGGTATTAGTCTGACAGTTTTTGATCCTATGGTTTTGGTCTGTGGTATTGCATCCAAAAGTGTTGATCTCACGCACTTTCATGGTTGGTTCATGGTATTAGTCCAACAATTTTTTTGATCCTATGGTTTTGGACCGTGGTATTGAGAAAGGACTAAAGCTATAAAAGAGGAAGGAGATCATTTGGCAAAGTATCATCTGAATTATTGAATATCTAGATCTGGAATACTGTGATTGGGTTATGGTGTAGATCTGGATCTGAGCTAAAGAGGGATCTCACCGGTTGATGGAGAACAAGATCTAAGGATAGATCGGGATCAAATGGTTTGAAATGAACTATCTCTATATAGTTGATTATGCTTATTCTAGATCTGTATATTGACGCTTGTAATGATTTGAACTGGGTATAACTTAAGTTTGAAATCGCTGCAAGTCATGATTGAATATTTATAGATTTGTACGCGGGTTGGCTTTGGTGAAAGCACGTATGTACGCAGGTTTGGTTCATTGTAGTAGCATATACCATTTGATCTATGATGTTTAATGTTACAGGTGGTTCAGGTTGTTGATGTGTTCTGATGACTGTTTAATGGTGTCAGTATTCTACATATTCAGTTTGATTGATTGTGTTGATGGATGAGATCTAGTAATGGATCTAATGGACTAGATCGGGTTGCTAACACTCATATTATCCTTGTATATGTATTGATCTGGTGATTGGGTGATTCAGAAGATTGATTGATTATGTGCTTCAATTATATTTATGAGTCCAGTATGAAAATTGGATGAAACGTGGCCTTTCAGATTATGTGTTGTGCTTCAGGTGTATCCAGTCTGAAAATGTATGAAACATGGTACCCGGAGGAGAGAAGATTGTAGGTCGGCACCTACGTACTAGTATCTTAGCTAGTACAAGAGCTACGGGGGTGGTAGCTCCCTTCCAGTAGCAGTTGAAAACTTTGGAGCATTGTAGCAAGTAGCAGCCTGCGTACTAGTAAATGGATCGGCTAGTACAAGAACTATGGGGGTTGTAGCTCTCTGCAGGTAGAAGCCTGCGTACTGGTATAAGACTGCACTAGTACATAAATATTGTAAAAGGATTTTCTTATTAAGAAGAAGATTGAGATGACTTGCAACAGGTGGTTTTCTCCCACATTGGGTTTCCACCTTATATCATGGTGTTCATGTGTGTGGCTTATGTGTGATGATTTGTTCTATTTTACTGCACCTGTTTACTATTAATATGGTTGATAATGTTCTAATGCACTCATTAAGGATCAACTAACTGAATCATAAGAAGTTGTGGAAGTAGCATATATGAATCTGAATATGGAAATGAAAAAAGTTTTATTGACTTGATAATACTGATTCACCCCCCCCTCTCAGTATTATTTCCAACAATTGGTATCAGAGCAGGTCCTTTGGTAGAAGCTTGATCGCTTGAAGGAGATCCGTGGAACAATGGGAAAGAAGCTTAAGAAGAAAGCTCAGAAGAAGAAGAAGACATCTCAGAAGAACTATGATAGTGGGAGAATCGATTGGGGATTAGGTATAAGAAGCTCTTCAGATTCAGATTCAGATTTGGAATCATTTCAGAATGAAGATGAACTATCAGGTATGAATTTGCTATCCTCTGATGTTCCAGCTATCTATCCATTTGGAAAAGATGGAAGTGATAACGAAACAACTGAATGTGCTCTTATGGGTGAGGAAGAAGGATATCAAATAGAAGCAGAATTTAACAGGCTGACAAACAAAATTAGTGAACAAGAAAGACTTCTGAACATAAAGAGTGGTGCCCTCAAAGAAGTTGTTACTAGACAAAAGGCTCAACCAGAGTTATTCAAGGAGAAATATCAAAAGTTGCAGGTTGAAGCAACATCTCTAAGAAATGAAGTCAATGAAAAGAACACAACCATCAAGAAACTCAGAGATGGATCCAGTTACTATGAAAGTCTTGAAGCCACGATCCGCTCTCTAAAGGAAGATCTTGAAGAATCAAAGAAGCAAAATAAAGATCTAGTCCAAGATATTGAAAAACAGGGAAATAAAGTTATCAGCTTAAAATCTTAGCTAGAATGTGCCTTCAAAATTCGTCAAATGCAACAGGATCTGAATGAAGAACAAGAAAAGGATATTCTCAAGCTAAAGCATCAGTTGGAAGAAGAAAGGAAAACTGAAGAAGACATGAAGAAGCAATATCTAGAAAAAGAAGAGCAACTTTAGGTTGAGGTAAATATCTTGAAAAGTAAATTAGAAGAAAAGGATAAGCTCTTACGTTTTCAAGATAGTACTAAAGTCTTGGATGATATTCTTAATAGTCAAAGATCTCCTGCTATCAAAATTGGTCTTGGCTTTCATGAACCTGTTGAAGGTGAATCTAGTTCACAAGGTGAGGCAAGGAACTCTAAAGAGAAATCTAAAATGATCAACAAGGAGATAAGAGAGATGAAAGGTCAATCTCATCATCAACCAAGGAAAGAAATTCTTCAAAGAAAATCTTTTACTCCTCCTATGAATAATGTTGAATGTTATGTATGTCATAACCTTGGACATGTTGCAGCCAGATGTAGAAGAAGAAGGGTTCAAGATCATCAAACAAACAGATCATCTCAGTCAAGGTACTTTAATGGATATTGCTTTACTTGCAATATGTTTGGTCACAAAGTTGCTAATTGCTACAAAAGGAATATGAAACATGTAAGATGTTATGCATGTAACAAGCTTGGACATATAGCAAAGGAATGCAGGAACAAAGCACGGACATCACACCAAAAGGAGAAAACATCATCACACTTGAAGATATGGAAGAAAAAGGAAGTTCAGTCAGAAAGTGGCGGCACAACACATTATATAGACATAACAGAGGGAGCTGGAAGTGTAAAACTTCAATCTCCTACGCCAGCTTGATAAAGGGAAGTCGCATATATACGCGAATTTGTTACTGCACAGTCGCGTATATGTTTGTTTGAAGAAAGGCAGTAGGGACAGATTCAAGAAAAGGATCAGTTTTGCTCTAATTGATAATGGTTGCATTTTGCTAATGATGTGTGGATATGATGGTTAGAAGTATTTTGGTTCTAACTTGATATTGTTGATGTCTTGATACTTCTTATTAATATGCATGATCAGATCTAACAGATGGCACAGGTTTAGGGGGAGCATATGCTCTTAATGCATTGTTGGCATTATGGTTAATAGTCCTTGGTGATGATGCTTATATGGATAAATGATTCATCTTGCTATGATATGGTTATGAGTTGTTCAGATGATTCTTGGGGTTACATAGTTGATATTTAGATCATATTTGTGGATGATTCTCTAATGGTGCTTACATGGTGATCTTCATAAGGATAAGGAGAAGTACATAGCTTGAATTCACATCTTCTTTACTTGATGATGAGTCACTCATATGCTGTTGTCGTCATATGCATAAAGATCATATATTACAGTTATGATGCAGGATTCCTATTGTTCTTGGCACATATATGGATGAGGATTGTTGGCTGGATACATGGATGATTATTCAATGTTGCATTGTTGGAGACATGATGATGATGAGTTCTTACCTATATGATGATAGGTTGGTATATTCCCAACTGATGATACTTGGTTCATGCAGACCTGGATGGCTATGGTGTTTCTCTCACATGAGAGAATGTGAATGTTCCTATATATACAGAATTATGTTAGCTGATACAGGCATACCTTGATGATTCAAGCACTAATACAAGTTGCTGGTCTAGTTTCTGTTGACAGATACTATGGAGCAGATCATACAGTGTCGTTTCCGATGTTTATCATGATCTTATTTAGGTGTTTGGTCTCTATATAAAGGTCATGTATATCATTCGATGTAAAGGTCATATCAAGACTCATGATGTAATAGTGTGTCTCTATCTTTTGTAGTCATTTGATGAGATCTCTTCAGGTCATGTAACGGCCTATGTTGGTTTCCCCACTATGCCTGGGATGAATGATGTTATTCTCTTATGTTATCTGTAAACTTTTGGTATATCGCCATTTTGATGGGAGATAGATGTATGTATGAGTCTTTGGTGATAGGAAGGTCATTTATGATGTATAGAGTCATGTAATTCTTGTAGAACATCTTTTTACAGACCTTGCTTAACAGTCAGGGGGAGCATGAACAAGCATATTTCAGCAGAGCAGAGATTTTAGCATGTTCTCAGAAAAAGCATGGACAGATTGGTGCACCATGGCATATACAAAGGGGGAGCTCATTCAGATATTTCAACAATTACTCAGGGGGAGTATGAACAACGGAATGCCTTTCTAGGAAAGAGAATATCTTGGTTCGCCCTTTGCCCTTGATGTCAAAGGGGGAGAGTGATTTGGTATTGTTGCCATCAAGTCCAAAGGGGGAGATTGTTGGCATTATGATGCATGTGTTGTACTTGATGGCAAACAACTCATAGAAGATCAACTCACTTATATATATCTAGATGAATCTACGGAAGAGATATCAGATGACAATTCTTAGTATGACAAGTCCAAAGGGGGAGATTGTTGGCATTATGAGACAAGTGTTGTCCTTGATGGAAAATCACACAAATGATAAATTATAGTGCAGCAAATTTATTTGATAAATTATAGTGCAACAAAGTTTCCTTCATGTAGAGAAAAGTTCACACACTTTTATGCAGAGAAAAGTTTATTCCATGTAGAGAAAAGTTCACGCACTTTTATGCAGAGAAAAGTTCACGCACTTTTATGCAGAGAAAATTTTATTTCATGTAGAGAAAAGTTCACGCACTTTTATGCAGAGAAAAGTTTATTCCATGTAGAGAAAAGTTCATGCACTTTTATGCAGAGAAAAATTTATTTCATGTAGAGAAAATTTCACGCACTTTTATGCAGAGAAGAGTTTATTTCATGTAGAGAAATTTTCACGCACTTTTATGCAGAGAAAAGTTTATTTCATGTAGAGAAAAGTTTACGCACTTTCATGCAGAGAAAAGTTCCCTTCATGCAAGAGAAAAGTTCACGCACTTTCATGGTTGGTTCATGGTATTAGTCCGACAGTTTTTGATCCTATGGTTTTGGCCCATGGTATTGCATCCAAAAGTGTTGATCTCACGCACTTTCATGGTTGGTTCATGGTATTAGTCCGACAGTTTTTGATCCTATGGTTTTGGCCCGGTGGTATTGCATCCAAAAGTGTTGATCTCACACACTTTCATGGTTGGTTCATGGTATTAGTCCGACAGTTTTTGATCCTATGGTTTTGGTCCGTGGTATTGCATCCAAAAGTGTTGATCTCACGCACTTTCATGGTTGGTTCATGGTATTAGTCCAACAATTTTTTTGATCCTATGGTTTTGGACCGTGGTATTGAGAAAGGACTAAGGCTATAAAAGAGGAAGGAGATCATTTGGCAAAGTATCATCTGAATTATTGAATATCTAGATCTGGAATACTGTGATTGGGTTATGGTGCAGATCTGGATCTGAGCTAAAGAGGGATCTCACCGGTTGATGGAGAACAAGATCTAAGGATAGATCGCAATCAAATGGTTTGAAATGAACTATCTCTATATAGTTGATTATGCTTATTCTAGATCTGTATACTGACGCTTGTAATGATCTGAACTGGGTATAACTTAAGTTTGAAATCGCTGCAAGTCATGATTGAATATTTATAGATTTGTACGCGGGTTGGCTTTGGTGAAAGCACGTACGTAAGCAGGTTTGGTTCATTGTAGTAGCATATACCATTTGAGCTATGATGTTTAATGTTACAGGTGGTTCAGGTTGTTGATGTGTTCTGATGACTGTTTAATGGTGTCAGTATTCTACATATTCAGTTTGATTGATTGTGTTGATGGATGAGATCTAGTAATGGATCTAATGGACTAGATCGGGTTGCTAACACTCATATTATCCTTGTATATGTATTGATCTGGTGATTGGGTGATTTAGAAGATTTATTGATTATGTGCTTCAATGATATTTGTGAGTCCAGTATGAAAATTGGATGAAACGTGGCCTTTCAGATTATGTGGTGTGCTTCAGGTGTATCCAGTCTGAAAATGTATGAAACATGGTACCCGGAGGAGAGAATATTGTAGGCCGGTGCCTACGTACTAGTATCTTAGCTAGTACAAGAGCTACGGGGGTGGTAGCTCCCTTCCAGTAGCAGTTGAAAACTTTGGAGCATTGTAGCAGGTAGCAGCTTGCGTACTAGTAAATGGATCGGATAGTACAAGAACTATGGGGGTTGTAGCTCTCTGCAGGTAGAAGCCTGCGTACTGGTATAAGACTGCACTAGTACAGAAATATTGTAAAAGGATTTTCTTATTAAGAAGAAGATTGAGATGACTTGCAGCAGGTGGTTTTCTCCCACATTGGGTTTCCACCTTATATCATGGTGTTCATGTGTGTGTCTTATGTGTGATGATTTGTTCTATTTTACTGCACCTGTTTACTGTTAATATGGTTGATAATGTTCTAATGCACTCATTAAGGATCAACTAACTGAATCATAAGAAGTTGTGGAAGTAGCATATATGAATCTGAATATGGAAATGAAAAAGTTTTATTGACTTGATAATACTGATTCACCCCCCCCCCCCCTCTCAGTATTATTTCCAACACATGAGAGATGCACAACCTCAGGGGGAGCGTATGGGAGCTTGATGAGTACGAGTATTGCAACAACACTATGATGAGTTCTTTTGTTCCTCATGCACATTCAGGTCTACAAGATCACCCTATCTTTTAGAGTTATGTTGATCTCAGAGGGAGCTATGCATTGTATGAGATTTACATGAGTTATTTGGCATTTATCTCATAGTTTTATACTCAATTATTTGTAATTTCTTTACATATGTTCCTTGAGTGAAAGTAGTACATTTTTTAGCCACAACTATATTTCTAGTTTTCACTAGTAGTTGGTTGAAAATATGTGTAGCCATGCATAAAATGTGATCATTACTTCAGCCATGTATATAAATGACTTGAGACACGGACCAACCATGTATGAGTTGTTATATGATGATTTTTATAGCCATTTACCTTGTGTTGTTTCATCATTATGTATTGGTTGAGTCATCATGGTGATAGGCATGTTATGGAGGAGACTTATGGAATCTTTTTTCAGCCACACGTATGGGCTAATGATGATGTAATAGTCATGATGTATCATGTTGTTGAGTCATTGGTCCAAAGGAGATGATCATAGAAACTATGCATTTCATTTTAAAATCCATGTAAAATGGTCATGACAATATGTACTTGTATTGTGTTATGTTATGAATCCAGCTCACAAAAACATAGAAAAAATAGTTCAACGCCTTAGAATTCTACCTCTTCGAGGGGACAACCTCCTTTACATTCCACAAATGAACAATACAAATGACAAAACCTCCTTTCTATATATAGGAGTCTAAGGGGTCACAATATAACCAAGCCAACCTAACAATAATAATATAAAGGCACAAAAATAATAGTAGTGGGATTCTATGGGGCACAATAATAACAATAAGGGATACAATGACAATAGTAATGGGGGAATCACTAGTATTATAGGGACCTAACATGCCTGTCTCCTTCAAAAAAGTGTTGTCCTCAACACTTGAGTAGTTATGGATGCTTCTGTATAAAATTCTCATCCTCCCATGTGGAATCTTCAATGGGTAAGTTCTTCCACTTGATGAGATACTCTGATTCTATGGGGCACAATAATAACAATAAGGGGATTATATGGGGCACAATAATAACAATTATTGGATGACACAAATGACAAAACCTCCTTTCTATATATAGGAGTCTAAGGGGTCACAATATAACCAAGCCGACCTAACAATAATAATATAAAGGCACAAAAATAATAATAGTGGGATTATATGGGGCACAATAATAACAATAAGGGATACAATGACAATAGTAATGGGGGAATTACTAGTATTATAGGGACCTAACATGCCCCTCTCCTTCAAAAAAGACTTGTCCTCAATGCTTGAGTAGTTCTAGATGCTTCTGTATAAAATTCTCATCCTCCCATGTGGAATCTTCAATGGGTAAGTTCTTCCACTTGATGAGATACTCTGATTCTATGGGGCACAATAATAACAATAAGGGGATTATATGGGGCACAATAATAACAATAAGGAGATTATATGGGGCACAATAATAACAAAAATAACAATTATTGGATGATACAAAATACAAAACCTCCTTTCTATATATAGGAGTCTAAGGGGTCACAATATAACCAAGCCGACCTAACAATAATAATATAAAGGCAAAAAAATAATAATAGTGGGATTCTATGGGGCAAAATAATAACAATAAGGGATACAATTACAATAGTAACGGGGGAATCACTAGTATTATAGGGACCTAACATGCCTCTCTCCATCAAAAAAGTGTTGTCCTCAACGCTTGAGTAGTCCTGGATGCTTCTGTATAAAATTCTCATCCTCCCATGTGGAACCTTCAATGGGTAAGTTCTTCCACTTGATGAGATACTCTGAAATTGAGCGATTTCGTAGCTTTTGAGTACTTGTTTCTTTGACTGCTTCAGGTTCCAATATGATTTTTCCTTCCTCATCAAGTTCTGGCAATATTTTTTGAACTAGAATCTTGTCACCTATAACCTTCTTTAACCATGAAACATAGAAAACTAAGTGCACTCGGGAAGCTACAAGAAGCTCCAATTTGTATGCCATAGTACCTATCTTTTGCAACACCTTGTATGGACCCTAATACTTTGGTGATAATTTATTATCCTTCTTAGCTTCCTTTAGGGACATTTTTTTATATGGTTGTAGCCGTAGGAATACCCAATCACCTACATCAAATCTTCTTTCGCTACGATGTTGATCTGCCTGCCGTTTCATTCTATTCTACGCCAAGGCAAGGTTATCCCTTAAGAGTTGGAGAACTTGTTGCTGATGCTCGATGTGATATTCCACTGCTTGAACCTTATAATTTTCTCTTAAATATGATGTGATGGATGGTGGATGATATCCATAAAGTGCCATAAGTGGGGTCATTTTTGTTGCAGTAAGGAAGGAAGCGTTATACCACCATTCAGCCAGAGGCAACCATTTGACCCATTATGTATGTTTATCAGATACAAACCAATGAAGATATCCTTCCAAACATTTGTTTACTATCTCAGGTTTCCCATCAGATTGAGGATGATAAGATGAGCTATGAGCTAACTGAGTACCAAGAAAAGAAAATAATTTTTTCCAAAAATTTCCAGTGAAAATGGGATCTATGTCGCTTACAATAATCTTTGGGTTTCCATGTAGCTTTTGAATTGTTTCCATAAATGCAGTCGAAACTGTAATCACTTTAAATGGATGAGATAATGCACAAAAGTGTGCATACTTGGTAAGTATATCAACTACCACCATGATAACGCTCTTTCCTTCGGACTAGGGTAAACCTGTGATAAAATCCATTGTAATCTCCTCCCAATGTTAGCTTGGAATCGACAAAGGTTGTAATAGTCCTAGGGTATTAATTGTTTCAAACTTTATTTTGTTGGAAAACCAAATATTCTGCCACAAACTTTTGAATATCTGATTTAAGGCCATCCCAAAAAAATCCTTCTTAACCCTGTGGTAGGTTTTTAGAAATCCTAAGTGCCCTCCTAAGGAGAGGTGTGCAATTCCCTAAGAATATTTTGTTTGAGTTGGGAATTCTTACATAGGTATAACCAATCCTTGTACCATAATGAATCATTTTTCCAGCTAAATGTATCAGATTTACTAGGATCTTGTTATATCTTTTGAATGAGTGCCCACACTTCCTCATCATTCTTACAGTCATCCCTTGCTTCATTTATCCAATATGGTTGGAAAATAGAAATGGTGCAAAGAAATGCTTCCACATCCTCATCCTTTCTTGAGAGTGCATCTACCACAACATTTTGCTTCCCTTTTTTGTATATGATTTCAAAGCCATAGCCCAACATCTTTGTGACCCATTTTTTCTACTCTTCTGAAGATAATCTTTGTTCTAAAAAGTATTTAAGGCTATCATGATCTGTTTTTACCTTGAAGTGTCTTCCCATTAAGTAGGGTTGCCATTTCTCAAGTGCATGTAGTATTTCCATCATTTCCTTCTCATAAATAGCTTTATGTAAATAATTTCCTTTGATTGGACGACTTTCAAAAGAAATGGATCTTTCTTCGTGCATTAAAATAGCACCAATTCCATTTCCTAAGGCATCACATTCCACAATAAAGGTATTTGTGAATTCTGGTGTAGCTAAGATTGGTGCTTGGCACATTACCTCTTTAAGATGTTCAAAGGCCTTTGTTGCTTCTGGAGTCCATGAGAATGCATCTTTCTTCAATAATGTTGTTAGAGGTGCTGCTATTCTCCCATAATTCTTAACAAACTTGCAATAATACCCTATCAACGCGAGAAATCCTCATAGATGCTTTATGGATGTGGGGATTTTCCATTCCTTAATGGTTTTAATTTTTCTAGGGTCTACCTTAACACCTTCATGAGATACAATATAACCCAGATATTCCACCTCTTGTACTACAAAGAAACATTTGGAGATTTTTGCATATAATTGTTCCTCCTTCAATAGTTTGAGCACCATGTCAACATGTTGGCCATGATCCTTCCAAGACTTGTTGTAGATTAGTATATCATCAAAAAATACTAACACAAATTTTCTAGAGAAGGGTTTGAAAATGGAATTCATCAAACCTTGAAATGTAGAAGGTGCATTAGTAAGGCCAAAAGGCATGACCAAAAATTCATAATGACCCTCATGAGTTCTAAATGTTGTTTTTGGAATGTCTTTAGTCTTCATTCTGATTTGATGATATCCTGAATGAAGATCCAACTTGGTGAAGTAAATTCATCCATGCAATTCATCCAATAATTCATCAATGACAGGAATGAGAAATTTATCTTTAATAGTGAGATTGTTGAGCTCCCTACAATCTGGACACATGCGCCATGATACATCCTTCTTGTGAAAAAATACTACTGGAGCAGAGAAAGAACTTTGACTAGGTTGAATTATACCAACCTCTAGCATTTCTGCAACCATATGTTCAATTTCACTCTTTTGGACATAGGGATATTTGTAAGGCCTGATGTTTGGAGGAACACTTTCTAGAATCAAATTGATAGCATGATCATGATCACGAATAGGTGGGAGGCCTTTGGGAGTCTCAAATACCGTGGAATGATTGTCCAAGAATTTTTGGAGATCTGGAGAAATGGATGATTTTGATGTGGGAACCTCTAGTGAACATAATTATGCAATCATGCCTCGTTGTTCTTTCTTTAGAAGCTTTGTCATTCCTGTTAGAGCTGATTATCTTTCCTCGTTTCCCTGTGATACCCCTTAATTCAACTTCATTTCCTTCTGCAGAGAATTTCATGAAAAGTTCTTGAAAATTAAAAGTTGTTGTACCTGAGGATTGTAGCCATTGCACTCCTAGTATAACATTAGCACCACCCATTGGAATGGAAAGCATTGGGCCATTCAATACATATTCTCCCATGGATAGCTTAATATTATGGCACTTTCCTGAGCAATTTATGGTTCCTCCACTTGCAACCATCACTTGATACTCTGGTGCTGGATATGGGAAGCAATTCAATTCCTTGGCTATCTTACAATGAATAAAATTATGGGTACTTCCCGAATCAATCAACACTATTACCTTTTTCTTCTTGATATGACCTTCTATCTTGATAGTTTGAGGAGTGGTAATTCCAGCTAATGCATTACAAGATATGGTCGGATTCATTTCTTCTTTTTCTAGGGTTTGTTCCTGGCGTATATCCTCTTCTTTTGAAGTTTCTTGTTCCTTTTCTTCCTCCTCTTCATAATCTATGTAAAATAATTTCTTCTCGGCACACTTATGACCTTTAGTGTATTTGCTATCACAACTGTAATAAATACATTTTTCTCTTTTTTCTTCCAATTGTTGTGGTGTAAACCTTGTAGGTTATGGATGGCTAGGGGCAGTAATACTTCCATATTTATGATTTTGAGTGGTAGGCTTCCTTGTTTCCATAATTTTGCTTTCCATTTTTCTTGCCAACCTGAATGCCTTCTCCAATGAATCTGGTTCCCAAACGTGAACCTCATGTTGGATGTTATCTTTTAAAGTCCCTATGAACACATCAATCCTATGCTCCTTTGGAATATCTTTTACCCTTATATTCAATTTTTGGAAGTCCTCAATGTGCTCCATCATTGAACCCTTTTGTTTGAGATTTATCAATTGGCTAAAAAAGTGTTGCCTTTTGTATCCTCATAATGTGTTATCATTTCATCTGTAAAAATAGCCCAAGTGACAATTTGTTTATGAGAGAAAATCCATCGATACCATACAAACTAATTTGATTCCAAATATAAAGTTGCAATGTGTACCTTTTGTGTGTTTTGCACATTATGGAGATCGAAAAATTGCTCCATTTGTAGTATCCATGTTCTGGGATCCTTGCCATCAAACTTCCTCATATCGATCTTTGGAACATGGTGGTTCTTTGATCCAATGTTAGAGTCTATGAAATCATGTTTAACATTTATTTTGTTTTCATCATGAGTTTCCTTTACTCCCCTTTCGCCATTAGTAACCATTTCTTATAGAAACTTTGTCAAATCTGTCATCGAATCTATCTTCAAATCTTCCATACATGTCTTCAAATCTGTCTTCAAATCGTCCATCTTAGCTTCCAAGTTGTCCATCTTAGCTTCCACATCTTTCATCTTAGCTTCTATGCCTTTCTTTAAGCCATCCATCTTAGCTCCCATGCCTTTCTTTAAACCATCCATCTTAGCTTCCATGCCATACATCTTAGCTTCTACGTCTTTCTTTAAACCATCCATCTTAGATTCTGTTACTTTTTGTGTGAGTGACATTTGTTGCACTAGGTCTTATAATTTTGATATATCATGTTGCATTTATTCGTCTTCTTCATGAGTCATGCTAGAGCTTTCAAGTTGCTTACTAGGTGTTTCCATTTTCTTTCTTCGGGGCATCAATTATCGATAATAATGCTTCACTATGCCCTTTGAATTCCTTCAAACTAATTTTTCAAACCAAGCTTATGCAAAAATTTGAAAAAAACTACACACCTTTTTTTCACTTTGTAGGAGCTTGATATTGAATCTGATTTATTTTTGTAATTTTGGATCTCCAAGGTCTGAAATGTCTTCCGACGGTAACCCTTTGTGTAATATTTCTAACTCCGCAAGTCTGATCAAGATTGGATTCTCCAATGAAGATTTATGCCAAATCTCCCACGATGACCAAGTATAGACTTGTTCAATAGAGAAAACTTGTATGACGTGCCACGAGTCACTGTTTCAACCTTAGGTTCTGAAAATGGTATCCAAAAAACTACAGTCATCCTCTTTCTGTAACTTCTTACAAAAATTCAATTTGATGTTTGGAGAGAAAGTTATGATGATTTTCCCAAGGTGACCTGTTTGGAATGTAATTCGGGGTCTGCAAAAACCCTAACTTTCTCAGATTATATCTCCCAAAATATAGCAAGACAGGATCTAAAATTTGGAGCCGAGGTTCAGACTGATTTATTCTCAAATGGTTTTTTTTAGCTTCTGAAACATTGTAGAGAAAGCATTATAGCGAACATTCCACGATGACATGTTTTAGATGAAATTCTGGAGCTTGCAAAAACCCTAACTTCCTCAGATCATATCTCTAAAAATATAGCGAGACAAGATATGAAATTCAGACCCGAGGTTCAGCAAGATTTCGTCTCAAATTGTTTGTTTTTTTTTTCTCGCTTCTGAAACGTCGCAGAAAAAACGTTATAGCGAAAATCCCATGATGACCTATTTGGAGAACAAAACCCTAGAATCCAAAGCTTTGATAATAAATGTTATGAAACTAGCTCACAAAAGATAGAAACGATAGATCAACACCTTAGAATTCAGCCTCTTTTAGGGGGCAACCTCCTTTACATTCCACAAATGAACAATTATTAGATGATACAAATGACAAAACCTCCTTTCTATATAAATGAGTCTAAGGGGTCACAATATAACCAAGCCGACCTAACAATAATAATTTAAAGGAACAAAAATAACAATAGTGGGATTCTATGGGGCACAATAATAGCAATAAGGGATACAATGACAATAGTAATGGGGAAATCACTAGCATTATAGGGACCTAACATGTTATGTTTGGGTCATCTAGTCATGAGTGATGAGGTCATGTTATGGTCATATGAGAGAGTTTATGAGGTTTTATATCACTGGTACAACCATGTATTTATCAATGTATATGATATTTGGTTTATGGTCATGTGGAGTCTTGGTCCATATGGTGCTTCTATTTATCAAAAGGAAGCAAAGTTTTCAATAGAAGCAGTTCACTACAACCTTGAGATGATATTAGAGATGGCACATGTTTTGGGGTAGTGTCATTTTCTCTTGTTTACTTTAGCCATACATTGTTGGCATTATGATCTACTTGGAGGTGTTCATGATGTGCCTCATACTATGTTATGATAGTTGGGTTTCTTGGCCTCATGTTATGTTTAGAGATATTTGGTGGTTAATGCTACATGTTTACTATGGAGATATTGGATTATGCCTTATGTGCATATTGTTGCATATTATATGATGTTGCATATGATGCTTGTGTGGTTGTCTTATGTTGGAAAAATTTTGCTTTCTACTAAAGTGTTTTATTGGTATGCTACTTTGATTGTTGATTGGTTATATATTATGCTTGCTACTTATATGGAGAGTTGATCACTTGTTGAAATGCATCATTTTTCAGCCATGTAGAGAGCTTAAGTCTTTTTGCTTCAGTTCTTGCTGCCTTATCAAATGGATTTGACCCTTTTCCATTGATTTCAAAGGGGGTGTGATAAAGGATAATGGAATGGAGTTTCTGTATGGTTTCCATCAATGCCAAAGAGGGATATTGTTGGCATTATGGTGTGCATGGTTCCAGCTAGCTAATGTTGGCATTGGTTCATGATGGAAACTAGCTTATGTTGGCATATATGTCAACCCTATGTAGTTTAGTTGATGCTTGGATTCATTCATTGTAGAATGGTTTGAAACTAGTTAAGTTGGCATTGAGATGGTTATGTTTGCATTGATTTCAACTCTTGATGTTAGACTTTTGAGAGTGGTCAGATGATGGCATTAGTGTGGTTGATGGTTCCTCATGTACTACTGGTGTTCATGGAGGTGTTTCCTTGAGTTGTATTATGTTGGAATATGTTAGCATGTGTATTGATTGGAGGAATTTTGATGTTGCTACAGGTGGATGATGCAAATCTACATGTGATGGAGATGATGGCTCAAGCTTCATTCATGTTGTTGAGTTGGCACATCAGTTGGGTTGGAAATTAGGTCTTCATCTAGGTCTTCATGCTTATGATCATGAATGTGACTTTTTGGAGTGTTGTTTTTGCCTCATGATGACATTGATGATGGTATTGAGATGCTATAGTGGTGTACATATGTGTTGCAAATTGTGCAGGTGCTTGTGGAGAGTAGAGGATTTGTTAACAATTTTTTCAACCCTATGTTTGTTAACCTTTAGGGTCAACTTAGTAGTGACACTTGGGAGACTTTTGTCATGGTTTTCAAAGGCTTGTTATTGGCTTTTATAGGTTCTATAATGTTAGGAGATTCCCCCCCAAGTAGATAAACAAATCCTGGAAGTTTGGATTTGATCAGATGCAAGATCAAGGTTGCAAAACGCTTTAGAAAACTTAGTTTTGAGAGGCATACATAGGTCTTGTGAAGGAAACTTGTGCATACGCAAGTTTTATGAGGAAAGTCAAGTATACGTCCTGAAAGTGAATTTCTTTGCATTCCTCGTGCAGATTGGGAAAAATTCGACATAGTGAAGCTTTTAAATTAATTATTTAAGATCGAAAATGATTGAATATGTGCTCCATTGGGTGTGAAAACCTTTAGTGCACAAGTAGTGATGTTAGTGGATTGATTTGGTCCATTGTTCACCTTTGATCCTAGCCTAAAGTTCAATATCACCCTCCATGTTTTATATATTTGATTTTGCAGGTGAGTAAGGATTAATGGTGAGTGATAGTGAGTTAGAGAAGGATGCATTGCATGAGTATGCTTCAGAGCCATTAGTGAGCTTGATTGCTTTAGTGTATGAGCTCTAATAGCAACAATATGAGAAGATCTATTTTCTGAAGCATAGTATTGATTTAGATCTCCAAATTTCATATTACTGATGCAAAGAGTTGTAGTAGAGTTTGGTATTGGTGGAGATCTTGGTATAGCTCCATATTAGTGACCCCCACATTTTTTCTTGTAGGAGTTTCTGATGCATTTGGCACATAGACATAGTGCCTTATGTTGTTGATTGTGATATGCAACATTCATATTTTGGTGTGAGGGTTTTATTATGATTTTTATTTAAGCTACCAGTGATATTATTCAATTTTTTTTTGGATACGTTGTGGATACTATTTTGGTTGTGTGGAGAGCATATGTTTGTCATGATTATTGATTTAATGATGTCTTGATGCTAGAGTTCGCATTGCAAAGTTGAATCAAGTTGAGCGAAAAGTCTTTGGATCTAGATTGAAAATAAATGAAAGGAGGTCCACATAGACTACAAAAGCAGTGATTTCATGGATGTGGAGCAGTGATTATGACATTTTAGTGAAAGGAACTGTTTCTCAATCCAATGGTATTTAGATAGTCGAATTGGAGTTAAGCGATGATCATTGATTTTGGTGGCCTTCAGCGGATGGTAGTCCCTAGATTCATGTGAGAACATAGTATTCCGCATTGACTAGTAGAATCAACTCTCCAGGCTTATGGGAGTCAACTGTTTTCATATGAGGTTGAGTCTCCTAACTGAGAAGAGTTAGCAATCTATGTAAAAAGACTATATTCTCTTAATAGAAGATTCAGAGCAATGCAATAGTAGAAAGGGTGGTTTTTTTCCTGGTGAAAGGTTTTCATCCATATATCTTGTGTCTCATGTGTTGATTCTTTCTTTGTTCTTGTTCATGGTTATGTTACTTATATTTGTTTCTTATGATTTATGCATAGATCTGCAAATGTTTAATGATTTGTTTCTAATTAGTGTGTGTGATTCAATAAAGTAAATAAAAGGAAAAATTTGGTAATAAGTCACACTACTAATTCACCCCCCTTGCTCGTAGTAGTGCTCAAAGGTTTCCAAAAAATTATAATGAACTAATTTGTTTGCTTTAGTATGTATCTTGTTGAATGTGTGTTGTTTATGTTATTATGATCATTGTTATCTTGTGAACCATTTTGCAAGTTAACTAATGATTCTTTTGCATTGCTCCTGTGTCTCTTCTAAGTTAGTACTATTACTTGCTTCTGAGCAGCTCACTTATTTCCCTTCAGTGTGATGGAACCTTTCATGTATTAAATTTGATACTTTACAAAGTTAATACACTTTCTATCGCCAAAGCCATGCATATATAATTATATGTGTTTATCACACCTAAGGCACATCCTTACAACCATCACTTTGGAAACCAATCATATTATGGTTGGGGCTCCTATTCCAAACATTGTGGATTCTAATTGGGACTTTACATTGAGGAAACCCCCTTCCCTGTTGGTGGCTTCTAGAACCATCAACACAAGGATTTCCAACTTACCATATTTGATCTTATTAAAGGAAAGTGTATTTTTAAAGTCATGTTGCAAAAGTTGTTTTTTATTTTAGAATTTAATTCCAATAGAGGGGATATCTAATGATTAGAGAAATTTTGAGATAAAAAATGGGCCTCAAAACAAAAATGAATAACCGAAATAAACTTTATAAGAGCCAATAGGATTCAATATGATGATGTCAACCATGGGGGATGATTCACCATTTTTGGAGTAAAAAGATAAAAAGATTAAAAAAAAATTGTCTTTTCAACTCGTATTTTCAACATGTCAAGTCCCACTAGCACAACTAGTTGAGGATGGGCCTTGTCATCAAGGTGACCCAGGATCAAACCTCATGGGTGATATAGGGATTAATTCACGGGTAGTTGTGGTTGAAATACCATCAATAATCGTCTCGGGATCCAAGACAGACCGTTTCACATTAACTGCAGTTGTCACAAAGAAGAATACATATATCCATATCAATGCATAATAATGAAAGAGAAGAAGAGAGATTACCTCAGTCCTTGGTGCGCCCTACTGGAAAACATAATATAGAAAAGTGGAAGACACTTCTGCTAGCTCCTAGATCAACACCTACACATAAACAAGATGGAGAGTAATCCTACAACATATAAACTCTAGAAATTAAAGCATTCATACATAAAGATATAAGACAACATGCATCTAAGCTACTTATAAATTATGGTATTGAATCAACATGTATATAAACACTACATCAACACCATCAAGTAGACAACACAGAAGCAGATCTATATTATTATATTGAAGAAGAATGATTACAACCATCTTGGCTGGATCAAGTTTCCTCTAGTCCTAAAGCTCCTCTCTCTCAACCTCAACCTATTAGCAACATGACAACTATATCTCATACAAAGTCTCAATAATCATTTGATAACCAATTTACCTCCATCACAATGCCCAAGCCTCCAATATATAGACGATGAGAGGATTATCCTTTCCAATTGTCTCATGAGTTCCATTGAGGAAAAATATAAGATGTTTCCTCACTTTATTTCTCTTTCCCTTTCCATGAGACTTCGTTAGGAATAGAGATATCCTTAGTTAGGTTGGAGGTAGATGTTTCTTACCTTTTGGGCTGACATTTGAGTGAAAAGAGGAGCGCCAGTCAATCAACCTGCTCTTTGACCTCTAGAATCTCACAAATCTTGGGTAAAATGGCCCTTTAGGGAAAGCAATGAGTTAACCTAGGGACTAACGCCCTTGGATAGTGCATTGGGAGCATTCTTACTCCTCTTACCTATTTCTAGGGTGCTTTACCTTGGAAAATAGGCCCGTGAATTAGGTCATGTCCTTAACCAAACTATCTTTCTCCTCTGAGATGATGAGGATGTCATTTTCCTATATAACAGATGCCCCCTAAAGTGTGAGGTCAGAGATGAAGATGATGGATGAAATAATTTATAAATTTTGTTTGGAAAAAGAGAGAGAGGATTAGATCTTTAGGACAGTGTCATAATATGATCATCCTAACAAGCTATCTTTGAAAACAATATACGCAGCTTGGGAGAGGAAACAAGGCTGGGTGATGCAAGCCTCTACCCAAGGTCTTGGTTGCCACTTTATCTGAACAACATATTTTTGCACATGTGAATAAAGGAGCTGATGTCGAACATGTGAGAAATCGTATAATTACAAATCAATAATGAAAATTGTTAACAGATGTGAGTATGGCCACCGATAATGATGATGGTCTCTAAGATGCATAATACAGTCTAGCGAGTGTGAAGAATGAATTTGTTGTCGAACACTTATAGAATCATTCAACTAGGATCCAATGATGAAAACCCCCAATAAAACAAAAGGAAACCTACCACTAATGACTGCAAGTTCTAGGGTACTAATATGTTTCTCGATCTTCTTCCTAGATATAGTGTTGAAGTTGATAGGAAGAGACTTGTCGAAAGGTAGGAAATAAGGTGTCTTACTTCAGTTGACATGAAATAGGACAAGAATGATTTGTTTTGGAATTAAATTTTGAGCAATGGATCAAACAGATAGAGGGCATGATGGAAGTATATGATTTTTGGTTGATACAGGAAGCAAAGGACAGCTAGATCCCTTGAATAATAGAAGGCATGACATAATGGTTTACTAGGCAGTATAAACTCATGAACACTAAAGAGTGTTAGGATACAACAATGCAAGAACATCAAAGTATATAAGGGCTAAACTCAGAGGATGGTAAACTTCATCTGAGAGGCTAACAAACAAAGGTTTTTTGAGGGAGTATCATGTTCAAGGGAATGACTGCTACCAAAACATCCTTCTGAATACAAATATTGAGTCACTGTGTTGTCCAATGTTTCCCCATTAAATTAAGTTTAAAGAGTCCAGATTCGTAAACTCGATGGTATTTTCATATTTAGAGAGTCTAAAATATCTTAAAGAGCAACTCCAAGGGGGTCCCTTTGTTATGGTTGATAATCGAGTATGACAAAGGTTTAATATTATACTTGACATAGTTCCTTTTCTGTAGGTTAGTCTAATGAGTCTGGATAAAGTGATAAACATATGCTCAATAGATGTTTACACTATTTTGTTATGACTACAAGGGGACGAAGTAAATTCAATATTCTTCGTGAAATTTTAATGAGTTAGTTGAAGAAAAACCGGCATGTCTTTTTCATTTTAATGAGTGAGGAAAAGGAGATAAAAGAACTGCTCAAGTATTCTTCGTAGATGTTTTACGAGTCTGAAGAAGATAACTCGAGGAGTTTTTCTTTTCAATAGCAAGAGAAGGTCCCAAAAAAGAAAGTGCTCCTTTCGTCTTCGTAGGAGTTTTATGAGCCCGAAGAGGGTAACTCAAGGATTTTTCGTTTCAAGAGTGAGAAAAGATCCCAAAAATGAAAGTGCTCATCGAAAGTCAAACATGGTCAATTATGTATATCAACACTAAAATTTCATCAGAGCATAAGTAAAATTTAACAACATATCAAAACAGTGTATGATTAATAACATAGGAATGAAAAACTTCAATCTCAAGGACTAACTAAGGTGAATCATACCTCCATAGTGACTATAAGAAGGGTTGCGGCCTTCATTTTCATTGTTTTGTGTTCTGTGAAAGTGTTCTGGAGTGAAAAATGAGAAGATCTTCCCCAAGCGATTTCAAGAAATCCAGGAAATCATTTGACATGTTGTATATTCAAGGTAGATTGCCTAATCCTTAACTTGAATTTTAATACCTTTTTCAGTCAATTTGGGGACGATTTTTAGTTTTGGGCAAGCCCTAAGTGACTTGGCCAGATAACACGGCCACCTAGGCCTGAGGGGACATTAAATTCTTTGCCTATGAAAGGGAGGGGCATTATCACCCTCTGTGGGCACTGGAGGGTTGTGTTAGCTGGCCAAGCACAAGGCAAAACCATATTTTTTGCATTTCCATGGTTTCTAGGCAAAAAACGATTGATTGAAGGGTGTTTTTGTGTAGGATTTGGGTTAGGAAAATGAGTTTATGGAGGGAAAGAGATCATGATGCTAAGAAACTACAAATGCTAAATGATTCAGCAAGCTTAACAACTTTGCAAAGGTGTGGTTTGTTAAAATATTCCATACTGGACCTAATGAAGGGTCATGAGGAACTCCTTAACTAGATTATTGAATGGTGGTATGAACATCAAGGTGTGTTCAGGATTGGGGACTAAGAGCTGTCAATCGAAAGAGATGATATTTACTTCCTCACTGGTTTATCGTGCATAGGTGCATGAGTAAACATGTTAGGAGGGAGATTGGATCCAAGAACCACCATGGAATTCGTCTAGATACACTGTATATGGGGCAGTGGGCTAGTGAGCAACCAATTTACCATTCAGCGAATCAGAACTATGCCAATGATGGCCATTCTGTGGATGATCATATGCTTGGCACGGTCCAAGAGCTAGCACGTAGCTTCAAAGGCTTAGTTGCTACTAGCAATAGACTGCTTACAACCATAGGTATTTAACTAGTGTGAGGAAGTCCTCCACCAGGTGAAAGCAGAGTTGAAAACTTGCACGACTCGGACCCAAAGAGAGTTTGCGTATGGTACTTTGAATGTGTCCTTTATCCTTGAGAGAGTGCCCGTGATGAGGCCGCACATGAATATGGACGTAGTCAGTCCCAGGGAGCTGAGACAGGAGCGATGGGCTTCCTTAGCATCTTGGATTGCAGGGGGACCGATTAGACACTTCTTTGAGGATGACTTCTTCGAGTGGCTCAATGGCCAGATCCTGATGATCGATGATTATGCCTATGCAGGAATGGATTACATAGGGGATCCATAACTAATATTTCCACCCGACACTCAGTGTGGGCCACAAGGTAAGAGGGTTTGATCAAAGTGCCAAAAAGTATTTTTTAACTTTTGAATTTTATGTAACGTTTTTTTTATTATGGGTGAAAAGGTATTTACATGAAGCTTTTTCTTGACACATATGTGGCACCGGTACGTCCTGCATGCATTCCCCTCCATGCTAGGCGGGGTGATCAACTACCTAGGGTTAGAGCAAGTGTAGTAGTCGCCGAAGAGGGAGATGACACACAGAGTTTCCACGAGGTTGCTAGGAACATTGAGTGTTTGAGCATGGGTGTGCCACCTCTTCCCATGAGGGAGATACTGGCTCATATGCAGTGACACACAGTGGGTGTGCCAGATCGGTTTCTGGTTCCTCTTAGAATTTTGGCTGGAGTTGTTATGATTTATCATGAGTAGTAGACTCAACAGTAGTAGGGTATAGCTAGAGGGTGTCATAGCGAGGTTTATTAGAGCCATTTTGTACTTGAAAACACCCAAGTTTTAGGAATTTTTGATGTAAAAAGACTGGACTCGATATATATATATATATATATACAAATATTTTGGTGATTCATGGTGTATATGCTTGTTTTGAGTTTTGTAATTTTTTAAATATGAAATTTTTTACATTTCATACATGTAACTATAATGAATGAGTCAAATGCCAATCTAATACATAATTTTCCAATGAGTAAGCTAATGCATTAAATTCTTGAGGAATGTGTTCATATGTAATAAACTAAATTGACATTCCAAGAGACGTATCCTTAAATAGTAACGTAAAAGATTGGATTGTGAATGTGATAGTGATTAGGAAATTGCATAATGACTAGCTGAGAGTCTAACCTAACCACTAGATTGGAGATGTCCTGAGATTATGCTTCAACAATATTGTTGGTGGCAGTACCAAGAAAAACTCCCCTGGAACTAAGTAGTTCTCACTCAAGTGTGTAAAGGACCCAAGTAGTTGATGCGATGTGCCATGTGTGACGACTGGCACCATCCGTGTATCTTATGTACGGTAAGGGTAGTGAAGACATATGCATAATGAGAGACGTGTATGAGACAAATACTCATGAAAAGTGAAAAAATCCAGCCACAACAAAAGAAGAAAAACTTATAAATACATAAAATTACAAGCAAATGCCCAGTAAAACACCAGGCATAATACTTCTTTAGATAGAGCCCGTTGCGGGGCTCCGCAAGTGGAATTCCATCATAGTCTTGAAGTTCATAGGCACCTTTTGAAAGGACCTTAGTAACAATGTATGGACCAACCCATAATGGTTGAAGCGTACCTGCCCCCAAGAGATCATGCTTTTGATCGTAAAGTAAAACGAGGTCACCCTCTTGGTAAGAACAAGGCTTGACATTTTTGTCATATTGGGCTTTGACTCGATGATTATGGGCTTCGAGAGCCAGTGCGACATCTTGACGAGTCTCATCTAGCTGATTGAGGGATAGAAAGTGCTCTTCTTCGGTTATGGTTTCAGGCAGGAGTTCAACAACTAATTTTAGTGAGGGAATATGGCACTCGATAGGAAGAATTGCTTCCAGGCCGTAATCAAGTTGAAATGTTGTAAATCTTGTAGCAGTTTTGACTGATGTTCGACATGCCCAAAGAGTAGGATATAACATACGGTGCCAGTGAGTTTTATGATTGCCTACTAACTACCAGATCATGGTTTTTAGGACGCCATTGATGACTTCCACTTGGCCATTAGCCTATGGGTAGTAGGAAGAAGAATTATCTTGCCTAAAACCTAGCAACGATGTTAAGTGAGACATCATGTGGTTCTTAAAGTGAGAACCATGGTCTATAACGATCATACAGGGCACGCCAAAATGATAGATCACATGATTAAATAACAATAACACCATAGTTTCTCCACCAACCCGAAAAGTGGGGATGGATTCCTCCCATTTTGTAAAGTAGTCCATGACAACAATAATTAAGTTTTGTCCATCATAGGAAGTGGGGTTGCAAGTGACGAAGAAAATGCCCCATTTAGCAAAGGGTCCAATGGAGATAACCAGGTGTAGAGGGGTCAGTGGTGCGTGCATTTTCTTGGTAAAGATTTGGCAAGGATGACACTATTGGACTATATTAATACAATCTTTAAACAAGGTTGGCTAGTAGTATCCTACGTGTATAATTTTATGGGTGGTAGCCATGCAAAAAATATGACCGCCACATGCCCTAACATGGTATTCATTTAGAATGTGTTTCACCTCTGCACGAGTTAGACAACGTTGAAGAAATGTATTAATGCCACGACAATATAAAGTATCATTAAACACTAAATATTGCCTGGATTAGTGGCGTATGCGATGATAGTCACCTGACGAGAGATCTGGGTGGAATTGTTGTGCTTGGAGGTAAACTAGAATGTCTCCATACCAAGGATTAGTTGAGTCGATCAGATAGACATATTCATATGGAAGAGGATCATGGGAAACCTCATCTAGATCGACTATGGGAAGGTCCGACTATAATCATGCAAAGACTAAGGATTTTTCCCCTTTGGAAGTGGCAAAAGCCAAATCAAGTTGTTGGAGGAAAAAATCCCATTTAGGGTATTTTCTTTCAATGACTTGACGAGAGAAAATGTCTCTCATGGGATTCTCCAAGGCAATGACAGTAGTTTATCACAAAAGTACATCGTGCTGGAAGAGATTGATAGCAAAGACAACTACCAAGCAAGCTGTAACACGTGAATATCGAAGTTCGGTCCTAGCTAGGCCTTTTGAGAGATAATAGATCACATGCTCACTAAGATCATCGTGGGGTTGGATCAACACCATACCAATGGAGGATGGCGAGGCTACCAGGTATAGGAGAAAGTTGTGCAAATAGTTGGGAGCACTAAGTAGTGGGGAAGATATAAGTTCCTCTTTCAAGGCATAAAATGATCGTTGTAATTGATCATCCCATAAGTATGGTGCTCCTTTCTTTAGCAAGTGCATAAAGCCTTTTTTCAGTTCGGCGTAGTTCACGATGAATCATCGTAAGAATTTTTCCTTCTCTTGCAAACATTGGAGCTGTAAAATGGATTGTGGCATGATCAATCGAGTAATTTCCTTTACCTTATCGGGATCAACCCTAATCTCATGTTTGGAGACAATGAAACTAAGCAGGCATCCAGAATCACCAAAGAATACACATTTGTGTGGATTCAGATGTATGTTATAGAACCTACACCTAAGAAACATTGCTCTGAGATGAGCTAGGTGTTGATCTTGCTTCTTGGAATGAGCTGGAAGGTCATCCAAGTAAGCTTGCACAATGTGTCTGATATCATGAAACACATAGTCCATGGCCCTTTGAAAGGTTTCTCCAGGATTCTTCAGACCAAATGGGACCTTCCTATATGAAAATATTCCCTAAGGGAAAATGAAGGCAGTTTTGTGTTGGTCCATAGATTTTAAGGAAATCTAATTATAGCCTAAGAAGCCATCCATAAAGGAGAAGGATTCACAACTTGCACAATCATCGATTATCTAGTCAATGAATAGGGTCGGATAATTATCTTTTGGACACACAGTGTTCAAATCTCAGTAATCGACATAGACCTAGATGGTACCTTGTTTCTTATCTACATGAACCAAATTGAAAACCCATTCCCTCAAGGGAACGGGGTAGATGATACCAACACGTAATAAATTTTCCACCTCAGTCTTGATGGTTTCAATTTTTCAGGGGTGGATTGGTCAGAGTCTTTGGCAGATAGGCCTACCATTTTCATAGACCTCAATCTCATGCTTGATGATAGACAGATCTATGTTTGGCATTTACTTATAAGACCAAGCAAATATATCGTGAAATTCCTTGAAAAGGTAGGTGAAGCTTGCAATTTCCTTAGGATTGGCATCGACTCCAATCTATATATTTTCCATAATGCCTATCTTGATTGAGATATCAATGAGCATTGTCATAGAAAGATTGCCCATGTTCCCTTCTAAATCCAAAGTTTGGACAATTATGTAACTTGAAGGAACAACCTCACGTGGTTCAAAATACAAGATTTTTACAAGAGTCACATTCGAATAAGATATCGAAACGCGATGGTGAGAGGTTTCCCAAGGTCGCTCCTCTAAATACAAAATCTCTTGAATAGCGTCATCCATAGGTAGGACTTCATTGAGGATATGGGAGGGGAGATGGTACCATTGGTCATAACCAAAGTGATGGAAGAATCAGATGAAAATTGAATGGCTTGGTAAGCCAATTCGACTGGTGAAAACGAAAATTTTTCTCCATAAGAGTCAATATCATAAGGGGTCGGGAGGATCCAGGGATCAATTGGGTCATGTGGAATGATGGAGACCATAGAAACCATATGTGGAACCTTGGGCATTGGGATAGGAAAGAAACCCATCAGGGAAGAACCCTTCAAATAACTAGTACCAACACTGATGTAAGAGTCATGTATGCCACCCACTAAGGGTACAATTCCACTAGGAAATAGGGAGTAATCTAGGGTGCAGAAGGACAGTTGGTCCACTGTAACTATTATCCCATCTAATATAAATAGGATGAGGTGGAAGACCAAAGACACAATGTCAGTCATGGCATAAGGCTAACTTTGTGCCAAAAGAAGATTATAGTCAAATGATGATCTACAACTTAAATGCCCACCGTTACCATTTTTCCACTCAAAGTGATGGGGTAGAAAGAAAGGTATCCTTCTGGGAGGAATTTATGGCCATCAAATGCTTTAAGGGAATTCACCGATGGAGAGAGGGTTGGAGAAGCTAAGGCGAGCCAACATGAATTAGACATGACATAGGTCAAATTACCTTCATCAATGCTCATTCTGTGGATAGCTTTACCTTTCGAAATAACTTGCACCTTAAATGCAAGTTTGTGAGAAAGAAAAGGCTTACATTTATCCATGTCGAATATTTCTAGCATGGAATCCTGAGGGTCAACCACAACAATGGCCGAAAGAAAAGATTTCCATTATGTTGGATAGGTTTACAATATGTTGAGTGCAGACATAACTAATGGTGCTTGTGCCAAATATTCTAAAATATTATAATTCTAGGCATCACGTTCATAAGTATTATGTGTAGTGTGATGAAGTAACCCTTTAGGGGGTTGAATCACAAGATCAACAACATGAATTTCGATATGAAGATCTTTAGGTGGCGATGGGTTTGAACTTGAGGTAGCGTATTGAGCGTTTGTGACTAGATCTCCATAAGTTTTCGCTCGCGTTTGAAGATCAATCATTTTAAAGGTGTAAATGGTCGATGATCCTTCAACAGAGGAAGGATAGTTTGAACTATCATTGCCCCCTTCCGAGGGTTGAGGCAAGTTAGAAATAATATGTTACTATTGCTGAGTAGGGAAGGGGTTATGTAGGACCATTGGGGTTCGGACAATGTCCTTTTGAGAAAGAAGATCTATACATTCTTGGAGACGTGGAAATCAGTGTGTCATATGGTCTTCTACACATATTTTGCAAGGGAATTTGACACCTTTTTCCTTACCACTGTCATATTTTGCAATAGCTTTCTGCTTGGGGTTGGATTGCATAGCGGGTTGCTCTTCAGAAGGGGAGTTATTTTTCTCGTTCTTCTTGTTCTTGCCACTTTGTGTATACTTTATAGATTTGATCACAACTGTTGGAAGAGTAGTCGATTGGGAAAATGTAGCAGTATCAATAGACAACTAGGAAATGTGCCTGCTAATTTGTTTTACAGTAGCCCCAGAGGTAGCGCCAATGAGACCATCAGCATGTGTGTTGGGTTGCTCAGTAGCGGGAGCATTGGAAGTTTGGGGGGGATTGGGGATTACGTCATATAGTGTGCCAAATTACAAATAAATCAAATCTAAGTGATGGGTGCAATGAATTGATTAGTCTTCAATGACCGCACCATCTAACGCAACGTCCTTGGAAATTTGAGGAAGAAGAGATTTGTAGAACCAATCTGCTAACAGGTAATCTGGAATGGGGGACTTGACTAGGCTCTGCCTACGTCTCCATTCATGAATGTGATTGGAGATGTGGGTGGAGGTGTCTTGGTGCAAGGTGATAAGAAGTTTTGTCCTAGTTTCGTAATGGATGGGCAATTGAAAGTGCTTTAAAAATTCCATTGTGAGGGCGCCAGAGGTATTAACTGACGCATGTGGTAACTCAATGTACCACTTGGTGGCATTGCCAGTAAGGGTGCAGGGGAACAACTAGAATCATATACTATCATCCCCCATGGAGTTTGATACACATCATATATGGTAGGTGGTGACATGTGTACCCAGATCATCCCCTTGTTTCTTTTTAAAATTTGTGATTTCGATATGTATTTTGTGGGGGATTGGGGGCCAAAGTAAGTTATGGTAGATGGGATCATTAGCTATTTTATACAGATTGAGGATATTGAGTGTTTCCAAAAAGAGAAAAGTGTTTGGTTCCCTCGAGTTTGACCAGGGTGATGAAGAATTACTTGAAAGACCCTGGGGTTTGCCCATCATATTGTTACCAACAGGATACATAGGATTTAATGGATAATAGTCACCTTGTTGTGTTGGAATAGTCATATACAATGGTTTTCCATAAGGTACATTAGGTTGGGGGGAAAAAGACTCATTTCCCCCAGGATAAAAGTGCCCCCTTGACTCAATTGAGGTTGAGGAGGGGGTGCCTAGATAGATGGAGCACGTCTTGGTTGAGGGGTTCTTCTTTCCATATAATTTTTCGTAGGTACATGACTGACACTAGAATAGTGTACACTTGGGGGGGGGTAAATTGATCAATGATGGTCCATCTTGTCCTATAGGTGAAGGGGGAATAGTGATGCCCCCGACCGGTATGTGCATGTTGGGAAAATTTCCCCCTAGCGTTTGAACCTAGGGGTTTGAACTTAACAATAGATTCCAACCGAAAGGATTAATGAAGGGACTCGTGCTAACAACGTTATTTGGAGCGATAAACAAAGTTCCAGGAGCATACACAAAAGGGGAAGAAACTGACATGTACTGGTTTCAACTCATAGTAGGTGTAACTAGGTTGCTCATACTTGGCATAGTCTAGATAGTAGGGCACCGAATCAGTTGTGTGTTACTGACTATTGGCAGGGGAAATGATGGTGGACCAAAGTTGTCCACAAAATACTATGACCCATTTTTCATCGGGGGGATGTTGGATGTTGGTACTTTTGAAGACATGGTAGGTACAAGTGCTACCTAAATCAACATTGGTCCTAAAGGATCGATGAGGGGAGGATTATAAGGAGGTACAACTACTTCAGTGAAATGGTCCTTACGCAGTATAGTGTCCTAGGAGGTGTTGTGTGATTTAGTGTTAGACATTGGAGACTGATCTCCCAAAGAGGGAGAATCCAGGTCACCAAGGCTTAGTTGATCCTTTAGAGTCAACGGAGGAAGACCTTGCAATCACCTAGATTGACTACGAGGGTCATATGTTTCCATGACGACCGATATATTTTATCAAAAAAAATTATAGTGATATTTTATTATAGTCTCAGTGATAACAAACCAACACCTAAAAAATAAAAAATATTCTAAAAGTCAATCAACAAGTAGTCAGGGGATATGACTCTATCTAATAACCACCATTTGTTGGAGATGAAACCCAGTATCACAATGGCTAAAAGAGAGAGTTGGCCAAATGTACAGTTACGATTACTCTTGAGCTTCACCTGAACCTTAGATCAAGGGGTCAAGTACTCTCGTGAAGATGAGCATCCTCCCAAAAATCGAAGACAAAGTAGATTTATATATTTAGGTACCAAGGCAATGGGTCAGAATCACCAAATGTTCGTCCCTAAAAAATTATGGTCACTACGATTACCTCAAATTAGAGACACTATCGGGGGGGGACATGGTCATAAACAGTACGCTGTGTAGGTAGGATACCTAAGTCCTGTGAAAATTTTCAAATATACACATCAAAAACCCCTACTGCAATTATTGGTTTAACATCTCCTACTTTTTCTTTGCATTAACAAGTTATTTAATTACATAAATATTGATGTAAAACACAATTTCAGCCTACACGTACATATAGATCATTAATTGAAATACATTGAGACAATCACATAAGGGACACCATTAATTTTGGATAATTTTCCCTAAAAAATCCAATTCGGGAAAACCGGTGCAAAATATAGAGGGTTTGTATTATTAAGCAGATTCTTGAATACAACTAGGGTGCCAGATATGGCTTACCCAACAGAGAAAATCCTGGCAGAAGTACCTCTATCTGGAGACATATATTCTAGCAAATCCAACAACTAGATAATCAAATCCCAAATATGAGTCGAATGTTCCTAGTGCTGGGCACTAATGGTTGCTCCAAGCTCTACACTGGAACAATGTCACCTCCTCTAGGAGCTATCACCCCCACAATGAGCCTCCCTTGCTCAGAAAGTCAATTTTATGAACTTCTCCCTCTCTACCCAACAAAATATCCTGAGTGCCACCTCTAAGGGCCTGTGTCAGCCCCTTACAGATTCTGTGTCACTTGCGTTAGCCCCTACGGCCTCTGCATCACCCTCTGTGGGACTATGTTGTCTCTCCTAGGTTTCTCTACCTTTATATTATGTATTCTTCGACCTCGAACTAAAGTTCCTTTGCCGAAATTCCCCTCACTGCAACTCAGATCACTAGCTTGATTTTCTCAGCAAACCACACACAGAACTCTTTGATCTCCTCAGTGTATCTCCAACTGACCCTCGGGTGTCCTCTTATACTTGTCCTATTGATGAATCAATGGCTAAGATTAAGTCCCTAATCAATAGCTAAGATTAGAACTGGCTTGATCCTCGTTACTTAGAACATTCTCACCCATATTCTTATTAAAACACATTAATATTTTTATTTCCCTAAGTTTAGAATTAGGAAGTCATTAAAAATATTAATTATTTTAATAACTCTTGATCCAGGTGGAATTTATCCAAACGATTTTTTGGTTCTAGAGTTCTCATGTGTTATAGCCTCTCCACCAAATTTTGGAGCTAGAGCACATCCAGTGCTACCCAAAATCAACACTCCCTCTTAGCGAGGAATGTGCTCTAGTAACAATTCTCAATAAAAGTATTACAGTGATCCACTGCATCAGTCCTTTAATCTATTGATGCTTAGCCTATTTCCCTTCATACACTGCACCTTTGCTTCATGTGTTGCTGCCCATGACTTTGCCACTACCACTGCTACATCTATACTGCAGCTCCCTCTCAAAATGATGCATCATGCTACCCATAGCACTGCCACTATTAACTGCTGCACTGCAACTCAGTTAATGAGAAGTAAGTAACTGAAAATTCACCCAAAAACTGACATGCTGGTCAGTATGGATGCCTCGGGATGCTGAATCTACCTCTGCTATTAATCTGTGTTGAAACTCTACTACTATTGCGTTGCTGCAATCTGCTTCGTGCCTCTCGCACTACTACAATGTCCATTGCGTTGTTTCAGAGTTTGGCACTCTAGCTTTGCCATTATTTCACCATCACACCTTGCACCAACCGACACCCAACATTTTACTACTATCATTAAGGGATCCCATAACCATATGTGATCCAAGAGTTTGGGCACCTCAAGGATCCTTCCCACATGTAGTCCTCTTGACTACAACTCCATGTCGCCCCACCTCTTCTCTAGAGGCACATGAGCACTCATGGCACAATCGTCATCCTTGCCTTCCTTGTCAGCTTTCGCTGGAGTAGCCTTCGAGTCAGAAGCCTCCTCCTTTCCCTTCTTCCGGGGCCAATGAGTGGCATAATGTCCCAAATCCCCACAATTGAAGCATCTGATCTTGGTGATGTCCTTCTTATTTCTCTTCTATTGTGCTTGTTTCCCTAACGATGCGAGAGCTCCATCCTCCTCCTCCTCCTTCTTGACTCAGGCTCCCTTGTCACTACTCCATGTCTTGGTCATCCTCCTAATCTCTTCTTATCAAAGAGCTACCCACATCTCCTCCCAATTGGGGAGAGTCACTCTGCCCAAAATACTTTGGATAAATGTCTCCCAGTCCTTTGTGACTACATTCAGGATATTCCTTACCATGAACTTAGGATCTGGTGTAGAACAGACAAAAGTCAATTGGTCGTGAATCCCTTGCAACTAGAGAAGGAAGGGATCTATCTCCTCCCTTTTATGCATCTAATATTGTCTCAGCTAATTTTATAATAGCATCTTTTGTTGCACGGAAGAGACATGATTCAAGGTGGTCAGGGCCTCCCACATATCCCTTGTTGTTTTCTTCTCAGAAATGTGTGGTACTACATGATCTTGACCCCGTTTAGGATCATGCACTTAGCCTTAGACTGAGCCTCCTTGTATTTATTTAATGGATCAACATCAACTGGTTCAGAAACAACCTTCAAGGCATAGTCCTTGATGCGATGTTTGTCTAGGATTTCTAGGATCCTGGCCTTCCATATGAAAAAATTGGATCCTCCATCCAATATGACCTAATCCCTCAACCCATTCATTACCATCTCTGCTAAAAAATAGGACTGGTTCTCTTCTTCCTCTCCTGTTTTCAATCGAGCAAGACTTGGATTTAGATTCCTTGGGAGAAAGAAACCCTCTAAGGAACAACTCCTCTCTAGACAACCTCTGAGTCTTGATCTCCCTCTTGGGAATCTTATGGCCAACTGTCGAATCTCTCCTCTCTAATCCTCCTTTGTTGCTGCAACCTGGATTTTAGATTTCTTCTCTAGAAATCTATCGAGGTAGAGATTCCCTCTACCTTGGTTTAGTCTCCTTAGACACTGTTCTACACCAACAGAAACAACGTCCCACCAGCTCCTCAAATCGAAAATCTGCTCAACTTCCTTAGCCTTGACAACTTGAACATGGAAAATTTTAGGGGCTAATGTTCGCCCAGTGGGCTAATTTTCCAGGATTTTTCCACAAAAAAGATTCGCCAATTTCCAATTTTATAAAAGATGATTCGCCCAAATTTTAGAATATAAAATTATTTTACCTTAAAAATCGCCAACATTATATAGAGACTATATATAAAATAATTATAAATTTGATTAATTTTACAAATATATCAATAAACATTTATAATTTGCATATTAGGGATTAGTGAGATTCGCCAATGTTTTAAACTTCAAGAAAATTTTCCATCCTTAAAATTTTCCTTGAACTTGAAGAATTTGATCCCTTCAGGATCTGTGCAATCACTATGTGGGCTAGATCAGCTCCTCATAGCCAACTGCGTCAATCCTTCTAGGCTCATAAAGATGACATGGCTCTGTGTGAGCCTGATATACCCCCCTCTACCTCCACATTAGCCTTGATAGATGACACAGCTACTGTGTGGGCTCCTCCTAGCTACTGCATCACCTCCACCTGGCTTAGAGTGCTGGCATAGGCACTTCATGAGCCTCTGCGTCACTTTCTCTACACTACATCACTCCTCCTTCCATGTCTCTGACTCTAGAACAACATTGTCACTTGGGACAACTACTTTTCTACTGCAAATTCTCTAGACTTCTTGGCTAGTATCTTCAGTTTCCTATGATCTGAAATCGCTCTGATACCATGTGAAAAATTCTAAATCTACACATCAGAAACCCCTGCTGCAATTACTGGCTTAACATCTCCTACCTTTTCTTTGCATTAACAAGTTATTTAATTACATAAATATCAATGTGAAACACAAATGCCTACATGTACATACAGATCATGAACTGAAATACACTGAGACAATCACACAAGGGACACCATTATTTTTGGACAATCATCCCCGACAAAACAAAATTCAAGAAAAACAATGTAGCATATAGAGGGTTTGTATTATTAATAAGATTCTTGAATATAAATAGGGTGTGAGATATGGCTTACCCAACAAAGAAAAATCTAGGCAGAAGTACCTCTATCCGGAGATAAATATTCTGGAAAGTTTAGCAACTCGGTGGTCAAAACCCAAAGTTAACCCGGTTGTTCCCAGTGCTGGATAGCAATGGCTGCTCGAAGCTCTGCGCTGGAACTACATCACCTCCTCTACTAACCGTGTCACACCAATAGTGAGCCTCCCTTGCTTAGAAAGTCGATTTGCTGAATTGATCCCTCTCTTCCCCATAGAATCTCCCCAGCGCTGCCTCTAAGGGCCTTTATCAGCCCCTTATGACTTCTACATCACCTGCATCAACCCCTACGGCCTCTACATCACCCTCTCTAGGACTAAGTTGTCTCTCCCGGGCTGCTCTACTTCTCTACTATGTATTCTTCAGCCTCAGACTGAAGATCCCTTGCTGAACTACCCCTCACTGCAACTCAGACCACTAGCTCTATTTTCTCAGAAAACCACTTCCCAGACAAATCGAACTCTTTGATCTCCTCAATGTATCTACAACTGACCCTCAAGCCTCCTCTTATACTTTTCCTATTGATGAGTCAATGACCGAGATTAAATCCCTAATCAATGGCTAAGATTAGAACTGGCTTGATCCTCGTCACTTAGAACATTCTCACCCATATTCTTATTAATACACATTAATATTTTTATTTTCCTAAGTTTTAGACTTAGGAACTCATTAAAAATATTAATTATTTTAATAACTCCTCATCCAGGTGGAATTTCTCCGAATGATTTATGGGTTCTAGGGATCTCATGTGTTCTAGCCCCTCCATCAAATTTCAAAGCTAGAGCACATCCAATGCTACCCAAAATCAACAAGTCCATGAATCAGCTCTGATATCCCCAAAGGGATCTCCAATACACAAAATATCTAATGGAGATGAAATCGAAGGCAAGCTACCTTCTCTCACATTCCTACGTTGTCCCCCATTTAACTCTGCTTTAACTGGAGCAATCTAGTATAGTGAGTGCAGTAATATTTTTCTCTCTTTAACATCACTAGTCTTAGTTTTACGGTCTTAGGCAGTTAACTCACCACTACCTATCCCAAGATCCTAGCCTCGAATAATATGTGTGTATGCTCAAAAAGAGTTATTGATTGCTTTTATTATGAGATTGATTTTAAATGTACTTTATTAATGTCTTCAGAAAGGGTGTTGATGTATGGAGTTTTGTGAGACTATGATGCAAACCATGCAGAAAATATGCATTGTAATTTCAATTTGAGGAACAATTTATTTATATAAGGAGAGAATCGTTTATACATCAATTCATCACCATGCATTCAATGCAGTAAACAAATGCAAAAATTACAGACATGCAATTCTCTCTAATAACTAACTCAATATACAGATGTAGAATCTAACCAACTAAAATAGAAAATAATAAACATTTTTTTTCATTTTTATTTTCAAAAAACAAATGCACTTAAGCTATTTATCTAAAAGAAAAAATGACTAGGAAGCATGCAACCAAGCATAGTGCACAACTACAGATCCTTGAAACAGACTATAAGCAACTTCCCAACCCAGGAATTGATAGAGAAGGTTATTTATCAAGATAATGGCTAGCTAACACACTTTTGGAGAGGCTACCAGGCATTAATGGTATGACTAACGCTCTGTTTTCAAGCCTTTGTATTGTTATAACTCACCGGTTTGCATAACTGGGGTACGTTACAGGAGCAAGGGCTATAAACAAAGTCATTCAGGGTCTGATCAAAGGTTGAGAATAGTAAACAAGGTTGTGAAGTGTCTTGAGTGGTCAGATGGGAGCCAAGAATAACAAGAAGGCCTAGAAAGAAAGGGAGATCTGGAAACTTGGTAGGTAAAAACCGAGAACTAAGTATAGTCCCTAGAGGAGTCACCGATTTTGCTATAGGGATTAATGTACGAGTGGTTGTGGCTGGAATAACCTGAAGGATATTCCCCGGATCCAAGACAGATTGCTTCATATCAATGCAGTTGTCCCAAAGGAGCATGCATATATCCATATCAATGCATAATAATCAAAACGAAGAAGAGAGATTACCTCATTCCTCGGTGCAACCCTGCTGGAGAACACAATGTATCAAAGTGGAAGACCCTTCTACTAGCTCCTAGATCAACACCTCCACATAAACAAGATGGAGAGTAATCCTACAGCATATAAACTCTATAAATTAAGGCATTCATACATAAATATATAAGGCAATATGCATCTAAGCTAATAAATTATGGTATTGAATCAACATATATATAAACACTACATCAACACCATCAAGTAGGAAACACATTAGCATATCTATATTGTTAGATTGAAGAATAATTATTACAACCATCTCGGCTAGATCAATCTTCCTCTAGTGCTCAAGCTCCTCTCTCTCTCTCTCTCAACCTCTTGGCATCATAAAAACTATATCTCATACAAAGTTTCGACAATCATTTGACAACCATTTGACCTCCATCACAATGCCCAAGCCTCAAATATATAGATGATGAGAGGCTTATCCTTTCCAATTGTCTCATGAGTTCCATTGAGGCAGAAGCTAGGATGTTTCCTCACTTTATTTTTCTTTCCCTTTCCATGAGACTCTGTTAGGAATATAAATATCCTTATTTAGGTTGGAGGTAGATGTTTCCTGTTTTTTGGGCTAACATTTGAGTGAAAAGTGGAGTGTCAGTCAGTCAACTCACCCTTTGGCCTCTATAATCTCACAAATCTTGGGTAACGCAACCCTTTAGGCAAAATAGTGAGTTAACCTAGTGACCAATGCCCTTGGCTAGTGCATGAGGAGCATTCTAAATCCTCTTTCCTGTTTCTAGGGTGTGTTACCTCTGCAAATAGGCCTGTGAATTAGGTCATGTCCTTAACCAAACTATCTTTCTCCTCTAAGCTGATGAGGAGGCCATTTTCCTTTATAACAACGAGGGATGGTTTTTCGCTATGCTAGGGGGAGACAACATGTTAAAAAATCTTGTAAGCTTAGATGCCCCTAGGTGACTTTGACGACTTATATTCCCTCGGGTCGTGGCTCCTCACGCCACATGTAAAGCCTAGAGGATCACACACAACTTACAAACAAAAAAATCATATTTTCAACTTATCTCCATATGGTTTTACTCAAATTTCAAGCAGGAACACTCATTGGCTCTACAATATAATTCCTCATCGAAGGAGTACCCATGTTGCATAGTTTTTATGGACCCTACTACATGAAAAATGTTATTGCAATCACATTTTCTCATGTATTTCTAATTTTTCATGTATCACGATCCATCGAAAGTATGCAACATGTGTACTCCTTGGATGAGGAATTAAATTCCACATCAAATGAGTGATCCCACTCGAAATTTGAGTAAAATAATAGGGGGATAAGATGAAAATATGAGTTGAAAAATAGTTTTTTCTTTTTTCCCTCTAAAATTTGATGATGTAATGTAACCTTATTTTATTATTTCCACTATTATTTTATAATATTCCTTAGGAGGCCAATTTCAGACCTCAAATTTCTCTAATGGTATGGACATTGAAGATGATGTATATTTTCACATTGTTGAGGATGTTGGGATACTTCATTCTCTACATCCATAATTACCAAAATTGATATGATACAAAAAGAATTCAAATGAAATTTGATTGAATTAAAAAATATTCACCAATGTTTGTAGTATTTACCATATCAAAAGGTTCTTTCACGACCCATCATATTATGATTCCATTCAATGAAATTCAATATAAGCAATCTCTAGAAGCAAGGTTATTCTTGAGATATTTTATTTGTGGTGCTAATTATTATTTTAGTTACAGGCTAGGTATAGAACTATCAAGACTATCTGAATTAGTAATTAACTTCAATATTTTTAAGACCTTGTTAACTAATTGACTTCCTTGTATTTTTTGCTATGCTACATATGCCCCATTTGGTTTCTGAAATAGGTCATGGTATTCATCTTTCTGTTGTGATCCCTCTATAATAGAGAAATTGAAATATGAATTAGACCAATAATTTATTTGAATTAAATATATTGACTAATTTTCAAATTGTATTTCACCAATTTGGTTGAATATGGTAACTATGTATATATCAAAAGGATTTTTGTGCCTAACTCATTCCAAGAATATTTTTTTATCAATTAATGGAGACGATCTAACCATTCGAACATGGGATATAGGCATTGAAAAATTGCATTTTATTTGTTGAATGTACACAAAAATCACAACAAAGGTCTTTCTATGCTTGGATCAAGAAGTAATACTAAATTAGATGTTAATATTTATTTCATTGTATTGGCTTCAACAAATGGACTTTTGCAAGTTTAGGATGTAAGAATGTTAAATAGAGATAATCCAACTCCTATTAAAGATATTAACTGAAAGAAAAGAGTAACTTTTCTAGTTGGATGCACCTCAAAGAAGGCTATGAAATCTCTACAAATGGTATTTGAAGGAAAGGTGATATTGGAGAACCCAAAATCAACATTATATTTTGTTGAGACACATAGTAAAAGTAAATATACTGATTTATTGTTAGCGGGTTGGTTTATGACAGTATACCTAAAAAAAATCATGCATTGCATTGGAAAAGAAGAAATCAAGAATGACTTAGGTATCAATGGTAAAAAGGCCATGAATTGTAAAGGTTATCAATTTCAAAGAATGTACCATTTATTATGTGTATGAAATTGTTTCACTAGGTGGAAAACCAAGTGATAAATATAATTATAATTTAATTCAATTTCAAGAAAACAATTCCACATTATGGCATCATATTCCATAGTCAATGTGAAAACACTTTGAATTCTTCTACACCCAAAGGAGTGCATTGTTAGTATCATGTTTGGAAAAAAAAAATCTTGTATATAGTAGGTTTGAAATTGTTATTCTTGTTCTACAAATTGGAGAGCCTTATTCATATTGCATATGAAAGAGAAAATGGTGTTTTTTCCTAATATTTCTATATACTTGGGGGGTTTATGTAAACCATCAAAGACCATCTTTGATTTTCCCTCACCATTCTATTCATTTATTCATGATGATCACTCTCTTACAAGATTAGTAGTAAGGGTGTTGAGCTTAAATCTATAGTGGAAAGGATATGGAGGTGCAGTATAGGATAGAAATCATTGATAGAATTATATGTCCTACTTCATATAATTGTTTCAATTCCCGCAATCACACTTACGTCATTCCTAATAATAATAATAATAATAATATCCCTACAAGAACACAAGGATATTATAACCCATATTTTTTAATTATTATTAGTATAATTCCTACTTGAACTTGTGAAAGAAGTACTAATGTATTTATATATGTGTATGCATTGAAGGTATGTTAATATATCCATGGAGTGAGCATAGAATTATTTCTCTACACAAGGCATGTTTATGGAAAACACAAGTTGACATTGTCATACTTGAATCAATCAAATGGTGTATAATGTGAATGATATTTCATTCCATTTAATATATCGACAACTGAAGTGATTGAGTTGTATGTGTTATAATTTTGAAATCATTTTGGGTGTTGTTATGTATATTGCAATAACAATTTTAGATACAATTATTCACAATTTGTTTGGTTGAATGAACCTTTTAAATCAAAGACAAAATTGTAGGTACGATTTTCTCGGATATGGTAGTGAGATGGTTGATTTCTCTAGTAAGGACAAATATGATTGTTGTAAGCTAGAAAGTACATTAAGAATTATATTGTGATGACACTAGAGCCATATGACATGCCCCAATCACTATGAGTCCTATTATGTTATAGGTTGCTAGTGGGACATCCTATCAGATAGACACTATAAATTTTCACTCTTCTTGTGCAATAAAACCTTGGAAAATCATAGATTAGTCTAGGGACTCTTTAGCTAAAAAGGGGATTCTTGAGATTGGAAAGGTGAGTTATGACAAAGAAGAGGTGACTTGAACAACATATGGTGAAAGATTCATGTTACATCCTAGTTGGGATCATGTATTATATACATTAGTGTGTCAAGGAACATAGTGGATGAAATCTTTCCCAATGCAACCATGTGGAGCAGATAAATGTTCATACAAATATGTATTAGACTTATTTTCATATTTAATCTTATGTTATGAATATATGTGCTTTAGGAATGAAACTTTAAATCTTAAGAATGGAATAATTTATGCATATAAATGGTTATGATAGACATATCTACTTCAATGACTATTATATCCATATGTTGAAATGTTTAAATCTTGGAGGTATACAGAGACAATGGAAAAAATAACATTGTAGGTACAACTCAAGAATGAAGATATAAAGTATTACTAAAAATAAGAGAACATTGGAGAATACATTACTCTAGTTGGGGCGGGGGGGGGGGAGGGGGGGTGTGTGGGGGGGTGAATGTAATGTCTCACATTTTGACCCTAAGAATTTCTTGGGCTTAAATATTTTTATGTTTTAGATTATGTAAATGTATTATGTAAATTATTAGTGTGGAGCTCCAGAACAAGGCCTAACTAATGAATGTTTAGACATGTTTTCAGCGTAAATATGTTTTCAAAATTAAAAAAAAAAAACAATAAAGGTCCAAGATAAACTAACTAAGAATGATCACTTGAAAGGGGTTGTGATACTGTTAGAGATTAACGGTAAGGGGATCCTAAGGAATTCTTGTATGCCTAATGATGTATATCTCTTATAGCATATAGTTTAATTTGAAATACGACAAGTGGACCTAACCATCAACTACATTAGGAAACCACATCCTACATTATTGAAATTTGTGCCCCACATTATTGGGAATAAGAGAAGTTAGATTAGGAATCTCTTACCACATTTCACTCATGCCAAGAAATGAAATTAAAAAGAGGATTTTATTTTAAAGGATTTAAATAAGGTATAAAAGGATTTTACCTTGTTAAAAGGGAACTATGATACCATGGGATTGAATACACCATAAAATTAATGCATTAAAGCCTAGAAAAGTATAGGAGAAAGTCATGTTCGAAATACTATGAGATGGCGGTAAATTGATATTTGATTATTTTTAATTATTTTTATATTTTAGAACATTTGATGCACATAATTCATGAAACACAAATCTTTACATAAGAAACAGTTATTCAATTTTTCTTTGTAAATATTGTTTAAACTTCCTTGTATAAAGTAAACACCAACTTACAAATTTTGTAAGAAGTAAAGTATAGTATATTCCATTCCCTTAGATAAGCACCAATTCAGAAGATGTAGGAACCAAACTACAAGAGACGCCAATCCCCCCAACCCCCCACCCCCAATTGAGCACCGACTTAGTGAACTCTAGGCACCAAACTACGTCTTAAAGTTGGACCTTGGATCTATCATCAATAATTTTTGGTCCTCAACAAATTCTTTAGTGAATTTTTTATCTAACTATGCAGCCCTAAGGTTTGTCACTTCAAGCTTGATCACAACCACTTTCCTTTCACACCTTAACTTTCTTCTCTTCAACTACATTTTTTGACTTGGCTCTTTAGATTTGATCTCCTTCATGATAGTTCTCTAAATTTGATCAAAAATAGGTCTTCCAATATACCACTTCAACTTCATCAACTCTTGTTTTTCATTTTTCAATTGTCATTGCTTAGGCTTATTATATGTTGAAAGAGACAATATACCCACCTGGCAGCTTGTACTTAGTACTATAGATTTCTTTCTGCTACATAGGGATTTGCAACACAGTTGGAACCAAATAGGCCTTTACAACCTTGAAGGTCTACTTCCTGTGGCCTATCAACCTTTTCACTAAATAGTTACCTTATGAAACCCATAAAATTTGTCCATGCTAGCCTTATTCTTACTTCATCTTTGTCCACAATAAGGCTTAGTCATATCATCACCTTAACATCACAACTACTTCAGCTAACAAATCCCTTAATACTGCCTTAGCCAACTAGACTTGACCTCCAAATATCCTTGCAATAGTTATTCAAGAGAGCTCGATCACCTCAAAAACCAAACCAAAACTTAGTCTAACATGGTTGTAACTTTAGCAACATAATAGAATTGAACTTTGCCTTCCAAACACCAAAACCAAGCTTCAAACTAGACCTGAATTTTGCATTCAAAACTATAGGACTTGGCCTTGAAACACAAAAATTAATCCCCCAGAACAAACCTAAAAATTGGCCTCATCAAGACTGAATTTTCTACCTTCAACAAGGCTAAAACTTTCATTCAACAGGGTGGAAATGTGGCCTCTAGAACCAATCTACAACTCACCTTCTAAATAGGACCAAAAACCTTCCCAAAGAGAGCCAAAAACCCTTCCCACATAAAAACTCTCCAATTTAGCTTCACTGCACTTGGTTCATGAGGTATGAACCTCATAAATACTCCTTCAATTCCTTATACATACCCGAAATAGCTTGAGCAAGTGAGTCCTAAGTTCCTCCACATAATTCCTATATATAATGCATTTTACCCCCCAAAATCAGTGTCAACTTTCCCATTGGTTAGGCTAACTTGTCCACTAGATAGGTTTACTTGTGCAAATAAAAAAACGTATAATGAATATTTAAAAAAATATTTCCCCTCACAGTGAAGAGCTATAGGGAGTGCCATATATCATTGGAAAGGTTTTGGAATAAGCTTTCGAACCATATATATTATCCTCCCATTTGGTATTGATAATTGGAGTAAAAATTCATTCAAGGATAGAATATCTAGATGGGACAACAAAAGTCCAAGCAAAAATATTTCTAGAAGGCATGCCATAAACCATTGGAAAGGTCTCAAAATATTATTTAACTATGTAACTTTTTCTTTCATTTGTATAATATTTTACATCAACAATAACTATTTTCAAATATCACCCCATTTATCGATGATGGTAATAATTTGATATCTGCTTCTTCTAACAACTACTTCCCTTGTCTACATTCTCTCCATACTTCTTGTTAGTTTCCACCATCTATCTATATTCTCCCCCCTTTGACATCAATAGAAAAGGGTTCTCCCCCTAAGTTTTTGCTCTAGTATTCATCTTCATATAAAACATTTTAAGAAAAGCTGAATATGGATTCCTTTCTCCATACCTCAAAACAATATATGTATGTAAATTGTAACGCCCTCCTCCCACACTTACCTAAGCTTAAGATTTACTATGATATGATTCAACTCCCTAAGTACAATTAATGAAATGGAACCAACGAACCAAAACGAAACTAACCTTCCTTGGGAGTTACAAGACTCCCAGGGGCTAACCAACTACTCCAGATGCCCAAACCTTGAGTTTATTTTTAACTGAACTAAACCCCGAGTTTCTCCCATGAAAAACCCTCCATGTGACTATAACCCTCCAGTCGCTCCCACAACAAGGCGTCCAAGTGACTGCAAACTTTTTCCCTAGTTTTGTGCCAAAAAATACGAGATTTAAGCCACTTTTTTAGTCTAGTCTCCAAACCACTTCCCAAAACTTCATTAAACTTTCTAGAGTAATGAATGACACCAAGAAAAAAGATTTCATACAAAACTTAGAAAATAACTTGACCTAGCCAAGCCTATCCATGGCACAAATTTCATTAAACACATCATGAACATGTAATCTACAAGACATAATTACATATTTGATCAAAGGGATCTCATACTTAACTGAGAATCATCAATAAGGTATCATGCCCTCTCACAATATCTACATTATCATCTGTTAGGTCACTCATTCATTCAAATTTCATCTTCTAACCAAAACTTGATGGGAGCCATAACTCAAATCTATCATTAACCATGCTTGTAACCAACATATAACTAGATAAACAACAATAATAGAACAACCATCATAGTCACATAATAACAAGAAAATTTACACATAGAGCACAAGAGGAAAAGAAGCTCCTATTAACATATGAAAATCCAACCAATTCAGGGACTTTCACGTACCACCCAACCATAGATTGTGCTGAACCAAATATTTCTTTCAGCTAATCATCCCCCTACCATATTCCAAGCATGAATGTGGGATCTCATGGAATAAACCAACAAAACCAAAATAGGGCTTCCAGAGTCCAAAACAACTCAACCTTCAAACAATCATTCTACCTCATGATCAGACATCAGTAACCATCACTAGATCGATATCTATCTAGTTTGTCCAAGGCTCAAAAGCATTTGTTCCAACCCATCTTCTGGGACTAGTAACTCAATCCACAGTTTTCGCCAGGCTCCAGAACATTTCTCCAACCAAGGCTTCAAGGACTAGTAACTCAACCCACAAATGGTGCCAGAGTGTTTTTCCAACCAACGCTTCCAAGACTAGTAACTCAACCAAATATATTATAGGGATTCCAAAGCATTTTTCCAACCAAGGCTCCATTAACTAATAACACAATGCATAGCCATAAGGAACATGAGGAAAAATTAGAAAGAAAAAAAGGGAAAACCCACAACACCATGGCTATATAGGAAATGGCAAGGATAGGAAAAATCACTATCAATCCAGGCAATCCTCCATGCTAATGACATATCATAACTAAATAACCACATGCACACACCATGCATGCCAAAACTATAAATGGAACTATACATGCAACTCGATACCTGTAAAGAAATCATGCTATATCAAATTATCCAACTATTCCCTTGCACTTTATTTCTTTCCTTTTCTTCCTTCTTCAAATCCAATCTATGCCCAAGTGCTCCAAGATTTCTCTAAGTGTGCAAGAGTATGAGAGAGAGAGAATAGAGAGAACTCCAAAACTGAACTCACAAAAGCTAACACTGAAAAAATCCATGAAATGATCCTTAAAATCCTCTTTATCATTGAGGCCTCTAATTTATTCATTTTTCCTTCTTTTTTTCCTTCAATTTCCTTCTCATGAAAATTTGTGACCTTTCACCTTCCTTTTCTCTTATTTTCCTTTATTTTCATAAATAAAATGCCACATAATGCCTCTTTTCCCTTTCGAAGTCTTTGTCAATTCTTTTTCCAATTTCCCCTTAGCTATAATAACCAAATGAACACCCATTAGGATGTTTTTCCCAACATTCAACTTGGAATACATGTCCCATGACCTTCATCTTATTTTATTTTTACATTGATATTCAACCACGTATGTTACAACACCCCCTCGGGGGGAACACCATCCTCGATGTTCAATGACACCTATAAATTAGCAAGACCATTGAAAACCAAAACATACTACCTATGGACCTTTATAACACAACTCATTACAATATTTACAATGACCATTGTCGAAACATGACAATCATACCATTTGTTGGAGATTTATAACACAATTCATTATGTTATTTACAATAGCAACCACACATACACATATATACACATTTTCTCTAACCAACAAATAAAATTATATGGTGCCCACATCAGCAACAAGGGAATCCAGAGGCTCACACCTCCACCCTCAAAAGTTGTACTATGATTCACCTCCTTCCCAAGAAGTTTAGAATCCACTGTCAAAATAAAACCGGCATCCAATGTCCAGCACTACAATCTTGCGCTGCTTGTCCTCTCAGTGAACAGTTACTAACTCATTGTTCCAGGGCACACTCCCAATGTGCATCTAATTCCATTTGGCACTGTTCATGACCAAAAAAAATTCATTCCCCAGCCTCCCCTTCTCTGTTATACGGCCCCTCGAGAAATCTTGTCACCCCCTTTCATGCAGTCACACACCTTCCAAGCTCCATGGGCATCCCCTTCTCTACTACACAATCCCTCGAGTGACCCTTCCCTTGGAAAGGTTTCCTCGCATCAAAAGGTCCAAAAACCAAGGCATATCCCTACCTCAAAACCATCATACCAGTCATAACATGCTCATGGAAATAAATGGACACTATTGGGTACCAATGTCCCACAATGGCCCTGCTCTTAAAGTGCTTTACCAACATATCGTTGTCTGTTCCAATTCATTTCATTGTTGCTGCTAATCTTGCAAATAGTTCTAACCACCCAACTAGAAATTTTCATGTTTTCCTGTACCAAGCACATAACTTCCCTTAGATTCAAAATGAATTGAAATAAATTCAAATCATACCTCATTGGTATCTCTTCAATAAGGTACACCTGCAACTCTATTTACTTCCTATTACAATAAATCAAACTAGCTCTTCAATCAAGTCAACATGTATAAGAATATCACGTCTTATTAGCTCAAAACACAACCATCATAATAAAAAATAGAGATCATATATAACAATCATAAATCAGAATCATTTATCACATGCATAATAAAATTGAAATTAAATACGAATACTTATCCTTCAACCAGTTCTTTGCTTTTTCCTTCCACCAAATCAGTTGCCACACCCAGCAAGCACCTAGTGCCTTCGCTTCTCTTTAATCATGTACACATACACACAGTGTACACCACATGCATAAAACCACACACGGCATGAAACACTATACAATACATACACCTACACCTGGTGTTCAACACAATACACCTACACCCGATGTACAACACAAAACAATACATACACCTCCCGATGTACAACATAATACATACACCTATACCCAGTGTACAACACAAGACATACACAGGTCATGATACAATGGGTACACGATACACATATCATAGTACCACATGTATACAACACAATATGTATGACATGCACACAATACCAGATGTACAACATGTACACAGTACCACTTGTACACAACACGACATGCACACAATACCACATGTATAAAATGTACACAATGCCGCTTGTACACAACACGACCTACACAACGTGTACATGGCACCACATGTACACAACACCACCTGCACAACATGTACACAACACCACATGTACACATCACCACATGCACGATGTGTACACGGAACCACATGCATGCACCACTATATGTACAATCATGCAAGAAACACCACATGTACATAGCACCATATGTACAACATGCACATAACACCATATGTACACACTACAACATATACAATAAGTACATAGCACCACATGTACACAACACCTCATATGCAACATGCACACCACAGCATATGTACGCAACATTAAATATACAACATGCAAACAACACTATATGTACACAACACCACATATCCAACATGCACACAACACTATATGTGCACAATATTACATATGCAACATGCACACACCATTATATGTACACATTACCGCACATAGAACATGCACACAACACCATATGTACACATTACCGCATATGCATTTTTCACACAACACTATAGGTATGACATGTACAATAGATACACAAAAATAATACTGCACATCCAGATAACACACTGTCTCTACCAAGAAACCTTGCTTATAGTGTCTTTCCACTATTCACGCTTGTCCAAGCATGCTGCAAATCACATTACTTACATTCTGATGATGTATCCCCCAACATTACTTGTGATAGCATAAACATATACATACTATAATAACATAATATCAATTCATATCCACATGATACTAACCTCATATATCTATCAGGGCTACTCTTCCCACTTGTTTCCTCATAAACCAAGAACCTCTTCATGTCATTCACCTACATAAGAAATCATTCCTCCACAAGCATGATTCTTGATGATCTTGTCAAACAATGACATACATACATATATACATATAAAAATTAACATAAAACATTAATAATCCCTAACAACCCTATCAGACAATGGCATACATACATAAATGTATAAATATAAAGACATCATCATAATCATAATCACGACACAATTACTAGATATGATAACTTAAGGTTAGGAGAAATCCATTTATATGTTCCCAACATGCACAACATTGAGAATAAAATTTCCCAACTTAGCCAAGACATCAGATGCCTCAAATCCATTTACCTCACCTTTCTTGTTACCTCCCTCATGATTATCTTGCCACCATTTATCTCTCCCAATGGACCCAAGGAGCCCAACTGGTTGTCATATTCTTTCCTTCAACTTCATTTGAGTCTTACATTACCTATTGGGTACTGTACAAATCTCCCCAAGCTCCATTAACTATACTCCTTCCCAACCAATTCCCAAGACTCAAAACATAAAAGAAAAGAACAAGAAACAACACAAAGTGGCATGATCATGCATCAGACATAAACAAAAATACAAATCAAGCACAAACAAATCACAAAATACCGAAATAATAAAACTCCCAACAAATACATAACACAATCCCATGGGTTCCCAATGCTTCCAAGGGAAATCTCAACCTGAGACTTCTTCAAGATTTCATGGAAGTTTCTTTTGCCATGCAATCCCCTGCATCATACTACCATAAAAAGGAAAATGTAGGTGTATAAATATATATAACATATACTAGTTATCTTAACTTCTTGTGCCAAGCATGTTGCGTTGCGATAAGCCTCAGTATTGCATCAAGGATGATGCATCTCCTAGGGCTACAAACTTTACTTTATCAACCCAAAATTTCCTACAAACTTGGAGGTGACACTGCTATATACAAAACACATGCATCATTCTAATCATGTCACTTCTCAACTGGGGCACTTGACCATTAGGTTCCAGACCAATCCTCTATTGACTAAAAGGAGTTTGACTACTGATAGGGAATGCAAAGCTAGTTCTAATGCAGGAAAGTAAATGATTGTCTATTTAGGAAATGAAATTTGCCAAATGGCAAATGCAATGTAATTCCATAAATCATCTAGCTATGGAATGGCACAAATCACTTTGCAGAAAGAAAATTATGCTAAGCTTGTAATTGATCATCTAACTATTAGGATTGCCTAGAAATGGAATGTTACTCTATCATCTCAGAATTCTCAAATGCATGTAGTAACCATCTCATTTACATCTACAAAGAAGAAGAGTCTTTAAGTGCTAACTTCATAAATATAAATGCCAATATTATATGTTCTTGCGGGAGGGAAAGGAATGGGAAGGCTGGTCTAGGTGGCACTCATGGGCATGGAATCCAAGCTGAGGGGTTAACCTACTCCTATATTAGGCTATCCTATCATTTCTGGTCAAAACAGGGTCAAAACAGGCTGCTACAGGAGATCCTGTAGTTGTTATAGGAAACTGCTACAGGATGTCTGAATCTGCTACAGGATGTCCCAAACTTCTACAGGAAGTTATATGAAGGGTATTGGAGAGAAAGAATAGTGATATGAGTGTTGGCATTATGATACAAGTGTTGTCCTTGATGGCAACTCACACAGATGATAGATCATAGTGCAACAGGTCAGTACCAAAGAATTAATGATCAGAATACAAAGAATGAAGAAAGAAAGTATATACGCAGGTTCACTATATACCAAGTGGTGTACACACGCAGGTTCACTATATACATGCGAGATTACTGATCAAAAGTCACATATGTGTATGCACGCACTTTCATTCACGGAAAAGCGTGTACATGTGAGAAAACTTATTTTTGGGTCCGTGGTATTTAGACCTATGGTTTTGGACCTTGGTATTGCGTCCAAAGTGTTGAACCCAGGTATTGGGTCCCTAGTATTGGTTCTAAATGGTTTTGGACCATGGTATTGAGTAAGGCCTAAGACTATAAAAGGAGAAGAAGATCATTAGGCAAAGGCATTCAAAAAGTCTTGAATATCTGATGAAGTATGAGATCTAGTATGCAGGTTATGGGTTCATAATGCTTTGCTAAGGAGGAATCTCAGTGGCTGATGGAGAACAAGATCTAAGGATAGATTGGGATCTAATGGCTTGGAATGAATCATCTCTATACGGTTTGATCACACTTATTCTAGATCTGTATACTGACGCATATAATGTTCTGTAAATATTATGATCTGGATATAACTCAAGTTTTGGAATAGCTGCAATTCATGAATGAATATTTACAGATGTATACACTAGTTGACTATGATAAAAGTGCGTACATACACAGGTTAGATACATCTAAGTAGCGTATACCATATGAACTATGATGTTTGAAGTTACAGGTGGTTCTGGTTGTTGATGAGTTCTGATGACTGTTTACTGATGTCAGTATTTTGCATATTTAGTTTGGTTGATTGTGTTTAGCTTCAGTGTTGATGGATGAGACTTATAATGGATCAGGATCATAATGACTTATCTTTATGTGATTTGATGGACTAGATCTGGTTGCTAACATACATATTATCATTGTATATGTAATGATCTGGGTTTGTCTAGAGTCAGGAATTGCAACAAAGTTATAAGTAAGTAATTAATGACATATACGCTGGTTCGCTTTGGTGAAGTTGTGTATACACGCTGGTTCTGCTCTTCCAAGTAACGTATGCACTCCGATACATGATTTGTGATGATACAGTTAGATCTGAACATTGTTGCAGTGTTCTCTGATTCTACTCTGTGTTCTGGTGATTGCAGTTTGTTGACTGGGTTTTAGTGATTCAGTATTGGGTGATTCAGAGATTGATGATGCTAGTGTTGATTGATTGTGTGCTTCAATGATATTGATGGGTCCAGTATGAAAATTGGATGAAACGTGGCCTTCAAATTATGGTGTTGTGCTTCAGGAGTATCTAGTGTGAAAATTTATGAAACGTGGTACCTGGAGGAAGAAAGAGAAGGTTGTATCCTTCTGTAGGTCGGCACCTACGTACTAGTACATCAGCTAGTACAAGAGCTAAGGAGGTGGTAGCTCTCTTCCAGTAGAAGCTGGAAAACGAGTGAAGGTTGAAGCATTCATTAGGCCGACACCTACGTACTAGTAAAAGGATCGACTAATACAAGAGCTAAGGGGGTTGCAGCTCCTTTCCAGGAGAAGCTGGATAACGAGAGAAGGTTGTAGCCTTCTGCAGGTAGAAGCCTGTGTAATGGTATAAGACTGCACCAGTACAGAAATATTGTAAAAATAAGTTTCTTATTAAAAGAAGATAGAGACGACCTGTAGCAGGTGGTTTTCACCCACATTGGGTTTCCACCTTATATCATGGTGTTCATGTGTGCTTCTTGTGTGTGATGATCTGTTCTGTTTTATTGCTCTTGTTTACTGTTCATATGGCTAATAATGTTCTGATGCACTCATTAAGGATCAACTAACTGAATCATAAGTTTACTGGATATACGCTTGTTGCACTACACACAGTTGCATATACACGTGGTTTGCCTTACCTGAAGTAGCGTATATGAATCTTAATATGAAAATGAAAAAGTTATATTGATTTGATAATACTGATTCACCCCCTCCCCCCCTCTCAGTATTATTCCCAACAATTGGTATCAGAGCAGGTCCTTTGGTAGAAGCTTGATCGCTTGAAGGAGATCCGTAGAACAATGGGAAAGAAGCTTAAGAAGAAAGCGCCTAAGAAGAATAAGACATCTCAGAAGAACTATGATAGTGGGAGAATTGATTGGGGAATATGTGAAAGAAGCACTTCAGATTCAGAGTCACTTTAGAATGAAGATGAACAAGCAAAAGTACTATCAGGTATGAATTTGTTATCCTCTGGTGATACATTTATCCATCCATTTGAATATGATGAAAGCGATAGCGAAACAACTGAATTTTCCCTTATGGGTGAGCAAGAAAGATATCAAATAGAGGTAGAATTTAAAAATCTTGCAGAAAAAATTAGAGATCAACAAGATCTATTGAACAAAAGGGAATGTATCTCCAAAGAAGAAGTTACCAAAAAAAAATCTCAACTAGAGGAAGGAAACAAGGTAAGGAAGCTATTCAAGGAAAAGGAAGATCAATGTCAAAAGTTGCAGGATGAAGTGACATCATTAAGAAGTGAAGTAAATGAAAGGAGAACAACAATCAAGAAACTCAGAGAAAGATCCAATTACTATGAAAGTCTTGAAGCTATGATCCTCACGCTAAAAGAAGATCTTGAAGAATTAAATAAGCAGAATAAAGAACTACTCCAAGCTCTTGAAAAACAAGAAAACAAAGTTCTTGAATTAAGACACCAGTTGGAAGAAGGAAGAAAGGCTGAAGAAAACATGAAGAAATGGTATCGTGAAAAGGAAGAGAAACTCCAGGTTGACGTAAATATTCTAAGAGATAACTTAGAAGAAAAGGATAAGCTCTTACAATTTCAAGATAGTAATAAGATCTTGGATGATATTCTTAGTAGCCAAAGGTCTCCTGCTATCAAAACTGGTCTTGGTTTTCATGAATCTATTGAAGGTGAATTGAGTTCACAAAATAAGATAAGGAACTCTAATGCACAATCTGCAATACTCAACAAAAAGATGAGAGGTCAATCCCATCAATAGCCAAGGAAAGAAATTCTTTAAAGAAAATCTTTTACTCCTTGGATGAATAATGTTGAATGTTATGTATGTCATAATCTTGGACATGTTGCAGCCAGATGCAGAAGAAGAATGGTTCAAGACCACCACACAGAAAGACCATCACGTTCCAGGTACTTTAAGGGATATTGCTTTGCTTGCAATATGTTTGGTCACAGAGTTGTTGATTACTACAGAAGGAATATGAAACATGTGAGATGTTATGCATGTAACAAGCTTGGACATATAGCTAAGGATTGTAGGAACAAAGTATGGGCACCATACCAAAAGGAGAAAACATCATCACACTTGAAGATATGGAAGAAGAAGGAAGTACAGTCAGAAAGATGTGGCACAGCATAATATATAGACATAGCAGACCCAGAGGGAGCTGAAAGTGTAAAACTTCAGTGTCCTAAATCTCATACGCAAGTTTCATAAAGGGAAGTCGTGTATATATGCGAGTTAGTTACTGCGCAGTCGCGTATATGTCAGTTTGAGGAAAAGCAGTAGGGACAGGCTCAGAAAAAGGGTCTGATATGATTCAGTCCCTTATTTTCTCTGTTTGATAATGGTTACAATTTGCTGATGATGTGTGGAAATGTCTTGACACTTTTAAGATGTTTTAAAGTGCTTTGATACTAAATTAATGATAATGATGCCTTGATACTTCTTGCTGATATATGCATGATCAGATCTAACAGTGAACAGATGGCACAGGTTCAGGGGGAGCATATGCTTTTAATAATGTATTATGGTTAGTAGTCCTTGGTAATGATGCTTATATGGCTAAATGATATATCTTGCTATGATATGGTTATGAGTTATCCATGACAAAATCTCATATGATTCTTGGGGTTACATAGTTGATGTTCAGATCAGATTTGTGGTTAATTCTCTGATGATGCATATATGGTGCTTACATGGTGATCTTCATAAGGATAAGGAGAAGTACAAAGCTTGAATACACATCTTCATTACTTGATGATGAGTCACTCAGATGCCACTATCGTCATATGCATAAATATCATATAATACAGTTATGGTGTAGGATTCCTATAGTTCTTGGCGCTCATGTGGATGAGGATTGTCGTTGTTGATGATATCAAGAAGTCTTGACAAATGATCCTGAGCTCAAGATACATAGTGTTGGATACATATACAGTTATGGTGCAGGATTCCTATAGTTCTTGGCACTCATGTGGATGAGGATTGTCGCTGTTGATGATATCAAGAAGTCTTGACAAATGATCCTGAGCTCAAGATACATAGTGTTGGATACATGAATGATTACTCAAATGATCCGAATGGAAAATGGCATCAACCCATGGTACTCATCCACCCATATTATTCATTGACCCATGGAATTTACCCATGGTATTGTAAATGGCATATGCCCGTGGTATTGTAAAATCCACCCATGGTATTTATTCACCCATGGAATTGACCCATGGTATTGTAACTGAAAATTACTATAAGTAACAAGTCACATTTTGTAAAAGGACAGATTGTCCGCCACAATGTAACCTTTACAGTTCAGAGGCATGTAGCCACACATCTCTTCTTAGAGATAAGCTACCATCGCCCTAGTTGGTTTATTTCCATTACTATTTTAAATAAAAAGTTTCTTTGTGGTTTTGTTTATTGGGCATTCTCCTTATTTTTCTTCTAGCAATGTAAGTTTTCAGATCTTGGGGGTCTCTTCCTCCAAAATCCATTTCAATCTTTTAGATCTTGGGAGGAGGCCCCCAAGATCTAAAAGATTGAAATGGATCTTGGAGGGAGAGACCCCCAAGATCTAAAAACTTACATTGCTAGAAGAAAAATAAGGAGAATGCTCAATAAACAAAACCACAAAGAAACTTTTTATTTAAAATAGTAATGGAAATAAACCAGCTAGGGCGATGGTAGCTTATCTCTGAGAAGAGATGTGTGGCTACATGCCTCTAAACTGTAAAGGCTACATTGTGGCGGACAATCCGTCCTTTTACAAAATGTGACTTGTTACTTATAGTAATTTTTAGTTACAATACCACGGGTCAATTCCATGGGTGAATAAATACCATGGGTGGATTTTACAATACCATGGGCATATGCCATTTACAATACCATGGGTAAATTCCATGGGTCAATGAATAATATGGGTGGATGAGTACCATGGGTTGATGCCATTTTCCATTCGGATCATTCCTCCCTCCTTAAGAAGCAATGGTCCCCATTGCGTAAAGTTCCCTCCTGCAAAGCCTTTGTTGAATATGAAGAGCCACTGAAGATAAGGGTTTTATGTGGTTAACCCAAAACCCTGATAAAAAAAGATCCGAGGATAGAGATACCCTGTAATGCTTGTGACCAACTGTGATGCTAACAGTGTGCGGCCTAGCAAATGGACTTCGATGACAAGGATTTTGTGCGGTTGACCCATAACCGTGATGTTGGTTGTTGATGAAGTGGCAGGTGCCTACGTAGCCTGGGGTGGGAGAACACATCTTCAAATAACCCAAGCCGAATGCTACTATGCTGAAACTGATGAATGTGAAGTAGGTGCCTACTAAAGTGGGGTGGGAGGGCACGTCTCTAATGGGAACCCACTCCGAATGCTGCTCCAAAATTAAAATGGGCATAACTCAATCAATATAACTCAGAATATTTATTATAACCTATTTTTGGAAGTAGAAGGACCATTTTGCATCTTCTCATGTGATGGAAATCCTTATCTGGACACTCTGAGATATCAGATTCGCGCTGCAACAGTTTCGCCGTCACAAAAATTCTGATAAAATAGTTGATTTTAAATCAGCGATATCTCCCACATCTGAACTCCAATTCGACCCATTTTTTTTTTGAAATTGGGTGATTTTTCGAGAGGAATCCAGATTTGGTATTTGTTTTTGTAAATTTTGTACCAAATGTTTCAGATCTGATCTGCAAAGTCGCCGCCCAAAAAAAATTCCTGCAAAAAAATTGAGACTGAAATATGCATGAAACCCTCATTCCCATGGAATCGTAACCTGCTCTGATACCACTGATCCAGATCTTGGGAGGAGGCCCCCAAGATCTAAAATATTGAAATGGATCTTGGAGGGAGAGACCCCCAAGATCTGAAAACTTACATTGCTAGATGAAAAATAAGGAGAATGCCTAATAAACAAAACCACAAAGAAACTTTTTATTTAAAATAGTAATGGAAATAAACCAGCTAGGGCGATGGTAGCTTATCTTTGAGAAGAGATGTGTGGCTACATGCCTCTGAACTGTAAAGGCTACATTGTGGCGGACAATCTATCCTTTTACAAAATGTGACTTGTTACTTATAGTAATTTTCAGTTACAATACCACGGGTCAATTCCATGGGTGAATAAATACCATGGATGGATTTTACAATACCACGGGCATATGCCATTTACAATACCATGGGTAAACTCCATGGGTCAATGAATAATATGGGTGGATGAGTACCATGGGTTGATGCCATTTTCCATTCGGATCATCAAAGTTGCATTGTTGGAGACATGATGATGATGAGTTCTTACCTATATGATGATAGGTTGATACTTACATATGTTGATTGATGCAGATGTTCCCAAAGTGATGATACTTGGATCATGCATATTTTGATGAGACGACTTTTCACATATGATATAATGTGAATGATTTTGTTGCTGGTCTAGATGATGTTGACAGATGCTTATGGAGTAGATCATACATTGTGTATGATAGTTACTGATGACTATCATGGTCTTATTTAGATGTTTGGTCTCTGTTATAAATGTCATGTAAAGGTCATATCAAGACTCATGATGTAATAGTTTGTCTCTATCTATTGTAGTCATTTGATGAATCCCTTTTGGTCATATGATGTAATTTGTACCCCCACTATGCATGGGAAAGATGATGTAATATTTCATTCATGTATAAACAATTGGTATCTAGTGTATCCCCACTTGGTTGGATGGATGAGTCAATATTGGTATATCTAGTTGGGAGATGGATGTATGTATGAGTCTTTGGTGCTAGGAAGGTCATTTATGATAGAGTCATGTTCTTCTTGAACATCTTTTTGTAGACCTTGCTTACAGTCAGGGGGAGCATGAACAACACTCTTTAGCAGAGCAGAGATTTCAGCATGTACTCAGAGGGAGCATGGACAGATTGGTACAACTTGGCATATACAAAGGGGGAGCTCAATCAGAGATTTCAGCAGGTACTCAGGGGGAGTATGGACAGTGGAATGTATATCAAGGAAGAGAATATCTTGGTCCACCCTTTTCCCTTGATGTCAAAGGGGGAGAGTGACTTGGTATGGTTGTTGCCATCAAGTCCAAAGGGGGAGATTGTTGGCATTATGTGTTGTACTTGATGGAAACCCACTTGTAGCAGAACATCTCACTTATACATAACTAGATGAATCTACAGAAGAGAGATCAGATGTGACAGAACACATGGGATGCAGGGCAGCTCAAAGGAATCAATTCAGATGTAATGTACAATGACAACTCATTAAGTTGACAGTTCTTAGTATGGCAAGTTAGCTTTGCCATCAAGTCCAAAGGGGGAGATTGTTGGCATTATGATACAAGTGTTGTCCTTGATGGCAACTCACACAGATGACAGATCATAGTGCAGCATGTCAGTACCAAATAATTAATGATCAAACTACAAAGAATGAAGAAATAAAAGTATATACGCAAGTTCACTATATACCAAGTCGTGTACACGCGCAAGTTCACTATATACCAAGTCACGTATATAGGCAGGTTCACTATATACCAAGTAGCATATACACGCAGGTTCACTATATACAAAGGCACGTATACACGTAGGATCGCTGATCAAAAGTCACGTATGTGTATGAATGCACTTTCATGCACGGAAAAGCGCATACATGTGGGAAAGCTTATTTTTGGGTCCATGGTATTTAGACCTATGGTTTTGGACCTTAGTATTGCATCTGAAGTGTTGAACCCAGGTATTGGGTCCCTAGTATTGGTTCTAAATGGTTTTGGACCATGGTATTGAGTAAGGCCTAAGACTATAAAAGGAGAAGAAGATCATTAGGCAAAGGCATTCAGAAAGTCTTGAATATCTGATGAAGTATGAGATCTAGTATGCAGGTTATGGGTTCATAATGCTTTGCTAAGGAGGAACCTCAGCGGCTGATGGAGAACAAGATCTAAGGATAGATTGGGATCTAATGGCTTGGAATGAATCATCTCTATATGGTTTGATCACGCTTATTCTAGATCTGTATACTAACGCATATAATGTTCTGTAAATATTATGATCTGGATATAAGTCAAGTTTTGGAATAGCTACAAATCATGAATGAATATTTACATATGTATATGCTAGTTGACTATGATAAAAGTGTATACATACGCAGGTTAGATACATCTAAGTAGTGTATACCATATTAACTATGATGTTTGAAGTTACAGGTGGTTTTGGTTGTTGATGAGTTCTGATGACTGTTTACTAGTGTCAGTGTTCTACATATTCAGTTTGGTTGATTGTGTTTAGCTTCAGTGTTGATGGATGAGACCTATAATGGATCAGGATCATAATGACTTATCTTTATGTGATTTGATGGACTAGATCTGGTTGCTAACATACATATTATCATTTTATATGTAATGATCTGGGTTTGTCTGGAGTTAGGAATTGCAACAAAGTTATAAGTAATTAATGACATATACGCTGGTTCACTTTGGTGAAGTTTCATATATACTCTGGTTCTGCTCTTCCAAGTAGCGTATGCACTTTGATACATGATTTTTGATGATATAGTTAGATATGAACATTGTTGCAGTGTTCTGTGATTCTGCTTTGTGTTTTGGTGATTGCATTTTGTTGACTGGGTTTTAGTGATTCAGTATTGGGTGATTCAGAGATTGATGATGCTAGTGTTGATTGATTTTGTGCTTCAATGATATTGATGGTTCCAGTATGAAAATTGGATGGAATGTGACCTTCAGATTATGGTTTTGTGCTTCAGGAGTATCCAGTCTTAAAATTTATGAAACATGGTACCTGGAGGAAGAAAGAGAAGGTATTGCCTTCTGTAGGTCAGCACCTACGTACTAGTACATCAACTAGTACAAGAGCTAAGGGGATCGTAGCTCCCTTCCAGTAGCAGCTGGAAAACGAGTGAAGGTTGGAGCATTCAATAGGTCGGAACCTACATACTAGTAAAAGGATCGGCTAGTACAAGAGCTAAGGGGGTTGCAGCTCCCTTCCAGGAGAAGTTGGAGAACGAGAGAAGGTTGTAGCCTTCTGTAGGTAGAAGCCTGTGTACTGGTATAAGACTGCACAAGTACAAAAATATTGTAAAAAGAAGTTTCTTATTAAAAGAAGATAGAAACGACTTGCAGTAGGTGGTTTTCACCCACATTGGGTTTCCACCTTATATCATGGTGTTCATGTGTGCTTCTTGTGTGTGATGATCTGTTCTGTTTTACTGCTCCTATTTACTGTTCATATGGCTAATAATGTTCTGATGCACTCATTAAGGATCAACTAACTGAATCATAAGTTTACTAGATATACGCTCGTTGCACTACACACAGTTGCGTATACACACGGTTTGCCTTAACTGAAGTAGCGTATATGAATCTTAACATGAAAATGAAAAAGTTATATTGATTTGATAATACTAATTCACCCCCCCCCCTCAGTATTATTCCCAATAATGAGGTGTTGGAGGGGTGTATGATAGTTGTGGAGAGTGTATGGAAGGTGCACATTTCCCAAGGCTATGCCCAACACTCCAAGGAGGTTGGATTTTCCTAAGGTGGATACTCATGGTTGCTAGAAAATAGAGGTTCATATGAGTGTCATCCTACATATTAACAATCCCTGCAACAAAACTTGTTTCTCTTTTCTTTTATGCATCACTACATGTCCACATGGAAAAGATGAATTGAATTTTAGGAAGCTAATCTATCTACTATTAAGGACTAGATCTATGATATGGAATGCTTTGTAAGCTACAAAAAACTTAAGAAAACAAGACAACAATTGTAGGTGCTTCCAAGAAATCAGAAATAGTGATCTAGCTAAGAATGAAACCTAACCTATGCAATGATCAAAATACAGCTTTGTTTTTGGAGTTGTGAGAGTGGGGTCGCCTAGTCATGATCCTAGTACAGAGATGATGTAGAGGCCATTGTCACTAGGCTTTCTGATATAATTTCTCTACTAAACTACAACACTAATCTACTTATTCAAACTAATGGAAACAAGATTGAACAAAAATTTAAGTACTTATTAAGCTAATCAGAAAATAAATAAATAAACTTTAGTAGTTAACTATCATTCTAAGCTAATAATACAACTACAAAAAGAGGAAATTCTGTTGCTAGGGTCGGGCCATAACCCAGGAGCTTCAACCCTCTGAGTCAACTCAGTGCTGGATCAAAACATAATTTCTCATTATCATAAAAATGTCAAGTACATCATAACAATAACAATAAAACTGTTTTAGCTCAAAATGGCCTCTTAGCTACAACAAAGAATTGAATCTTAATGAGTCTCTTGGCTCTCTTATTTATACAAAATTGGAGCTACCAATAACTCCCTATAAAATAGGGATACTTGGCTTCCTAAATCAAGAATAATGTTTCCTTGACTGTCACTGGATTGGCTGCCAATGAACTCGGTTTGCTTGGATGTCAGTGACATCGAGCTGATGAGATATGGTGGAGGAATCTTTGAATGATTTGAGGATTTAAGGAGGAAGACCAACTCCTAAAATCTCTCTTGGTTGCTTACTCTGAAATCAACATACATTAGGCCACATGACATAGTAACTCACCTTTACTCTTCTCACTAAGAAAAATATAAAAAAATATGTAAATAAATGTGAAAAAAGTCAATTTAATAAGCTAGAGAGTGGCATTGTGACCCATCTAGTTTACCTATTGATGAACCTCAGTATTGCAGCAAGGATGTTTTGACTCCTAGGGCTACCAAATTTAGTTTATCAACTCGGGGTTTCGTACAAAATTGGAGGTGATAGTGCTATATACACAACAGATGCATCATTCTACTCATGTCACTTCTCAACTAGGGCGCTTGACCATTAGGGTTCCAGACCAGTCCTCTATTGACTAAAAGGATTCTAACTATTGACAGTGAATGTAAATCTAGTTCTAATGCAGTAAATTAAATTCTTGTCTATTCAGGAAATGAAATTTTCCAAACGGTAAATGCTATGGAATGAAAAAAATCACTTTGTAGAAAGGAAATGATGTTAAGCTTGCAATTGATCATCTAACTATTAGGACTTCTTAGAAATGGAAAGTTACTCTATCATAGCATAATTCACACATTCATGCATTAACTATCTCATTTACATCTGCAAAGAAGAAGAGTCTTTAAGCGCTAACTTCGGAAATATAAATGCCAATGTTATATTTTCTTACAGGAGGGAAAGGAATGGAAATGCTAGTCTAGGTGGCACTCATGGGCATGGAATCCAAGTTGAGGAGTTAACCTACTCCTATACTAGGCTATCCTATCATTTATGGTCAAAACAAGCTGCTACAAGAGATCTTGTAGTTGCTATAGGATGTCCTGAAATTCTACAGGAAGTTAGCTTAAGGGGTCTGGAGGGAACAAATAATGAGATGAGGTGTTGGACAGGTGTATGACAGTTGTAGAGGGTGTAGGGAAGGTGCACATTTCCCAAGGCTAAACCCAACACTCCAAGGAGGTTGGATTTGCCTAAGGTGCCTACTCACAGTGGCTAGAAAGCAGAGGTTCAAACTATGGACTGGTATTCCTCGATAGAAGGTGGAGAAGACTTAGGTGAAGCTGGTTGGATGAGTCCCTTCCTACTAATGAACTATCCCTGTAACAAAACTTGTTTCTCTTTTCATGTATGCATCACTACATGTCCACATGGAAAAGATTAATTGAATTTGAGGAAGCTGATCTATCTATTGTTAAGGACTAGATCTATGATATGGACTGCTTTGTAATCTACAACAAACTAAAGAAAAAAATATAACAACTTTAGATGCTTCCAAGGAATCATAAAAAATGATCAATCTAAGAATGAAACCTAACCTATGCAATGATCAAAAGACAACTCTGTCGTTGGGACTGTGAGAGTGGGGTCGCCTAGTCATGATCCCATGAGGGAGATGATGTAGAGGCCACTGTCACTATCTTTTCTAGTATAATTTCTCCACTAAAATTCAACACTAATCTACCTCTTCAAACTTATGGAAATAAGGTTGAACAACAATTTAAGTACATGTTAATCTAATAAGAAAAAACATAAATAAACTTCAGCAACTAACTATCATTCTAAGCTAAGAATACAACTACAAAAAGAGGAACTTCTGCTGCTAGGGTTGGGCCCTAACCAAAGAGCTTCAACCCTCTGAGTCAACTTAGAGCTAGATCAAAACAAAATTTCTCATTATCATAAAAATTTCAAGTACATAATAACAATAACAGTCAAAATGTTTTAGCTCAAAATGGCATATTGGCTACAACAAATAATCAAATTCTAATGAGTCCCTTGGCTCTCTTATTTATACAAAACTGTAGCTACCAACAACTCCCTAGAAAACAAAGACACTTGGATCCCTAACTCGAGAATAACTTTTCCTTGATTGTCACTGGCTTGGCTAGCAATGACCTCAGTTTTCTTGGTTGGTAGTGACACCTAGCTAATGAGCTATGGTGGAGGAATCTTTAAATGATTTGAGGAGTTAAGTAGGGAGATCAAATCCTAAAATATCTCTTACTTGCTTACTCTAAATTACTACACTTAAATCAACCCAAAACTTCTCCAATTCCTGCATTTAACACACATTAGGCCACATGACATAGTAACTCTCCTTTACTCTTCTCACTAAGCAAAATATAACAAAATATGTAATAAATGTGAGAAAATTCAATTTAATAAGTTGGAGAGTGGCATTGTGACCCATATAGTTTATCTATTTATGAGCCTCATCATCACCGCCTACTGAAATTGTTGCTCATCCTCTAAGAAACCTAGTCATTTATATCCATATCTTTCATAGCCCTAGTGGCCTCTCTGACATCCCAGGCTTATGTGGATGGTGTCTCTTCTTGAGGATATAACCTTGCATTTTTCTCTATCTCTTCCCACTTCTTCCTTTCCTCTTCTTCCTTCCTACCATCCAACAAACCCAACAACAAAGGTGGATTGAGCTTTATTCCAATCCAATTGATCTCCAGTCTTTGCATGGCTTTCTTATACAGGGATGTCCTTTCCAATGCATTTCTCAATCTCTCAAGAGAGTGGTACTCCCCAATATGGAGACTATGTGGCAGGTTATTCCATCTCCTTTAGCATGCTTGTTAGCTCTCAGTCCCCAAAAACCTTAAAGTGTTCTCAAAATGGGAGATGGCTTGTTCTTGGGTATCTATGTATCTTGGTGCAAGTTGACCATCATTGGAAATGATGTTGTGGTTACTACTAACAACCATGGAATTTATTTGTTCTACTCTGATATAGAGGGGCTCTATTTCCTCTTTTTCTACTATTCTCTTCACTTCCTTAGCCCTAGCCTCCTCATGACTCATCCATGAAGCAAGGGCCATCAACTGCAAGTCCCCAAACTTCACGTTGGGGTCCCCCACATTCAATTCTATTAATTCAAGGTTGTGTGGGTAGAATTCAGATAATTTGGCATTGTCTTCAAGGTTGTTCTTGTCACATAGCTTGATGAATTGCCTATAATATTGGAATGGCATGGTCCCTTGGTGTGTTGATGTCTTGATTTGAAACTGGATCCATTGATATTTGAGGTATAGTGCATATGGTTTTGATGGAATCCTACATTGAAGTGCCTCCATGGAGAGGCTTTCCGTGGTGCCCAATTGGATCTCCTTTTCTTTCAACTTCCTCCTCGACCATGTGTTTTCTGCCTCCAATTGTGTTCTTATGGTTTGTTCTATGGTTCTCAATTCACTCAACTCCCTGCCCATCTCTAGGATTTTTTCTTCCATATGGCCCACATATTCTACTTTCTTTGAATTGGCAATTTTCATCCACTGATGTGTCCTTCCTCTTTCTTTTTCAAGCTCAAAGAAGAGAGGGATTGAAAATTTTTGTGATATTACTCTACCTCCCTCAATGAACTTGTAGTAGGAGCTCAGATTTGGTTGTGGGCTAGGCTCCTACAACTCTGGAAAATATCCCTCAAATTTCATTGGAGAAGTTTCCCCCTCCTGTACCTGTGGGGTTTCTTCCTTTCCTTCTTTCTGCCTCTGTTGTCCTTCCTGTAGCTATTTCTATCTTTCCTGTAGCAATGACAAAGTTTCCTGTAGAACTCTTTGGGAATCTTGTAGCAAGTCCTTTCCTTTCTATTGAAGAGTCACGTGTGACTTGGTTTACTTAGATGATGTTGACCTAGTGATAGGCTTCCTAACATAGGTGATGGTAGCCTTTGCAGTTGCTTTCAGGGATGTGCCTTCCTCAACCTTCATTCCTAGGGAACCTAGCTCCTCTAGCTTGTTTGGAGATTCTTCATTTATGATGGGAGTTTTTGTAGGTGTTTGTGGCTTCCCCTACTTGATCTTGGTCTAAAATAGAGGGGAATCTGCCTCTTCCTTTTCCTCTTGGATTTGAGGGGTGTGCTCAAGGCAGCAGTTGCCTCCTTTTCAGTGGGTGTAGGAGACAATCTTGGAGATATCTCCCCTTCTACAGTACTTTTCTCAGTACTTGTCTCTTCCTTATACTTCTCCTCTTCTTCTTTTTCTTATTCTTCTTCTGCTTCTTCTTCTTCCTTTTCCACTTCCTCTATTTTGTCTATCTCTATTTCCTCTTTTTCTTTTTCTTCTTCTTCGTCTCCTTCCTCTTCCTCTTCTTCCTCTTCTTTCTCTTCAACACTATAGGTAGGGGTCCCACCATGTTCAAGGGCTTGAACTACAAGGAAGGCTTCTCTGCCCATGTCCCTAAATGTGGACCAGAGAACAGGAATTCTTAATTGGCTTAAGGCATATTCCACTATTAGCTTGATGATACCACGGTGTGCTAATTATTGGTGCTTTCCTTCTTTCACCTTCTCACTCATGTCTATAATGGATTGTGTTGACAGTGCTAGACCCACCAACATTCAGGGGATCACCCTGGTATGAAGTCCCAACAAGACCTCACATCGTTTGGTGTGTGAGTCCCATATGGTATGATGGCCCGGTTGCCATTGCCTTAAGTATTTGCCTCAACTCTTGTTTGTTAGCACAGGAGAGTGTGTCACTTTGTGTTAGAGAAGTGAGGTTCACGTGCCTAGTGAGTGTAAGTTTCACTTGTGTCAATGGTTCTTTCACTGTCGATGGAGAGGGTGAGAGTGAGTTCTAGGTTGATTGGGAGCAGTCCCAACACTGCTAGGAACACAACACAATAGGACATGCACAGCTTCCCACAGATCAGTCCACACAGATGTGGAAGTCACAACATACAAGGTGAGATAACACGTACAACACTCATGAAGCAATCTGAATGAGTGCAACGATTGTTACAACAAGCTTCATGTGAAAGGTCTGTCTGATGTCCGGGACAACAGTCTACATGGACGAGACAATGTTAACAACATATACAACACATTTCCATTAATAGATTATTCATTAGAACAAATGAAGCAGTTCAGATGTAGAACACATGTTAAAGAAACATGCATTACAAGTGTTAAAGAACAGTCTTACAATAGATACAATACATGTTTGAAAACGTGTTGGCCTATTAGCAGGCTTATGAATTAAGTGAAAGTTCCAAGACACATCGTTACACCATACATCACTAGCCCTAAGTGTGGGGCATTGGAGCCACTACTTGCTCCTCAAAGAAAAGATTACAGACTCTCTTGGCTATGTGGGAGGAGTTGAGGTGAAAAAGTCCATTGCATGTACAAATGATGGGGTATTTATAGCCAACGGTGAAACTGACCCTTGTGGCTATTCAACTACCCTCATGACCGTTTGACTTCCATGACTTTTCGACTTACATGACTCTTTGTTCAACAAGTGGGTCTCTTGAACTTCCACGTTACATAACATTGATTGACAACAAGCGCATAGAGGAGATGTGGGCGAAATGACTCATGCTGTGACTCGACATGACTTGACATGACAATGCTAGTACATTCGTGCTATTGCTAGAGTGCATGTCAAGCTATAGTGTTGCTAGGTGATGGATGTCTTCATGGTGTACCATAGCTTCACGCTCGCATGGAAAAGTGCATAGAGTCTTCGATGGTCCTTGGTTCGCATGATGAAGCTTTAGCATGTTGTTCCTTGCTTGCATGCTGGGAGGCTTGACAAGCTCATCTGTTCGCAAAGGTGCAAGTTCATTGCGTTTGTCTTCTTCACATGCTTTGTTCATTTATTCATTGGTGAACCTGTCCTTCTGCATGTGCTCCCTTTGTTCATCCCATTCGTTGTCTTGTCATGTTTGTTGGTGTACCTATACCTACAGTCACTCATGACGAGATGACATCAAATCCAAAACCTCCTTGTCTACCATGACACATGATCATTTTGGATGCAGGTGACTGGGAGAGACAGTAACGCTGGGATGCAGGATAATGGCTCTAGGCACTACTAATGAAAACTATGTAAGAGTCATTGAGTGATGGAGACGCTCAATCTGAGTCGACAGTGACTGTTTGTGAGGTCTGGCTCAGCTAGGAGGAAAAATTGCACAAATTTTTGGAGGAATAGTCTGAGCTACTGAAAGGCAAGGCAGGCATGATTTGTGCACTTTTCAGAATGAACAAGCAGCAGGGCTAGACAACCAGATTTACACAATTTTCCATAGGAATGGGTTGGGCTACATGAAGGGTCAACAGGCAGGGATTGCGCAGGTTTTCTGAGGAACTGCATAGGAGGCTGGCAACAAAAACTACACAATTCCTAGATGGAACTGCCAGTTAGCTGCTGGGGTCACTGGTAGCCAAAATTACATAGTTCCCAAAGGGAACTACTAGTTGGATGTTGGAGTCAATGGAAGCAAAAACTGCATAATTCTTGGAGGAATTGGTAGTCTCCTGCTAGGGGCTTCTGGCAAAAGAAAACTACACTAAGGTCGGGAAGCTGGCCTACTAATCATCTATGTGCAATTTTTGAGGTGAGATGACTAATGGGTAGTAGAAGACAAGCTCATGAACACTGCACAATTTCTGAGATGAAAATTTGGTCAACTATCGGGATGACTGGCTGGGAAAACTGTGCAATTTTCTAAGGAACACAGGGAATGACACTTGGTGTTTGTCTAACCTGTCTGCGCAATTTCCTCAGTTAGTTTAGCAGGTAAGGTCAGTGGCCTTTGTGAAGTTTTAGAGGGGAGTTAGTCCAAGGGTGACTGTTGGGTCTGACTGTCTAGTTGGCCAACATGAGAGCTAATTGAATTGCTTGCGGGCATCGCAACTTGAAAATACTTGCTTGGTGCTTTTGTGCTATTCTGGTTAACAGTCGATCGAGTCGATGGAAGGGTGATGTTCTGGCTATCAAAGGGGAGTTAGGATGTTAAAATCTTCAGCAAAAATGGCTAAGTGTGTGAACAATCGAAAGATGCATAGGTGATCATACGAACACACACTTGCATGACTTGACGACGAAACGACCAAACCATCCAGACACACATGTTCAACAAGACTGACCGACAGTGTAAGTGATAAGCGTGACAATCATGATTGATCATTCATTGATAGAGAAAAATGCTAGCACGATAGTGAATGTGACTTCGTGTGTGAGTGTGACATATGCTTTCATAGCAAACACAACAAGCATATACGGAGTGAAGACTTTGAGCATAACCAGAACATGGTCGCAAGCATGACTTAGACATCAGCATGGAGAGACTTGAATGCAATTAACAAGAACAGTGTATGTGAAGACTCACATGAGCTCACAGAGTGAACCCGAGTGTGTGCATTCATTAAGTGAAACTCTTCAAGGGAGGCTCTAAAATTGGTGCAGCTCAAAATTTTGGAGGGTGGTTGTAGTGCTACAACACTTAGCGACACACTGGTAGAACTCCAGCTTCTCTGTTTCAATTCATTTCTAGCACAAGGCCTTGGTCTTTTGGGGAGTATTGAATTATTGTGTGGGTTATTTCAGTTTCCCCACTTACCCCATGGAAATATGTGGTTCATCCTTTGCCAACTCGGTCAATCACAATCAAAATTTCATCTTAGATGTTTCAAATCCGAGAAGGGTAGTTTAGCTCACAAGTTGAAGATTTTTAGAGTATAAGTTTTCATCTCTAGTGTTTCTCCATTGCTAGTAGACCTAGACGGTACCCCAGTGGATTCACCCAGGAACACACACTTTTCTCCACTGCTAGGGAGCCTGGTCAGTACCCCGGTGGAGTTGCATGCATCATCTCTCTGTGCAGGAATCCTTTCTCTCCTTTTGCCTCTATATTTTTCAAGAGGACTATGCATAGGCACTTATTTATTTTTGGGGTAGAGAGGGATCCTGACTTATTGAGAGTAGAATAGGTTGTTCCTTCAGAGAAGCATGCAAGACCTCTAACATATGTTTTCTCATTTAGATTCTCCCCTTCTTCATTTCTACTAGTTGGATGAGCTTGAACACACAAACCAAAAGGTTGAGTACAGGCACGGGGCTTCCTAGTGTGGACATAGGTTCATGGTTGGACCAAAAATTCCCTTGTAGACGGTCCATATTTTCTGTCAAGACTTCGTCGGCCAGAGGTTACAACCAAGCATAGAGAAGGCAAACACAATATTGGCCAAGTGTTGTAGTTTCATGAGTTTCCTCACATTTTAGCCACATATTATATTCAAAATCCAGGATGTAGTAGTTGGAAACACTTATTTCTGGAAACAAAAATAGTAATATATCAAACAAACAAAATGAACATGAAAAAAATAGTAAGCATGATCAAACAAAGCAAAGACAAAGATAATAAGAAAAGCAAACATGATGATAACAACAAACAGCAAGCATACTATGTACAAAGCACGGGCGTGGCCCGACCTACTGAAAATAACTTTTGAGATCTTGGTTGTTGGCAGGGAGGTTGTCCATTCTCCTACCCAGTGACTGCAAATGATACGTGTGTGGGCCAAGCTTCTCATAGACCAGTGCAAGTCCACCTGGCTCCGCTACTGGAACTTGGTGTCATTTTAGAAGACCTTCAAGTGAAGACAACACCACTATTTCAGTTATTGTGTGCAACATGGGCTCAGATGATGGCACAGGGTAGTTGTTTTTATTCCAGGAAGGGTTCAAGTTTCTGAAGTCGATGTAAGCGAATTTTCCCATATTTCTTACGTGTAGGATTTAAATTAGAAAACCAAGTATGATGACGAAATTTGCAAGTAATCCAAACACTTAAAATGTTAGTCAAAATTTTCGGTGAAAGGAGTACAAACAACATGTATGTGTTACCTGTTCTTTGCTACAATGGCTTGTCTCCTCCTTTACCTGGAATTTCATGTTGGATTTCTCGTGTGGGGCGTGTACTCAGGTCATCATCTACTCATGCAAACCCATCCTGATATTGTTCGCTCAAGCGGCAAACGATATGTCGTTGTTATAGTGTGTAGCTTGTATCGAGATTGGCCATCTTCGGATCGTGGTAGGTTCCTAGGTTGATTTGTTCGTTCGTAGTATTGGTCCTTTGTGTGTTCACCATGAGTGCTTCATACTCAACATCATTGTTTGTGACTTCGAACTTCAAATAGCTCGAAATCATGTGTTGTTCATTTTTTTGGATGACTGAGATACACTCAGTCCTTGAGCCATCATGTGTTCCTGATTTCTCAAAACTCATGGCCCACAACTTGTCTGTATATGTACCGTTTGAGATGTTGGTACTGCTGCTACTACCATTGTTTATACTACTGCTACTTTCAGAAAAACAAATTATACAAGTTTCATTATCATCAGTTGGGCGAGGAAAGAGTTCCAACTGCTTGTCTGATGTGGTTTGAGCTGACCATGCAAGATAACACTCCAATGTATTTTCTAGGAGGCAGTTGCCAAACTTGAGTTCTGCGAAGGGCAACATTTCATTCTCGTTGTTAAGGGGAGTGACATTGTGTTTCATATACCTCTCAAATAAATCTTGGATTTCATTGCATCTGCCCTTATACGGAAGCCACATGTGAGACCAGTTTGTAGCAAAATATCCATCTAGCTTGCTCGACTAGTCTCTATTGAGTAGCAGTCCATATGCTTCTACTATGTCCACAAAAACTATGTTGATGCATTGGTGGAATCGACCATCATGGGATAATCATCCTCATGGGATAGTCAGATGATCACATCTCGAAGTTCACCAATGGCTGGTACTGAGGTTCTGTCAATTTGGATGATTCTCGTAGAAGTTTCACTCCATTATGCATTGATCTTCTTAGCAATGGAGAGCGGCATGACTATGGCCTCCGTGCCAGAATCAACCAAGTAGTTGTGAAAATTGTAGTTGAAAACTTCGAATGAAAGCAGGAATGGGAGACAACCTTAGTTTTCTTCTTCCATCTGGAGTGTATTGAGCACAATAGATAATGATTTGGCAGGTGTGATTTCTCCCTTACTGGTAGAGGCTATGCTGTCTACTGTTGTTTGTCGCAACACACAGAGAAGGATATCTCATTGACTCTAGACTTTGGCTAACTCGAACAAACTGATGTTCACCAGAGTTTTCTTCATTTCGTCAACTATGTTGTAGTCCAGAGGTGGTAGACTCACTGAGGTGTCCAAGGTGGAACAAATGCGTGCTGTCTAGCAGAGTGTTCTACAACTTACTGCTCATGGATGTACTCTTATCTTCCATTGTCTTCCTAGACTTGCTTTCTGTCTGTTTCTTTGAGGCAGCTAGTGGATCAGCCTTCTTTACCAGCTACCTCATTTTCTCTTGCATTTCCCGAAGTGTAGGGGGAGCCCCTTTACTCCTAAGATTGTAACAAGAATTTTTCTTTTAGGATTGATTCTCATTGTTCATCTTCAATATTACTTGCAAGCATTGATAAGCATTCACCACATGCCCAAAACTTGGTTTTTTTTCAAGTGAAACCTCTTCGCTATCATCAGTGTCTTCTGGCTACTCTTGAATATCACCTTCCGCATCAAGTGTATGACTATAGAATGAGGTAACAACTCACTTCCACTCTGAGCAAGAGTTCTCGGGGTGGAACTCTTCATGGAATGAACAGAAATTAGGATCAGTGCACTGCTCAAGTTAGAACATAGGCTTTTATGAAAATTTGGAAGTGAACCGGTTGTTTCTTGATGAGCCAGTTGATGAACTACTTGCCTGTCTCTGTCTGGGCGGATGGCTGCTTGTGAATGTGTCTGCTTTCCATTGCTTGAGTTTGGACATTTCGGTGGCCAAGTTCTTGATAAGGTGAGTGAGGGTCTCAATATCAGTTGCTTCCTTATCTCTACCCTTTCTCGCCATTGCTTAGGGCTTTCTTCTCGCATCCTTGGAGTCTTTCATTGATTCATCATCCTTGATGAGTCCAATTACGCGTAAGTATTTTTCAACAGCAATAGCCTCTTCACAGCTTTCTAAAAGTGTTGGATTTGTAGCTTGCTTGAAGAACTACACAATGGTGGTTAGCAATGCAGACATGTAATAGTCAACAGTGATGGAATCATGAGGTTTAGTGTCTGCTGCAAATTTGTTCAAAATACACATAAACCTCTGATTGAATTCTTTCACTTTCTCTTTTCGCTCCATCCTAAGGCTTCCTAATTCCTTGAGCAATATGGCTCAGGTGTTATCATCAACAAACTTTTCAAAGAACATACATTTGAAAGAACCCCATTTCTGTATGGAGTTGGGTGGAAGGATGTGATACCAAGTAGCTGCGTGACCATCCAAGATACATGGGAATAGTCTACATGCTACATCATCATAATGTACCTCAAGGGTCTACAGCTATAGGTAGAATTTGTCTAAGTGGTCTTTTGCCTTCACCGTGTTGTCAAGGTTGAACTTAATGTTCATTCTCTCCACTCACTCCAGCACCTTGAGCAGAAAAATCGGGGGAGCCAATGGCCCCTGATTCATACATTCAAGATTTGGGTCAGCCATCTCTTCGTCTTCTTAATCTTCTTCCTCTCCTTCGGATTCGGATGGTTCAGGATCTGAGTTTGTCAGTTTTTCTCTGCCTCCACCTCCTCCACTGCATTCCCCTCCACCTCCTATACCAGAGTTCAAACCCAAGATCACAAGAGTGCCTTGTTCGTCTTCAAGGAAGATTAGAGGTTCCTCTCCATATTTGATAGCTTCATCTAGACCTTCAAGTGTGGCAAGGATTGCTTCTTCCGTTGATGATACAAAAACTCCCATGGGAGTGGCTTTTGGCTTCCTAGATGTGTGTGGAAGATGTCGTAACCCATGGGATCAGTCTGACTGCTTTCACTAACTGGAAAGTGATGGGATGGATGGAGTGAAGGTGTTGATATAAACATCTCATGTTCAATTATGGGAGATGAGGACTAACCAACTGCAGAGTCGCGTGAGAGGGAGTGCAAGTTACTAGCTTGACCAAATGATTGATGAGCAAGTGTGAGGGAAATTCCAGCCATGTACAACTGGCTTCCCTCCTTCTAGCACTAGAAATGTTGACAGTGTTGGACCTGCCAACATTCAAGGGATCACCCCAATATGAAGTACCAACTAGACCTCAAACCATTTGGTGTGGGAGTTCCATCCCATAAGATGGACCAGTTGCCATTATCTTAAGGATTTGCCTTAACTCTTGCTTGTCAGCATAGGAGAGTGGTTCACTTTGTGTTCAAGAAGAGAGGTCCGAATGCCTGGTGAGTGTAAGTGTCACTTTTGTCAATGGTTCTTTCATTGTTGAGGGAGAGGGTGAGAGTGAGTTCCAGGTGAATTGGAAGCAATCCCAACACTACCAAGAACACACAACATAACAGGACATGCACAGCTTCCGATGGAGCAGTCCACATGGATGCGGTAGTCACAACATACAAGGTGAGATAACACGTACAACACTCATAGAGTAATCCGAACGAGTGCAATAGTTGTTACAACAAGCTTCATGTGAAAGGTATGTCTAATGTTCGAGAGAGCAGTATACACGAGCAAGACATCATTAACAACATATAAAACACATTTCCATTAATAGATTATGCATTACAACAAATGAAGCAGTTCAGTTGTAGAACATAAGTTAAAGCAACATGAATTACAAGTGTTAAAGATCAGTCTTACAACATATACAATACATGTGTGAAAACGTGTTGGCCTGTTAGCAAGCTTCTAAATTAAGTGAAAGTTCCAAGACACATCATTACACCATACATCACTAACCTTGAGTACAGGGCATTGGAGCCACTACTTACTCCTCAAAGAAAAGATTACATACTCTCTTGTCTATGTGGGAGGAGCTGAGGTGAAAAAGTCCTTTGCATGTACAAATGAGGGGGTATTTATAGCTAAGGGTGAAACTGACCCTTGTGGCTATTCAACTACCCTCATGACCATTTGACTTCCATGACTTTTTGACTTACATGACTCTTTTTTCAACAAGTGGGTCTCTTGAACTTCCATGTTACATAACATTGATTGGCAACAAGCCCATGGTGGAGATGTGGGCAACATGACAAATGATGTGACTTGACACGACTTGACATGACAATGCTGGTACATTCGTGCTATTGCTAGAGTGCATGTCAAGCTATAGTGCTACTAGGTGATGGATGTCTTCATGGTGAAGTGCGTGGAGTCTTCGATGGTCCTTGGTTCGCTTGATGAAGCTTTAGCATGTTGTTCCTTGCTTGCATGTTGGAAGGATTGATAGGCTCATCTATTCACAAAGGTGCATGTTCATCGCGTTCGTCCACTTCACATGCTTCATTCATTCGTCTGCTGGTGAACCTGTCCTTCTGCATGTGCTCTCTTCATTCATCTCATTCAACATCTGCTCATGTTTGTTGGTGTACCTGTACCTGCAGTCACTCATGGCAAGGTGACATCCAATCCAAAACCTCCTAGTTTACCATGACACATGATCATTTCAGATATAGTTGATGGGGAGAGAAAGCAAGGCTTAGATGTAGGATAATGGCTCTGGGCATTGCTAATGAAAATTGCACAAGAGTCACTGAGTGATGGAGATAGGCAATCTGAGTTGATAGTGACTGTCTGCAAGGTCTGGCTTGGCTAGGAGGAAAAATTGCACAAATTTTGGGAGGAACAGTTCAGGATGTTGAAAGAAAAGGAAAGCATGCTCTGCACATTTTTCAAGATGAACGGGAAGCAGGGTTGGACATCCAAATTTGCACAATTTTCCAGAGGAATGGGCCGGTCTGCATGAAGGGTCAGTAGGCAAGGATTTCACAGTTTTTCTATGGAACCTCCTGGGAGAATGGTAGCCAAAAATGTGAAATTCCTAGAGGGAACTCTTAGTTGGTGGTTGGGGTCACTAGCAGTCAAAACTACATAATTCCCAGATGGAACTGCCAGTTGGCTGCTAGAGTCACTGGTAGCAGAAACTGCACAATTCCTGGAGGGAATTAGCAATTTGCTGCTAGGGGCTGCTAGCAAGGAAAACTGCACTGAGGCAGGGAGGCCATCTTGTTGATCATCTCTATGAAATTTATGAGCTGAGCTGACTGATGGGTAGTGGAAGGCCAACTCATGAAACTGTGCAATTTCTGATATGAACAGTTGGTTAACTGTCTGGATGACTGACTGGGAAAACTGCACAATTTTCTGAGGGAGACAGGGACGGGCCCTTGGTGTCTTTCCGACATGTCTGTGTAATATCCTCAGTTAGTTGAGCAGGTGAGGTTAGTGGCCTCTATGCAATTTTAGAGGGGAGTCAGTCTCGGGGTGACTATCGGTCCGACTGTCTGGGTGGCCAACATGAGAGCTGATTGAATTGCTTGCGAGCATCACAACTTAAAAAGACTAGCTTGGTGCTTTTGTGCTATTCTGGTTGACAATCGATCGAGTTGTTGGTGGGGTGATGGTCCAGCTATTAGAGGGGAGTCAAGTCGTCAAAACCTTTAGCAAAAATGGCTAAGTGTGTGAACAATCGAAAGATGCATAGATGATCATACAAACACACACTCACATGACTTGACGACAAAATGACCAAATCATCCAGACACACATGTTCAACAAGATTGATCGACAGTGTAAGTGACAAGTGTGACACTCATGATTGATCATTCATTGATCAAGATGACGCATCCATGATAGTGAATGTGACTCTGTGTTTGAGTGCGACAGATGCTTTCATAGCAAACACAACAAGCACATACGAAGTGAATACTTTGAGCATAACCAGAACATGGTCACAAGCATGACTTAGACATCAACATGTAGAGACTTGAATGCAATGAACAAGTAAGGCGGATGTGAAGACTCACAGGAGCTCACGGAGTGAACTCGAGTGTGTGCAATCATCAAGTGAAACTCTTTGAGGGAGGGTCCGAAATTAGTGCAGGCCAAAATTTTGGAGGGTGGTTGTAGTCGCTACATAGGGGCTTCACTAAATAAACCTCAGACATAGCACATGCATTCATTGTATACTAAACAATACCCTTAATTTGACTACATATTGGAAAATACCTCTAAAAGTCACATTATTTAACCCCCTACCAATACAAACCCGATACACCTTCCCAATTTAAAAACTCCTAATTTCAATAGATATTGTAAGTATCGGTTTTTTCATTAACATTTTTTATACCCCTTTATATTTTTTCATCAACTTTGAGCTCCATTTTTTATACTTTCCATTATAAAAACCCTTTACCCCCTATTGTATGCTCAATATACTATGTCATTTTATCCTCAATATATATCCCCTAATATGAATGAACTTGGTATCGTATTTCTCCCCCAGTGAAGCCCCTATGAGCTGCTACAATAGATTGTAAGAAGAAATAAGGCATGTTGAGCCTCTAGTTTATGGGTACTATGTCTCAGAATCTCAACTCATGGAGGAGTATGAATTGGTATCCATAGACTACACTTAGTCTCGCTTCACAAGAAATGTACTTAAGGAAGTGGTAACTCACCTGATCCTAGGGATAGGGAAGGCTCTCCATTCTAACCCCATTTTTGTCTTTAATTGGATTTTCATCATTTAGGAAGAATTTTTTCTTAGAAAAAGTGTTGCTATCATTTTCCTATCTTCTCCATTGTATCCCTAGAGGAAGTGTGGTTACTTTGCTAATCACATCAAATTTTTTTGTAATGAACATCCCTCTCACCATAATGGTGGCACTTGTTCTTTCTTGAGGGTTTAGTGACATGGAAAATGCATCGGTTATATCATCATCGCATCCCTTGAGAAATTCAAAGAATCCTTACCAGTGATGCCTCCTAAAGATATCTACCATAGGGGGATGAGGGTGAATCCTTGTTGTATCTATGGGTTCTCTTTTATTGAATCCTCCTCCCATTGCTCTTCTCTAGTTATAGCTAAATGAAGGAGGTTTTGTAGGTGAGCTTCAATATGAGTTTTAGGGTGGCTAAGATCTTAAATGTTTTAGTGGATGACTATAATTTACACCATTTCTTATAGCCACACAAAATCTTATATTTCCCCCAAACTCTATTTAATTCTTAAGCTCACTATAATTACTAGAAGATTACAAAGTTTTTTTAGTTATCAAAGCATGAAGAGAGGATATATGGGCCACTTACTTCTTCTATGATGCTTGGGATTATGATAATTGATGACCAATATGACCCTAGGCACCCCTTAGAGACTTCATTTGGGATTCTAGTCCTTTCTGTAGCTTCCTGTAGGTTTCTGAGTTTCTTGTTGCTTCCTGTAGCTTTGTTTCCTATAGTATGGAAAGAGCAGGGTTTGACTTTCCGATGGCTTCCCAAGCTAGTCCCTATCTCTTTGATTTTTAAATAATCAACAAGTGCATGAAATTTTGGGTTTTTATGCCATTTATGGTTGAGGCTTGTAATGTTGTGCTAGTTGACAGTGGTACAAGATTTCCTAATTTGGACCATTGGCCCACCATTGTTGATAATGCACTTACTCCTCGTAATTATCACCCACTCCCACATAAATGAATCAACCACATTTTTAACTGATTCCCATTGGTTTGACACTTCAACATGGCATGCTGATTGGAAGTTCAATTTTGATCACGAGTTGAGGGTAGCCAAGTTAACTGGCCACCTCTAGCTTATAAAAAGATCTTCTTCGACATTTATATATTTTCCATCATATTGTACTCGGGGAAGAGATGGGTGAGTTTCCATACCTGTGCCTATTTTTTTTTATCGATGCATGTTGGAGGATTAACCTTCTATGCTTCTTCCTTAGGGAACCTTTCCTTCACTCTCTTCCTATGTATTTCTTCTTTTTTTTTTATAGTTGACTGCTTGTTGGTCCATGTGTGCAAGGGCTTGATATATATTTGTGTTTATTGCCATTGTGGAGCTTTGGCTAGGAGAAACAAGGTATTCAGGGATGATGGGGCTTCCCTTTGCTCTGGTTGGGAAGAAAAATTAAAACTTAGGTTGGTTGCAATGATGGCACATGATGCTACAGGAGATCCTATAGCTACTACAAGAAATCCTGTAGCTTCCTTTTTTTTCTTTTTTTCAATGATTTTTTTCTCAGAGGGAGGTTGGGTGGTGGTGTAGGGGTTGGAGAATGATGGAAGGGATTTGATGGAGTATTGAATGGTTGGGACAAGGGAGGACATTTCCTCTAGTTCTTTTTTTTTTATGTTTTGGAAATTTTCCTGTGTTCTTTTAGTGAGACAGAGCTAGATATGGGTAGGGTGACTTGGACTAGGGAGTATTTTAATGAGGTGTAGGCCCCCCAATAAACCTAGAATAAGCCTTCCTGATGATTTTCCTATTGGGACCTCTTTCCTGTATCATTTTAGGACATCCTATAGTGCTACAGGATCTTCCTGTAGCAGCTACAAGACATCCTGTAGCAAGTTAGAAAATGCAAAAAAATGCTTTTTGATGCCTGAAAATGGATATGAGTGGTAGGGACATGGTAGGCATGGATGATATGGAGTTGATGGAGGGAGAAATGAGGTGAAACTTTGCATGTTTTCGTTGTAGCTCTGCATGATTTACTGCCTTGAAAACCTACAAAATCATAGGCTTTATTAGTGGACAAGTTTGAGGTCTCTCCCATGGTATTCTTTTTGTTTTTGTTTTTTCCCTTTTTCTCCTTTTTTAGAAACACACATGCTTCCTCAAAAGAGGCTTTCAATCTATTTTTCTGTCCTAGGCACCTCAAAGGAGGTTTTCACCCAGGGATATTTTTATTTTTCTTTCTTCAGTCCTAGGATGCCTCAAGGAGGTTTTCAACCCAAGAGTTTGCCTCAAATGCCTGATAGAGGTTTTCACCTAAGCCTCTTATTATTTTTTCTTTCTTTTTTCACACAAATAAAAAAAAATCTTCAAACATTGTGACTTGGAAGCTAATACACTTCCAATTACATTTACCTCCTTACTAATGGTGTTGATGAACTCCTCCCTAGACAGAGGTCTTTTATATGATTTCAATTTGTATCCATTGACAAGAAAGGGAATACCTTCTTCATCAATGGTCATGTTTTTAAAAACCCTGTTGTCATGGCACTTCTTTATCAGGTATGGGCCTAATCACCTCGTCATCGATTTTCCTTTGAAGTCCTTGAAATTGGAGTCATATAGTAGAGACCAATCCCCTTCTTGAAAAACCTTTTCCTTGATGTTCTTGTCATGCCAAACCTTCCTCTGTACTTGGATAACTTCAGTGTGTAGGAGTTCCTGCATCCTAAATTCATCCATTCCATTCCACTGGAGCAGCCTCTCTTATTGTTCCTTTGTAACATCCAAATCTAACTGTGCTGCCATTCTCAAGGTGTTGTACTCAAAATCAATGGAGAGAAAAGCCTTCTTTCCATAGACCAAGTCATAAGGGGTGAAACTAGCGGTTTTCTTCCAGGTTGTATTATAAGCCCAAGTGGCCTCCATTAGTCTATCAAACCAATATTTTTTTCTTCTTCTCACAACCTTAGTTAGAATTCCTTCCAATGCTCTGTTAGTGGCCTCTACTTGTCCATTCTCCTGAGGATGATAGGTAGTTGACTTCCTATGTTTTATCTTCAGTGTGATGTGAATTAATTTCCCTAATCGGTGACTAGTTCTCTAGGGTATCCAAACATGTAGAATACATTATCCATTAAGAACTCAGCCACTTTCTCCTCTATTTCTACTTTGAAATCCTTTGTCTCAACACACTTTTTCAAATAATCAGTGCATACAATTATGTATTTTTTCTGCCCTGATGGTGGATCAATGGGCCCAATGAAATCCATGCCCCACTTGTCAAATGGATCTAGACTCACCTGAGGTTTCAAGGGAATTTCATCCTTGGGAGTAAGTTTCCCCATTCTCTGGCACTGATCACATAGACTAGTGTATCTTCTTGCATCTTAGTGGAGAGTGGGCTCGTAGTAGCTAGCTTGTAGTACCTTGAAAGTTGTCCTCTTGGCTACAAAGTGACCTCCACAAGGCCCATCATGACATGCTAGAAGGATGTCAAATACTTGCTCCTCCCTGGCACACCTCGTCAAAATTTAATCTGGGCCCAACTTGAAGAGATTACCCCATATCCAAGTGAATGGGGGCCTCTTCCTTACAATTCTTCTCTTCTCCTTGGACAACAGATTTGGAGTGATCAAGAGCTCAAAATTTGCCAAAAATTCAAAATTGTTAGAATGGTGTGGAACTAAATGACCGCATAGATCTCGTCATCCTGATTCAGGCGCAACTCGGTTCACACGAAACAGACAACATATTCTCCTAGAAACACATTATGTTCACTTTGTCAAACAAGTAAAATTTTTGTAGGTGCTGATAGGGATCCTGACTAGGCATCCATACATCCCGGTCAACAAAAGGAATATTCTTGGTATATTCTCATGGTATATTCCTTCAGCATATTCTTTGGAATATTCTTCTAGCTTAGTGGCATCACTCTATTGGTACATGTGTTTTGTTTGGGGCCAATGAGGAGGTGACACGTGGCTAAGCCTGAGACTGCAATATGTCCCCTTCATGGCATGGAAAAATTTGTTATGGAGGATAGGGCGAAGGCTGGGCTTGACCCCATGACCTCCCATCGCACAAACCAACCACTTTACCATTGTGCTCACACTGTGTTACTTAACATGTAATGGGGGTAGGTTCTTGTTATAGTTTAATGTCGCATGGTATGGGGGGGAGGGTGGACTTAACCGCCCCCCATGTGAACACTTGGGCACCATTTAATGTGACCGCCAATGGTCACCGCCAATGCTGACCACTAACGATGACCACCAAAGGATCTGCATGTGAACACTCCTGTAAAAATTTAATGTGACTATCGAATGGAGGGGGTCAACATTGGGGGTTAGCCCCTAGGTGCATTACCCCCGCATGTGACCATTATTTTGGTTTTTAGGCCTTTGTAGAAAAATTAATGGTCCTACAAATCCGCCAGAAAATCGGCAAAAATGCCACTCTGTTAGAACACTTGGCAGGCAAAATTGTAAGATGATGCCAAATTTTGGGGAAAATGTAGAGCGAATAGTGGGAAAACTAGGAGAGGTCATAACTTCTCTAGTTTTTGACCAAATTGGGTGCAAAAAGAGGCTAGGTGGCCATTTTTTGACATTTTGGACTTATTGGAGCAGTTTTGAGAATCAAAGGAGCTCTTCTAGATAGTCTTTTTTCATACTGAAGTCTATGGGTTCCATGGTCAACCAGATTATTGAATTAGTTTATGGAGGAGTTTGAAGATGGAGATGCCCTTGTAGGGGTTTTCCAACCTCCATGTGCTTTCTGCAACAACTATTACGTCAATGTTGTAGCATGTATTCCTCTTTTCTCTATTTGTTTTGGAGAAGAGACTTATTTATGTACTTCAAGTGGATTGTGGACTGTTGATGCCATATGAAGTTGGAGTATGGGGTCTTGGTGTAAGATGCCTTTATTTTTTGAAAGTTTACATGTAAATGGAATGATAACTCTTGCAGAAGTTTTTTCTTTGAAGCAGAAACTAACCATTCCATTTCTCAGCACTTTATGTACTCTTCTTTTTCTAAACATTGAGCACAATGAGAAGGGTTCATGCCATTAGAGATGATCCAAGGAGATGTAGCCCAAGAAGGGGGCACTCCTTTAACAATGGTTGGTGTAATAGTAATTGATGCATGCTTCCATTCAATGTTTTGATTTCATGTTTAAAGTTTTTCATGAAATTAACTTAAGAAAACACACATAAAAACTCATGTTTTTACTTGCTATTTTGGAGTTCAATCCTCAAGAACATTTTTGTATTCTAATGAGGATATTAGAATAGAAAAATAAAATTCCACATTCAGATCAATTTGGTATTAGAGCATTGGTTTTCTGTGTGTAAGGAGGAATTGACTATTGTTTGCAAGTGAATGTGTTTTGAAGCTCAAGTGAGGAGAACGTTTTGGAAAGGAGAGAAAGATTGTTACAATCGCTACTACCAATTCTACCTCAAGTTGAAGAAGAAGCTTCAAGCAAAGCATGTCACAGGGAGTATACATTCCAAGAATGTCAGAGGATGTGAAGGATTTTAGAAAGGCTTTCTCAGACATGGAAGAAATTATGAAGGTCCTCTATGAAGAGAGGAATAACAAATTCCAAGGTGAAAGTTATAGACCTCCACGAGGAGAATGTTCTCTAAAAGAAGAAGGTAACAAGAATGGTGATAAACCACCATCTTCTCCACAATATTCATGTTTTTCTACAACTCTTAAGCAAGGTTCTAGTGTAGAAATTCCCTCAGAAAAGGAATATGGACAAGTGTGTACCTTTTGTCCACATAATTTTGATGATGAGGTTCTATCAACACCCAAATTCGAGCTGAAAGAAGAGAGCCAAAGAGTCCAAGAGGACACATCTAGAATCAAAAGAGAGTTTGAAAACAACTTTGTATCTCAATCAAAAGATGACGCAAATGGTAAGAATTTACATGCTTCTTATTTACATGAAAGTGTTGATGTAAATTCATTTGCAGCCTTTGAAAAACATGATAAAGGCATTGGTTCCAAGCTATTGACCAAGATGGGTTACAGGGGAGGAGGACTTGGAGTGAACCATGAAGGAATTAAAAATCCAATTGACACAAAAGAGAGGCCTAAATATGAAGGCTTAGGCTATGTTGCAAAATAAGAATGGTCTTCTAGCGACATTTCATGGTAATCGTTTTCCTCTTGCCATAGGAGAGAACATGAGGAGGCAAGATGTTTGGATTTGCATCGAGAATTGGTACCCACTTGGTTCTTCAAGTATAAGGAGGACTTGAAGTGCAAAACATCTCCAAAGAGAGATGAATAGGTTGAAGAAGAAACGAAGCTAAGTTCTTCTTATCATGCAAGTTCCTCATGCAAGAAGCGTAAGCCAAAGGACAACAAAAAGAGGTATAATCGTCCTGTTAATTCAAATGCTTTTCATAATGGAAAACAACATGCTGATTTGAATAACATGTTAAGAAATGTGTTTCCATGCACCTTTTGCCTTTCATCTAACCATTGTGTAGATAAGTGATATAAAAGGAAAGAAATCATCAAGAAGATGTTTATGTCTAATGGAATTGAGACCGAAAAGAGAAAATCTCATCCAAGTTTAGAGACATGTGAGCCAAGAGAATTTCAAAAGAAATTTTTCACTCACTGCAATATCAGTGGCCATTGGGTCGATAATTGTTGGAAATTGTTTCCACAACTTCATCCTGGCAAGGGAAAGAAAATCATGCAAGCACCAGAAGAGGAAGCGACAAAAGAAAAAGTTGTGCAAGATGCGACCATTCCTAAAGTAGCTCCATAAGAAGAAAATTTTCAAAAGAGGGTTCATTTACCTGGTTGGTTAAGAAACGGGTGGACTATTTGTCCAGCTGAAGTTTGTAAATCTTTTTTTTGCAATATCTACATATCTCCATAGTTGGGAAATTTGTAAAAGTGATGTTCATAAAAAAATCACTTATATGCAACAATGTTTTCTTTGGGCATTGTTATGCTAGTTTGGCTTGTTGATAGTCAATTTGAATGGAAAATTTGGGAGTCAAGTTTATTCCATCTTGTAAAATGAATTTATATTTGTAGTTTAAGAAATCATTTTAAAACTGTTGTATGAGTAGTTTATGCACATTTAATATATTACATATGTGTTAAGCACTCAGTTATACAGGTATTCACTATGTGAAACTTGTTTGGTTCATTTTCCAAAGTCTTTTTGGGGTCTTATCCTTGATAAGGATTTTGCAAAAGAGCGCCATGGGAATTCTTCTTGGGAAGGGTGTTTTTGTGGATGGCCATAGCGACATGGATAAGCGAAGAAGAACACTTAACTTGAATTATTTGCTCAAGTTATATTTCAAGTTCAGTTTGAGAAAGAGCCAAGACAAGTACAATTCAAGGCACTACAATCATCGATTGGATTGAGTTTGGAAAAGTGAAGGAAACGCACCTTAAAATGCTGAAAATTTGAAAATGAACTTTTGAGGACCAAAAGTTTTTAGTCGGGAAGAGTGATCAGGAGCTCAAAATTTGCCAAAAATTCAAAGTTGTCAGAATGGTGTGGAACCTAAATGACTGGCGCAACTTGTTTCGCACGAAACAAATATCGTATTCTCCCATAAACGCATTTTTTTCACTTTTTCAAATAGGTAAAAATTTTGTAGCTGCTTATAGGGATGTTGAATGGGCATTCATATAGCCCAATCAAAAAAAGAAATATTATTGGTATATTCTTGTGGTATATTCCTTCAACATATTCTTTGGAATATTCTCCAAGCTCGGTGGCATCACTCTATTGGTCCACATGTTTTTTTGGGGATAATGAGGAGTTGACATGTGGCTAAGCCTAAGGCTACCATGTGTCATCCAGGTGGCATGGAAAAATTTGTTATGGCAGACAGGGCAGAGGCCGGACTCAACCCTGTGACCTCCCATCGCACAGACCAACCACTTTACCATTACGCTCGCACTATGTTACTTAACATGTAATGGCGGCAGGTTCTTATTATAGTTTAATGCCGCATGGTATGGGGGAGAGGGTGGACTTAACCGCTCCCCACGTGAACACTTGGGCGCTGTTTAATGTGACCTCCAATGGATCCGCATGTGAACACTGTCGCAAAAATTTAATGTGACCACTAGAGGGAGGGGACCAGTGCTAGGGGCTAGCCCCTTAGTGTATGCCCCCCCCATATGACCATTATTTTTGTTTTTAGGCCTTGGAAACAAGATTAAATTTCCTAAAAATCCACCTGAAAATCGGCGAAAATGTTGCTCCAGTAGAGCACTTGGCAGGAGAAACTGTAGGATGATGCCAAATTTTAGGGAAAATGTAGAGCGAATAATGGGAAAACTAGGAGGGGTCATAACTTCTCCAGTTTTCGACCAAATTGGGTGCAAAAAGAGGCTACGTAGCAATTTTTGGACATTCTGGATTCATTCGAGCAGTTTTCATAATCAAAGGAGCACTTCTGGATAAGATTTTTTTTTTCATATTGAAGTGTATGGATGCCATGGTCACCCAGAGCATTGAATTAGTTTATGGAGGAGTTTCAAGATGGAGATGACCTTGCAAGGGTTTTCCAGCCTCCATGTGATTTTTGAAACAACCATTGCATCAGTGTTGTAGCTTTTATTCCTTTTTTCTCTATATATTTTTGGAGAAGAGACTTGTTTATGTACTTCAAGTGGATTGTGGACTGTTGATGCTCTATGAAGTTGGAGTATGGGATCTTGGTGTAAGATGCTTTTGTTTTCTGAAAGTTTACATGTTTTACTGTAGCTTTACATGTATATGGAGTCATAACACTTACAAAAGTTGTTTCTTTGAAGTAGAAACTAACCATTCCATTTCTCAGCACTTTATGTACTCTTCTTTTTATAAACATTGAGCACAATGAGAAGGGGTCATGCCATTAGAGTTGATCGAAGGAGCTGTAGCCCAGGAGGGGTGAACTCCTTTAACAATGGTTGGTGTATTACTAATTGATGCATGCCTCCATTCAGTGTTTTTATTTCATGTTTAAATTTTTGCATGAAATTTACTTAAGAAAACAACATAAAAACTCATGTTTTTACTTGCTATTTTGGAGTACAAATGTCAAGCAAATTTTTGTATTTTGATGAGGATCTTAGCATAGAAAACTAATATTCCACATTTATATCAAGGGAGGGAACTTTGCAGCAGCTAGGTAGTTGGCTATGTCAGCAAACCATGGAGAGAGGACTGAAATAGCAAATAAACGCTCATTTGGAAGTTGATTATCAATCATTCCTTCCTCACCTACAGGCAAAGCATGTCTAGACAAAAAATTTGCAACTCCATTTTCTCTACCTAGCTTATCAATGATAGTTAAATCAAACTGTTGTTGTAAAAGAAACCATCTAATAATTCTAGCATTCACATCAGGATTTTTCATTAAGTATTTGATAGCAACATGGTCAATATGCACAAAGGTTTGATAACCAGTGATGTAGTGTCTGAATTTGTTCAGGGAGTGGACAACAACTAGGAGTGCCTTTTTAGTCACAACGTAGTTCAATTCAACCTTGGACAGAATTTTGCTAATGAAGTAAATGGAATAGGGAAAATTTTAATATATATGGCCTACAACTGCTCTTATAGCTTTGTTAGATGCTTCAACATGGATGTGGAAAGGAAGAGCCCAATTTGGGCCCCTAAGTATGGGTGCAGTAATCAACTTGTCCATCAAGATTTCTATGACCTCTTGGGAACTTTCTGACCAGAAAAATTTAGAGTCCTTGGCCAGTAGTCCAAACAATGGTGAGGATAATTTGTTGAATTCCTTGGTAAATCTCCTATAATATCCAGCTAAGCCCAAGAAACTCCTGATATCCCTCTGCTTTTGAGGAGTAGGGACCCTTTTTATGATAGAAATTTTATTTGGGTTCACTTGAAGTCCTTCCTGGGATATTGAGTGATCCAAAACAGTCCCTGAATTCATAAAGAATTAAAATTTCTTTGGACTAAGTGATAGGTTCATTTAAATGCACTTATTTAATACTTTCCCCAAGTTAGAGAGATCCTCCAAGAAATCAAACCCATAGGGAGTGAAATCATCCATATATATTTCTACAGAGTCATGGACTATCTCAGCAAAGATGCTCAGAAATGCCCTTTGAAAAAGTGGCAAGGCCATTACACAATCCAAAATTAATGACCCTATAAGTGAAGGTGGTTTTATCTTGGTCCTATGGGATGATCTGGATCTGATTATAACCATTGAATCCATCCAAGAAAGACAAGAACTTCTTCCCTACAAGACCATCCAAGACTTGATCAATGAAAGGTAGAGGAAAATGGTATTTCTTAGTGTATTTTTTTATCTCTCTGTAATCCACACAGATCATCCACTTTCCATTCTTATTTGGTACCTAAACTATAGGGGGCACCCATTCACTATCTAATATGGGGCAAATGAACCCTACATCCACCTACTTCTATAATTGTTCTTTGATTATGTCTTTTAGGGATGGATTCATTCTCCTCTAATGTTGGCACATTGGCTTGCATCCTTCCTTAGTGTATATGTGGTGAGTACACACTGAAGGATGCACTCCCTTCATTTCCTTATAGCTCCAGGCAAAGGCATCCAAGTGATCTCTTAGCATGTTGCACAAATTCTCTTCCTGATGGGCTGAGAGAGGGGTTGATTTTCAATGTTTTAGATGGACCAAATTATACCATTTTGATATGAGCAAGACTTGAGTCAACTAGGAACAAATCATTCCAAGGGTTATCTTCAGATTTCTTCACCAAGTCATTAAGAGGCATGGTGTTGGGGGTTTGGTTCTGGAGGATTTGATCAATGAGGTCATCTTCATCAAGTTTCCCCCCTCCTATAATAACATCTAGGGTATAGATTGTGTAGGATGTGGTAGGCTATACTTCATCTTCCTCCTCCTCTTCCAACCTTAAGGGTAAGTCATGCTCTACGGATGGTTGAGAAGGAGGGTACAAGACCAACTGTTTGGACTAATGCCCATTCTTAATGGTCATGTTCCCATCTCTACAACTTATGTAAGCATCAGCAGTGGCTAGCCATGGCCTTCCAAGGATGAGAGGATAACCATTGAATTTGGTCTTGGACTGGAGAACTAAGAAGTCAATAGGGTACTCCAAGGAATCAATAGAGACCATCACATCCTCAAAAACTCCCTCGGAAGCTACTGCGGATCTATCTGCAAGTTGCAATATTGTTGTGGTATTTCTTAAGTAGCCTTGGAGATTCATTTTAAGCATGGTCTCCTTAGTCATCACATATGATGGTAGCCCCAAAATAAATCAAGGTATGGGAGACAATGATGCCATCAATGTGCACATCTACCACAAGACTTCAAGGGTCTAGATACTTTGGGAAAATCACTTTCCCTAGCATTAAGTCAAACAATTTTCCAATGAAATTAATGGTAGGGGTGTATTTCTTTCTCCTCCAATAATGTTTGAAGCATTTATCCTTGGTCAAATTGTTGTAGATGGGGACATCCTTGATGGCTTGGAGGAGTGGGATTTTAACACACAATTTTTTCAATTCTCCCAAAAGTTTAGTCTATTCTAGGGTGTGTTGACTAGGATGGATCAATCTTTCAAGAAAATTAAGTGGATTGGTTGTAGGAACACTCTCTTCCTTTTCCTATTCAATATCCTCAGGTGGAGATGGAGATTGGTTATCTATAAGCACTCTTCCAGACTTGAGGTTAATTTCTTGAATTTCCACAACATAGACAGGGTAGGATGTCTCTCCACTATAGACTTGTTGTGCCTACTTGTTTTTTGGGTTCAGATTTGGTTGAGCAGGAATCTGAGGTTGCTTAGGTGGAGCATGATGAGGGAGATTTGGTTGATATTGAGGTGGAGGTAGTAAGGTTTTATATTGGTTGAATGGAGGCATCCAACCTTGTGATGGGGTATTCCATTGAGGATGTGGGGGAGCATCATGGAAAATTTTAGGGGCTAATGTTCGCCCAGTGGGCTAATTTTCCAGGATTTTTCCACAAAAAAGATTCGCCAATTTCCAATTTTATAAAAGATGATTCGCCCAAATTTTAGAATATAAAATTATTTTACCTTAAAAATCGCCAACATTATATAGAGACTATATATAAAATAATTATAAATTTGATTAATTTTACAAATATATCAATAAACATTTATAATTTGCATATTAGGGATTAGTGAGATTCGCCAATGTTTTAAACTTCAAGAAAATTTCCATCCTTAAAATTTTCCTTGGGGAGCATATGGTTGGAATGACTGATTGGCAGGTTGGGAAGGGTATTGAGGTGCATAAGATCAAGGAGAAGGTGTGGACCATGAAGAATCAATAGGATGACACCAAGGGGGAAGGGATGAATTCTGATTGGGATTGTAGTAGGAGTAGGATTCCCCTTATATGCCCTATTGGTATGGTTGAGGTCCTTGAGGCCTCCTTTGATTGATATAACAAAGTTTTTTAGCCCCACCTTCAACCCCTTGGTATACAACCTTCGATCTAGGCAGAGAAGGGCACTTATCTGTGGAATGGATTTCCTCAAAGACTGACCTCTATAATGTTCAATGGACACTCATTTATGGGGTGCCTCCTAGTGCATCTATGGAAAAATATAGCTAAGGCTCTCTCTACTTCTTCCTACTTCATCTTTATCTATATGGAATCAATTTTCAAAGAAAGGGTGTGAAGCATTTCATTTTTTAAATCTTCCAACATGTTTCCAATTTCACTCTTGATAGATGTGTTGGAGGAAGAGGAACTAGCCAAATCTTGACTAGCCCTACCCTTCTTTCTAGTATCCCTAGAATGGTTTTTTAAAACTGTCTTGATAACATCATAAGATAGCTAATAAATGTCCCCTCTAGATAGCATGTTAAGGGTTTCTAGAATGTCCTCCCCGATTCCTCTAAGAAGGACTAACTTGAGTGATTCGACATCAAGGGTGCATCTGGCCCTTTTGTAACTGAGTTGGAACCATTCCTCATGATATTCCAAGGATTGATCATGTCCCAATTTCATTCTAAATATTTCCTCTTTGGTGTCTTTGGACCTACAATAGTCCATGTACTTTTTGTTGAAGCCTTGCTACATTTGAGCCCAAGTAGTGATCCTGTCCCCAGGTAAACCCATGAGCCAACACAAGGTTGCATCCTTAAGAGTGGATGGGAACAATTTCAAATTATAGTCATTAGAGGTATAATCATAAGTTCTGCAAATGACATCAAACTCAAACAAAAAGGTCTTAGGATCCTCTGAGTTTAAGTTATGGAAGTGAGGAAGGGCAAAGGGGCTTCTTTTTTTTAGCCTAGCATCTCCATTAGTCTCTCTAATGAGAAAAGTGCCTTCATTTTTGTTTTTGTTGGACACCTAATCCTAAATGGGTTAGTGTGGAAGCCGAATGGACAAAAGGAGTCCAAGAGACCTTGGGATGTGAAACCCAACGGTCAGATATTGTACTATAAATGTAAATCATTTGTTAATAAAAATTGTACTTCATGTTTTATCTTTCATATTCTCTCTTGCTGTCCATGTGTGTTTAACATGGTATCAGAGCTATGATGTGTGGCCTGTGTAGTTTTCTTCCTCACAGTTTATGCCTTAGGTAGAAAATAAAATAAAATAAAAAATGCCATGTTATTATTTCCTGCGCAGCTGGTCTGAGTTGCCCTGAATAGCGCTGGCCTGGTCTTCATTACCTGTAACGTTCTATGCATACCTGACGCTCCTGAGCACTTTGCCTTCCTGCGGCTTCCTGCTTGTCAGAACTATCATTCCTTAGCCTCGTATGCAACGATTTTTCCCTGAGATATTATGCCCTGACATGACATTCTACTGCGCCAATTGTGTTAGGTAGAAAGGAATCGAATGCTTATCTTTTGATATCTATTGTTAATATTTGCTATTTATGTGTTAGGTTTTCTACCTTGCAATTCCCTACCAACTCGATCAATCTTGACATTTCCTCAGCATTTTCGATTCTCTTTTGCCATGAATAAGCGCTGGTCTCTGTCCCATGAAATTTGTAAATAAATTCAAACAAAGAAAAAGGAAACGGTCCCTGCTCGGATTAGAGGTCAGTTTGTGAGGCAAACTAATGATATCGAAGCAGCTGGTGCTAATGGGGTTGTTTATAGTGTCGATTCCTCTGAAGATGAGGATGATGGGTATGTACATGGTTCTATCATCCTTGTTCAAATGCTACTTGTAATTCTGTTGTACGTTTAAGCGACAATTATTCATTTGTTATTGATTTCCTCGGAAAGAATCAAGAAGTTCCTCATTGTACAACAAAGCATATGGAACATCCTAGTCGTTATCTTTGCATCGGTAATTGTTGAGAACGTGTTGAAAGAATGAGTTGAAACTCTTGCATGGTGACGTATGAGGTTTTTGTTTGAAGACTGTGACTTAACTATTGTGCTCTCTATAAAGCCTGCATGTATTGGCAAGTTTGTGGCTAATATGTTCATATATATGCATTTTGAATGTTGTGGCATATAATACATTACAATAATAAAGGCCTTGACAAGTCTCGGGTAACTCAACAAAGTCTACAAGAGGATTATCCTCAAGGATAAGACTGCATTCAGTTCCATCTGCATCCCAGTTAGCTACGCTTGTTGTCACCCCCAGGAACATTTTGAAGCCTACCTTTGCAATAGCTTCTGCTGTCTCTTTAAAATCAACACATCTCGTAATATTTGATTTCGCTAAAAATTCATCTATAAGCCGAATGCCAATGTTATAACCCATTTGATCAAGCTGATTATTAACTTCTTCAACCTCTTCAAAATCAGTTAGTAGCTGGCGCACAATGGCTCCATAGGTGAGAGTGAAGAGCTCCGCATTCACGCGTTCGACATTTGCAAAGACTGCATCGCCTGATCTCGGTACGAGGGGAGCCATGATAACCTGGATTATACTTCCTTTCTTCTTCCTTCTGTTGTTGTTGGTGTTGTATTAAACTGATGCTGCCTATGTGTGCTGATGATCGAAGTCCTGAAGCTGAATATACACAGATTCTCCAAGTGATAAATTGATATGTTGTAGGCCGAGGTAACTCTGAGGCTGGCATCATTTCCTGAGGCTTTTTGGAAGTCCGGCCACAACCTGTATCACACCCGCAGTCACCCAGTACACACTGAGATAAGTGCGGAAGGGTTCCTAAGTCTCGAAATCTGTGAGAAGCTCCTGTAGTGAAATTTGGAAGATTGGTTTAGGCCTGTACAGATTGGGATTTTCACTGGACTGAGGTAAAAAAAAAAAATTGGGATGAGTATCTGAAGCAAATCGCAGGCAGAAGCATTCTCTCGGGATAGATTTCGGAAAGGTTCTTGCAAGTCTTTGAAGCATTTATAGGATAAAGTTGGATTGTTTATTAGGGTATTATTGTTCTTTTTTGAGAACTGTTGGATTCGGAACTTTGTGGAATTATACTGGACTGTGAAATTGGATTATATTGGCATTATATTGAATGGTCTGTTGTATTTTTGAGTAAACAGTGCTGCTTACTGAGATTACATTATTGTGCTGTATAAATTTGTGTCATGTTTTTAACAAGGAAAACAAGATTTGTTGAAAACCCTAGCCACTTAAGAAAACCTAGGGCGGAAATTACCCTAGATTGCTACATGTAGGGTAGCCATACCAGCATTAAAATTTCGATATTCACCATTATAAAAGAAAAGGAAATGGACAGCTAGCCATCATTTATAATGCCTGGCGGAAGATGGTCATGGACGTAGCATCATCTATAGCTATGAAGAAGTCAGAATTGTGTTCTCTTTGTTTTGTCCTCAAAGATCCATTTCCCACATCTAGAAATGTATTTTGTATATTGTCTTGCCTCAAAAAAGGTCCCGTTATACTTGTTTCTTGAGGTACCTTTACCAGTTTGGCAGAAAAACTCAGAAAAACTGATTTGTACCCCAGTCAAGGCATATGAGCATTCAAGTCCTGTCCATGACAGTGTTTTGTTAGCCATCATTTCTTATTCAAAAGGGGAGTATTTGAAGGATCCAAGCAAGTTTGCAGTTGCTGCTGCCCCAGTTGTGGAACTGTATTTAAAACTCATTATAGTTTATGTTCCTTGATTCATTTGCTGCACATTTAAAAAAGATTTTTCTGTGTCTTTGTACTGTGAGTGGGTGTTACTTTTACTCATTGGGTCATAGTTGTAATTAGTCTTTTAAAGGGGTATAATTTTGATAATGAAGAATATGCCTCGAATTACTGAAATATTAGAGTTCTTAAAAACTTTGATATATTCCTCTAATCATGAAACATTCCAAATCAGCAAAGGCTCTCTCTCAGAAATTTAGACATGTCTACAATATGCACAAGAGAAAATTGATTTTTTGCAGCTTGAAACACAGCTACAGAAAGAGGAATTAAAACGAAGGAGTCATTGTGAACCTGTTTCTGTTCAGAACAATGAAGCATCTCCCATAAACAGCAAGTCAATATTGTTCAAGTTCATTCAGATCCAGTACCCAATAAAGCAACAATTGTACATGCAGATGCAGAAACTCAGTTTGCACTTCCCAAGCCCATCATCAGACCTTGGGAACAGCTTGTCCACAACAACCACAGAACTGGTCTTGGATATGACAAGGACTTGTCCTTTCATATTCCAGACTACACCAAGCCCATTCAGTTTCAGAGTGCTGGATTCATTCATGACAGTTCACCTGCTCTTCATGACAGTTCAGCTTCAGCTATTCCAGACTCTGCCCCTTTTCCATAGAAACAACAACAACAGATCGTGAAATGCCAACACTGTGACCGAGTTGGCCATTTGAAAGATCAATGTTTTGATCTTCATCCATGTAAGCACTGTCATAAAACTAGCCATTCTTCACACAGATGCTTCAGAAATAAACGTCTTGCAAGAACAAAGATTCATCTTGGATGGATCGCTTCTTGGCAATGGGCATCAACAGCCAAGAAGATATTCCAAACACATGTCAGAACTTGTTCCAGAGTATTGAACAGTCTTGCAGTTGAGTTTTCTCCATAATCTCACCTTGTATCTGACAGGGGGGGAAATGATGGTCATCTGCAAGCTTCAAAGCCACATCAAGCAAGCCTGAGCCACAACCTGCCACACCAGTTTCAGAGTTGTAGCAAGAGACAAAAGATGCCCCTGAACATGCCTTAAGTTGGCAATCTGGGACACTTCCTCTAGCAGAAGACTTCAACTTCTTGCCAGTTTTGGAAGCATTCCAGGAACAAAATTGAGAACACTTCCTCTAGCAGAAGACTCCAGCTTCTTGCCAGTTTTGGAAGAGTTCCAGGAATTGCATTAAGCATTCCAGAGTTGTTGGTTATCCTTAAACCATCACAGGTTGAGACTTCCCTTTTTAGGTTGAAGTTTTACCTTTTATGCGGGGTGAGACCTCCCTTTTATGGTTGAAGGTTTCCCTCTTTAAAACAATAGGATCACTTCCTCTAGCAGAAAACTTCAGTTTCTTGCCAGTTTTGGAAGAGTTTCGGGAACTGCATTAAGCATTCCAGTGTTGGTGGTCATCCTTAAACCACCACCCTTTATACCAACATTTCATAGAGCACATTCAGCCTAGTGCTGCCATGCATATTTGCACATTTTGTATTACAGCTCTCTTCTTGGACTCATACATAACCCTTCGGATTAGGGGGGGAATGTTGGACACCTAATCCTAAATGGGTTAGTGTGGAAGCCAAATGGACAAAAGGAGTCCAAGAGACCTTGGGATGTGAAACCCAATGGTCAGATATTGTACTATAAATGTAAATCATTTGTCAATAAAAATTGTACTGCATGTTTTATCGTTCATATTCTCTCTTGTTGTCCATGTGTGTTTAATAGTTTTCAGTTCCATTTTTGTTTTCAGCCATGGTGTAAGTGTGTGTAATGGTTTCTTCTTCGTCTTCCCCAATAGGCTATTCAAAGATCTTTGGTTGTTCACTTAATGGGTCCTCTAGCTCCCCTGCAATCAAAGAGGGTAGTTGACAGTCTCCGAAGAAGAGGGAAGGCTGACTGTTTGATGGTGTGGGGGTATTTGGAAATAATTTCCCTAAATTGTCTCTACTCCTACAAGGCATGAAATAAATTTTTTCTTTTTATTTTTTGTTTTCAGAACTAATTGCAAAACAGAAAGGAAACCATAATAGCGTCTACCTACTAAATGTAAATTAGAAATAAAAGCATAAATTACATCTACCTAGACACCTCCCCAACAATGACACCAAAAAGTGATGAGCCTCAGTATTGCAGCAAGGATGTTGCAACTCCTATGGATACTAGCTTTACTTTATAATAAACCTGGGGTTTCGTACAAATTTGGAGGTGATAGTGCTATATACACAACAGATGCATCATTCTACTCATGTCACTTCTCAACTGGGATGCTTGACGATTAGGGTTCTAGAACAATCCTCCATTGACTAAAAGGAGTCTGGCTAGTAACAGTGAATGTAAAGCTATTTCTAATGCAGCAAAGTAAATGCTTGTCTATTTAGGAAATGAAAGCTTCCAAATGGTAAATTCTATGTAATTCCATAAATTATCTAGCTATGGAATGACACAAATCACTTTGCAGAAAGGAAATTATGCTAAGATTGCAATTGATCATCTAAATATTAGTACTTCTTAGACATGGAAAGTTACTATATCATCTCAGAATTCACAAATGCATGCATTAACTATCTCATTTACATCTGCAAAGAAGAAGAGTCTTTAAGTGCTAACTTCATAAATATAAATGCTAATGTTATATGTTCTTGTAGGAGGTAAAGGAATGGTAAGGTTGGTGTAGGTGGCACTCATGTTCATGGAATCTAAGTTGAGGGATTAACCTACTCCTATAATAGCCTATCCTATCATTTTTGGTCAAAATAGGGTCAAAACAGGTTGCTACAGGAGATCTTGTAGCTGCTACAGGAAACTGCTACAAGATGTCCTAATATTCTACAGGATGTTTTGGACTTCTACAGGAAGTTAGCTGAATGGTTTTGGAGGGAAATAATAGTGAGATGAGGTGTTGGAGGGGTGTATGATAGTTGTAGAAGGTGTAGGGAAGGTGCACATTTCCCAAGGCTAAGCCCAACACTCCAAGGAGGTTGGATTTGCCTAAGGTGGTTTCTCACGGTGGCTGGAAAACAAAGGTTCAAACTATGGGCTGGTATGACTCGACAAAAGGTGGAGAAGAATTAGGTGAAGCTGGTTGGATGAGTCCCTTCCTACATATCAAAAATCCCTACAACAAACATATTTCTCTTTTCATTTATTCATCACTACATGTCCACATGGAAAAGATGAATTGAATTTGAGGAATTTGATCTATCTATTGTTAATTACTAGATCTATGGTATGGAATGCTTCATAAGCTACAACAAACTAAAGAAAACAAGATAACAACTGTAGGTTCTTACAAGAAATCATAAACAACTATCTAGCTAAGAATGAAACCTAACCTATGCAATGATCAAAAGACAACTCTGTTTTTGGGGTTGTGAGAATGGGGTCGCTTAGTCATGATCCCATGAGGGAGATGATGTAGGGGCCATTGTCACTATCTTTTCTAGTAACATTTCTCCACTAAACTACAACATTAATCTACCTCTTCAAACTAATGGAAATAAAGTTGAACAAAAATTTAAGTACTTGTTAACCTAATAAAAAAAAAAACATAAATAAAATTAAGCAGCTAACTATCATTCTAAGTTAAGAATCCATCTACAAAAAGAGGAACTTCTACTGCTAGCGTTGGGCACTAACCCAAGAGCTTCAGCCCTCTTAGTCAACTTAGTGCTAGATCAAAACATAATTTCTCATTATCATAAAAATGTCATGTACATCATAACAATAACAGTCAAAATGTCTTAGTTCAAAATGGCCTCTTGGCTACAACAAAAAATCAAATCCTAATTAGTCCCTTGGCTCTCTTACTTATACAAAACTAGAGCTACCAACATCTCCCTAAAAAATATGGATACTTGGCTCCCTAACTCAAGAATAAATTTTCCTTTACTGTCACTAGCTTGGCTGCCAATGAACTTGGTTTTCTTGGATGCCAATGACACTAAGCTAATGAGATATGGTGGGGGAAATCTTCAAATGATTTGAGGAGTTAAGGAGGGAGACCAACTCCTAAAATCTCTCTTGCTTTCTTACTCTGAATTCCTGCACTTAAGTCAACCCGAAACTACTCCAATTCCTGCATTTAACATACATTAGGACACATGGCATGGTACCTCACATGTACTCTTCTCACTAAGAAAAATATAACAAAATATGTAAATAAATGTGATAAAAGTAAATTTAATAAGCTAGAGAGTGGCATTGTGACCCATATAGTTTACCTATTGATGAGCCTCATTACCTTGTAACTAAACAGATCCATGCCATCTCTCAAGGGACTCCAATTCCCTTGATAGATCCATCTATAACTAAAACCTAGCTAATACATGTTCATGAATATAACACATAACCACATAATGTTAGACAGGATCAAAGTTAAGAATACTTCCTATACTTCTGCAATGCACTCATTCATTTGGAATTACAGTCTAGACATAGCCAAAGGAATTTGCACCTAATTTCTTTAGTATACCTTTTTACCTTGATGAAATTGAGTCTTATTATGTGGCAGCTATTACATCACCCATATGTTAATTATATAAACAAATTAACCATTACCTTGTCACACTAATGCCAAGCATGTTTCTTGCAACTATTCACACATGTTAGTCACATGTTTCAAATATCAAGACAACATATCTATTAATTTGAAATCAAACTTTACCAAGTCTAACAACCATGTCATAATTAACTCAAAATCATTAGTCATAATACTACAACTAGCACCCACTTACACTCAAGTACATATCATCTATCTCAGCGCATATTGAGTTAGTACAACCATCTTAAAACACACATTAGGGTAATTTTGAGGTCTAAAATAGGCATCCTAAATAAATTGTAAAATAATAGTGGAAATAATAAAATAACATTAGACTACATCATCAAATTTTAGAGGGAAAAAAAGAAAAAAACTATTTTTCAACTTGTATTTTCAACTTATCTCCCTATGGGTTTAATCAAATTTCGAGCAGAAACACTCGTTGGATGCAAAATTTGATTTATCATCCAAGGAGTAGCCATGTTTCATACTTTCGATGGACTCTACTATAAGAAAAATGAGAAATACATGAAAAACGTGATTTCAATCACATTAATCACATTTTTTCATGTATTTCTCATTTTTTGTGTAGCAGAGTTAGCCGAAAGTATGCAACATGGGTACTCCTTGGATGAGGAATTAAAATTTTCATCCAACGAGTACTCCTGCTTGAAATTTGAGTAAAATATTAGGGATATAAGTTGAAAATACAAGTTGAAAAGTTTTTTTATTATTTTATTATTTTATTATTTTTTCTTTTTTACTCCACAGGTGGTGAATCACCCCCATGGTTGACATCATCATCTTGAATCCCATTGGTTCTTATAAAGTTTATTTTGATTGTACATTGTTCTTAGGAGGCCCATTTTATACCTCAAAAGTCCCCTAAGGATACTCATATAATATAATTAATCAAACATTCAAACAACTTCTAATCATACCATATTAGATAAACCAAGTAAACAACATAATCAAACTCATACCTCAATATATCTCAAGGGAGACTATCACATCTTCATAAGTCAGTCCAAATTAGTATGACCCAATATCACAAGTCTATTGACTCGTACCTCAATGTCATAACCATAACCATTTGCACAGACCAATCCATATCAACACAATACATATAACATCAAGATATCAAATGCAATAAACATGCTCATCATGTGTATGACACAATGCATATAACAAAAAATTACTATCATGCATGACTAACCGACACACGTGTACATGAACGTACTAATCAACTAGCATCTATCATGCATGTAAGCACAACAATAGTGGAATGGCATACATGTACATTACCATAATGCTTATAAAAATCATTAACTGACATACCTTCATTCTCAAGATACAAAGAACTACAACCTCACTCTATTGATCTATATTTCTTGCTCTATCTCATCCAACACATCAACCTCATACATGATAACATAATCTATGACACTGATATATACATGACAACCATAGCCATGGAAATGCAGTGATAAAAACATGTATCTAGCCCATCCAGTCCAAGTGTTTGAACCATGCTTTGGTACCAACACCCCCCTGCCACACTTATCCAAGATTATTGGTACACTAGGGTAAATATTTAACGAAGAGTTACTATGATATGATTCAAATCCCTAAGTATAATTAAGGAAGTGGAATCGACAAACAAAAACCCAACGGACCTTCCTTGAGCGTTACAGGACCCCCAGGGGCTAACCAACCACTCCAAGTACCCAACCCATGCATTACCTTGCCTTTTAATTGAACTAAACCCCTAGTCGCTCCCATGACAAGAACTCCCTGCGATTGTAACCCTCCATTAGCTCTTGCAACAAGGTCTCCATGGAACTGTATACTTTTTTCCCCAATTCCATGCCAACGACTACGGGATTTAAGCCACTTTTTCAAGATAGTCTCTAGACCACTACCCAAAACTTCATGAAACTTTCTAGAACAAAAAATGACACCAACAAAAATCCTTTCACAGAAAACTTAGACAAGAACTTGACCTAACCATGCCTATCCATGACAGACATTTCATCAAACACATCATGAACATGTAATCTACAGGCCATAATTACATATATGATCAAACGGGTCTCATACTTATATAAGATTCTCCAATAAGGTATGATGCCCTCTCACAATAGTTGCATTATCATATTTTAGGTCAGCCATTCATTAACATTTCATCTACTAAAAAAAACATGATGAGAGCCATAACTCAAATATGTCATTAACCATGCTTGTAACCAACATATAACCCGATAAACAACTATAATAGAACAACCATCATAGCCACATAATAACAAGTACATTTACACCTAGAACACAAGAGGAAAAGTAGCTCTTATTAACATATGAAAATCCAACCAATTCAGGGACTTCCACGTACCACTCGACCATAGATAGGGGTGAACCATATCTTTCTTTCAGCAAGTCACCCTCACGCCATATTCCAATCATGAATGTGGGATCTTGTGGAATAAACCAAGAAAACCAAACCAATGCTTCCAGAGGCCAAACCAACTCAAACCTCAACCAATGATCCCACATCACGACCATACATCACTAGCCATCATTATATTGGTCTCTATCCAAGTTTTCCAGGGCTCTAAAGCATTTGTTCCAACACAGCTTCCAGGACTAGTAACTCAACCCATAGTTGTCATCGAGATCCAAAGTGTTTTTCCAACCAAGGATTCTAGGACTAGTAACTCAACCCACCAAGGGATCCATATTATTTGTCCAACCAAGGTTTCTAGGACTAGTAACTCAATCAAAACTATAATAGGGTTTCTATATGTTTGTCCAACCAAGGCTCTAGGAACTAACAACTCAAACCACAACCATAAGGAACATCAGCACCAATCGGAAAACAAAATGGAAAACCCACAACACCATGGCTATCCAGGAAATGGAAAGACTAGGAAAAACCACTGTCAATAGAGGTAATCCTCCATGCCAGTGACAGAACATAACCAAATAACCACACGCATACATCATGCATGCCCAAAATAGAAAGGAAAACATACATGAAACTCGATACCTATAAATAAATCATGTTGTAGCCATTGAACCAACTATTCCCTTGCACTTTCCTACTTTTCTTTTCCTCCCTTAATCAAATCCAATGTATGCCTGAGTGCTCCATTCTTTCTCCAAGAATGCTCCAACATTTCTCTAAGTGTGCAAGAGTGTGTGAGAGAGAGAATAGAGAGAGCTCCAAACTAAACTCACAAACGCTTACACCAAAAAAAGGCATGAACTGGTCCTCAGAAGCTTTTTTATCATTAAAGCCTCTAATTTCTTCATTTTTCCTTCAATTTCCTTCTCATGAAAATGTGTGACCCTTCACCTTCATTTTCTCTTATTTTCCTTTATTTTCATCAATAAATTGTAAAATAATGCCTCTTTTCCTTTTCAAAGCCTTTCCAATGTATTTGCCAATTTCCCCTTAGCCATAATAACCAAATGAAGACCTGCTAGGATGTTTTTCCCAACATTCGGCTTGGAATACCATTCCGATGACCTTGGTATTATTTTTTACTACATGGAAATTCAACCAGGGTTGTTACATAAATCATCTCTAACAAGGTGGTGTTCCATCTAGCCTACTGTTATATGTATCTTTAGAGTGTCTTCAAGGTCGGATATGCCTAACTCCACCACATAGTATGTATGAAAACCATTCAAATTCTATTTCTTTTAGATCATTATTTGGTTGCATAAAAAATAATGATATATCTCAATGAGGCTCACAAAGAAGAGTCTTATTTTTGAGATATTCCTTTCTAAACTAGCAGACAAAACTTGAATTTTCTTTGAAGTTTACTAATTTGGTCCTCTTCTATATCATAGTCAAAAGTATCAAAATGGATTAATCTTTGGTGGTCATTTGTAGTAGCATATTCTCATCATTTTGGCTACTGATCCGGATTTAAACAGGAACACAACAAATTACAGAGATAACCATATACACAAAGATGCAGCGGAAATAATACTTCATTTCATTAATGGAAAATACTGAAATATGCTTACAACCAGAAATGGAAATAAACCAGCTAGGGCGATGGTAGCTTATCTCTGAGAAGAGATGTGATGGCTACATGCCTCTGAACTGTGTTACAATGAGGCTCGAAGGCCTATTTATTGTTGAGAAACAATGGAAAAACCCTTAACATTCCAAAACCTAACCCTAGGAGATGAAACGCCAAACTGTGGGCCCCGTTTGGGGTAAATTGGTACATCAACTTCCCGGGGTCATAACTTTGGCATATGATCTCCGTTTGACGCGTACAATAGCTCATTAGAAAGATCTATCTGAGCACTATCATTGTTGGAACGGGCAACATGGGTCCATAGAATGGACCCATGTTGCCCCCGGATTCCCCAAAAAACGTCGTTTAGGGCCTCAAAACGGCTCTGGAAGTTCAGGACCCGAAAAACTGCTAAAAATAGTAAGTTGTGCTACAATTAAGGAAATTGAAAATGCTGAGAAAGACAATGGTGGGGGTCCAGGTGGACTTGGAAGGTGGCCACCAATATCCACCTGGATCATTCCTCCCCCCTTAGGAAGCAATGGTCCCCATTGCGTTGAGCTCCTCCATGAGATGAGGACACTTCTGCTGAACTTGTTCCCTGGTGAGCTACTTGCCCTGCTGAAGGAGTTGGCCTGCTTTGACAACTCGATACAGTTGGATATTCTGTTGGCGAGTGTTCTTGATCTGTGTGTCCATGATCCGATCAGTTGCAGCTTGTTCCATGCAATCTGGATTTAATTCTGTGGGTTTGAGCTGTTCTGCAATGTCAGATGTGTCTAGCAATGGTGGAAAGTATGGCCGAAGGCGGTCCACATTGAACACTGGGTGCAGGCCAAGGAATGGGGGAATGCTGAGCTCAAATGCATTGTCTCCCATAGCCTTAGTAATGGTGTAAGGACCATATCGGAGTGGTCTCAATTTCCGATAGGCTCCAGTAAGGCGTTCCTTTTGCAAATGCAACCAGACTTTGTCGCCCACCTGAAACTTGTGTGGCACCCGATGTTGATCATGTCGCTGCTTGTACTTGGCATTTGATTTCTCAAGAATGTCATGGACCTGCTGGCGAATATGTTGGATGCGCTCAATGAAGCTGGTGGCCTTATCTGTTTCAGACTGGACATGAGCTGAATTCGTGTGAGTAGCTGCAAGTGGCATGGCCACATCAGTGGGGCATAGTGGCTAGAATCCCAAACCCACCTGAAAAGGGCTATGGCCAGTGGAGCTGTGAAGAGCTCGGTTGTAGCTGTGCTGAAAGTAGGGGAGGCTCTCATCCCATGTGCGTGGATGCTTTGAGTTATACATGCGTAGAATGTGCACAATCATCCTATTGACAACCTCTGTCTGGCCATCAGTTTGAGGATGGAAGGCTGTGGACTTCGTGAGTTTGGTGTCCAGCATTGACCAGAGACTGGACCAAAATGTGCTGAGAAACCGACTGTCTCGATCTGAGATGATAGACTGTGGGATCCCAAAGTGCACCCACACTCGTTCAAAGAAGAGTTTAGCAATGGCTTCTGCTGTGATATTCTTCTTGCAGGCCACCATAATGGCCATCTTCGAGAACCTGTCGACGACCACAAAAACACAGTCATTTCCATGCTTAGTGGAAGGAAGGCCTGACATGTAATCCATGGAGATGGATTCCCAAGGTCGACTAGGGGTAGGCAACGGGGTATAGAGGCCGTGCTTCTTAATGGTCGGTTTGGCAATGGCACAGGCAGTACATGATCGGATGTACTTCCCAACATCCTGTCGAAGATTTGGCCAATAGAAATAATTTTGCAGTACTGCCACTGTTTGCTCGACCCCGAAATGCCCAGCAGCCCGACTGTAGTGTGCTTCCCAAATCATCTTGGCACGCTCGCTTGAAGGAACACAAAAGTGACCGAGGTGGCATAATAGGGCATCCTGGAGGTGAAAATCTGCAACATGCCAACCCTCCAAGAGTGTCTGGTATGTGTGGCCGAATTCTGGGTCGCTTTTGTAGAGAAGTGGCCAATCAGAAGTCTCGTGCCCACAAGAGTTGAGCACGGTGGTTAGCGCCATGATCGGTGGTCGACTGAGGCAATCTGCAACATTATTGGTGCTGCCCTTTTTATACTTGATATTCAAGTGAAACTGTTGCAGGTATGTAGACCACTTCTGATGGCGATCATTCTACAATTTCCCTTGGGTCTGTATGAATTGCAGGGGTCGGTGGTCTGTGTGGATGACCGTTTCCTTCCCCAAAATGTAATGCTTCCATTGTCGGCAGGCCTGTACAATGGAATACATCTCTTTGTCATAAGTGGGGTACTTTCGGACTGTGTCTGAAAGTGTTTCACTGTGATATGCCACTGGATGTCCATGTTGAGTAAGGACTGCCCCAATAGCATAGTCAGAGGCATCTGTCTCAACCTCAAATGGTTGTTGCAAATCTGGTAACGCGAGCACTGGTGCCGTGCAGAGGCGATCCTTCAACTCCCTGAATGCCTTCTGTTGAGATTCAGACCAAAAGAATTTTGCTTTCGCTCCTCCCTTGGTGACTTGACTCAAGGGCCAAGAAATATGAGAAAACCCCAACACAAACCTGCGGTAGAAGTTGGCCAGACCTAGAAAGCTGCGGAGCTCTGTTAGAGTGGTTGGAGAGGGCCAATCCCGAATGACTTGGACCTTGGCTGGATCGACATGCACCCCCTGTTCATCAATGATGTATCCCAGATACTGAACCTGGGTCATGCCAAAAGTGCATTTCTCCAAATTGGCAAATAGCTTGTGTTGCCGCAGTGTTTGGAGAACCTATTGGATGTGGTGGAGGTGCTCTTCCCAACTCTGGCTGAAGATCAGAATGTCATCCAAGTATACTACTACAAAGGAGTTGGTGAATGGCCGCAAGATGTCATCCATTAGCCTCATAAAGGTTGCAGGAGCATTCGTTAATCCGAAAGGCATGACCAACCATTCGAAGAGGCCCTCCTTGGATTTGAAGGCAGTCTTCCACACATCGGAGGGTTCGATTGGTACCTGGTGATATCCTGACTTCAAATCGATCTTGCTGAAATATTTCGCCCCCTTTAGTTGGTCTAGGAGGTCATCAATCCGCGGGATTGGGTACCTATTACGGATAATGATCTTGTTCAGCGCCCGATAGTCAATACAGAGTCTCCACGTCCCATCCTTCTTCTGTACCAACACGATCGGGCTCCCACAGAGTGATGAACTCGGACTGTGACCTTTCTGCAGGAGCTCCTGAATCTGCCTCTTGATTTCATTGTTCTCCAGAACGGAGCGCCGATAAATTGGTCCATTGGGTAGCGGCGCACCTGGGGTCAGATCGATGGAGTGCTTGACTTGACAGTGCAGAGGAACCCCTGCCAGGGAGGTGAAGATGTCCTCGTACTCCTCCACAATCTTGTCCATCTGTAGTTGTCGTGCAGAGGGACCCCGTTTGGAGGCCGCAACCACTGTCTTCTTCTTTCCTTGAGGGCGTATCACCAGGAAAACAAATTTCCTGGTTTTGGAAATGATCTTACTGCATTGTTTTGCAGTAATCAAAGAGATGGCGGCAGGTGGTGCTACCTCTGGTATCATGAACAACTTATTTCCCAATGTAATAATAACAACACGGGGCCTTGATTCATACACAGCATGTCGCTTCCACAAGTATGGTTGTCCTAGTAATACATCACAAACTTCAAGGGGAGCAATGTCACACAATACCTCATCCGTGAAGGGCTTGATGTTGTATGGAAGGCGACACTGCTGGCTCATGCGAAGATCTCGTCCTTGGTGAAGCCACCCAATGGTGTATGGTTGTGGATGTGCTGTCGTCGATAAGCCCAACCGCTTCACGACCTCTGCCGAAATGAGGTTCTTTTGACTCCCGCTATCAACAATGAACTGTATCGGGGAGCCCTTTACCCACATCTAGGAGTGGAAGAGACGCTCCTCCTCCTCTGGATCTTCGGGTTCATTTTTCTGGATCTTTGCGGTAGCAACAGTGGCGCTGGGATCCGCATCAATGATCTGCTTCCCTTTTTCATACCCCTTATCGGGTTCTGACTCAGAGTTGGAACATGCATCTGATTCTAAAACCTTTAGCTCAGCCACCAGTGACTGCTTGGCCCGACACTCACTTGTGTTGTGAGTGGAGCTCTTATGGAACTCGCACCATTTTCCAGTGTCCTTTCTCGGCTTCGCGGCGCTGTTCTTTGCTTGCAGCTTCGGCTGGTTGTCTTGGGCTGTCCTACCTTGGCTTTGTCCTTTGTTCTGTGGTTTAGGGGCACCTTTCCCCTGCTTTGGATTCGCAGATCCAAAGTCTCGCTTCTTTTGTTTAAACTTCTGCTCGACCTTGACGGCATATCGATATGCTGCGCCGAGCGAGGTGGTGTTTAGGAATTGTATTTCTTCCTGGATGTACTTGTGCAGGCAGCCACGGTATTTGAGTATCAAATGTTGCTCCGAATCCTTGATACCCAACTTTGTGCGAAGGGTATGGAAAAGATTGGTGAACTCTGGCACGTCTTGGTCCCTTCCCTGCCGCAGCGTGGTCCACTTTATGTATTCATCCTCATAGCTTCCGACAGGGTAGTACTGCTCCTTGATGGCATCCCGAACGAATCCCAGGTGGGTGCGGCTGAAAATAATGAGCCAGTACTTTCATCCTTCTGCTCGCAGTAGGTTTCCCACCAGTCCTTGACGTGGGGGGCTGCTTTGAGAAGAGCAAAAACAATCTTTTCTCGACTCGAAAATTCATGAATAGAAAAATAACCCTCTAGCAGATTTAACCATTTATCAACGGCATCTGCGTCTATCTGACCCTCGAATATGGGGATTTCAAAATTAACTTGTACCTTAAAGGGTGTGGCGTTTCCAGAGTAGCTGTTGGAAGTCGATGCGTTGCTTCTGGGTAGCCACTGAAGGATCTGGGCAAAGCTGTCCATCATCGCGTTTCGTTGTCGCTCGAGGGCTTCTTCGAGCAAGATTTTGATGGGATCTCCTGCCCCCTCGTCTTTCTTCTCGTCTGCCATGGGAGGTCGTCAGGATTTGCGAGGCTGGTCTTGCAAAGGTTCAACTAGTTCAAGCCCTAACTCCTTATATCCCGACCTTGTTGGGGACATGCAAAGAAAAACAGAGAAAAAGCAGACCGCTCTGATACCACTGATCCGGATTTAAATAGGAACGCAACAAATTACAGAGATAACCATATACACAAAGATGCAGCAGAAATAATACTTCATTTCATTAATGGAAAATACTGAAATATGCTTACAACCATAAATGGAAATAAACTAGCTAGGGCGATGGTAGCTTATCTCTGAGAAGAGATGTGATGGCTACATGCCTTTGAACTGTGTTACAATGAGGCTCGAAGGCCTATTTATTGTTGAGAAACAATGGAAAAACCCTTAACATTCCAAAACCTAACCCTAGGAGATGAAACGCCAAACTGTGGGCCCCGTTTGGGGTAAATTGGTACATCAACTTCCCGGGGTCGTAACTTTGGCATATGATCTCCGTTTGACGCGTACAATAGCTCATTAGAAATATCTATCCGAGCACTATCATTGTTGGAACAGGCAACATGGGTCCATCCCCGGATTCCCCAAAAAACGTCGTTTAGGGCCTCAAAACGGCTCCGGAAGTTCAGGACCCAAAAAATTGCTAAAAATAGTAAGTTGTGCTACAATTAAGGAAACTGAAAATGCTGAGAAAGACAATGGTGGGGATCCAGGTGGACTTGGCAGGTGGCCACCAATATCCACCTGGATCAGCTACTCTCCTCAATTTCCTCGTCAACAAATTTAGATGGATGTTGGCTTGAGGGGGCCTGACCCAGGTTCAGAGTTAATTAGCCAAATAAATCCCTACACTACTGGCCCTTTCGGCATTAGCCCGCAAAGTGCGGATTGAAGTCTCACCCAAAGCAGTATGGGGGGATGCTAGAACCAAGTTTTCGCACCATGGAGATGTTTGAGGGGTCGATTTAGTCCAACTGTGAATATCTTCACACAGGTTACTTTGCCCACTATCATGACGTGTGATACCTTCGTGATCTGTTATAACCGCCTTCACGTAGCCCTAACCATGGGCTAAGATGCTTTCGCTCTGCTAGGGCAACGATCTATGCTATTTCCCCAAGTTACACTGCGTATCTTACTTATATTCTTACAATTGTTAGTTAACTTCACATAAACAGATACTTTATCTTATATTCACTTAATAAACACAAACATATAAGTTCGCGCACCATATAAACGGTGAAATTGCAATTTATACCCAATACATTCAATACAAAAAACAAGAAAAAAGATACACAAAAATTATATGAAACTTCTCTTTATTACTTCTCCAACGGTTACAGACTCGGCTCGCCCTGCACACTCATCTACAGGGGTCCGCGCATTGAGCTGCAGACTACTAGGCCTCTGCACACTCAGTTGCAGAGCCTTCTCCTACTCTACGACCCAAGACTTGACTTTATACTTAGATAAGATTCAATTCTTCATCCTTCATTCATGCCTTCCTTATTTCTTTTACAACTTAGAGCCTCACTCTATTTATACAATCCCATGGTCCATGGACCATGGGTAGATTTCTAGCCAACATTACATTACAAAAATGAGGGTGGACAACCCTATGACTTATTTACAAGCTCACACTCCGCGCCCACAAAACACAGAGTCTTTTCATCAGATTTAGTCAAAATCTGGGCTTTAAGCCCCAAAACTTCCCTTTGGGAATCCCACACCCAACAATGGAACCATTATTCTCTACTTCATATGAACATCATCCACATCATAGCCTATGTACTTATAATATTTCATTTACACAATCTCTTTTATGCTGACATGGGCCATGATCCACATATTCATTATTAAATCCAATTTTTTTTTATTTACTTCCACGAAAGGGGAAGTTGAACCAAACTTCCCATGAGGCTAATTTCTCCCAAATAATTTAAAAACATTACCAAATACCACTTTAGTCTTGATAGGTTAGATGGTTGCAAATAATTTCATAGGTTGTTCGATAATATGCCTTTTATCAATGTTAGAATCATTTTCTAGATTGTTAAGACTATGATTTATATCCTATGATACAAAGTCATGAGGGTCATTCAATCCTATCAAAATATGGTTCTTGACCATTTTTTCTATTTAATAGAAGTTTCACATCCAATTATTCTTTGGAAGGAATTATTGAGTGTTTGAATACAAACGTTATTTAAATATATTTCAACATTGACAGTAATGGAAAGTGCCTTTCCAGTGAGTTCCACTTGAGGGTTCTTTTAACGAGATAAATTTTTGTTATGATTCTTCACTATTGTGTTTCACTCCCACTACTTCATTTTCATTGTTGTGGGGATTATGTTGTTCTACCCTATTTAGTCACTTTTTGAAGTCTTCAAAACTATAGACATTGAGTTCCTTTGTTTGACAACAAGACCTCATCTTCCATTTAGTTCACTAACAAAACTAACAAATTCATCTTCTTTAAATTTACAACAATAGGATTCAACCAAGTCATCACCTCTTGTACAAGTCACATAGCCCTTTTTATTCAACTTAATACCTACACTTACATGTGCACCTTATATTTCCAGCTTTAATGTTCGTACCTTACTTGTTTTGCAATTGAATACTACCTCACTATTATTTCTTTTGAATTTTTAATTGTAGCTTGGTTGCATGGTAGAGTGCAATACCCTTGAGTTGTGAAAAATAATATTTTGTAAAAAAAGATGGATTTCCAAAGGTAGAGGGTAGCATTTCTAGATATCTATCATCAACATCTCCTTCTTCAAATGGATTTCCATGTTCTTTCCCTAAATAAGGATTGTGACTCCCATGGTACACTTCCCCAGATTTTTGTAATGTAATAATGTAATGGGCTAACATGTGGGACCACGAATCCATGATCTAAGTTGGAGGGGAAACATAAATCAAGTTGGGTTAGTTGGAAACTTAAATTGATTTGGTACAAATAATGAGAAAAAGAAGAGGAAGAGTCCAAGAGGAGAATGAGAAGAACCTTAAGGAAATTATAAAAATGGAAATGCAAAACAATGTGGAGTTGGACCTGTTCTTGGTGGAGTTCATGAGAAAAGTTGGAAATAACTATGAGCTTAGGGAATGAGATTCCCTGAAAGAGAAAATTTATGACCATAAGAGAAAGAGGATGAAAATGAAACATAAGGAGTGCTTTCCAAAGGACTAGTTGAGAAACCACTCAGGGTGCTTGCTAGGGTTGATAAACCACATGCAAAAGGGTGCTTGTTTTGGGTTTATAAACCACTCATTGAGTGCTTGAAATAAATGATAAACCACCTAGTGTGTGTTAATCTTGTTGTCATCTATGTCAATATATTGTTGAAGAAGGCAAGAACATAATGACAGTGACCAGGGAAGATAAATGATGAAGACTAGACACTGTGAAGGATGACGACTTGGTAAACACTTGATGATCCTAATGATGAAAGCCCATCCATGAAGAAGCCCACCCATTTTCCTCTATTTTTCTACACCATCTATTGACTAGTCACATAAAAAACATATTTCTCACTCTTGAAAGGCTGCATCTGAACGTGACACTTATACCATCTTATAAATAATACTTTTAGCTTTCCCATGAGCTATTACTTAGCCCAAATATCCAAGCAGTTTGAAAGTTATTATTTTTTAAGTTAAAATTAAATTTTTGGTCAGTGAGCTGACCTCATCCTTCAAGGACATGTTGGTCTACCTTAAGGGACATGTCTATTTGTTGGAGGGTCGAAATTTTTGTATATATATGCGATCAAACCTCCTTGTTTTGGATAATTTGATCATCTGATTAAGTAAAAAAAGCTCGGTGAAGGAGAATAGATGTTCATATCTCATGAACATGAGTTAGGATAAGGGTTGTCACTTGGGTAAAATCCTATGCACGCCTTAGAGAAAATTTTGATTTGTGATTCAGACGTAGAAGCCACTTCTGCTGCGGATAAGACAAGGACTGTTAAATGTTCTGTGAATTTCTATGGTGACAATTCAGATTGTGATTGGAGTGCATATTCTTGGCAGAAGTGATTTAGACCTAAATCTGTGCTTTCCTCAGATAGTATCCATAACCTCTTCTCAGACCTGTGGCATATGTTTTTTTTTGGTGATGTAACAGACCACTCACTTGGTGCTTTGAAAAACTTTGCTTGGTGTCAAAATTCTCTTGGTGTTGTCGCAAGCTTCTACGATTCAATTTGTGATGAATTAACTCCAGGTTAGTGACATGATATCCCTTGAAGTATTGGAGAGAACTTCAGACCTATGGCAGTCTTAATGCAATAGTTGATTTGGTGTGTGGAGTAGGGAAAAGTCCTAGTGTAGTGTGATCATCTTTGGTGTAGTAATATTGGTACAGTATGGTGTATAAATCCTTGTGTAGAAGTATTGGAATAGTTTGAACAGTAGTCTGGTGCAGTGTCGTGCAAGGACATTTGTAAAGAAGAATTGTCATAATCTATTGCTGAAGTCTTGGTGCATCAATGGTCCAGTAGTCTTGAGATAATCTGGTGTTGAAATATTGGTGCAGTGTAGAAGTCATGGTGCAAACTTTGGTGCAGACATTTGGAGGTAACTTGAAGTAATATTTGGGACTAACCTTGGACCAGATTTGAAGAAGGTTCAGAACTATTATTAGAGCTAGTGCAGAACTTGGTGCAGTTCATTGAAGATACATTGAAGTGTTGTATTAAAGATCATAATGCAGTGTTGTTTCATGATGAGGTAACTTGAAGAGATTGATTGGGTATTATGAAGAAAATGGTGATACTTTATGTATGACAAGGTTGTCATTGATGATGTGACATGGAGACTAAGTGAAGGGATAATTGAATATTGACAGGGCTCGGTGAAGAAGACTTTGGGAGTCACGAAACCAACATACCTTGACAAAGAGAAGTTATAGGATTAGTGTCCTTGGAGTTGGTGCTCCTAAAACAAAGGTTGTTTCCTTGGATAAGATAGGGTCGAAGCCCTAGAGTTTGGAGCCTCACTAAAGTCCAAGTAGGTGCTTGGCACATCCCAGGTTGGAGCCTGGGTGTCTTCTTCTAGGGTTGGAGCCCTACCTTTTGATTCATTGTAAATTTTATATTAATAAAAACATTTATTTCTATTGTTGATTTTGTGTTCTAAATATAAGTGATATAACTGGTAAAATTTGTTAGTGTTAGTCTTTGCAGTCTTCCTCCAGTGTTCAAACATGCTCTTACAAGGTGATTTTAAGGTGTTGAGGTCAGATTTTGTCATTTCAGTGAGTCTTCAAGCAAAATTTGGTCACTAGGTATTAGGTCTAGGGTTTTCTTTTACTCCTTTCAAAAGTTGTCCAAATGTCGGTCCATGTCACCATTCAGCTGAGTGTACCATCATTTAGATGGTTGTCTTCATCATGTCAGGTTCCAATGGGTCATTTTACACCTTGTTCATGCTTCAGTTGCACCTAGGTAAGGTTCATTTCCCTCTCCTAGGGTTTTGAAGGCAATTTCTCTTGGATGGTCAAATCATCAGCAAAACTTGCATCCTGATGTTCATACACCTTCCCCTATCCTTAATGTACCTTATTAAATACTTACCATCACTGAGATCCCCCAAATTCCTCATTTTTCCACAAACCCTAGTTTCTTGCTACAACTTGACAATTTTCTAGGTTGGGCCTGTGTTTAGACCTTTTGGACCGCTTCCCCTCACTCAATATTTGAAATTCCACTTTCCCCTACTTCTTAACATCCCTACCTACTTTCCAAATTTTTCTCAAGAATTTAGAAGCCACTTATGCCCTTCATTTCACTTCATTTCGACAAATCCCCTGTTCCACACATTGGGATAGGTTTTACTCCAATGATGTTTCTGAGCAACAAAAGATGAATTTGAAAAAAATGAGAGAGGTTTTTGTCCATAATAGGCCAAGGAAGAAAAAAATCCTTCACTTTTTACACAGGTGTCATGGTTTTAGAGAAATGTCAAAAATACATTTGCCTCGGAAGAATTAATGCACCTCTGAAGTGACCTTGGGAAAATCACGTTTTCTCCTATCTTGGTTGGCCAAATTACTTGCTTGATGATTCAAATGATAACTATACATAAATATATTTTCAATGAGCTATCATGAGCTCAATTTGGAGTTGAGGAAGCCCTTCAAAATTTGACTGCAACAACACTCCGCCTTTAGGCAGCCTCATTTTTCACATTTTTACCAGTCTTGGGAGATTTGACTTTTGACTAGGAAAATGAACTCAAAATTGAAACATTATAGTTGGGTTGGAAATTAGACTCTTCCAATGAGCTATCCCAGGCCCAATTTGGACACCGAGAAGGCCTCCAAAAGTCTCCTGGAAAAAGCGCGACGCATTGGGCAGGCGGCGCGACGCACATAACTGGCGCGACGCATTGGGCTGCAATTTCCGGTGCAAATTTACACTGGCGTGGCGCATAGAGGAGGCGTGGCACGTTGGGTTTGATGTGCGGCGCATACAGCCAGAAAGCCCAAAAGCTTCAAAAATTTGCTCCAAAAGCACCCAATATGCTTGGATCATCATTTGTACAAGTAGGTTGAGCTTCTCTCATATCTTTTCATCCAAATTTGATGGTTGTTTGATGGTATTTGTTGCATGGTGAATGTTTAAAGAAAACAAACCCTACCTCTCTCTCCAAAACAACAGTATTAGGGTTTTTTGTTAATTTTTTGTGGCTGCCAAGTTATCCCCTTTCCTCAATCACTCTCTACTCCATTTTCCCTTGATTTCCCTATTCCCCAAATTCACTAATCCCCTCTCCCCATTCCCAAAGCCCCAAACTCAAACTCTCAGCCCCTATGTCCGATACTAAAAACTCCCATGACCCCTGTTCCCTTGATTAAACCCTACCCCTAGCAGTCCCTAAATCCCTCGCTATTTTTCCCCTCCGCAGTCCCTTATATCATTGTTTCCCTTGGTGCCAAAGTCAAGATACATCATAAAATCACCTATTTTTCATTAAGACAGTTAAATCACCAGCAGAGATGGCATCTGATTATTCATATGAGTATGAAGAGGAGACACATAGTGACTCACCAATAGGAGTACATGTACCCAGGAGACCTCATAAAGGTGGCAAACATGTCAAAGAAGAGCCCACCTCATTGACTCAAATTCTCAGGCAAATGAAAAACCATTATTGGGCACGAACTCATGTTTGCAAAGCGAGGATCAAAATCCTGAAGGCAAGACTAAGGAGAGCACTAAAACAACGCAAAAGGCATGATAGGTTCCAAATATTGGCTAAAGATTCTTTGGATAAGCATGATACTTGATGATGGACCTTCAATCCAAATTTCAGCAAATTTGGAGAAAAGTTTGTCAATTTTGAGTTTTTTGGCTTCAAAATAGATTTTCCTGCCCAACGCGTAGCGCCACTTGGCGCGCGCTTATAATTGGGAGATCCTCTGGAGGAAAACTTTGCACTTCTAGATTTTTTATTAAAATTTATGCATGCTCATGAATTACCTAAGGATTTCATCAAGTTCTGGGTTGCCTAAAGGGTCAAAAACACACAACAAATGACCTTTCTGCCACCTTTTGCACCCACAAGAAGCAGTGTTGGGAGATTGGATTTTTGGAGGGGTAAATGGACACACAATCTATAAATTCCACTTGGGTTGGAAATTAGACAGGTAGAGCTTTCCAATGAGCTATCATGAGCTCAATTTGGACTTCAGGAAGGCCCTCAAAATCAGCCTCAAATTTGTGTTACGCATACAGATTTCAGGCGCAGCGCATAGGGAAATTTGGCCTATCTTTCACTCAGCAGCTTAGAATTTCGCCTAGTTTTGCCTAGTTTGACTTTTTCACTTTCCTAATGGAAAATTTTTGATGTAATTTGATGTATATTGATGGATCATGATGTAAATATGTTATATTTTCACTTGTATAGGTAGATTCATCAGTTTAAAGATTGTTTGAAACTGGATGAATCAATTTCCTTTTATATAGAGCCAAGTTGTTTCATTGCCTATTTTTCAGTTCCTTGTTTAGATATGGTTGAAATAGCTCCTAGAATGATGAGCTTGACCCCTAGAGGCATGGGAAGGAGTTAGGTTTGTCTATATCATGTAATTTCTCAGTCATTTTCAGGGTTGGACACTTGAGATTGCTTGGCACTCCATTATACATTTGATTTCTGCATTTTTAGCAAAGGAAAGACCAGGGTTTGCAACACTTTTTGAGATCCTTGTGGCTATGTGTTTTGATGGTGTTCTTCTCTATGTAATTTGTGAGTTCACTGATATTTATGTGTACCGTTTCCTTTCTCTTTTGCTTCTGAAATTAAACAAATGAGTGACAAAGGTAGAATTCATTAGCTTGCTATGCTCTGCCTTATAGTTTTGTTTCAATGTTTTCTCCAGTTTGAAGAGGATTCTTGATACCCTCTCGCCCTCTTCAGCTTCTCACTAGTTTGAGCCCTCCACCTTTACAAATCAAAGCATCAAAATGATTGCCTTTCTTGCCCCAATCAGAACTCTGCAAAACTGGCCTTCATCCCCGAACCCAAATTTGCCTTTCCCTTGATTCCAACAAAACCCCCCAAAAATCAAATCGCACTTCATACCTAGCCTAAAATCAGAAGATATTTTAGTCATCTCAAGCCCTCATTGATCATAATTTGCTGAGATTGACCCAGAGAGAGCCCTCTCCTGTCCTCGTAGGGCTAGCTACGAGGCTAAGCATGGTTTGATGTTGGACCTGGATCCTACCTTTTCAGCCTGACCACCCATAGTGGCGACCATACTGGGGAAGAAAATTTTATTTGTTTGTTAGTGTTCTTTGTTTTATAGACTATAGACGGAGCCTGAAGTTAGCCAGCTAGCCTTCAAAACACTTTTGATTTGCATTAGAGAAAGTAGATAAAAGCTACTTCAGTCAATCTCTGGTCTAGTCTTATAAACAGAATATCTAACTTGAAAATTGCCCCAGTAACATGTATCAAGTTCAGATCTGATTGTTGATGGTGGACAATGATCAAACACATATGAAGGTTGAAATCATCTACCTGGTGACTCCACTAATCGAAGTCTTGAGTTTCAAAGTATTGATGGTGGCTCCACTAGCTAAATGAAGGACTCAGATATTGCTTCTATTTGTTCAAGGTATTCATGTATCGATTTTTCTAATCTTCCTGGTTTTCCTAATCAATTACCAAAGGATGCATACATTTTGAGTAATGGCCCTAAATTCAATGGGGAAGATCTGACTTTGACTCTAGAACATATAGAAAATTTTAAAACATTTGTGGACATTCTTAGAGTTAAAAAGGAAGATGTCTTCATCAGATTATTCTTTGATTCTTTTCAAGGAAAATGTAGAAAATGGATTGAAGGTTTTCCTATCAGATCTATTAAGTCCTTTACAAATTTTTGGCATATCTTTCTTGAAACATGGATGGAGAAAGAGGAAGAATTCAAAATAGAGGTGCCCTCTATTCAAGGTTTTATAGAATGGGAAGATATGTGCATAGATGATGAGGTAGATGAGAACTTTGCTTCATCTCTTTCTTCTTATCTGAAATCTTGTCGATGCAGCCATGAAGTTAAGCTCAATTTTTTGCAAGAGTTTGCCATCAAAATTGAAGTAGATATAATTGAATTAGAGACCGAAATACAGTCCCAGGATCTAGAGTATCAAGTCCCATTCTTTGGGGACCTTTTTCAGCAAAAGGAATAGAAGGTAAGGCCGCCCATGGATATTTGCATTAATAGTTTGCAGCTAGAAGCATGTATTGAGGAGTTGGGGCAGCAAACAAAGTTTGGTTTTTTCGATCCTATTGCAGCGTACATGGAAATTTTTTTCAGTTTGAATGATAGATCAAATTATCTTTTACACAACCAGACTCGTTATGTGCATGTATGGCTGTCGGCATTTACATTTGTGTCCTGGTTGAAGCACTTTCAAGCAGCATCCTTGTCACAATTACTTGATTGGTTGATATGGCATTACAACATTACTTTATCTATCAATTTTGTAGCAAAGTGGGCTAGATTTGTACATAAATAAGCTGCCCGAGGCAACATTTCAGTTTTCAGTATTTGTTTATGTACAGGTTACAGTATGTATATGTTTTTGGATTGGTATGAGTTGCTTTGGGTTTGTAGTTGTTTTACCATCCATGCCCAACGAATGAGGCACTGTCTTCTTTCCAAAGATATTTAGTTCTTGGCACCTCCAAGGAGCTACCATCCCCATTGGAGCCGATGTTAGTTCCAGTCTTCGCACCAGGGATCAACATGAGCTCTTACTATGTCTGATTTTGTTAGATTTTTTGCACATGATGTTCAACACAAAACATGTCACAAGTGTGTTCATTAGAAGAAGCTCAGAAAAATCTTTCCAACGGTATATCACACTCGCGTAACTGGTTCCTGGATTAGAAGAAATGAATGAGTGATTCTTGGTTATGCATGTTTTGAGGTGAGTTGCTGCACACAATGACAATTTTAGTACAAAATTAGTTTCTGAAATAATGGTAAGGAATTTTTAAAATGTGAAAGAGGTTTTTGTTCATCACATACAAAATAATAAAAACCTCCTTCAGTTTATGCACATGTGCTACTATGTGGGAAAGGGTTCTGTATGACCACCCACCTGTCGAAGAAAACTTTAACGAACTGCTGGAAATCTGAGATGCTCACATCAGGCAGGGTTTTGAACCAACTCTTGACTTTTCCTTGCAACAAAAGAGAAAAAAGCCTAATACTAACATCTTCTTCATCAACTTCAAAAAGGTCAAGAAAAGACTCAAAATTTAATACATGTCTCTCAGTAGTGATGTTGTCGCGTTCACCATCAAATCTTGGTAGATATAGATCATGATTTTTAGGGAAAGCATGTGATATAGGAGGTAAAATCAGAGGTTTGCATCGATCTTGAATTTTACAAGGTATAGGGGTATGTACAAAGGGTATAGAATTAGTCTTGGTCTCTTGAGGTTCATTAATTTGAAGATGGTCATCACAAGATTCAGAAAAGGGTCTTGATCAAGCTCAAAGGCATGCAAATCTTTGGTATTCACAATATTCAAAGGGAAAGAATCAACTACAGGACTGGGATCTTTTCTCAAATACAATATACTTTGCAAAGCCTTCTTGACATTCTAGGGAAAAGAGAAGAAATAATTTATGACAAAAAACAAAATGTCTTGGATGAAATTCCAACTTGAATACCTGATCTTTCCATATTGTCCTTTCATGTTTCTGCTGGTCAGGTTCGTCCTCCAGTGGAGTCTTTGGATCTAATCTCGAAAATGATTTGGAATCGCTAGGTGAATGATTTCAGCCTTGCTGTGTCTGATCATTGTTCACCATCAACAATCATATCTGAACTTGATACAAGTTACCGGGGCAATTCTCAAGTCAGATGTTCAGCTTATAAGACTATACCAGAGATTGGCTGAAGCAACTTTTATCTACTTTCGCTATTGCAAATAAAGAGCATTTCGAAGGCTACCTGGCATAACTTCAGGCTCTGTCTGTAGTTTATAAAGCAAGAACACTAACAAAAAAACAATTTCTTCCCCAGTATGGTCGCCACTATGTTAGCAGCCTAGATTTACCTCAGGCTGAAAAGGTAGGATCCAGGGCCAACATCAAACCATGCTCAGCCTCGTAGCTAGCCCTATGAGGACAGGAGAGGGCTCTCTTCGGGTCAATCTCAGCAAATTATGATTGATGAGGGCTTGAGATGACTGAAATATCTTCTGATTTTAGGCTAGGTATGAAGTGCGATTTGATTTTTCGGGGGTTTTATTGGAATCAAGGGAAAGGCAAATTTGGGTCCGGGGATGAAGGCCAGTTTTGTAGAGTTCTGATTGGGGAAAGAAAGGAAATCATTTTGATGCTTTGATTTGTAAAGGTGGAGGGCTTAGACTGGTGAGAAGCTGAAGAGGGCGAGAGGGTATCAAGAATCCTATTCAAACTAGAGAAAACATTGAAAATTAAACAAAACTATAAGGTAGAGCACAGCAAGCTAATGAATTCTACCTTTGTCACTCATTTGTTTAATTTCATAAGCAAAAGAGAAAGGAAATGGTACACATAAATATCAATGAACTCACAAATTACATAGAGAAGAACACCATCAAAAAATAGAGCCACAAGGATCCCAAAAAGTGCTGCAAACCCTGGTCTTTCCTTCGCCAAAAATGTAGAAATCAAATGTATAATGGAGTGCCAAGCAATCCCAAGTGTCCAACCCTAAAAATGACTGAGAAATTACATGATATAGACAAGCCTAACTCCTTCCCATGCCTCTAGGGGTCGAGCTCATCATTCTAGGAGCTGTTTCAACCATATCTAAACAAGGAACTGAAAAATAGGCAATGAAACAACTTGCCTCTATATAAAAGGAAACTGATTCATTCAGTTTCAAACAACCTTTAAACTGATGAATCTACCTCTACAAGTGAAAATCTAACATATTTACATCATGATCCATCAATATACATCAAATTACATCACAAATTTTCCATTAGGAAAGTGAAAAAGTCAAACTAGGCAAAACTAGGCGAAATTCTGAGCTGCTGAGTGAAAAATAGGCCAAATTTCCCTATGCGTCGCGCCTGAAATCTATATGCGTAGCACAACTTTGAGGCTGATTTTGAGGGCCTTCCTGAAGTCCAAATTGAGCTCATGATAGCTCGTTGGAAAGATCTGCCTGTCTTCTTTCCAACCCAAGTGGAATTTCTGGATTTGGTGTCCACTTTCCCCTCCAAAAATCCAATCTCCCAACACTGCTTCCTGTGGATGCAAAAGGTGGCAGAAAGGTCATTTTTTGTGTGTTTTTGACCCTTCAGGAAACCCAAAACTTGATGAAATACTTAGGTAGTTCATTGGCATGTATAACTTTTCATAAAAAATCTAGAAATGCAAAGTTTTCCTCCAAAGGATCTCCCAATTATAAGCGCGCGCCAAGTGGCACTACGCGTTGGGCAGGAAAATCTGTTTTGAAACCAAAAAATTCAAAATTGACAAAATTTTCTCCAAATTTTCTGAAATTTGGACTGAAGGTCCATCATCAAGTATCATGCTCAGCCAAAGAAGCTTCGGCAAAGATTCAGAGCCTATCATGCCTTTTGAGTTGTTTTAGTGCCCTCCTTAGTCTTGCTTTCAGGATTTTGATCCTCGCTTTGCAAACATGAGTTCGTGCCCAATAATGGTTTTTCATGTGCCTGAGCATTTGAGTCAATGAGGTGGGCTCTTCTCTAACATGTTTGCCACCTTTATGAGGTCTCCTGGGTACATTTACTCCTGTTGGTGAGTCACTATGTGTCTCCTCTTCATACTCATATGAAGAATCAGATGCCATCTCTACTGGTGATTGAACTGTCTTGATGAAAAATAGGTGATTTTATGATGTATCTTGACTTTGGCACCAAGGGAAACAATGATATAAGGGACTGTGGAGGGGAAAAACAGTGAGGGATTTAGGGACTGCTAGGGGTAGGGTTTAATCAAGGGAGCAGAGGTGATGGGAGTTTTTATTATGGGACATAGGGTTTGGGATTTTGAGTTTGGGGCTTTGGGAATGGGGAGAGGGGATTAGTGAATTTGGGGAATAGGGAAATCAAGGGAAAATGGAGTAGGGAGTGATTGAGGTGAAGGGATAACTAGGCAGCCACAAAAAATTAACACAAACCCTAATACTTTTGTTTTGGAGAGAGAGGTAGGGTTTTTTTTCTTTAAACACTCACCATGCAACAAATACCATCAAACAACCATCAAATTTGGATGAAAAGCTATGAGAGAAGCTCAACCTACTTGTACAAATGATGATCCAAGCATATTGGGTGATTTTGGAGCAAATTTTTGAAGTTTTTGGGCTTTCTAGATGTATGCGCCATGCATCAAACCCAACGTGCCACGCCTCCTCTATGCACCACGCCAGTGTAAATTTGCACTGGAAATTGCAGCCCAATGCGTCGCGCCAGTTATGTGCATCGTGCCACCTGCCCAATGCGTCGCGCCAGTTATGTGCATCGTGCCACCTGCCCAATGTGTCGCGCCAGTTATGTGCATCGTGGCACCTGCCCAATGCGTCATGCTTTTTCCAGGAGACTTTTAGAAGCCTTCCCGGTGTCCAAATTGTACACGGGATAGCACGTTGGAAAGGTATTTGAGTCTACTTTCCATCAAAACTATAATTTTTCAATTTGGAGTTCATTTTCCTAGTCAAAACTCAAATCTCCCATGACTAGTCAAAATGTGCAAAATGAGGCTGCCTAAAGGAAGAGTGTTGTTGCAGTCAACTTTTGAAGGGCTTCCTCAACTCCAAATTGAGCTCATGATATCTCATTGGAAATATATATGTGTGTAGTTGTCATTTGACTCATCAAGCAAGTCATTTTGCCAACCTAGCTAGGAGAGAACTTGATTTTCCCAAGGTCACTTCAGAGGTGCATTAATTCTCCCGAGGCAACTGTATTTTTGACATTTCTCTAAAACCACGACACCTGTGTAAAAAATGAAGGAGGTTTTTTTACTTGGCCTATTATGGATAAAAACCTCTCTCATTTTTCCCCAATTCATCTTTTATTGCTCAGAAACATCATTGGAGTAAAACCTATCCCGATGTGGGGAACAAGGGATTTGTCGAAATGAAGTGAAATGAAGGGGATAAGTGGCTTCTAAATTCTTGAGAAAATTTTAGAAAGTAGGGAGGGATGTTATGAAGTAGGGGAAAGTGGAATTTCAAATATTGAGTGAGGGGAAGGGGTCCAAAAGGGCTAAACACAGTCCCAACCTAGAAAATTGTCAAGTTGTAGCAAGAAACTAGGGTTTGTGGAAAAATGAGGAATTTGGGGGATCTCAGTGATGGGAAGTGTTTAATAAGGTACATTAAGGATAGGGGAAGGTGTATGAACATCAAGATGCAATTTTTTCTGATGATTTGACCATCCAAGATAAATTGCCTTCAAAACCCTAGGAGAGGGAAATGAACCTTACCTAGGTGCAACTGAAGCATGAACAAGGTGTAAAATGACCCATTGGAACCTGACATGATGAAGACAACCATATGAATGATGGTACACTCAGATGAATGGTGACATGGACCAACATTTGGACAACTTTTGAAAGGATTAAAAGAAAACCCTAGACCTAATACCTAGTGACCAAATTTTGCTTGAAGTCTCACTGAAATGACAAAATCTGACCTCAACACCTTAAAATCACCTTGTAAGAGCATGTTTGATCACTGGAGGAAGACTATAAAGGCTGAAACTAATAAAATTAAAAATTGAAAATAAATACTTATTCACCCCCCTTCTCAATATTTCCAACGGGGTCCTTATTGGGGATTGATAAACCACTCCTAGAGTTCTTTACCTGACAGATAAACCACACATTACTATGAATTTTATTTTTCTTGACTAGCTAACAAACCACCCATTTTCATATGTATTTCCTATCCTCTTTGTATCTGAAGATGGCTTCCTACTAAGGATACTGAAAGGAAAATTTCCCCTTAGATTGTGGATCTAGTTTGGGGGTGACTGTTGTAAGTAATTTTGGCTACTGTATGTCTATGGTTGGGTGTAAAATTGAAGTCCCACCTTCAGTTTTCCCTGTTTCTGAATTTTACATGAAATGATCTGAGCTGAGAGTAGTAGAATTAAAGAAGTTCTCTTCGAATGTATGTAAATATGAATAGTGTTTCATGGTAATATGATGTTGGTGCAATGATGTTATTTATTGAATTCTTGACTATTTTAAGGTTTTTCTGATGAATTTTTTGTCATGCAATTGTAAGTTCAATATCTAGGAATTCCTTTGTTATTTCCTGTTGAAAGAACTTTGTGTTTGATGCATTGAGATATGGTTTGAGTGTAGATAAGTTCCTTGTAGGTTTTAACCCTATACATAAATTACCTACATACAAATTCTATAACACATAAAATAAACAATAGCGAAAGCATAACACATAAAACAAATATACACAAAGATTTTCCCATGTATCCCAAAACTGAGACTACCAGATTAATTTTTCATTATTTTTCCTTTGAATGCTACAATACATATATATACATGCCAAAGCATCCAATACCATGGACCGAAAACCATCGCGCCCAAAAACATGTGCGAAAACCATGCACAAAACCATAGGTAGGTCCGCCCACCTAATATAGGTTCCAAAAAAAATTTCCTAGGGGGCCTAACTGCTCCCCTCAAACCCCCACTGTGACCCCCCCCACTACGCAGTGGACGCAACGAAGGGGGCGCTTCGCCCCCCTCTAACCCCCCAGTTTACTATTGGAGCTAGTCGTGGAAAGAATATAACACAACCCAACATTCTCCCACATGTTGTTTTCTTTCCACAAGGGGCCACAGGAGAGCTTAGTCATTTATCCAACCCTACAACACCCATTGTTTCTCTACACCAAGAGAACTTCTCAGAGCTCATAGATTTTTTCAATGCATCTACAGTATTCTTAAAAGTTTATACCTTTACTAGTAATACCTTTTTGCCTTCTATCATATCCCTCACAAAGTGATACTGAACATAAATGTGCTTTGTCTTTGAATGGTAAGCAAGGTTCTTTGCCAAGCAAATTTCACTTTGGCTATCACAGTCTATTCTTATAGCTCCCTGTACTAACCCCATAATTGAAAACAATCTCTACAACTAAACTAGTTCCTTGCTTGCATGAGTGGTTTCCATGTATTCTGCTTCTGTAGTTGATAGTGCCACTACAAATTGTTTCTTACTCATCCAACTGACTGCACCTCCAAATAGGTTAAATATATACCCACTTATATATCTTCCCTAATCCATATCTCCATCCCAATCTGCATCAACAAAGCCATGATATCCAAATCTCTATCCAATCCTGGTCTTCCTTGGTAGAACAAACTATAATCACTAATGCCACACAAATACATGAAAACCCGCTTCACTGTTGTCTAATGTTCCTTCCCTGGTTTTGACATAAACCTGCTCAATACTCCCACTACATGTGCAATGTCTAGTCTAGTACAGACCATCGCATAAATTAGGCTACTGACTGCACTTGCATATGGAACATGGGAAATGTCCTCTTCCTCTTCTTGTGTCTTGGGACACTGTTCAACAGATAACTTTACACCTACAGGAGTAGGAACCTTCACTGGTTTACTATCCTGCATATTAAACCTCTGCAGTACTGTCTCAACATACTTCCTCTGATTTAACCAGAGCTTCCTCTTTGCCCGATCTCTTTTAGTTTCCATGCCCAAAATATAGTTTGCAGAACCAAGATATTTCATGTCAAAATTGAAGGACAAATGGTTCTTCAAATCTTGGATAATTTCTTTGTCATTTCCAACCAACAACATATCATCCAAATACAAGACCAGATAAATAACATGGTCACCAATTAATTTAAAATACACACAGTGATCTACTTTGCTTCTGGTGAAGCCAAGTCTCCATATAAATATATCAAATTTCTGATACCACATCCTTGGTGACTGTTTTAACCCATACATAGATACTAGTTCCTTCTTACCCTTCATTGCAAAGCCTTTAGGTTGCTTCATGTAGATCTCTTCTTCTAGATCCCCTTGAAGAAATGTTGTTTTCACATCCATCTGTTCTACCTCAAAATCAAAAGCAAAGCAACAAATAAAATTAATCTAATAGAAGCTACCCTGGCAACATGAGAAAAAATATCACCACAATCAATTCCCGGCACCTAGGAATAACCTTTTGCTATCAACCGAGCTAAATATGTCTCCACCTTTCCTTCTGCATTTGTCTTCTTCTTGAACACCCATTTGTTGCCAATGGGTTTCCTTCCAACCAGCAACTCCACCAGATCCCAAGCCTCATTTTTGTGCAAAGATGTCATTTTATCAACCATGGTCTCTTTCCCGAGTTTTCCATCCTCTGAATCTACTTCTTCCTTCATAGTTCTGGGATCATCATCAGTAATAGATAAAGAAAAATTTGGACAGAAAGCATATGGACTATACCTTTATGGCTTACTTCTTTCTCGAATTGATCTTCTCACAACCATAGTTTGTGCATCTTCATCTTTTGTTTCATCTTCTACTATAGAGTCTGATTCTTCCTCCTTTAGCTCAAACTCTATCTTCTCAGGTTCCTTCGAAGGGACTTCATGTTTAATAACATCTTTCACCTCTCTAAACACCATATCTCAGTTGTACACAACCTTCCTTGTTATTGGGTTCCAAAGTTTATAACCCTTTAAACCATCCTTATACCTAATAAATATGCACTTTTCAAATTTACTATCCAACTTTTTCTTTTTTTCCTTTGGAACATGTACATATGCATCACATCCAAATACCCTCAAATTTGAAAGAGAGGTTTTTTTACTAGTCCATACCTCTTGTGGAGTCTTATCCTCCAACGCTGATGAAGATGATCTGTTGACTATGTAACATGCTGTCTCAACCGCCTCTGCCCAGAATTCATGTCCTAACCCGACACCACTGAGCATGCTTCTTTCCCTTTCCATCAACGTCTTGTTTATTCTTTCTACAACTCCATTTTTCTCAAGTGTGTACGAAGTAGTCTTTTGTTGTGCTATACCACACTTCTTATAGAATTCTTCAAATTCCTTCATGTAAAAATCTCCACCATTATTTGTCCTCAACACCTTTATCTTCTCCTTTGTCTGGTTTTCCACTAGAGCCCTAAATTCTTTAAACCTGTCAAAGACTTCAGATTTCTTCTTGAGGAAATATATCCATGTATTCCTTGAGAAGTCATCTATAAATGATACATAGTACACAGACTTACCCAGTGATGGAACCTTCATAGGTCCAAACACATCACTGTGCACAAGCTATAATATTTGTTTCACCCTCTTACCACTAGAAGGGAAACTCACCCAATTCTGCTTCCCATATACACAATTTTCACAGAAATCAAAATCCAGAGAGCTATTATTCATACCTTCTACCATACCTTTACCATGAAGTATTTAAAGGCCCTTCTCTCCAATATGTCTAAGCCTTTGATGCCATAGCATGGTCTTTTCTCCAGAGAACACTAGATTTTCTGCTCCACTTTCAGGAACCACAGAACTGTTGCACCCATCAATAACAATGCTACCTTGCAGCTTTTACAGAGTTCCAATCCGAACTCCTCACATCAATGCCAATGCTCCCTGAACCATCTTGCAGGTATCTTTCTTGAACACTATTTTTACACCTGCATCATCCAGCTTGCTTACAAAAATTAGATTTTTGGCCAATGCAGGAATATGTAGAACACTTGAAAGTGTTCTAATCCTTCCACCTTGCAACTTCATCTTGACTTTTCCGTGACCAACGATTCTAGCCTTCTTGTCATCCCCCAAGAAGACATCACCACCATCATATTTTTCATACTCACAGAACCACTCTCTATGGGGAGTGAAGTGAAAGGATGCACCTGAGTCAATCAACCATGCCTCATGATCTACATGTGTACTTGAAGAAGCCAAGTACACATCCCGACCTTCATCTGAGGTGGTTTTCGCCTCTACAAAAGGAGAATCATCAAATCCCTTTCTTTTGTCAAGAGCTTTAGATTTACAGTCCCTTTTGTAGTGCCCTTACTTTTCGCATTTCGAGCACACCCTTACAGGTTTTGCTGGAGATTTAGATCTCCCACTCGATGACTTATTTTTGTTTCTCTTCTGGGACCGTCCTCGTACAGTCAAGGCATCACCATTTTGGCCCTCCATATATATCTCATCTCCTCTGTCAGCAAGGATGAGACTATTTCATCAAACTGCAAGGAATTTGCATTTCTATCTATTGCAATAACTAGACTATCCCATGAATTTGGTAGAGAACACAACAAACTAATGCACTTATCTTCATCTGAAATTTTAATATCAATAGAGAATAACTTACTTATCACAGTATTAAATGCATTCAAATGCTTTATCACCAAGTCTTCATCTTTCATCCTCAAGTTATACAACTTTTTCTGTAGGAATAGTTTATTAACTAGAGACTTATATTAGTACAAAGTCCCTAACTTGTCCCACAAATCCTTCACTGTAGCTTCCCTTGATACATTCAACAATACTAAATTTGAGACACACAATCATATTATGCTCTTTGCCTTCTGATCCAACTTCTTCCATTCTTCATCGAACACTCTTGTTGGTTTAGTACCCAGATCTACCATGATCCATTGATCTTTATCCACCAACAGATCCTCCATCTTGAGTTTCCACAACTCAAAACTGTGACCATTAAATTTTTCAATCTCTATCTTTCCACTGCTCGCCATCTTCTTTCACTGCCAGAATCAATGCCATAGATCTCCCACTAAATAGGGTCTAACATAGGCCTGAGTGAAACCACTCAACAACAAAGGTGTCCCCTTGAAGCCAAAACAACTTTGATAATAAATGCAGGTTTTAACCCCATACAGAAATTACCCGCATATGAATTCTAAAACACATAAAATAAGCAATAGCGAGAGCATAACACATAAAACAAATATACATAGAGATTTTCCCCTTGATCCCAAAACCAGAACTACCAAATTGATTTTTCATTATTTTCCTTTCAATGTTACAATACATATATATACATGCCAAAGCATCCAATACCATGGACCAAAAACCATCGCACCCAAAAACATGTGCGAAAACCATGAACAAAACCATAGGTAGGTCTGCTCTGAAACATGTGAGAAACCATGCACACAACCCAACATTCCTTTAGCTAAAATTTGTGATATTAAGGACCTTAAAAGTTATTGTATAACTCCGTGGATTTTCGCATCGTTGTAAAAATCAGTACATGGAATTAATTGCTTGAATTTTCCTTGAAATATTATATGGAATTTATAAATATCGGCTAGTGAGTTGTAAGTTAAATGCTTTGAATGCATATGTAAGTTTATTGTGTTATATGCAGCCATGCAGGTTTTGTGACTTACAATTGAAATCATACTTGATTTGTATGAAATCAATTTCTTTAAGATTGTTGGTCTTTGTTGACAAATAATCCAAAAATATTGGGATTATTGTAATTTTTTTAAATATTGACAGTTATGCATTTGAGAAAACCAAGATACCTTGGAATTAGAATCCCAAGAGTATCTCCACTCATGTATAAATTCATGATATGGATAATGAAATAAAAAATTTAATTCGTGGAGTTACCCTCCTGGCCTGACATGGTATCAGAGTGAGCTCCCAAAATAGTCTTTTGTGTTGTAACTCCTCTTAGTGTTCTGCCAAATTCTGTCCCATTTTAGCTTTCCCCCTCCGTGTAACTCCTATCCTGTGCCTTCTTTTCATTCTCTGTTGAGTTGAATTCATTATCTTGTTGATCGAAGGGATGTTTTATGCTACAACTAGTCTTCAACATTATTGAGGGTCTACATGGCTTTTCGAGGAGGGTCGAGTCCCTTAATAGAAGTTTGTTAGGTGTTGTCATTCTTCGCGCCATTTATGGGTTTTGTGTACTTTGGTGGGAAAAGTTAAGTATTATCACAGAGTTGCATGGTTGTTAGGCCAATATATTGAAGCAGAGGTTGAGGATTGTTACCAATGTTGATGGAGGAGATCACAGTCATTTATCACTGAAGTGTAACCATATATGTTGCATTGAACTATGCGAAGTTCATGTAAGAAGGCCATGGTATATATGTTGTGTTGAATAGTGTGGAATAGTCACTTGAAGGTTGTGGTATGCATTGCGTTGTGTTGAAAGTATGCATTGAACTATGTTGAAATTCCTTGTTGCATAAGTGCATATGCTTTTAACTATGCATTGAATATTTTCGAGGTCGTGGAGTTATATTTTTTTGTGCATTTGTTCCTTCTTTTGAAGATTGGGCATTGGTGCTTGTTTTGAATATCGTGCATTGGTTGTATATGGTTATAAAAGACATATATGGTATATATATGTTGATGCCATTAAATCAACTTATATGTGCATGTGAGATTTGAATGTTTATTATATATTCAAAACCATATATGTTGGCATATGCTAGATAATCTTTGAAAATATTTTTATCAAAGATTATTAAGGATTTAGTTTATTCAAGGCCAGCCCAAAAGTATTGTAGAAATGCATTCTCTTATTTCCATAGTTGGTGTAGTTCTCACTCACAAAGAGAAATACCATGAGTGGTCCTGGAAGATAAAACATACCCTTATTTTCAATGAGTTGTGGAAAGGTATTTGTGAAGGAGAAGGAGACAATGCACCCAAAAATCCAACTTCAAATAAGGAGCTCCTCATTTTGGAAAACAAGAACAACAAGGCCTAAGTCATGATTGCAACGTCAGTAAATGAAGAGGTGAGTCAACATATTTATTCATTTTCAAATGTCTTTGAAGCCTTAAATAAGTTGAAGGAATTATATGACTCACACTCTCAATTTGAAGTTGTTCAATTGATGATGAAGTTTTTCAATCTTGAGTTGAAAAGTGATGACCTTCTTTCCTTAGCATCAAGAGTAAGATCCATTATGCATGACATAAAATAATTGGTGTTGAAATATACATTCCTCTCATATCTTATGTCAAGGCACTATTCCTCTCATATCTTATGTCATAGTATGTGGCATAATGTGGTTTAATTACATGAAAATGATGCATCATTTAGGCTATTACTATGCATGGGATTAATGGAGACAACTAGGAGAGAATCTAGGGGGTTTGTCCACCACCTTAACTCCATAAACTCAGCTTGGGAAGTTGAGTGACTCCTAGTCCAAGTGAAGATCAAGAAGGACAAGATCCACCATTTTTGAGATCAAGGAGGGAACCATTCCTATTATCAAGGGAGTTGCTTCAACTGCCCTTTTTGTATAAATAAAATAGAAGATCTCATTAGGATTCAAAATTTTTGTTTAGCTAGGTGTAGCTATTGAGATATAAGCATTGACATTGTTATTTTCAACTTTTATGTGATGTATTAGACCTGCACTTTTTTATAATGAGAAGTTGTATTTTAAGTTGCATCTAAGTTAGTTTCAGAAGGTTGAGACCCCTGGATTTGATCCCAACCCAGAGTCTTTGGTCCCTCTTCTTGTACTTGTTTTTCTTCTTGAATCCAAGCAATTCATAGTTTCTTTCATTTCTGTTCAAATTAACCTATAAAATATTGTGGTTGCAGCCTCTACATCGCCTCTCTTGTTGGAGAATGAGTGGAAGGATTCACAACCACAACCTAAAAATATTGTGTTTATGATTTCTTGGAATATATTGGCGTTATTTGTCATGTTTTTCATTTTATTTCTATAGTTTAGAAGTTAGTTTAGTGATTACACCAATGGTATTTCATGAATTAGATGTCATTTAAATTCAACTCACCTTTTCCATCATAAGTTATTTCATTTTGTAATTATATATGTATGCATGCATGTAACAAATTGCAGGGATGATTGATTTTTTAGGGAAGGGAACCTTCTCCACTTCCATCCTAAGCTCTTTCATCTTCTCCTTCCACCTCCCAACTCTATCCCAAAAACCCTATTTTATAAGCTATTCTACCTAGGTCATTGAGAGCACTCATCCTAGTGCAAGACAAGTCTATGAGAGGTATTGAGCTTGGCTAAGGGCTCAAACCAACCTCCTTCCATTTGATTCAACTACTATCGCCCTCTTTGTACCCTCAAGCCAATGTTTTCGCCCTCAAAAACCACTTGGATGCCCTCCTGTAGCATTACAGGCCTACCTGTAGCATTACAGACCTCATGTACTAATCACCTATAGAAAACCTGTAATAGCCTTTTTCTTCATGAGTTTCAACCCACACTACAAATTTGACTTAACATAGACGCATAATGACCCCCAGCTATGATAATATGATTAGGAAAAGCTCCTAGGCCACTCCAAGCCTTCCTTGTCTTCACTGTAAAAACAGAGTAGAGTTAGTTTCTTTATCATGCAAGTAGGTTATTAATTTATGAGCAAGTAGGAAATAGGTAGATGGTACTTGCAATTATGATTGGTAGTTTGATGAGTTATGAAAGATAAATTAGTTTCCTTTCTGCAAGTAGATGAGGTAATTTGATGAATTCTGCAAGATAACATAAATTCCTGTCTACAATTAGGTTAGCCTTTGTCTTTTCATGAATTGAGTAGTTAGGGTTTTAAAAGTTGAGTTAAAGGTATTTCTATTTTCATAACTAGAAGAAATTTCTAATTTGTCCTTTTATCAATCTTTCATTCTAATTTAGTAGAAGGAAGGGTCTTTGAGCACTTTTTGATCTAATGTCATAAATGAGGGTGGCATGAGTGGAATCATATATGTTGTGAATATAGCACTGTCACCTCGAAGTTTTCATGAACCTCAGGTTGATAATTTGAATTGAGGAGCCCTTGGGAGTTGCAAATTTCTTGGTGCAATACCAAGGCTCACCACTTTTTGGTGTCATTTTTGGGGAGGTCTCTAGGTAGATGTTGTTTATTCTTAAGCATTTTTTTCTATTTTGCATATATTTTTTTAAAAAGTAACATAAAAAAAATGAGTAAAAAATTATTGCATGCCTCATAGGAGTAGGGATAATCAAGGAAAATTCTTACCAAAAACACCCACACCCTCAAACAGTGAACCTTCACTCTTCGTCGATGACTATCATCTTCCCTCTTTGACTATAGGGGAGTTAGAAGACCCTCTAGGTGAGCAGCTTGAAATTTTTTAAGAACCTATTGTGGAAGAAGAATAACCCACTTCACCTACCCAAAAGATGGTTGAAAACAGAGACAATGAGGTTTTCCCTATCAGAGAGACCAATGGAGAGGCTAGAATGAATAATATAAGCCCTACTTCCCTTCCACACTTCCATGGCTTAACCTCTGAGGATCTTGATACTTTCATGTTTGAATTTGTTGTTGTATGTAGGACCTATGATTATGCCTCTGATGAGCATAAGCTGAAGTTATTCCCCTCTACCCATAAGGATGCAGCCTTGCGCTGGTTTATGGGTCTGCCTGGGGAAAGCATCACTACTTGGGCCCAAATGTAATAAGACTTAAATAACAAGTACATGTACTACTATAGGTTCAAATAAACCAATGAATAAATCTTTAGGATGATTCTTGGACTTGAGAAATCCCTAGAAGACTATGAGGAGAGATTTCAATTTAGTTACAGGAAGGTCAGTTGCACCCTTGATCCTGAATCACTCAAACTATTTCTTCTTTGAGGGATCATGGAATACATGTTGGAGACACTCAACATCATGTATGGGGGGGATATCTATTAGTTATCCTATGATGACATTAAAATTGTGTTCAAGAATCACTATAGCGCTGCTAGAAAGAAGGGTAGGGCTAGTTAAGGCTTGGTCAATTCCTCTCCCTCCATAACTATTAAGAATGATATAGGAAACATGTTGGAGGATTTCAAGAGTGAAATGTTGCACACATATGCACTACAAATGGACACCATGCAAATCAAAATAAATCAGGAGGAGGCAGAAAGGGCACTAGCTATTTTCTGCCCAAGATGCACAAAAAGATATCCTAGTAACGAGTGTCCCTTAAATGTCATAGAGTTCTTCCTAGTTTGTGAATAAAATAATGCAATAGACAAGTGCCCTTCTTTTCCATGACTAAAATTTGTATATCAAGGAGTAGAAGGGGGTCAGAGAAACTTTGTTTCATCAATCAAAGAAGACCTCAAGAACCTAGGCCATATCAATAAGGCATGCAAGGTGCACATTACTCTTATTATAATCCAAATCAGAATAAACCCTTGCAACCATCGTACTATTCCACTCACCCATCCCGATCCAAATCCCCTTCTTGGCCTTATACTCCTCCATATCCTACTCAACCTGTCAACTATCCTTTTCAACCATATCTACCCCAATATTCTCAATGGGGAAACCCATGACAAGGGTGGAGGCCTCAAGTTATCCAACCTCTTGCTTTACTACCTCCACCCAGACCTTAGCCACAACTCACTAATCGTACTCCACCTAAGAAACCTAAAATGTCTGTTGAACCAAATCCAAACTTAAACAACAAGAAAGTAAAACAAGTCTACAGTGGAGAGACATCTTACCCTGCTTATGCTCTGGAAATCCAAGAGATCAACCTTCAGTCTAGGAGAGTGATTCCAGATAACTACCCACCTTCTCCACTTGAATAGTTTGAAAGAGAGAAGGAAGGGATATTTCCTCAAGTCAATCCACCTCCTTTTCCTAAGAGGTTCATCCACCCTAGCCAGCACACCCCAAAAGAGGTTGAACTTTTAGGAGAATTGAAGAATTTTTGTGTAGAAACACCCCTTCTCTAGGCTATTAAATATGTTCCTGTCTAAATAATCTCATCAAGGAGAAATGTTTCGAACATCTTGGGAGAAGAAAAAGAAACAATCAAACCATAAATGTTGTTGGGAAATTATATGATTTGATGCTTAGGAGGGTGATCTTCCTGAAATATCTAGACCCTAGAAGCCCTGTAGTAGATGTGCACATTCATGGCCTTATCATCCCTAACACCCTGATTGATCTTAGGGATGTAATAAATTTGATGACTAAGGAAACCATGCTAAAGCTAAACCTCCAAGGGGCTTTGATAAAGACCACCACAATGTTGCAGCTTACAAACAAATCCACGGTAGCTCCTGAGGGAGTTGTTGAAGATGTTATGGTCTCCATTGACTCTTGGGAGTATCCTATTAATTTCCCAGTTCTCCAACCCAAAACCATGTTTAATGGCTATCCTCTCATCTTGGGAAGGCCATGGTTAGCCACTGTTGATGCTTACATTAGTTGTAGGGATGGGAACATGACCATTAAGAATGGACATTTGTCTAAACAATTGGTATTGTATCCTCCTTCTCAGCCTTCTATTGAGCATGACTTACCCTTGTGGCTAGAAGAGGAGGAAGAAGATGAATTTTATCACACCACCCCCACCCAATACACACTCTGGACATCCTTATAGGAGGGGGAAACCTGATGAAGATTATCTCATTGACCATGTCCTTCAACATCAACCTCCCACTCCCATACCCATTGATGACTTTATGAAAGGATCTAAGAGTAATCCTTGGGCTGAATTATTCCCTATTGACTCAAGTCCAGACCATGTCAATATCGTATAGTTTGACCCATCCAAAACCTTAAATATTAACCCTTCTCTCTCTTCCAAACAGGAAGAACAATTGTGTAAAGTACTAAGGAAACACCTAGATTATTTTTCTTGTGACTATAAGGAAATGAAAGGTGTGCATCCCTCGGTCTATACTCAACATATTTACATCAAAGAGGGATGCAATCCTATGCACCAACCCCAGAGGAGGATAAACCAACTCTTAAGGATATTGTGAAGGAAGAACTGCAAAAACTACTTGATTCAGGGTTCATATACCCTATTTTAGATAATGAGTGTGTGTCACCTCTTGTGTTAGTTCCCAAGAATAATGGGAAGTGGAGGATCTATGTGGATTACTGGGAGCTCAACAAGGCCACAAATAAGGACCATTTTCCATTGCCCTTCATTGACCAAGTCCTAGATGGCCTTGCAAGGAATAGATTTTTCTCCTTCCTAGACAGATTTAGTGGATACAATCAAATCTAAATTCACCTTGAAGACCAAGACAAGACAACATTCACATGTCCTTGGGGTACCTTTGCTTATAGATTTATTCCATTTGGTTTGTGCAATGCTCCTACTACTTTCTAGAGGGAACTTTTGAGTATTTTTTTCTCAATTGGTTCATGATTTTGTGGAAATCTACATGGATGATTTCACTCCTTATGGATGTGACTCCCATGAATTTCTCTCCAATCTATGCAAGATTTTTAAAAAATGCATTGAAATGAATCTCTCTCTAAGCCCTGAGGAATGTGATTTCTTGATGAATGAGGGGATTGTTCTTGGCCATTCCATCTCGAAGGAGGGGATACAAGTATACCTAAACAAAATTTCCATCATCAAAAGGGTCCCTACCCCTTAGAAGAAAAAGGATGTCAGGAGCTTCTTGGGACTAGTAGGGTATTATAGGAGATTCATCCAAGACTTTAGTAAGCTGGCTTCACCTTTTTTGGCTTACTAGCTAAAGACAGATATTTCTGTTGGACCAGAAGCTGTCAAGAGGCCATTGAAGTGTTGAAATAAAAGCTGATTATTGCACCCATCCTCAGAGGTCCCAACTGGGCATTACCTTTCTGTATCCATATTGATGCATTAGATAAATATGTGGGGGGATCCTTGGGAAAAGTAGAGGATAAGTTTCCTTATGCCATTTTCTTCATTAGTAAGCATTTGTCTAAAGCTTAGCTAAATTACACTATCACTTAAAAATATCTCTTAGTTGTAGCACATTCTTTAAACAAATTTGGGCACTAATCACTAGGTACCAAACTTTTGTTCATACTGATCATGCAACCATTAAATATTTTATGAACAAGGCTGATGTTAATGCTAGAATAATTAGGTGGTTGTTATTGCTACAATAGTTTGATTTGACTATCATTAACAAACCATGAAAAGAAAATGTGGTTGCATATCTTTTGTCCAGGTTAACCTTGCCTGCAGGTAATGAAGAGATGATGGATGATCAGTTGCCAGATAAGCACCTCTTTACTATCTCGGTGCTTTCTCCCTAGTTTGATGATAATGAAAACTACTTGGTTACTAGGAGGTTCCCTCCTAATCTATCACCCGCGTGGAGAAAATAAAGATTGTAAGGAAAAGCCCCCCTTTCACTTGGATTGGGGGTAATATTTTTAGATTGGAACCAGATCAAATATTGAGGAGATGTGTAAGAGATAAGGAGTTCTTTGAAATCCTCTCAACATGTCATGATGGTCCTTGTGGAGGTTATTTTGCTGCAAAAAAGGTCATCCTTTAAAAATTTTATAGGTTGGTTATTATTGGCCCACCTTACATCATGATGCATGGATATATACCACTAGATGTGATAGGTGCCGAAGAATGGGAAAACCCACACCCAAGGATGAAATTCCCCTACAACCTCAAGTGGCCTTAGATTAATTTGACAAGTGGGGCATGGATTTCATTAAGCCAATTGATCTACCATCAGGGTAGAAAAATTACATCATTGTGTGCACTGATTAATTGACAAAGTGGGATGAGATCAAGGAATTCAAAGCAGCAACTGAGCAGAAAGTGGCATGATTTTTAGGAGAGAACATCTTCTACAAGTTTGGGCATCCAAGGGAGGGTAATCACTGATCAAGGATCACAATTCACATCGAAGTTGATTGAGGATCACATGACGCAGCACCATATCAAGCACAAGAAATCCACTGCCTATAATCCTCAAGAAAATGGGAAAGTAGAGGTCACAAATAGAGCATTGAAGAGCATCCTTACCAAGTTTGTTAGTAGCAATAGGAAATATTGGGAAGAGAGACTAGTAGAGACCACTTGGGACTACAATACCACTTGGAAAACCACCACTTGATTCACTCCATAGGATTTGGTTTATGAGAAGAAAGCTCTACTTTATATTGAGTTTGAATATAACACTTTGAGAATTCCAAAATCAGTTGGACTTAGATATCACCACAGTACAACAAGAAAGGATACTCTAGTGGAATGGCTTAGTTGATTTTATAATACAAGATTTCTTACACACTAAAGTCAACTATCATACGGATATAAAGGAAGGTCTAGCATGACAAGCATATTAAGGAAAATACTTTTCAAGAAGGGCATTGGGCCCTATTATATGATTCTAGGTTCAATTATTTTAAGGGGAAGCTAATGAAAAGATGGTTGGGACCATACCTAGTGGAAAAGTGTCATGAAAATGGATTTGTCTAGATCAGAACCATTGATGAGGAAGGCATTCCCTTACGTGTAAATGGTTACAAGTTGAAGTTATATAGAATACCTATATATAAAGGAATTGAATGTGATTGGAATTTTCATAGCTTTCGGTCCAAAATACACCTAGAAATAAAAAATAAAAAATAAGAGGTCTGGATGAAAACCTCTATGAGGCATCTGAGGCCAACTCCTAGGTTGAAAACCTCTCTGAGGTAGCCCAAGAGCATAAAAAAAGAGATAAAAATAATAAATATCCCTAGGTGAAAACCTCCCTTAAGGAACCTAGGGTAGGAATGCAAGTCGAAAACCTCCTCTGAGGTAGCCTGTGTGTCTCAAGAAAAAATACAGAAAAAAAAAGTGAAAAGAGAAGAATATTATATCCTATTTTCTAACCTCTCTTTTGTTTTACAAATTTGTACACAATGGCAAATTTCATGGTTACATACCAAGACCTACAGGAATTTTTCCATTCCTCTATCCGTACACCACATATCCATCCTCTCTGTTCACATTATTATCTCTCTCCAACATCCCATCATCAAGAAATCCAAAATTCACCTCCTCTTTGTGATACTATAGGAAGGTCCTATAATTATACACGAGGAGCCCGTGGAGCTACAGGAGGGAGATCTGAGGAGGGAAAAAATCCAAAATACCATCCTGACTCTGAGAAATGGTAAATAGGGTCCTCCTATGACTTTTCCATCACCCATCCTTCATCCATCCACTCATTTCACCAAAAATTTTCTCAAACTTCTCCACTTTGTCCTACCTCAAAAAAAACACAGAAGCTATCATTTTCTATCTCTACAATGCCTACACCACCCCATGATTCTAACCTTGTCCTCGTCACTCATCATTATCTCCCTCATCTACCTCATGCAAACTAAATACTTAAAGGGGAGAACAAGAGATTGATACAAGTAAAACTCCTCTTGTAGCAACTTGTATAGCCACACAGTAAACATTGATATTATGTTTTCTTTTGCCACTATAAGGGATGATGAAGCTTGATTTTAGTCATGAAGAGACACCTTTTTCTCAGGGAGGATTTCCACTAGCAGCACCATCTTGTATATTGGAAGAGGCACCTGCAAACACACATCAAAAGCAATAGTCAAGGCAACATAAAAAATGAAGACATGCATAGGAGATAAGTCAAAGAGGTCAACCCCCTTCATCATAATGATATATGGTCCAACTCTAGCATGCAAGCCTCTATAGTGAATCAATCCATAGGTAGGCTCAGGTATAGAAACCATAACATCCTCCCTCTGCAAAAAAATGAAAAAAGTGAGGTTTAAGCAAGAAAAGGTGTTTTAAGAGGCTGGATGTGGCCAATGAACTTGGCCACCCTCGACTAGTCAACTCAAGTGTGAGTTAAGTCACCCATGCAACGTGGAAATTTCAACTCAAAACAAACTGGTGTACTCGAAGAGTGGGGTCATAATCATGAGGTAGAGATGATTACAGTTAGTGGGTACAATGGTCCAAAAGAAGAAACTCGTGTTAACGCCAAGTCACCACAACGCTCCAAGATTTTAACCAAAAAAGGATATTATGTGTTGTCTTGACTCCATTTACACCGTCACTCATTCCAAAAGCTAGTGGAGGAAGGATGAGCTAGTGCATCGAGTATCTAGAGTGCCACTGAGGAGTTTTTAACCCTACCTACATAATGCTATAGGAGAAAGCTACAAGCAGGCCTGAAATTTCTATAGGAGGGCCTAGAGGAGATACAGGAGGAATTGAGAGGAGAAAAGGGGAGTCACAGTGGCTCGATACTGTCTCAAAAAATTCATGGACACCTAGAATTTCTCTGATAAGAGGTAAGTGATACCCTCCTACTTTGTTTCTACACCTAATTTCATGGACAATCTTCTTGAAATTAAGAGCATATAGCAGCCAATTGATTAGTATGGGACCCTTTTGCAAGTTTTTGTGATTAACATAAAAGAAAATATATTGGTGAATATAACTTTGAGCACCCTCCTTCCTCACTAACACTAAATACATGTGCCAATGTTTCACCATTTTTTTATGCCACTATTTCACCACTGAGACTGCTTGAATTTTTTAAATTCCACACCTACATAGAATCAAGGAGTAATAGAGAAGAGATAGGGGAAGGATTTAACATAAGGGAGCCCTTCGAGACTAGGAGAATTCACCAACACCCTCCTGTAGTTGACATCTTCAGAAACCACCAGCGGTTGTGTTTCTTTAAGCTACTAAAGGGGTATGATGATGACCTTTCCCATGAAAGCAGCAAACCAAAATTCTGAAAAGAAGATGAAATATGAAGCATTGAAGCAAATTTGACTACCTTTGACTTTGTGGAAGAGAAGTTGATTAAAATAGAGGTGTGACTTGGTCTTGGAGGGGTCTTGGTATTGGGTCATAGGTCTTGGAATTCATCATCTAAACATTCTATAAGAAGAGAAGAATTCTTGTGGGTTTTCCTCTCAAGAGGAGAGGTTTTGGCCCTGGATTATAACCTACATTTTGTGTCCTCTTGTCTCATTGATATTCATAATTTGGTAGTTGTTTGATTATAATAACATAATAATAATCAATTGAAAGAAGAAGCTAATTATAATTATATCAAGTAGAGTAAAATAAAATCATAAGAAATTATCAAAGTAAGAGAAATCACCTTATCTCGTTGCCCCTAGATTTCTCAACATGAAATTAGAGATAAGGTGACAACAAGAAGTAAAGATGGCTTAAATATCATCTAATTAAAGAAGGATACACAAGGTCAAGAAAAAGCAGATCATCAAGCAAGACTATCCATCTCATAAAAAGGAATATATAATCTTCACAATGTCTTTCATGAAGCAAATCTTCAAAAAACAAGAAGACCTCAAAGACCCCACCTCCATTGTAAGGACTCTACATTTGAAGAATTCTTGGAAGCTTACGCATCCTAAAATCATACATAAAAGGAAGAAAGAAGAGCTCTTCATTATCAAATTAAAGCGATCTCCCTCTCATTGAATAAAGGATCACATCTCAATCATCCTTGAAGAAGATCATCAAGTCATCATCATCAAGGCATCCTCAATTGTCAAAAAAGTAGTAAAATTCAACATCATCCTCAAGATAATCCTCAAGCTCGATCAAAGTACATGAAAGGATAAATAAGGTCTCAAGGGATCCTCATAGAGGTACAAGAAAATTTGAAAACAACAAAAGAGATCTATGAAAAGCTAGTAGAATTATTCTCTATAAGCACATGCAGGAGAAATCATATCATTGAGAACCAAACTATACAAGATGAAGGTATCAAAGGGTGAAGGGGTAGCCTCATACTTTATGAAGGTATCTCAAATAAGAGACCAACTACAAGAGCTAGTTTAAATAATGATTGATCTGGAAAAGAACAATGTTGGGTCAAGCGAATAAAGTAAAGAATTTGTTGGAATGGAAAAGAAGAAAGGGAAGTCTCAAAAAGGATTTCAAAAGAAGATCGATATGTCCAAAATCCAATGCTATGGATGTAATGAATATGGGCATTTCAAAATAAATTATCTTAAACTTAAGAAGGAAAAAAAAACATAAAGGAAAGAAATGAAGCCCATATCTTCGAAGAAGTAGGACTAGAAAATAAGAAGTCAAAGACGGAAGAAGTGATAGACCTCCAACATTAGAAGGTCTCTCACACACTTAATCTACTTTCAAGGATATTGAAGTTAGCAGTCATGATGGAAAGCATCTCACATATGCTAGGATGCATTATAGAAGAAATAGAGATGACATCATCATAGAGGCTTAGAAGGTGTTGAAGGTGTTGGACCCATCAAAATTCAGGGGTTCTCTCCGATATGAAGTCCTAATTAGACCTCACACCATTTGGTGTAGGAGTCTCATCCAATATAAAGGCCTAGTTGCCAAATCCTTAAAGAGTTTCCTTGGCTCTAGCTGTCAGAACAAGCCAGTGATGCAATGGTGTCTTAGAAAAGCAAGAGGAGTGTGCCTAGTGAGTGTGCAGTGCAACTGTGTCAGGGTTCTTCTATTGCAAAGGGGGGGACAGGGGTTGGGGAAGAAACATGAGGCTCTAAGTGAGAGGTAATAGTACCACCTAGAAAGAGACAGAAATGAACTTGAAGGACCAATTTAACATCTAGTGGAATAGTCCACAATGGATGCACGGTCGTTACAAACAACAAACAAGGAAATATTTGTCTAGTATCCCACGGAATAGTCCACAAGTATGGCACAATGATAACAACCATTACAACACATTCTCAATAAGATAAGCACTAAAATATCCAAAATATCTCAACTATCTTAGTACATGTGAAAGCAAACATGAAATACAACTGCCCACAGAATAGTCTTACAAACATTCATAGTCCATGCATGAAGAATGTGTTGGCCTTCAAAAGCTTCTATTATTAAGAAGAAGTTCCAAGACACATGTTTACAATGTACATCACTAGCCCTAGTAGTGCGACATTGGATCCACTCCTTGCTCCTCAAAGAACTAGATGATCTCTCTAATGCCTTGTGGGAGGAGCCAAAGCGAAAAGTATTTTTCTCATACAATGAGGGGGTATATATAACCAAGGGGTGGTGCTTCCCCCTTGTGACTCTTTCACTACCCTCATGAATGTTCAACTTCCTATGACTTTTAAGCCTACATGACTCTTCGTATTCATGTGTGTACTTTGGACTTCCACTTTACAATACATTTGATTACAATATACATGGTCCACAATAGTGATGTGGCATATGACAACTCATGACACAACTTTGCATCACTGCTAACATGGACTGGCTTGATGATGTGGCAATCTCAAGTCATTGTTGTTGATGAGTGTTAGATGTCTTCTTGGATATGCTTTCTCTTCTCCTCTGTATAGCTTTGTGATGCGGGGTCTTCAATGATCATAAGTCTTGGATGGTAGTTGCAAACTTGTGTCCCTTTGCTTCCTCTTGATAGATTCACTTGTGAGTTTAGCTTAAGAGAGTCTTTATGCATGCTTCCCTCTGTCACACGGAATCTGTCAAGGGTGCGGACACGACTGACCTTCCTAGAAGTCTAAGACATTCTAATGACAAACAAGACAAAATGGAGTGATCTTTCTCTAAATACACCTTTTACAACATGAAAACTACAAGTGTTTAGGCTTACCTTATTCCAAAACGCTGTTGTTGAAGTCCGTTCTTGACGATCCGGATGAGCTCCTCCTTCAAGTCAATTCCTGCAACCACAAACAATCAAACAATTACCAAGCACTTGCATTTCATATAATAAAACATATATTCAACATGCAGACCAAGGAACACATGAAATAACTCATTAACACAAGCTATTGAGAAAAATAAACCAGTTTGTATTAATAACGAAACAAAGAAACTCTTACAACCTGGCCTTGGTGTTGTGCAAGTTCCTCCCAGGGTCCATCAAGGGTTTTCCTCTACTTTGACAAAGCTCACCCTCTCCCAAGTAGAATCAAGTGAAGACAATCTCTCCTCACAAAGGCTCTAATGGAAGTCCTAATTCCTGCAGCATTTACCCAAAGAAAATGTATAGCTCCAACCTCTTCTCCCTCTGGCTCAATGTCTTTATTTATAGTGCTGTAAAGAGGTTATTTAGGTCCACTATCAATGGGATCATCCCCCTCTTTGGGTGGGATAGCTCCCTTATTGATGGGATAAGTTCCCCCTTAATAGAGATACATGAACCAACTGGAGGCGCATCCATTTCATCAAACCGACCTCTAGAATGTTCTAGAAGTAACCACAAGTAACTTTTTTAAGATAAAACTCGCGCATTTTGCCTTTTACAGAGGGACGCACCTGTCCCTTAACATACAGAGCGTCCATGGACGCAGATTTTGTGAACATGGTCAGCGTCCCCGCAGGTAAGGCTAGAGAGAACCTGCGACCCCAGAGATAAACATAGTTTTTACAAGACTTTCTCTCTTCTTTGAGTTTGAGATGGATAACAGAGGCATGAGACTTGCCTAAGAGGGTAGCATGACTGTTGATTTGAGCCATACTAACTGTAAGTAGTCAAGGTGACATTTTTTAGTGTAACAGATTGCCCCCTAAAGTGCGAAGCCTGGAATAGAGTAGGGTTTTATAATTCTAGGAAGGGTGAAGCGCTTTATCATTTCAAGGATTGCCTTGTGGATGGCCTGGTTGGAACCTGCAATTTTCAACACAAAATACATGGATAAGATTATATCATCACTGAGGTAGGCATTCCCATACTCAGATTCAAAACTTTAACTAATGGACTAACTATTCTGATACAGGAATGATCTTGCAGTACATCATTTTTATAAACTTTTGTAGACACAGTATGGACGCAGCCATCTGTTTATGATTAGTCTACATAGATAATGAATACAAAACTCCTTGCAGCCTGGATGGTAGAAACTAGATCCAGGGTCTTCACTTCTACTTCCCGAATTGGTACGATTCTAAGCATGTGATTAAATGATTCGATGTCGAACATGTTAGAAACCACTTGATTACCAGTCAATGATGTGAACTGTTAACAAGCGTGAGAGAAACCACCAGTAATGTCAATGGTCCTCAAAGTACCAAGCACAACCCGTGAAATGTGAATAGATGTTTTGATGTCGAACATTTCACGGAATCCTTTGATCGAAAGTCAATGATGTAAACTGACGTCAAAGGCGAGAAACCTGCCATTGATGCATGCAGACTTCAAGGTACTGTCGATTCCTAAGTCATCTTTCTAGATAATGTGTCGATGTCGATAGAAAGCGACCCGTTGCAGGCAAGCCTGCAACACGAAATCATTGTTCAAGTTGAAGAAATGTTGCTGTAAGGACTGACTCAGGGATGGTCAAATGGATGACAAGTATTTTGCAGATGAAAGTTTTTGCTTGCAGACCTCTTGAACACATAACGACACAACAGATGGCTTGGTGACGTATAACTCAAAGTTAACCCCTGGAACCCGGTTAAAGACTTTCAAAGTGATTTGGTCAACTGTGAGGTAAAAGATTTCCCAACCCAGGTGAATGAAAAGTGTCGTGTTCAAGAGTGGTAATAAAGTTTCTTCTGAGACAAATGGTGACAAACAGGTTCATTCTTCTCTCTTTTCCCCCACCATTTCTGGCAAGTACCTCTTTATTTTTAACAAGCTTGAGGAGGATAACATATGCTTGATTATAAGCTCATCCTTCGGACGAGTCCAACCTAGTTTAAATTCGAACCCTAGGAAGGAGTGGTTCGTTCCTGTTTGTAATTGAACAGGTCCTCTACTGTAAAAGTTTAACGAGCCCAGTATAGGAGAAACTCGGCGTTTTTCAATTTTAGAGAGTCTGAAAAAACTAAAGGAGACTCCACGTTGAACTTTTTCGTACATTTGTGTCCCTCAAGCCCGAAAAAGTATAAAATAATACCTGGGGGAACCGCTTGATCTTGCGACCAAGGAGTACTTTCATAATTAGTGCCACTGACCTGAAAAGTAAAAAGCGATCAAGGACACGTCGTTTTATTTCCATATCGAGTTTGAAACGACAAAAACTCGGCAATCTTTTCCTGTTTTTACGGTCAGAAAAGAGCTATAAGGGGACCGTCTTTTAATTCCGTTTTAACGAGTGTAAAAGAAACGCTCGGCAATCTTTTCATGTTTTAGGAGTCTGAAAAGGGCTTAAAAGAGAACTCCAAGGTTTCACTTTTTCTTAAGTTTTAACGAGTTCGAAAAAGGGATAAAAATGTACTCATGGTTTTCACTTTTTCGTAAATTTTAATGAGTTCGAAAAAGGGATAAAAATGTACTCATATGACCGACTTTCAATTTAATTTACGAGCAGGAAAAGACGGAAATAACTCGGCATTTTCATTTGTTTTACGAGAATGAAAAATAGCAAAATAATCTCGGGATTTTCATGAGTTTAACGAGTCTTGAAAATAACTAAAATTGACTCGAGATAGGTTTCATTTTTACAAAAGCTTGAAACAGATAAAAACTATGCTTCAAATTAGTTTCATTTTTACACAAGCTTGAAACAGAGATAAAACTGTGCTTGATGCCCCCTAAGCATAACTGTTAGAGCGCATGCCCCCCTAGCTTCATTTCATTCAACCATTTGGATGAAATGAAGGTTTAGTGACGAGATCATTTGAAAGACTCGACCTAAAACTGTAAGAAAATTATGCAAAAACTGAAATAACTAACCTAAACGTACAACCTAACATCTATGAGGTCTAGTCAATCTCTCGACTCAAGTAGAGGAGGATTTGTTTCATTTTTTAACGAGCTTGACACAGGAAAAGAACTATGCTCGGATTCGGTTTCATGTTTACACAAGCTTGAAACGAAAAACTATGCTTGTTACAAGTTCACATGCCCCCGGCATAATGATGCAAATCAAGGTACATGCCCCCCAAGCTTCATTGCATTCAATGAGGTGGATGGAATGAAGCTTTACTTTCAAAATCTTGGAAAGACTCGTGGGAGTTGTTTCATTTTTTAGTGAGCTTGACACAAGACAAGGAACTATGCTCATAACTACTTTCTACAATCTACCTAACAAAAAACTATACTCTAAAAAACCTTGATTCATTTTTTAACGAGCTTGACACAAGACAGGGAACTGTGCTCTAAAAACCTTGATTCATTTTTTAACGAGCTTGACACAAGACAAAGAACTATGCTCATAACTACTCTCTACAATCTACCTACTTAACCTACCCTTGTTTCATTTTTTAACGAGCTTGACACAAGACAAGGAACTATGCTCAAAAAGTTCGCATGCCCCCAGCATAATGATGCGAAATGAGGTACATGCCCCCCAGGCTTCATTGCATTCAACCGGCTGGATGAAATGAAGGTTTACTTTCAATATTTAACTTGAAAAGGGAGTTGTTTCATTTTTAAAGAGGTTGACACAAGAAAAGAACTATCCTCATACCTGATTCATTTTTTAACGAGGTTGACTCAGTAACAGGAACTATCCTCAAACCTGATTCATTTTTTAATGAGGTTGACTCAGTAACAGGAACTGTCCTCAAACCTTACTTTCTACAATCTACCTACATGTCCTAAAACCTACCTGATTCTTTTTTTAATGAGGTTGCCTCAGTAAAAGAACTATCCTCATCAACTGATTCATTTTTTAACGAGGTTGACACAGTAAAAGGAACTTTCCTCGGAACCCTACTTTTTACAGTCTACCTACATGTCCTAAAACCTACCTGATTCATTTTTTAATGAGGTTGACTCAGTAAAAGAACTATCCTCATTACAGCCTATTTCATTTTTTAACGAAGTTGATACAGGAAAAAACTATCCTCGTACACACTGATTCATTGTTTAACGAGGTTGACACAGTAAAAGGAACTTTCCTCACTACATCCAGTTTCATTTTTTAACGAGGTTGAGAGAGGAACAAACTATCCTCGTACACCCTGTTTCATTTTTTAACGAGGTTGAGACAGGAACGAAACTATCCTCGCAACTCCTTATTTCATTTTTTAACGAGGTTGACATAGGAACAAAACTATCCTCGTGCTCACTGATCATGGCTTCCAACTGGAAGAAAGACATGTCAATGGACACACCTTGATCATGGCTTCCAAGAGGTCTTCATCAAAAGGAAGAATAGTTCTCTGGAAGGAACACATGTCAAGGGACTCAAAAGGGATAAGAACATCGTGTTCAAGTAATCCCATAGAGTTTTCCATGTCAATTACCGGAGCTAAATCAGAGGAAGATGAGCAAACAGTGAGAGGCTCACTTACATCGGTAACTGAAATCATGGGACCGGTTGCCACATAATTAACCCGTGGCAGGGTAGATACCACTTTAGAATCAGGAACATTTAGGGGTGTCATATTATTGGTAGTTGAAAAAAGACTAGGGAACGAAAGCTGGTCTATAGTCACAATACTGCCATTGTGAGGGAAAGACATCACGCGAAAGAGTGTCGATACGACAGCTTTCATTGCATAAACATAGTCTCGCCCAAGGAGTAAATTGAAATCCAAGGGACCTCGAACTACCATAAGATCAACACAAACAGTTTTACCTTCCAAGGTAATAGAAAACTTAGGAAGGATCCCTAAAGGTTCACTAATTGTTCTGTTAAAAGCTTTCAGATTCTGCGTAATAGGCGCAAGCTGAGGGGAACCCAAAGCTTTCCAAACAGCTGAGGATAAAATACTAACAGAAGCACCTTCATCTACCTGAGTACGATGTATGTCCCTACCACCAGCCTTGACAATGATTTGGAAAGGGATGGAGGAAGGAAGACGAGGTTCTGTCAGTCTATTCCAGTCAAAGGAAAAGACCTCAGTACTTGGAGGGGGTTCTGTAGAAACAGGTGAAATGCCCCCCGGCATAGAAGAATCCGATGTAACAAGAAGAACATCAGCGGTATGAAATTTACTCTCGAAAAGGAGAGTGTGATCGACCGAATGTGAAATTGAATCGACCACTTGATCAACTAATGGATCATCAACCTGAGTGACATGAGTTTCACTCTCCAGTGGGAGAGTGTGATCGACTGTACTTGAATTTAGATCAATCACTCCGTCAGTTGACGGTAGGTTGGGAGAAAGTTTACGGTAACCAGTTGGAAATTCTTGCTGTGGAACAGTAAGGTTTTCCAACAATGTTGAGGCTTCATCCATGTGAGGGCAAATGTGAGTTTGATGACTCCTTTTGCATAACTTACAAGGAAACCTAACTTTACCCTTTTTCCCAGGAACCTGACTATCACTGGTTGATGGATCAATGGAAAGTTGATGAGATTTTTCTGACCATACTTCCAAGACCTTTGGAATACCAGGACAATTGACAAGGAAGTGGTCACCCTTACAAAGCCTGCAAGGGTATTTGGGTTTACGATGCATGTCGGAATTTTCCTCAACACAACTAACACTTACAGCCATGGTTGGTTGGTTGACTTCTTTCTTATCTTGCTTCTTCTTCTTCTTCTTCTTCTTCTTCTTCCCTTTCTTCTTCTTCTTAGCCTCCTGGTTACTAGCATCAAGGCTTTTACCAGGCGAAGAGGAAGAAATGGAGGAAGAAAAATTAGGCGAAGAAGGTAAAGGGTCAACAGAAGGTTGGTGATGTTGAGATGGTGAACTCTGTTGAGGTGAAGCATCCGGTTGAGATGGAACAATTGGAGTATTTTGGGCCAACGAAGTTGAAAATAACCATATCGGTAAACCTATTGTAAATCCAGGTAATGACAAAGTAGCCATATAAGGAGGACCAACATTTCCAAAGTAAGGAAAAGTACTAGGATTCTCATTAGGAGGGGTTCCTAGGTTGATAAATTCCGGAACATTTGCCATTATATTCAACTTCAGTGAATTTTATTAACAATTTAAAACTAAAATTAACAATTCACAATTCACACTTAACAACTAAAATTCACAATTCACACCTATGGTCTCTAAAAGTAAAGACAAACAAATTAACACGCGCTATCAAATCTAGGAGTCAAACCACACACAAACAGTAAGCTTTCCGGACCGAAAACACTAGTTGGTGATGAAGCCCAACATCGCCGAATTCAGTACAGAAGTGGTGGGTGGAACAGTTACCCCGGCAACCTGCTTAATGAATAGACCGGCACAAGTTCCTCCACTTTAACCGTCTCGAAGTGAAGTGAACCCCCCAGAAAATCCAAGTGAGTATAACCGACGTCTGCTCCAGGTACAGTGGGACCTTCCCTCCACCGTCACCTCAGTAGAACCCTAAAGATTATGGTCACTAAGGTCACCAACAGTAACAAATACACCTGGGGGAACAGTCTAAACTCCGACAGCACGCAAGGGCAGAGTAGCAAGCTCAATCCCCTTACCGGCTCCTTGACAACAATCCAAGGTTTACCGATAAGTGACCCCTGGCTCCTCGACAATGGTTAATCCGAGGTTTACCGTTTGTAATACGTACTGTCTGGCGTCGTTCCCAACGAGGGGGGAATGATCCCCTCACTGGTTCGGACACGAGCTCGTGCTTCTCCTTTAAGAGGAGCTTTCCCAGAGTGCAATTGAAACAATTGGATTTATTCTACTCAAGATAAACTATCTGTTTGGTTTTGTAGTCTTGGAGAGTTAAGTACTCACCTACTCCAAGACCCTAGCCTAAGCTATGTTGGTGTTTCAGAGCCCTAGAAATGTAAAAATTACTAGATGAATTTTAATTAAGCGCTGTGTTATTAAGGCTGTTATTACTCCAATGGGTAAATGGAGATGAAACCAATGGTGTTATGACCCGACTCAACTGAATGCAATCGAATATGATAATGCAATCCTTTCAATTCGATGAATCCTAACTAGAGTAAGGAGAGAGTTTCCATTCACTTCCAACAATGCAAAAAATTGATCATTAAGAGAAAATTTAACAAATTCTCTAATGCACTAATTTCATCAAGAAAAACTAATGCAAATCAATTCCAAACCAATTTTTTATTTTTATATTTTTTTTGTGTAAATTCAAATCAAAGAAAGCTGATCTAAATCTACAATCGAGTTTTCAGAATGTAAACTATGCAATGGTAATCTATGCACAATTCACATGAAAAGTATGCAAATGTAATCTATGCACATTTTTCATTCATATTCTGAAACTGAGAACTCTAATTATGCAAATGTGATCTATGCAAGAGAATTCTCAAACACAAGATGATTCTAATGTAATCTAAGAACCAATCAAGTGCAAGTCGAGAAAATTGGGTGAGAGTTCCAAAGATCAAAACATAAAAACACTCAAAGGCGATTAACACTCATACACAATTTAGCCCCCCCCGGCGAATGAGGGGGAATTTTTTTTGCAAAAACAAAAGCAAAAAGATGCAAAATTGTGAAAAGACTGAGAGAAACCTCCAAGTAATGACCAAAGGAAATCAAATTAAGAATTTCTCAAAAAAGAGACTCAAAACACCCAATTGATGAAAGCTAAAAGCAGGAATGCTAATGAAACAAGTTCAGGTGAAAATTTTTGACAGGGTACTAAAGGATCTGGGCAGAAAACACTAAGAAAAAAAAACAAAATCTAAAAGCAATTAAAGCAAAAATGGAGTTTTCCTAAATTTTTACAGGAAGACGCAGGCAACCCGTTAGAACAGGCGCGGGCCCGCTCTGTGCAAACGGCAACAGCGCGTCCAAAGACGCACTGTGCAGTACTCAGAGGGTGCGTCCTTCTGGAAAAGTTAAGAAAAACCAAATCTACCTAAATCTAAAGCTAAGCCACCCAAATACTGATTCTCACAGTCAAAAATCAGAAAATAAAAATGATTTTCTCAGAGCAAAGTTCACACAAAGGAAAAGACTTTCACATTAATGGATTCCCCAGTGGAGTCGCCAATTTGTCACACGGAATCTGTCAAGGGTGCGGACACGACTGACCTTCCTAGAAGTCTAAGACATTCTAATGACAAACAAGACAAAATGGAGTGATCTTTCTCTAAATACACCTTTTACAACATGAAAACTACAAGTGTTTAGGCTTACCTTATTCCAAAACGCTGTTGTTGAAGTCCGTTCTTGACGATCCGGATGAGCTCCTCCTTCAAGTCAATTCCTGCAACCACAAACAATCAAACAATTACCAAGCACTTGCATTTCATATAATAAAACATATATTCAACATGCAGACCAAGGAACACATGAAATAACTCATTAACACAAGCTATTGAGAAAAATAAACCAGTTTGTATTAATAACGAAACAAAGAAACTCTTACAACCTGGCCTTGGTGTTGTGCAAGTTCCTCCCAGGGTCCATCAAGGGTTTTCCTCTACTTTGACAAAGCTCACCCTCTCCCAAGTAGAATCAAGTGAAGACAATCTCTCCTCACAAAGGCTCTAATGGGAGTCCTAATTCCTGCAGCATTTACCCAAAGAAAATGTATAGCTCCAACCTCTTCTCCCTCTGGCTCAATGTCTTTATTTATAGTGCTGTAAAGAGGTTATTCAGGTCCACTATCAATGGGATCATCCCCCTCTTTGGGTGGGATAGCTCCCTTATTGATGGGATAAGTTCCCCCTTAATAGAGATACATGAACCAACTGGAGGCGCATCCATTTCATCAAACCGACCTCTAGAATGTTCTAGAAGTAACCACAAGTAACTTTTTTAAGATAAACTCGCGCATTTTGCCTTTTACAGAGGGACGCACCTGTCCCTTAACATACAGAGCGTCCATGGACGCAGATTTTGTGAACATGGTCAGCGTCCCCGCAGGTAAGGCTAGAGAGAACCTGCGACCCCAGAGATAAACATAGTTTTTACAAGACTTTCTCTCTTCTTTGAGTTTGAGATGGATAACAGAGGCATGAGACTTGCCTAAGAGGGTAGCATGACTGTTGATTTGAGCCATACTAACTGTAAGTAGTCAAGGTGACATTTTTTAGTGTAACACCCTCCTCCTCCTCCTTCTTCACCATCTCACCATGACTTGATAGTGTACCTATTACTGCAATTCACTCATGACAGGACGACATCAATATGAAAACTCCTTAGTTTAAGATGATGCATTATTATCCATGAATTGAGCCCGAGACAAGTCACATACTGGGAGAAAGGGCCTAGTGACTACATATTATGTAGTTCTAGGAGACAGGGAGAGAGTCTGATCACTGAGAGTGTGCATAGCACAGCTCAGGAAAGACTGAGGGGTATTTTTGTACTATCCTCACTTAGGAGAAAAATTGCACAATGCCCACTGAGGGAAAATATTATTCAGTTCAATCAAGTAGTGGAGGTTGTGGGATGGAGCCCTAGGAAGACATAATGTGTAGTTTCAAGAGACAAGGGGGACTGGGTAGCTAGGAGGCTTGGAGAGAAGAATTGCGCAATTTCTGAAGGCAGTGAAATCCAGCTGAGGGAAGGAGAATGGAGGAAGAATCTACATAGTTTGGAGGCAGATGGAGGTTGGAATTTATACGCACTGTGAAATTCCAGCAGACAAGGAAAAGGCTTGAGGGTTGAAGATGTAAAGTGTGTATTTCAAGGAAAACTAGGAGGCACAACTGTGCAATTCTGGAGGTCAAGGGAGGTTTTTAGACTCAGGAATTATGCATAACAGTAGCCCTGAAGGGAAGGGACTATACACTATGCAATTCCAAGCAGCAAGGTCACATCCAAGAGGGCTAAGACTGCACAATGCATAGTTCAGTTGGGGCCGAGTGAAGTTAGGTTACCCGATCGGGATATTTTATGAAAATGTCTGTGTGGGAAGAGATATGGAATCATGATAAACCTCAACTGTTATCACATACTTAGCATACTTTGATGACAATAAAACATAGATAATCAGAACACACAAATAAATCATTCCCATTTGTGTGACTGCCTCATGATGAGATACGACAAGTGTGATACTTAAGATAAAATTTAGGACAATCGTGACGACACATGTACAACAGTGCTCAAGACTTTGTTTATGAATGTGATAGATGTTTACATAGTTGGGACAACTCATATACACAAATAATAACCTTCGAAACCACCAGAAAAGGCTCACAAACATTATACAATAGTCATTCATTCCAAAATATGACAGTCAATCCAACAAGAAAAAGGGGTCAAAGAACTTCAAGAAATATTATGGAATAAGCATGAGTGTTTGCAACAATCAAGGAAAAGACCAAGGAAGGCTCCAAAATTTGAGTGCAATCCAAAATTTAGGAGGGTGTTGCAGCAGCTACAACATGCTGGTTCAACTCCAGCTTCTCTGTCTTGGTTAGTTTCTTTTATGCAGGGCCTTGGTTCCTTAGGGAGTATTGATTCATCGCGCAGATCACTTTGGCCTTCCCACTTACCCCATGGGAAGACATGGCCCCCCCTATACCTTCCAAGTTGAACACAAGATAAGATTCAACATAATAACAAGGTTTCAAGTTGGGAAGAGTAGTTTGTCTTGTGAGCTTAATATTTTCAGAGTATACTTTTTCATCTCTGGTGTTGCTTCGCTGCCGGCAAGCCTAAATAGTACCTCGTCATAGTCATAAAGGAACACATACCTTTTTACACCTCCAGGGAGCCTGGATAGTTCCCCAGTAGAGTTTTCTACTTCACCTCTCTACGCAAGAATCCTTTCTCTTCTTTCACCTTTATTTATTTATTTAAAGATTATTGTGCATCGACAAGTATTTATTTTAGGGAAGAAGAGGGATCCCACCTTATTGAGAGAAGAAGAGGTTGTTACTTCATATAAGTATATAGAGACCTTTGATTTTGGTTTTCTTGTTTAGATTTTCTCCTTCTTCGTTTCTATTAATTGGATAAGCTTGAGAAAACTAGCATAAAAAGTGAGTATAGGCACGAGGTTTCCGGACTAGTCATGCGTTCATGGTTGGACCAAAAATCCCCTAATGGATGGATCATATTTTCCGTCAGAAATTTATCAGCCAAAATATATAACCAACATATGGAGGAGGGATAGAGGGCTAGCCAAATGCTAAAGTGTCACAAGCCTCTTTTCAATTCATCCACACACACACTTAGGAGCCACAACACAATCAGGCACAACGCTTATTCACATAACAAAACAAAAACAAAATTCAAGCAAAGAACAAAAGACTATGTACATAGTAAGGGGCACAACCTCAAATCTTCATTGAAAATATTATTTTAAGTCTTGGCCATTGATAGGGAGAGAGTCAATATTCCTGTCAAGTGATTGAAGATGATATGTGTGTTATCCAATCTTCTCATGTACCGTGTATGGTCCAATCCATGGGGACTAAAGCTTAGTGTGTTTTCCTTTGTCCTCGTGGGCTTTATCCTAATTTAAGACTAAGTCAACTACACTGAAGTTGTTTTTCCCTACAAACTTCCTATCAAACCACCTCTTGATATGACTCTGGTGGAATAAATTTTTTTCTTTAGCTTTCAACCTTTCTTCTTGTAGTTTTTGCAAAGTGTCCATCCTACGTTGAACTAACAGGCAAGGCTTGCCTTAGGACTCTTGTGATAGTTGGAGGGTGGGAAAGTAGCTTTTCAGCGGGAGGATGACTTCTTTTCTGCATACTAGGAAGTAAGGGGAGGTGTTCATAGAAGGTTTTGACATGACTCGGTTAGACCATAAGGCATTCACCAAAGCAGAGTGTTAGTTTCATTGTTCAGAGAATATGGTATTTTTTATGATGTAGATAAGGTTCTTGTTCATGGATTTAGCAAGACCATTCCCATACAGATAATAATTAGATGAATGCTTCACTATAGTATCATTTTCCAATGCAAAAGCATAAAGTCTTACCGATGAAATGTATGTTTCATTTAAAAAAAAAAGTGACATAGGAATGCCCAACCTAGAAATGATGTTTTGTTGCAGAGAGATGATGACTTCTTGGCCATTCACCTGTTTTAGTGGAACTACCTCTATCCACCACGTGAAATAGTATATAGCAGTTAAAATATAGCGGTGTTGCTTTGACGAGTGTGGGAAAATTTCCCCAATGATGTCCAATCCCCACTATTGAAAAGGTTCTTCCACTGCAATGGATTACAGTGGGCCTGCTGACCTCTAATTTTTGTCAGTACACCTTTTGATAGACCAGACACTTACAAGCATAGGCATGACCATCTTTGAACAATGTAGGCCAGCAAAATTCGGCCCACATAACCTTATGTGCTATAGGATTTCCTACGAAGTTTCCCCTAGATGGTCCATTGTGTAGATCATGCAATAGCTTTTCTGAATCGTGTGCCTCCAAACACCTAAGTAGTGATCCATTGTGGTGCTTTCTGAACAAAACCCCATGCTCCAACTGATAAGATAATGTTTTAAGTAAGAATTCCCTCTTCTGCCATGTGGAAAAGTGAGAGGGAATTATGTTAGAGGTATTGGCACACATCTGTGTACTAAGAGTTTTTGTCTGTAGTGGGGGAGGCTTGCTCGAAGTTATAGATCTCAATCTCTTGCTCCCATCCTATGAGCTCTTCTTCTTCCCCTTTCGTGTTTACTGCTTATGTTTATAATGAGAAAATACCATGACCCTTGATTGTGTGAACTAGCTTGATATCTAGATCATATTCTTGTAACCCCTTCATCCAATTTTACCTCCTTTCACCCAGCTCTCATTGAACAAGTAGTGACTTGAATGATGGGTGTGGAACAAAGATAACACAACAGTTCTTTAATAGATAGGGTCTAAAGTGCTTTACCACCTTGTACACTACATAAGCCTATTTTTCCATAGTGGGGTAATTAAGCTCTGGTCCTTATAGACTTGCTCTCATGAAGGAGATAGGTCGTTCATTGTTCAATTCATCCTTATGAGTGATAATAATAGCAAGAGAGGTATCAGAAGCAAAAGTGTAAAGCTTGAAGTATTTACCAAAGTCTAGTTAGTCGAAGGAGGGTGCTTCTACTATAGCTTGTTTGATACAGGTAAACACGTCATTTTCCCTTTTATCCAATTTGTAAACTGCATCCTTCTTCACCATATCTTGTATTGGTTTAACAATCTAGGCATAGTCGGAGATGAACTTATGGAGGAAGTCGATCTTCCCCAAGAAAGACTGCATGACATTCTTATTCACTGGGAAGGGAATCTACATGATAGTCCCAACCTTATCTGGGTCTACCTTGATCCCACTTTTAGCAATGATGTGTCCCAATAGATTACCCTCAAACACTAAAAAGATAATCTTCTTGGGATTTAAGGATATCCCATACTTATGTCATCGCTAAAACATCTTCTTCAAGTGGCATGAGTTGTTTGACCTCTATTTGGAGAATATTTTTACATCATCAAGATAGACCACTACGCTATGGCCAATGAGCCGATGGATGGCAATGGCCATTGCATGTTGTAATGTTTCACCAACATTGATTAGCCCAAACGACATTCATTGAAACACGAACATTCCCCACTTCATTCTGAATGTAGTTTTAAGTCTATCAAGATTTGCAACCAAAACCTAGTTATATCCTGAATATCCATCAAGCAAAGAAAACATTTTAGACCCTGAGGTTGTTTGCAGTATTTGATCCATGGACGGCATAGGGTAGTTATCCTTCTCTGAGGCGTCGTTGAGGTTCCAAAAATCTACACACTGGCGGATCTCCCCAAACTTATTCCTCATAGCAACCAAATTTGACACCCATGTCGAGTGTCACACTCTATATATGATACGAACATCCAATAGTATTCTTAAATCCTTCTCTATGAGAGGCTCAAGTATTGGAAGAAATTTTCTCAGTTTCTCTTGAAATGGCATGGCCCCTTCCTTTATCAATATTACATGGTAGATGATTTTCATGTCATATGTTTTGAGTTCATCCTAAGTCCACGTGAAGACATAACAATACTGCTTGAATAAGAGGATGAAGGATTGTCACTCTTGTGGTGTGCAACAAGTATCGAGATTAACATATTTTAGATCCTTCTCAGTTCCCAAATTGATCTTCTCACACGATAGAGTGGAACTGTGGTTCTTGGCATTGATGGGTCCCTGGAAGCGGTTCTGTAGATCATACATCTTTTCCAATGATACCACACCCTTGGGGATGATTTTCCATATACTTGCATTGGTTGCATCCTGCAATGATTTTTCATTCTCGTCCTCCTCGATCAATGCATCTTTAAACATGTCAGCGTTCGCCATAAAATACAATATTTGTTGGTCATCATAAAAAATGTGTAAGTTAGTGATATTATCTGGATGAAAGGTTTATAAATAGTTTCATTAGAAAATTTGTCCCTTAATGGTGAAATCCTAGTAGAAGTGTCCGCTAAGGCATCCACAACTGCATTACACATTCTTGGAATGGAAAGTATATTAAAATATTGGAAATGTAAGATAAGACGCCATACCTCTTGTTGATAACTTTTAAGATGCGATGACACACAATTTATGGTGTTATGTACCTATCACACCACGATTTCTGAGTCACCTACCACTTTCATAATGGTAATGTTGAGGTCAATGGCCTTCTATAGGCCCAAGATGAGTGCTTAGTACTCTGCAGTGTTATTCATGCACTTGAATTCCAAGCACTAGATATCAGATGTTTTCTCTATAGCAGGTTTACTAACATGCACTAGATCTCTCCTGCATTTTGGAATCGTCGAAATACATAGTCCAAACATCATATGTACAAGGACTGTGAACTACAATAGTACGACCACTACTACTACTAGCTATTCAGAGTTCATTTCACCAATTGGACAAGGAAGGAGATCCAACTATGTGTCTAGTGGAACTAGGGATGGCTCTGCAAGATAACACCCCAGTTGAGTTTCCATAAAGTAATTGCAAAATAATAATTCTATGAAATCCATTGGCTCAGTGTGTATGTTCAAGGGAGTAACCATGTGTTTCATATATCTCTTTGATTCTACCCAGATTTTATTATTTCTTCCTTGTACAGAAGCCATAAGTGTGACCAGTCTTTGGCAAAGTACCCTTGAAGCTTGTTAGACTAGTCTCTACTCAGTAACACTCTTTATGCTTCCGAAATCTCCACAATCACTATGTTGATACATTGGTGGACTCTTCCATTAGATGATAAATGGATGATGACATCCCCGAGTTCACCAATTTCATGTAAATGAGTTATGTCTAGTTGAATAATATATTCATCTATCCTTTCCCATTTAGCATTTGATTTTCTTGGTGACATATAATGGCATGACATTCACTGATGCACCTGAATCAACCAAGAAATTGTGTACATTGAAATTGAAGATTTCGAACGTTAACAAGAATGGAGGGAAGAGTTTGTTTGCATCCATCGTGAGTGCATTAAATACATATTCAAGAGTATCAGGAGACTTACTAGATCCCTTTTCCAAAGAGGTAGCATTACCTGTAGAGGTTTTCCCAAGTGCCCGTAGAAGGATATCCCACTGGCTTGTGATCTTTGTGAGTTTGAACATGGATATGTTTGCACGAACCTTCTTCATATCCTTAACAATGTTATAATCCACAACAAGAAGATTGACTGAGATGTCCGAGGATGGAACTTGGTTTTTGGTTTCTAGAGGGATGGTTTTTTCATTATTGTTGTCAAAAACATTTTGTTGAGACTGCTTTCTTGGACTTGCTCTAAGTGTTTTGTGCTGAGTTAGTCAGTGGGTTAATTTTCCTTAAAAAAAATCTTTGAATTTTTGCTTCTGAAACTCAATTATGGTGGTCAGACCTTGGCTTCTTAGGTTGTATCGATTGTTATTCTTATGGGTCGGACCGTCACTCATAGGATGCTTATCGGTAGTACTCTTTTGGGTTGTGAGAACGCAGTTAAACATGTTCACTGCATGCCCAACACTTGGAGCTTCATCAGTTGTAGTAGCTTCTTCCTTCTCTTCATCAAGCTCAGTCTGCTCCTCAGCCATGACTGAATCAACAAGTTGTGCAACCATCCTACTCATGATTTGGTTCCACTGTGGGCATGTCTTTTCTGAATGATGCTCTTGATGAAATGTGCAATATGAATCTGTGCCTATTTTCTCAATATTCAGGGAAACATTGGAACTATGCGGACTTTTCCAGTTGGTTACTGCTACTTCCAGAATATATATTCCTTCTGAATAGGTACTTGGGGGGCTTTCTGCTCATGGTAGTCTCTCTTGTCCGTTGTTTGAGTTCAGCGATTTCAATGGTCAGGGACTTAACTAGACGAGTCAGACTTTCAAGATCATTTGGTTTTTCCTCATTAGCCTTGGTCATGGAGGCCTGGGACCTCTTACTCGTGTCCTTGGAGTCTTTTGTTGATTCATCATCTAAGATGACTCCAACATCATGTAAGTCCTTCTCAAAGGCAATGGCCTCTTCGTAGCTTTCATTCAATGTTTGTTTTGTAGTTCTCTTTACAAACTGCACAATATTTTTTGGTAAGGCAGAAATGTGGTAATCTATGGTGATGGAGTCATGAGGTTTTGTATTTTCTGAAAATTTGTTCAAAATTTGATTGAAACTTTGGTTGAAATCTTCACTTTCTTCTTTTTCTCCATCTTAAGATTACCCAGCTCCTTTAATAATATGGCAGGGGTCTTATCTTCGGAAATTTTTTCAAGAAATATCTTCTTGAACCCCCTCTAATTCTGGATGGAGTTTGGAGGAAGGTTGTGATACCATACAAAAACTCTACCATCTAAGGTATAGGGAAAAAGTATGCATGCAACATCATCGTAATGTACCTCAAGTGTTTGTAGATGTAGGTAAAAGTTATCGAGGTGGTCTTCAACCTTCACTACCTTATCAGGGTCATACTTCATCAAGAGCTTCTCTGAATGCCTTGGCATCTTGTGTAGGACACCCAAAAGTGCTAGTGGGCTCTGAGTCATCCAATCCATATTTTGATCTACCATGTCTTCCTCTTCTTTATCCTCCTCTTCCTTTTCCAAATCTAATGGTTCTTCATCCTCTTCTTCTTCTTCTCTACCCATCCTGCTAAGAGTTGAGCCTGAGAGTAAGGTGTTGCCTTTGTTACCACCGTGAAAGAGTGAGATCTCTTCTTCCCACCATGAAAGAGTGAGGGCTCTTCTTCCCATGCCAAGAGTCTACTAATTCTTCAAGAGTGGGAAGAACTGCTTCTTTAATGAATGAGACTACAATCCCGATGGAGGTGGTCTTGTTCTTATTTAGAGAATATGGAAGATGGATTACTCCCGGAATCAATCCAACAATGTTTTGACACTAACAGGAGATGGGTCAGATGGTCTGAAGCTGATTATACAGGATTTAACATTCATTCCTAGGCTGGGAAGAGTTACCAACTTTAGAAGCATGAGTAGGGGAGGTGGAGTGAACATTGTTTCCTTAACCAAAATATGGAATGATGGGGTTGGTGGATCTATCAACCATAAAATATTAGTTTCCCTCCTAGCACCAGAAATGTTGACAGTACTGGACCTACCAACATTAATGGGATCTCCTCGATATGAAGTCCCAATCAGACCTCACACCATTTGGTGTAGGATTCCCATATGGTATAAAGGCCCAGTCACCAAATCCTTAAATATTTACCTTAGCGCTAGCTGTCAACACAAGAGAGTGATGCAATGGTGTCTTTGAAAAGCAAGGGGAGTGTGCCTAGAGAGTGTATAGTGCAACTATGTCGAGGTTCTTCTACTGAAAGGTGGGGGGGGGGAATAAAAGTGAGCCTCTAAGTGAGAGGAAATATTACCACCCAAGAAGAGACACACATGAACTAGAAGGACCCGTCTAACATTTAGTGGAATAGTCCATAGCAGATGTGACAGCCATTACAACCAAAAAATAAGGAAATATCTATCTAGTATCCTATGGAATATTCCACAAGGATGGGACAATGATAACGACTATTACAACACATTATCAATAATATGAGCACTAAAATAAAGGAAATCATTCAACTATATTAGTACATGTGAAAGAAAACATGAAATACAAACGTACACAGAATAGTTTTACAAAAATTCATATTCCATGCATGAAGAATATGTTGGCCATTTTTTTATTAAGAAAAGATTTCAAGACAAATTTTTACAATGTACATCACTAGCCTCATTTGTGGGACATTGGAGCCACTCCTTGCTCCTCAAAGAACTATGTGATCTCTCTAATAACTTGCGAAAGGAGCCAAGGTGAAAAGCCTTTTTCTCATACAATGAGGGGCTGTATATCACCAAGGGGTGATGCTTCGCCCTTGTGACTCTTTGACTACCCTCATGAATTTTCAACTTCCTATGACTTTTCAACTTATATGACTCTTCATATTCATGTGTATCCTTTGGACTTCCACTTTACAATAAATTTGATTACAATATACATGGTCCACAATAGTGATGTGGTATATGACAACTCATGACATGACTTCGCATGACACCGTTGACATGGACTGGCTCGATGATGTGTCAATGTCAAGTCACTATTGCTACTGAGTGCTAGATGTCTTCTTGGATATGATTTATCTTCTCCTCTACATAGCTTGGTGATGTGGGGTCTTCAATGATCTTAAGTCTTGAATGGTAGCTGCAAAATTGTGTCCCTTTTCTTCCTCTTGATAGATTTACTTGTGAGTTTAGCTACAAGAGATTCTTTAGTCATGCTTCCCTCTTCCTTCTCCTTCTTCGTCAACTTGCCATGAATTGATAGTGTACCTGCTCCTTCAATTCACCCATGACGTGATGACATCAATATGAAAACTCACTAGTCTAAGATGATGCATTATTATCCAGGAATTGAGCTCAAGACAAGTCACAGACTAGGAGAAAGGGCCTAGTGACCATGCATTGCATAGTTCTAAGAGACAAGGAGAGATTCTAATCACTAAGACTGCGCAGTGCACAACTCAAGCTAGACTGATGGATATTTCTGCGCAGTCCTCACTAAGGAGAAAAATTGTGCAGTGCCCACTGAGGGACAATATTGCGTAGTTCAAGCAAGTAGTGGAGATTGCAGGATAGAACCCTAGGAGGATAGACTACACAGTTTAAGGAGGCAAGGGGTTTTGGGAAGCAGGGAGGCTTGGAGAGTAGAATTGCGCAGTTTCTGAAGGCATTGAGCTCTGGCTAAAGGAAGGACACCGATTTGTGCAGTTTTGGAGGCCAATGGAGGTTGGGATTTCTGCATACTATGTAGTTCAAGTAGGCAAGTAAAAGGCTTAAGGGTTAAATATGCGAAGTTCATAGTTCAAGCCAAACTAGGAGGCACAAATGCATAATTCTAAAGGTCAAGGGAGGTTTTTAGACTCAGGAATTGCGCAAAACAACAACCTTGAAGGGTTGGGATTGCTCACTGTGTAGTTCCAGGAAATAGGGTCACATCCAAGCGGGCTAAGACTATGCAGTGCATAGTTCAGTCGAGGCTCAGTGAAGCTACGTTGCCTAGTAAAGAGATTTCTCGAAAATGGCTAAGTGCAGGAAGGGAGATAAACTCATGATAAACCTTGATTGTGATCACACACTTAGCATACTTTGATGAAAAGACAACATAGATCATCGGAGCACACAAAAAATCATTCCCCTTTGTGTGACTTCCTCATGCCAAGATATGGCAAGTGTGATACTTAAGATAGACTTTAGGATGTCCGTGAAGACACTTGTGCGACAGTGCTCAAGACTTTGTGTATGAATGCAACAAATATTTACATGGTTGGGAAAACTCATATACATAAAGATTGACGTTCGAAACCACCAGAAAAGGCTCATAAACATTATACAATAGTCAAATATGCCAAAATATGACAGTCAATCCAACAAGCAAAATGGGCCAAAGAACTTCAAGAAAGCTTATGGAATGAACTTGAGTGTTTGCAACAATCAAGGAAAAGACCAAGAAAGGCTTTGAAACTTGAGTGCAAGCCAAAATATTGGAGGGTGTTGCAGCAGCTACAACAGAAGGATATTCAAAGTGGAAGTTCATATGGTTAAACTTGTCAATATAATATAAAGGGAAGTAGCTCATGATGTCACCATTAGAATCATAGAAGGACAACCGAAGTATCAACCTATAGGTTGGACAAATTCATCTCGCAAGATAGAAATATCATCATGCATCATCTTGATCAAGGAGAATTCATAGAATAAGGATCATCAAGATCCTTTGTTGGAATCCTTATTAGAAGGGATCATCATTCTTTGAAGAAGCGAGTGTCTCATAGATAGTCTATATTCCACACAGTGTGGGATCCACAATTTAGAAGGATGATGGTATGGTGACAAATATGTGCATCATGTCAAGTTGGTTAAAGTAATTTCATCCTCAAGCAAAGAAAGAAAGCTACCCAAAGGAAGTTTGGATGACCACATGAAGGAAATGGTAGGTACACATTTGGTAATAGATGGATAAATTCATGTGATCATATGGTTGCAGAGAGAATGGTTGAATGCTCTATCTCATGAGCATGATTGAAGAAGAAATAATTCTTCCATTAGAATGATGTATGAAGAAATGTATACAATGTGCCCTGAACTCTTCTACATATTGACATAATATGACCTCATGAATAATATGAGGAAGTTGGCCACCATGGTTTCAATGATGAAGAAACTATGTATGGATGATCTTGTGGACGCCATATGTGAATAAGGTGAAAGAAGAGTTCGTATAAGATGTATCTATATTCACATAAGATAATATAAGTAATTAAAATTTGATAAATAGAAGGATTAGCTACAAAATATCCATGAAGAAGGTGTGAAGACCCTTATGTGTATACTAGAAAAAGAAAACCTTGGTATGAATGCCTTGGAGATGGATTCATACATGTGCAATATGTTGATGTTGCTAGAATATGACTTCATGATGAAAGCCCATCATAAAGAGGTAACCTTGATTTAATGTTCATTTTTTATTTATTTTTAGGAAACATTTGGTTGGGTTGAAAGAAGGCTACCGAAAGAGGGTTGTATAAGTCACCTATAACTAGTGCTCATGAGATTGGATGGAAAATCATAGATAGAAATGATCCATTAGGACAATGCCAATGATGATGATTTTTATATCCATTTTTACATTACTCAACACCACATTATCCACATATCCTTGACTAAATACTAACTTAGAATTCATTTCATCAAGGAGGTTCTTAATGGCATTTGGATCGTTGAGATTTTCTTTCTTTTGGGTATAGGAGCAATGGATTTTTTTTATTGCAGAACCCTTGGTTTCCATTACCATTCTTAAATACCTAACAATATGAATGAATGGGTTTCAATGTTGATATGTCCGTAAATTACCTTGGGACAAGTCTTCCTATGAATTACCTGTAAGTGGCAGTATTGATAGTCCATGTTGCTAAACATTGCTTAGCGTGTTCGGAGTATGATTAGCTCAGAACTTGAGAGACACATCTCTATCACTTCCCAATGAAGAGAAGGATGACATGACTATTGGTTCAATGCTATGTTTCATTGAAGGGAAGTGATTGAAAATATGGTCAATGCCCTACAAATAAATTCTAGAAGAAGAAGGTTCTGTGATGAAGAAATTGAAGTTCATGAGACCATGTCGAAAAAAGGAGCCCTACGATAGTACCATGATCTCCGCCGAAGAGTAGATAGTTGTTGTTGGTAACAATTCCCTAGTTAAGAGGGAGTTTGAGTATATTCCTTTTATAGGAGTGAGTAGATACTCCCTAGTTGAGAGGGAGATATAGAAGCATCATTCTTGTCTTCATGTTGTGAAGAAATAATGGAGGATTGGGTAAGAATTTGAAATTCCAATACTCTTTGAGGATGTGATAGGGCATCTAATAGGTAAGAGCAGTCAAAGAGGAAAATCCTTGAGGATGTGTTAATCCAAGATAGGAATGGTCCTAGAAGGACATAACTTGTGAACATTAAGATGGGGTATGTGCCTTGAGAGACAATGATGATGTTGTCTATAAGTCATTGTCTCGCCAAAATTGTGCTCTTATCTTGTGGAGAGATAGATTTGTTAGTCAATAACTTTCTATGTGACAATGGTGGTTGATATGTGAGATGGAATGATATAAGCTGACAAGATTGCTTATGAGATGGCTTACCAATCCGACTCTTCTTATGAGAATTATGTAGTATGATAATTTCCAAGTACCTTGTATGTATTATGAATACCTCCATAGTTAATAGGGATTGTCAAAGTATGTAACTAGGTTTGGTCTTTTGAAATATGAAATGTACTCTTGATTCTTGTATTTTAAAAATTATCATTATTATTTTTGTAGCATGGGATTCATGCCCAAGATCATTTATTTATAGGTCAAGCACCCATTGAGTGCTTCTAGGATTTTTCATAGAGTCAAGAAGTCAAGTGATTCATTGTAATATATGAAAGACCCCATTGTGCACTTTGTATCATGTGAAATAAATTTGTTTGAGTCATAAAGTATCTCAAAGATCCCTCCAAGACAAGTCGGCCTACACATTGTGAGAAGTCAGCCTATTAGGGATCTCAAGTAGCCTATAAATAAGGATTAGTGGGCCTCATTTGAAGCACATTGATTAAGAATTCAAGTATTTTTATTAGAGATAAGAAGAAGACCTTATTATCCATTGAAAAGAAGAGAACAAAAGGAGAGGTGAAATCAAGGTTTTTAGAACTATTTTTGGGTTGTCATCCTCCACATGTGTGAAGACGTTAGGGAATCACTGTGACTAACGCAAGACCAAATTGCAGTCACCTCAAGTAGCAGATTTAAGTATATAAAAGCATCAAGTTTACAAGCCAATTAGTCAAGGAAGATGTTGTTGCTCCTACAGATAACCTTGGGTTGAGGAGAAGGGTCAGTGCATAGAAAATCTTAGTGTGTCTTAAGGATTTATTCATTTTGTTTAATATTTAGATACAAAATTACGAAATATAGTCCACTCACCCTACTCAGAAGTAGATTCAATATACACTTAAACAATATGTCATTCCCAAGAATTAATGTTCAATTATGGTGGCCAACACACAAAGAATGCAATTTCATTAGTCGTTGAAGTATAGGTGAAAGAGGAAATACAAGGAGAGAAACCCAGTGTAGAGGGTTGGACACACACATAATCATATGCACCAAATTCTAGTAGAATCATGAAAAAAGATAAAGGAAATGAGGTTCAAAAACCATCGAGCACATTTTAATGCCTTCAATCCCACACATTACAGGTACCATTTTCCATAGCATAACATAGGTAAATCTATTATACAGTATTGAATTCTAGTAGCTACAATTACACAATTCCTAAGAGGAAAGAAACACATATGGAATAATAAACAAAGAAGGAATTGTTGGACATAATACTGAGAGGGGGGTGAATCAGTATTATCAGATCAATAATTTTATTTCCCAAAAATATTTATATATGCTACTTCAACTAAGTGAACTAGCATGTATATGCGACTCTACATAAAGAAACTAGCGTATATGCAGAGTACTTTTGATTTAGACAATTTATCATGTATTGAGCTTTAACCAGTATATCAGAGAGTTATTAGACAGTGCAATAAAATCATAATAAAGCATCACACATAATCAACACACATGAACACCAAGATATAAGGTGGAAACCCAATGTGGGTAAAAACCACCTACTACTGTCGTCTCTGTCTTCTTTTAATAATAAGAAAATTTGTTTACAATATTATACTGGTGCAGACTCATACCAGTACGCAAGCACCCACTTGCAGAAGGCTACAACCTTCTCTCATTCTCCAGCTACTACTAGAAGGGAGATACAACCCCCTAGCTCTTGTACTAGCCAATATTTTTACCCATACATAGGTGCCAGCCTACAAAAAAATCCACTCTTCTACCAGGGACCACGTTTCCTGAATTTTCAGACTGGATACTTCTGGAACACAACACCACAATCTGAAGGCCACGTTTCATCCAATTTTGATACTAGACCCATCAAAAAAATTGAAACTCAGAAAATCATAACTGCAATACAACCATCAAATACATCTGCATCAACCAATCAATTAGACTCAATCATCACTTTCTGGATTAACCACAACTGAATCAATCAATCATTGACAACCCATCATCATTGAAGCAAATCACAATCAATCAATCTGATCATTTAGAACACTGTTACCAGAATACAGTCACCAGAACACAAAGCAGAACCTAGAACTCTGCAACAACAAATAGAAACAACTGAAACTTTAAACATCATGATTCATAAGGTATACGCTACTTCCATGTGTCGAACCAGTGTGTATACACACTTTTACCAAGGGTAACTAGCGTACATATATGCAAATTCCAATTTATGATGTATACGCTAATTTGATATGCTGAACCACCGTGTATATGCTCTTTTACTAAAGCAAACCTATGTACAGATCTATAAATGCTAACTTAAAACATCTCAACTATTACAGACTTCAGTGATACCCAGATCATCACATTTACAAAATAAAACATGCGTCAGTATTCAGATCTAGACTATTCAAGATCAAACCACATAATAAGAAAACTTTTAAGCCTTTATGATCCCGGTCCATCAACCTTTTTCAACCATATAGGTGCCTCCTTAGATCACATCAAGCATACCATCAGATGCTCATTAACCTACATTTATGATCCGACACCTCATAAGATATTCAAAATACTTGCACACCCTTGGCCTAATGATCTTCTCCTCCTTATATAGTTTTAGGCCTTCTTCAATACCATGGACCAAAACTACTTAGGACCAATACCTTGGACCAAATACCTCAGACCAATTACCTTGGGTCAAATACCTTGGACCAAAAACTTTGGTTTTCCAAGATACACGCGCTTTTCCTTCTGTGAAAAGTGTGTGTGTACATGTACGCTCCTTTTGTTCAGTAAACCTACATGTATACGCAACTTGGACAAGGTGAACCTACATATACCTCTCTTTCTTCATTCTTTGGAGTCTGATCTGTAATTCTTTGTTGTTGACCTCCTGCACTGTGATCTTTCCTTTGAGTAAGTTTCCATCAAGGACAACACGTGTATCATAATGCCAACAATATCCCCCTTTGGACTTGATGGCAACAACAACACCAAGTCACTCTCCCCCTTTGACATCAAGAGCAAAGGGTGGACCAAGAATTATGTTGTCCATGCTCCCCCTGAGTACCTGCTAACTTCTTTGATTGAGCTCCCCCTTTGTACATGTTGAGATGCACTAAACCATCCATGCTCCCCCTAAGCATATGAAGAGTCTACAAAAATATCTTTTTCAAAAGAATAACATGACTCTATAATTCAACTAAGTGAGTATGACCTTCCTATCACCAATGAATCATGCATACATCAATTTCCCAACCACGTGGGCATATACCAAATTTTACTCATCGACCCAACCAAGTGGGGATATACCGATTGTTTATACATGGTAGAAATATAATTACATCATCCATCCCATGCAAAGTGGGTATACAAATTACATCATTGGTCCAATAGGACTTATTATTAAAAAAAATATCACACCCTAGGTATAATTATCTATAACCATAGTTGTATTCAGCAACCATAATGCCAACATTGCAGAATCTGAGTGAAGGCTAATGCTCCCCTTGAACCTGTGCTATCAAGGCATCTTTTTCAGTCAGATAAAATTTGGTGAATAGGGAATATCATCATACAGAGCACCCATATCAGAGCCTACCGCACTTTTTTGCTTGTCTAAAAAATATATACGCTCCTCAATCCACAGAACCTGTGTGTGTACGCGGCTATACTTCATGAAACACGCATATAATAACCTTTCTTGAAGGATTTGGATTTAACAACAAGATGATGCAACAAGTACTCCCAACTTTTGTCTAAGATATTCAAATGTGTCTCTGGGCAGTGGTTTAGTGAATATATCAGCAACCTGTTCTTTGGAGGGAACATACTCCAATTTGACCTTTTGTTCAAGCACTTGTTCTTGTAGAAAATGGTATTTGATGGGTATGTGCTTGGTCTTGGAGTGCATGACTAGATTCTTTGAAATACTTATGGCACTTGTATTATCACATAGAATAGAGATGGGTGGAGTACATGTGATCTGAATGTCTTGCAAGGTTTGCATCATCCAAAGTAGTTGTGTGCAGTAGCCACATATTCTGCTTCAGCTGTAGATAAAGCAATTGAACTTTGTTTCTTGCTGAACCAAGATATTAACCTGGGACCCATATAGAATGCACCACCACTAGTGCTTTTTCTGTCATCAACACTTCCTGCCCAATCTACATATGTATATGCATGAAGAGTAAGATACGTATCTCTAGGATACCATAAACCAAAGTCCTAAGTTCCTTGAAGATATTTGAAAATTATTTTGACTACCTGAAGGTGGGATTCCTTTGGATTTGCTTGGAATCTTCCAACTATTCCTACTGCATGCATGATGTCAAGTCGGGTACCTATTAGATAAAGCAGACTATCAATCATGGATCTGTAATTTGGTTGATGTACTACTGCTAATTCATCATTTGAGTTGAGACTTTTCAAGATCTATTTGAGATATTTGGTTTGTGAAATAAAAATACCATCTTTGTTTTGTTGTACTTGTAGAGCAAGAAAATAGGTAAGTTCACCAAGCAAGGACATTTCAAATTCTTGCTGCATTACTAAGGAAAAATTCTGAATCATGGATTCTTCATTGCTACCAAAAATGATATCATCAACATAAACAATAATAATTAGCAATTCATCAGTTTCAATCTTTGTATATAGATTTCTATCTGCTGAACCTTTTGTAAAAACTTGTTGGTGTAGATATTTGTCAAGACGGTAATACCAGACCTTTGGAGCTTGTTTCAGAACATAGAGGGCCTTTTTGAGTCTACATACAAGTTTTTATCATTTCCAAGAATAAATCCTTCTAGTTGTTCAATATAAACTTCTTCTTCTAAATCTCCATTTAGGAAGGCTGATTTTACGTCCATTTGATATACTTTGAATTTCTGAAAGCTAGAAAGAGCAAGAAACACCCTTATGGCTTCAAGTCTGGCGAAAGGTGCAAAGGTTTCTTCAAAATCTATACCTTCTTGTTGAGCATACCCTTTACAAACAAGTCTAGCCTTGTTTCTAATGACTTCTCCATTTTCATTCAGCTTATTTTTGTATATCCATTTCGTTCCTATAATATTTTTATCATGAGGTCTAGGAACTAATTACCAAGTATCATTCTTTTCAATTTTCTCAAGTTCTTCATCCATGGCCTTGACCCAACACTCATCTTTGCATGCTTCATTTACATTTTGAGGTTCAGTGGAGGATAGTAATGCTAGATAGCTTGAGGTCCCTGTAATAGTTCTTCATGTCTATACACCTGCCTCTTTTTCCCCTAAAATTTGAGTTTCTGGATGATTTTTGTGAACATACCTGGACAGAGTCTTTTCTTCTACCATTATATCTTCTTCTGGTGCTTCATTTGTTTCTTCTTCAATATCATTTTGATTTGATGTGCGAAAATAGTCCCCATCTTCTTCATTGTCATAAGCTTCTGTTTTTATCTGTTTTGGATTTTTGCATGCTTCATCAACTACAACATCAATGCTTTCAACAATTTTTCCAAGCCTTTTATTATAACATTTATATCCTTTACTTCTGGAAGAATAACCAAGAAGAATACCTTCATCTGCTCTGTGTTCAAACTTACCAAGTTTTTCATCAGTCCTTTTGATATAACATTTTCTTCCAAAAACCTTAAAGTATTTTACAGTAGGATTCTTACCATACCAAATTTCATGTGGAGTTTGAGTGCTATTTACTTGAACATTTGCTTGGTTGAGAGTAGTTACAGCGGAAAATGCAGCTTCACCCCATAAGGTTGCAGGATTTCTAGATTAATCTAGCATAGCTCAAGCCATTTTTTGAACAGTTTTGTTCGTTCTTTCTACCACTACATTTTGTTGAGGATTCCTTGCGATGGAGAATTGCCTTTTTATTCCATGTTGTTCAAAAATTCAAAGAATTCATCCAAGGTAAATTCCCCTCCTCGATCAGATCTGAGGCATTTGATTTTTCGATCCGATTCATTTTAAACCAAAGCTTTGAAGGCTTGGAACTTTTCAAATGCTTCATATTTATGTTTTAGAAGACCTATACAATGCATTCTAGAAAAACCATCAATGAACAAAATAAAGTATTCTTCTCCACGAGGTGACATTTTCCTTGATGGTCCACATAAATCAGTATGGACAAGTTTAAGAGGCTTACTAGCTGACCCTTCTTTTTCAATGAAGTGAGCTCTGGTTTGCTTACCTATTTGGCATGGTTTTCATATTGTATTTTCAGGGATGCTGATATCTGGAAGATCATGAATAACCTTGAATCTACATGCTTTTCTTATTTGAGAAAAACTTAGATGTCCCAATCTTCTATGCCACAACCAGTTTTCATCATTTTTGCTTAGATAGCACTGTTATTGTCCTCCCTTGATTATGTATAAGTTGTTTGGAGCTCTTGTACCTTTGATCACGGTCTCTCCTATATCAAGCTCATGAACAACACATTCGTTTGATCGAAACACCACTTCATTTCCTTGATCACACATTTGAATGACACTCAACATGTTATGCTTTAAACCGTCTACATACATAACATTTCTAGCTTTAACCTTTTCTTTCAAGAAAATAGAGCCTTTACCTTTTATGGCAGCAGGAGTGTCATTTCCAAATGAGACATTATTTTCCTTTTCTAAGGAATTATATGAGTGAAGTTTTTCTTTGTCACCTGTCATGTGTTTTGATCATCCACTATCGATGTACCACTAATTTTCTTGTCCTTCTGCATACAAGGTTATACCACATCTTTCTGGTTGAGATTCTTTCCTTCTCCATATCTTGGTGTTTAATGGAATTTGCTCCTTTTGAGATGTTTGCCGAAATTTGCTCCTGCATTCAGATTCTTCATGACTAAAGTTGTTACAAATTGAGAATTATATTTCATTTTCAAGAAGAGAAAAGTTATTATAGGAACTTTTCTTGACCCCGGTTACATTCCTTTGATTTTGTGCTTCTCTAGTCATGATGGTTTTGTAAGCAACGCATTGAACAACTTTTTTTCCAAAATTATGACATGAAAAACATTGCCCATTAAAGACGTTCCTACGATTATCGAATATATTGACCTGGTGATTGTAGTTTCTATTGATATTCATCTTTGGAGCAAATTAAGTATGATTTACCTGAGGTTGGTTGTGTCTTCTATTCATCCTTGGAGAAAATTGAGTCTGATTACTTGGTTATCTACTTTATGCCTTTGCTGACGATTTCCATATTGTTCAATGGTCTTTGCTGCATCAAGATAGCTTTTAGTGGAGGTTGACGACTTCTGTGATTGAGACGCTTCTTCAGTATATCCAAGACCCATATTTATTAGAGGAGAACACTACACTTTGATAACTTTATTTAAGTTTTCTGATGCTTTAGCAAATCTAAGATTGAGAGATTTTGTTTTCTCAAGATCCTTTCTTAGACCCACAATTTCACATTCTAGTTTTTCATTGTGTTTTTCTTTTTCAACAAGTTGGTATGTCAAGGTATCTATAATCATATTCTTTTCTTCTAAATAGATTTTGAGTTTAGATATTTATTCATGAAGTTCATCCTCTTCTAAAGCATCCCAAAAATTATCATCATCATAAGCCATTAGAAGTCTATATTCATTACTATTTTCATCTTCATCACTATTTGATAAACCATCGCTATCTTCATAAGTAGTAACTCTTTTTATTTACAACTTGTTTTCTATTCCATTTTTCATATTCCTTCCCTTTTTCATATTTATCTTTATGAGGACATTTGGCAGCATAATGACTGACTCTGCCTCAAGAAAAGAATTTGAAGGGTAGCTTACCTCTAAATCTTCTAGAACCCCATTGAAGCTTCTTGAAAAAGTTTACCTCATCTTCTTCTTCTGAATTATTTCATGATTCATTATGTTCTTCCTTTCCTTTTTCTAAAGTTTTAAATGCAACTTCTCTCACATCTGATGGTCCTCCTTTTCTCTTCTCAAAGGCCGTTAAGATTCTGTGAAGTTGTGTCATAGTGATAGTCTACAGGTCCTGTTTTTCTTCTATGACAAACACTTTTGATTCAAATTTAACAGAAAAGGATCTCAAAACTTTCTAAACTAAGGTAACTTCCTTTATTTCTTCACCCAGATTATTCATACAATTAAAAACCTCATCTATACGTAAGAAGTAACTAGCTATACTTTCATCACTGTGCATCTTAAGAGTTTCATACTGAATTTTGAGAGTTTGAACTTTAGCACATTTTACCTAAGAGTCTCCTTCGTAGCTCAGAATGTTTTTGCTCCATATTTGTTTGGCTGATTTGAGCTGCATGGCTTTGACAAGCTCTAATTGTGTTAGACTTCCCAATAAAGTATTGACAGCTCTGGCATTAGTTTCGTATTGCTTTTTACCTGTCGTATCTATGGGAATTGCTGTTGGAAATGTATATTCTCCTTCCACAATTTCCCAGACACCCATTCCAAGTGATTGTAGATAGGTCGTGGTTCTAATTTTCCAATAAAAAAAAATTCTCCCATCAAAGATTGGCGGTCTAATGGATCCCGCGCTTTCTTGATTACTCATGATGATGGATCTCCCATCAAGCAATCAAGCTTCTTCTGAAGGACCTGCTCTGATACCAATTGTTAGAAATAATAATGAGAGGGGGGTGAATCAGTTTTATCAGATCAATAATTTTATTTCCCAAACAGATTTATATACGCTACTTCAGCTAAGTGAACTAACGTGTATATGTGACTGTACTTAAAAAACCAGTGTATATGTACAGAACTTTTGATTTAGACAATTTATCATGTATTGAGCTTTAACCAATATATTAGAGAGTTATTAGACAGTGTAGTAAAAGAAAAATAAAGCATCACACATATGAACACCAAGATATAAGGTGGAAACCCAATGTGGGTAAAAACCACCTGCTGCTATCGTCTCTGTCTTCTTTTAATAATAAGAAAATCTATTTACAATCTTGTACTAGTGTACACTTATACTAGTACGTAGGCACCCACCTGCAAAAGGCTACAACCTTCTCTCGTTCTCCAGCTACTACTGGAAGGGAGCTACAATCCCCTAGCTCTTGTTTACTAGTATGTAGGTGCCAGCCTACAAAAAAATCCACTCTTCTACCAGGGACCACCTTTCATGAATTTTCACACTGGATACTCCTAGAACACAACACCATAATCTGAAGGCCACGTTTCATCCAATTTTCATAATGGACCCATCAACAACATTGAAACTTGGAAAATCATAACTGCAATACAACCATCAAATACATCTACATCAACCAATCAGTGAGACTCAATCATCGCTTTCTGAATTAACCACAACTAAATCAATCAATCACTGACAACCCATCATCATTGAAGCAAATAACAATCAATAAATCTGATCATTCAGAACATTGTTACCAGAATACAGTCACCAGAACACAAAGCAGAACCCAGAACTCTGCAACAATAAATAAAAACAACTAAAACTTTAAACATCATGCTTCATAAGGTATACGCTACTTCCATGTTTCGAACCAGCGTGTATATGCACTTTTACCAAGGGGAACAAGCATACAGATCTAAAAATTCCAATTTATGATGTATACGCTACTTTGATATGTTGAACCAGTGTGTATACACTCTTTTACTAAAATTAACCTACATACAAATCTGTAAATGCTAACTTAAAACATCTCAAATATTATAGACTTCAGCCATACCCATATCATCACATTTACAAAATAAAACACGCATCAGTATTTAGATCTAGACTATTCAAGATCAAACCACATAATGAGAAAACTTTTAAGCCTTTATGATCCCAGTCCATCAACCTTTTTCAGCGATATAGGTGACTCCTTAGATCACATCAAGCAAACCATCAGAAGCTCATTAACCTACATATATGATCGGACACCTCATAAGATATTCAAAATACTTGCACACCCTTGGCCTAACGATCTTCTCCTCCTTATCTAGTTTTAGGCCTTTCTCAATACCATGGACCAAAACTACTTAGGACCAATACCTTGGACCAAATACCTCGGACCAATTACCTTGGGTCAAATACCTTGGACCAAGAAATACCTTGGACCAAAAAATTTCGTTTTCCAAGATATACACGCTTTTCCTTTATTGAAAGTGCGTGTGTATGTATATGCTCCTTTTGTTCAATAAACCTGCGTGTATAGGCAACTTGGACAAGGTGAATGTGCGTATACCTCTCTTTCTTCATTCTTTGGAGTCTGATCTATAATTCTTTGTTGTTGACCTATTGCACTGTGATCTTTCATCTGAGTAAGTTGCAATCAAGGACAACACCTGTATCATAATGCCAGTAGGAATTACATACTACACATCTCAATGCTTGGAATCACCAAAAAATTATTCATTAATCTTCAAGAACAACATACATCTAGTAAGCTCCAGAACCTGAAAAAATTTGTAGGAAAACTACAGCCTCTGGGATAGAAAATCAAAACTTTACTAATGAGTTCCTCTTCCCTTTTATAAAGAGAATCCAAACAAAATAAGTTACAAAAATATCTTGAATTTATACACCTGTCTAGGATAATCGATTGTGTGAGTGTACCAATGGCCTAGATATCCTAATTATTACATAACCGACTTGGTTCCTTCTTGAAAATAAAATATTTACAAAATTTCAAAAATATAGTGGTATGTCATAATTTCCAAATCATGAAAATATCTATTGTTGGCTCACTTGATCTCTCGAAGTGGACCCATGCTCCACTACCTAGACTCGTAGTGGGTTAACCACCTGGTCACACCTTTGACATAATGTTTGAATGTCTAGAAGCATCACCGACTATCGAGGGGAACGAGGCTTGATTTTCATCTGGTTGTTGGAGATAGCCTCTCACAATGGTGGAAACATTTGAAGGGAGATGTTGGTAAGTGACTTTAAAACTAACCAATTGGTGTGAGGTTTGACAAAAAAATGCCAATTTGATTTGAGATCAATTTTACTCAATTACTTAATATTTTTAGTGAATTTGGCCCCCTATTCAATCCAATTCTTGAGAAAGCTTTCAACATCTGGCAGGGAATCCTCTAAATAGCTAGAGACAAGATTTGATTCATGTAAGGATTCATTAATGGATTCAACTATGGTATTTGACATTTCAAGAGCATCACTGATGAGTTTTTTAAATTAACGTATCTTGGCTTTCCATCTCTTAAGAAAGACCGATTTATGCATTTCATCAATTTTGGGAAAGTCATATTTCCTCCCTTTAGCATTATCTTTCCATGTTAGCATTTCATTGAGATCCTTCTTGGCTTCATCATAACATGAGATCATTTATACTAACTCACTAGTCAAAGTATTTCCCAATCTGCATTGTTCCTGAATCAAACTCAATTTCTCACAAAATAGTTCTTGTTGCCTCTGTAGTTGTACATTTAAATCATGGGCCTCCTATTTGAAATTCTTCAGTTGAAGGGTCCCAACCTATAATTGTTCTATTTTTGGTTGATATTCTAGGAGTTGTTTATATTTTTCCTTGATATCCTCTACATGTTGAATCCGAAGAGAGTTGAACTACTTTTATAGTTATGTCAGTGTAATCACCTTTTGATCTAATTGAGATTGCCAATGTGCTCTCAATTTTTCTTCCTTATTGATGAATGATTGTTCCATAGTGGAAATCTTCTCATCCTTCTTCATTAGTAATTATTTTACTTCAATCACTTTGTCCATGGTGGTAGATGAATATGCACTTGTGAACTGTGTTAACTTTCCAAGTTCATCAACAGGGGAAACTAAAGTATCCTTCCAGATAATGTCAAGAACAACTTGTGAATTTTTTCCTAGGACTAAGGCCTAGGAATTATCTATCCCCCTTTTCTTGCTTCCTCTTTTTACCAGTAGTTCTTGCATAGGGATGTAAAAAATGTCCATTAGAGGGATATCTTTAATGTTGAGGAAAATCTCTGAAGTAGGATTGATTGGAATAATCTCTTCTTCAGGATGGGTAACCAATGGTGTCTTCTCAACTATAGAATGCTATCGCAGGGTGTACTTTTGAGAAGAGGGATTAGTTAATGGATCTTGTTGTTTAAAAACATTTTCTCCCTCCATGATCTCTTTCCCTTGTTCACATTTCTTGGACTATTTTGAGGCTTGATAAAACTAGTCCCAGACCTGTTCCATGCTTGGTTCTACTGTATTCATCTTTCCTCTAGGATTTGAAGAACTAGTTTTTGTTGTTTGATGTTTTTGAGGAGGAAATCTCCTACTAAGTAGATGTTGTAGTACCCTTTAAGTGAAAAGACACCGAACAATTTGAAATAAACAAGTTTAAATTGTAACGGTCGATTCACAGGGGTTTATAGGTGGGTAAAGGAAGAGATGAAGTGGAGGGGACATGTGGAAGAGTTAGATTGGATGGAGAGAAAGGGGGAAGGGCAATGTATTAAATGGTTTCATGCTCACATAGTGGTGGTCCCAACTGTTGATGTAGCCATGGCATTGTCCCGATAGGTGGGGGGCTCATCTAACTTTCTGCAGCCGTGTGCTTGGGTAAGTTTGGAAGCAAGGCTTAACCCCATAGAATCCATCATAGTCGGTGATATACAAGATTCACTTTATTGACTCTGACTTTTCGGGGGTAGGCATTGGCTTAATGGTTGCACTTGTTACCTCGTCAGAGCTTCTACTGCGTGACTCCGCTTTGAGATGGATCGGGATCCACACCCCTAATTAAACATTGTTTAACCATTTAAATGTTAAAGCGAGGGGAAGTCCCACTTAACTATATAAATGAAAAATAGTTCCAATTGCCCCCATTTTTCATGAGGGTCCCATAACTCTATTACTTAACAGATCTCAAGAATATAGAGTGTATTCTGTCATTGTCCCTTGATGCTCCTTGGTCCCCGACTTCTTTTGGAATTGAATTAGAAAGTCACGAGATTTTGGGATTCCAGGATTCTGAGATTCAGGCCTCCAATTTATGTTATGGGGCTTCGTCATTAAACAACCTGGCTCCAACAGTTAACAGATGCTTGGTCCCCTCATCCCCGAATTTTTTTCAAATTGATTTTCTAATGAGTTACGAGATTTTGGGGTTGTGGGGTTTCCAAGATTTTTACATTTATATGACCAACTTTGACTACCTCTATATTTAGACCGAGGAGGCCATTAGAGGACTTCTTTATACCATTGGAAATATCTTCCAAAGAAATTTCTAGTTGAGTGGGTCTGATGTGGTCTTTGAGCTCATTTGTTGCCTTGGAAATGGCTTCAAACTCTACTATTATTTGCACCTTGACCCTTTTCTATAGGAAGAATAAAAGGAAGAGGAGAGTGCAACATCGGCTCCAACTACGGACAATGTCTTGTTGGCACGACACTGAGAACCTACAAACTAGTATAGTTCTTAGGTATGGAGCTGAAAATTTATACAAAACTAAAAATTAAATAAACCCTTCGATACTTACAATGAATCACTAGTATTTACAATGGAAGTGGATACATGAATTTAGTGTTGGAAATAATTCTTATGGTATTTTCATTCTTAGGAAGCTCAAACACTTCAGCATCTAGATTTTCTAGCAAGAATGTGTTGTTACCTTTTATTTCAGAAATTTTGAAGGGCCCAAACCATAAAGGATCAAATTTTCCATGTTTTCCTTTGTCTTCTCTCCTGATATCCTAGCTAAGCACAAGGTCACCTGGCTAGAAAATTTTGTCTCTGGCCTTTTTATCGAAAATAGCCTTCATCTTGTCCTGGTACTTGATCAAATTCTGAGTGACTTGTTCTCTAATTTAATTTAGCTCCACTCATTGATTTATCCTTGTAGTTAAGGGATTAGGTTCCTCCTCTGCATGCTGAATTAATTTAGCCACTGGCATAGCCAATTGACTAGGGAGAAATGTTCCCAGTTTTTCTTATTCTTTGTAATAGTTTTCGTTAAAATTCTCACCAAAGGCTTCTTTGATGACTCTGCTGACCCATTCCCCTTTGTATAATAGCTAGTAGAGTGAATAAGTATGACATTATACGTTTGGAAAAAATTAATGAGTTTTACAAACTTAAACACTTGGGCATTATCAGTCACTATCTTCTTCTAACAACCAAATATAGCAAAAACATTTTCTTCAAGAAATTGTATAACCACTGAATCCATTATAGTCCAAGTAGAAATGGATTCCACCCACTTTTTAAAATAGTTAGTAGCTATCAAAATCCATTTATCTTTTCCACTTAAAGGTGGGTAAATCTACCCAATGAAATCTAGCCCCCATTGTCTAAATGGTTCTTCCACGAAAACAAGAATTATAGGAAAGGGCGTCAATTTCTTATTTTCAACAAAAAATTGACATTCCTTGCGACCTTTTACCAACCTATAAACATCAAAAAACAAGGTAGACGAGTAAAAACCCTCCTTTAAGATATTATGTGTTGTAACTTTCCAACTATAATGGCCTCCACTATCACAACCATGGTATTCATTTATAGCCTCTGGAATTTTATCTTCTGTTAAGCACAACAATAATACACCAACAAGATCCTTCCAATACAACTGACCATTTGTGATAACATATTTCTGGGCTTTCATTCTCATAAACTTATATTTAGTTTTTTCAAAACCTGTTGGACAACTAAGAAATAATAGATATTGGAAAATACTTTTGTACCAATCTAAACAAAGATATTTATAAGTAATTATACTATCTTATTCACTAGATTGGATCTCCTTACCTATTACATTTTTTCTAGAAATCTCAACAAAAAAATTTATCCTCATTTCTTGACAGTTTTCCTCTGATAAGATCTTGGCTAAACTCTGCCCATTTATTAATTTAGTTGGCTTGATGTCCATGTTATACTCCTAAACTTTGGTTATCCACTTGCCTCTCCTACCCTCACTGTCTCCTTGTGTGAGAATGTCCTTTACAACTATTACGTAGAAAATTATCTTAGACTGCAAAATATATGTTTGAATAGCCTTCAAGGCCATAACAAGAGCATAGACCTATTTTTCTAAAATGTCATATTTTAATTTTGCATCTCCCAACACTTGGCTAAAAAATGCAACCGGTTGTTCTTTCTCTTCCTTTTTTTTCTGCAATAAGACAACTTCAACAATGTTAGGGAATGCAAAATAAAAGATCAGAAATGATTTTTGATAATTGGGACTAACCAAGATTAAAGCCTTTCCAAAGGCCCTTTTAATTCTTGAAAATGATTCTCTTGCCTCTGTAGTCCATTTAACATCTCTGTCCTTTTCCAACATGTCTATAATCTCCCTCACAATCTCAACATAGTTGGGCACAAATCTCCTCAAGAAGTTTATCCTTCCCAAGAAGACTTGTATCTCCCTTTTATTTCTTGGAAAAGGGATGGTGCTAATTTCTTCTACCCTTTTGGGATTTATTTTCACTCCTTCTCTTGAGACTACATTCCCCAATAGTTTACCTTCTTTGAGAGAAAATTGATATTTCTTTGGTTTCAAGGAAAAACCATACTTCTTCCATTTCTCAAATTGTTGCAAATGTTGTAAATATTATTCATCAGAATTTGAGAACACTATTATGTCATCCAATTAAATAACAAAAAAATTATCCTTCTCCCCAATGAAAGATATATCCATTTTCCTTTGAAAGGAAGCACCAGCGTTCATGACACCAAAAGGCATTCTGGCATACATGAATGTCCCCCAAGGTGTGAAGGTTATCATTTTCTGATCCTCAGGATGCACAATAATATGGTTGTACACAAAGAACCCATCAATCATGGACAATCTTGATGACCCCACCACCTTCTGAAAAATATAATCCATCTTGGGCAAGGGGTAATTGTCTTTTAGAGAATCCATGTTTAAGTTTCTGAAATCCACACACAATATAATCTCTCCATTTTTCTTCCTGATAGGCACCAGATTACCCACCCAATCCAAATATCTCAAAGGTACATTGATCTTGGCCTGAAGCACCTTCCTCACTTCTTTCTCTATAGACGAAGAGAAAGGGGATTGATCTACCTGTGTTTTTTTTGTAAGGTTTGAATCTAGTTTCAGAGGAATTTTATGTTGAATAATCCTAGTGTCATATATTTTCAAATCATCATAAGACCACGAAAAGACATTAGCATACTCCTTGAACAAGTCCACATACCTCAGTTTGTATTCTTCTAGGATCCCTTTGTCTAGATTAACCAATTTAGGTTGTTTCTCTATGCCAATGTTGTAATCTTTTGTATCTTCCTCATACTCCTTCTTTGTTGGTTTAACTACCACATCATTAGTATCAAACATTTTTTCCAATGAATTCGTTCCCTTTGGAATTGTGTTTCCCTTTAATTGCAAAATTATTTGCCCAACTATAGATTCTTCCCAAGGCACTTTCTTTTCAACTTCTTCAATTTCACCTATATCTTCATCTTCCTGGTCAATCAAAAAATTGGAAAATTGTCTTATCACCTCAATAAGCCTTTTAATATGATCTTGATCCTCAAAAACCTATTAGTATTTTACAGTATCTAGTGTTTAAGGTTTTTACCTGACCTCAACTTCATATCTGAGCAGGGGATTTTGTGTTGGCTTGAAGGTGTTGGTTGTTGTTGCTAAGGAATCAACCATTCTATTTTTCTCTCTAGGCAGAAATGAAATATTAAATGCCAACAATAAATTCTCAATCAGATCCCATACTTCATTTCTATAAGATTTCAACCTTGTGTGATTAGATTTCCATCGATTCCTAATTCTTCTTATAATCGGTTTGCAATCTCCAAAAACTATCAAACATTCAATTTTCACATCTCTAGAAACTTGTAGGCCCAACATCAATGCTTCATATTCAACAATGTTATTTTTAGTGTCAAATTCCAACACATATGAAAGAGAGATGAGGTTACCTTCAAGGGATATCAGCAACACTCCTACTCCATTTCCTTCCTTGGAATAGGCCCCATCGAAGTATAACTTCCACACATAGCCAACTTTCATTTGATGTTGATTGGCTTGTGAGAGAATTTCCACTTGGGTATCATCCATAAAATGATCATCCATTTCGAGCATATAGCATGAAAGATCTTTTTCTTGGCCATATACTAGAGAATTTTTTAGATTTTTTTTATTTTTGTGACAATATTCACAAACTTGGTTCCTTGTATAGCCTATGTTATTCTCCACCAAATACTGGAACAACGAAATAAGTGAGACCCAGTTTGATGGACCCTCCAAGCTTCATTCCCCATGATCTAGAAAGAAGCATTCTGAATCTTGCAGGAATATCTACAACTACAATATTCATTACCACACTCTTCATAGGAATTTGAGTCAACCTAACCACCAAATCCTTGATCATCCCAAGGAATTTCACTCTTTTGGAATCAAATGCATAAAAATCCTTATATATCCTTATTATCTACAATCCCAACTGACCCATGACATACAAAGGCATTAGATCATAAGAAGATCCCGAATCCAGCATACGATTATGCAACAATGGATCATGAATCATTAATGTAACATAAAATGGAGGGGTGGAAGGGAATTTCTCCTCCACGTGTGGGTCAAACATAACTACATGTATCTATTCCTGAAAGTTTAAACTATCTTATGTTGAGGTGACATGAGGGACATCCATGAATTCAAATATTTGCCTCTTATAGGCAAGTTGTTTCAAAAACTCAATCAAAGGGACAAATATCTTCATCTTTTCTAGTTCTTTTTGCATACTGAAATAAAAATGATTCTTCTTGAATTTTACTTGGTCTACTATCTCTTTACTTAATTTATGCAATAGTTTATGTAGCACAGGTCATTGGGCCCTATTTTCTGTAACACCATCCTCCTACATCTACCCAAGTAACAAGCTAACTAGGGTAAACATGTGACAAGAGGATACTGTGATGGGATTCAACCTCCTATGTGAACTTAAGGAAGTGGAATCAATGGAAACATAACATAAAAATACTCCACATCAACAATATGACTCCCAAGAACCATCCCAACCTCTCAGGTAACTAGCCCTTGGGTCCCACCAATGGTTTAGACCAATTAACCCTCGGACGCTCCCATGATATGGGCATGCATGTGTCTAAAAGGCTGTAAACACTCCCACAACATGGTATTCCAGGGTCCAATGACTATTTTGCTCAGTTTTGTGTCAGCGTCCCTCGGATTTGAGCCACGTTTTCAGGCCAAGAGCCTAGGTCACTTCCCATAACTAAATGACACCTTTAGAACAAAAAGATAACAAGGGAATGATGATTCAAATGCAATTACTTGAACAAGGGCTTGACTGGACACCTGCATCCATGACAGGCATTTCTTCAAACATATTAAAAATATGTAATCTACAAGTGTAAACAACATATTGATGCATAGGGATCTCATACTTATCTGAGAATCGCTAAGAAGCATTGTTCCCTTATACCATTAGTTTCATTATCATCTATTAGGTCATAGATACATTGTTCATTCATTTACAAATCAAAAAATGAGGAGAGCCACACATCATCACTGTCATAATACATCCTTATAACCAACATAATAACAATAGAAATATCAAGGATACATCAGCCATAAAATCCACATATAAAGTAGTACATTTATAGATAATATATCAAGGAGAGAACCTCTTATTTATGAATGAAAAATCCAACCCTGGATGGGACTACCACATTCCACCCGACCATAGAATGGTTGAACCAATTATTTCTTCATTCATTCACCCTCATGCCATATTCCAAGTATGAATGTGGGACTCAAACCAAAAAAACCAACTAGGTCATCCCTAGGTTAAACCACCTCACCCTCGTTAATAGAAAACAGGCTTTACCATAATCCACACCAGATCACTAGGCCAACACAATAAACATGTAATAATAGGCATCGTGATCTCCACCAGATTACTAGGCAAAAACAAGCATGGATGCCACTGGATTTTTTCACCTACAATGTGAGGAATTTTCATGTTTCCTAGTCTCTCAGGTTTTACTACAATCCACAGTCTGATCCAGTGATCACTAGGCCCTAAACCGAGACACCACCCTCTAGGTGTTACCGTATATCTCATCATTCACCAGCAAGGATTCCTAGGCATAATCAAGGGAGCCCACCTCTAGGCTTTACCATACATCCCACCATTCAACGATTGAGGATTCATAGGTCCACCAAGGCAACACAAAATCTGGCTTTACCACAACCCACATTCTAGTTCAGGGGTTACTAGGCCATGTGTTCTATCATTTGAAGATCCACCTCACTCAACTTAGAATCCATCTAGAAACCTAGCTCAACCAGAGCATGAGAACCCCATCACACCATGGTTATCCGTAAATGGAAAGCCTAGGCTGAAAACACTGTAACACTTGGAAAAACCCATGCCATAATAGAAAAAGAACCACATGCAATACCATGCATGCCAACTCTAGCAAGAAAAACACACATGTAAATTGATACCTACAAAGAATCATGTTGTAGCTCTTTGATCTTGTTCTTCCTTGTTTTCTCCTTCCTTCCTCTTTCCTTCTTTACATTTCTTAATTTGATGCCCAAGTGCTCCAAGAAAACTCTAAGTGTCCAAGAGTGTGAGAGAGAGAAAGATAATGGGAGAGCTCCAAAACTAAACTAACAAAAGGTTACAAATTGATTCTCAAAAACCTTTTTATCAATCAGGCCTCTATTTTCTTCATTTTCCTCCTCACATGTAACCTGTGACCTTTCACCTTTATTTTCCCTTAATTTCCATTATTTTCATAAATAAATGTGCCAAAAATGTCATTTTTCCTTTCCAAAGCCTTTGTCATTTCCTTTTCCAATGTCCTTAGCCATAATAAACCAATGAACACCCACTAGGATGTTTTTCCAAACATGCAGCTTGGAATAAGTGTTCCATCAATTATGGTTATTATTTTTTCCTTTATTAACTTTTGTTACATGGAATTTTTACCAGGGTTGTTACAGAACCCTTCCCCTTGGGGGACACCATCCTCGATGTTCAACCACACCTATACCTCAGCAAAACCACTGAAAAGAAAACATATTTCCCGTGGAGCTTAATAACATAGCTCGATGTAGTATTTACAATGATCACCCCACTAAAAACAAAACCAACATGACAACATAATGACATGACACCCATACTTCTCCACTTATTGGAGCTTTATAACACAACTCATGGAGGTATTTACATCCATATACATATGTACATATATCTAAAAATCACACCAAAACATATGCCAAAACATATACTAAACAACATACCAAAATTGATTTGCCTCAACTGGAAATCAATGAAGGATACATAGCCCGCATTTGATATTCCATATACCATGTAGCTTCATTGGGTCCAAAATTCTCCCATTGCACTTTAACCTGCATAATTTCTTGGTTTCAGAGAATGAGCACCTTTTTCTGCAATATACACTAAGGCTCTAGATGGAATTCTTCATATGGCTCCACTTGTAATATAGACCAGTCAATCACATGATCAACATCTTTAGCATACTTCTTAAGCAATGACACATGGAAAACATCATGGACTTTCATTTTCAGAGGCAGTGCAAGTTGATGGGCTACTAGTCTGATCCTCTCAATAATCTTGAAAGGTCCACAAAATCGTGGTGCCAGCCTGGCACATGATCCAATTTGCAAGGAGCTCTTCTTTGGTTTGATGTGCAAGTACACCTATTCCCAAAACTGGAACTCCTTGAAAAACTTGTTCTAATCTGCATATCTCTTCTGACTATCCTGTGTTTCCTTTAGATTCTTCTTGATTACCTATATTTCTCACTCCATGTCTTCCAACATGCCCAGTCCAATCAACACCTTGCTAACTGGACCACTCCAACTTATGGGAGTATTACAACTCCACCATACAATGCCTCAAATGGACTCATCTTCAAATATTCTTCATACCCATTGTTGTAAGAGAACTCTACCAGTGGAAGATACTCTTCCCACTTTCATTATTGATGCATCATGTACATATTCAACATGTCCCCAAATATCTTGTTTACCCTCTCAATCTATCCATCATTATGCGGATGATAAGTTGTACTCGAGGCCAACTTTGTTCCCAAACTTGCAAAAAACTCCTTCCAAAACTTGGAAGTGAACTTTGCATCCTTATCTGACACAATCTTCTTCAGAACACCATGCAATCTAACCACAACTCTAATGAATACTTGTGCTACATCGCTAGATGAGAATGTAGACTTCACTGGAATGAAGTGCACTAGCTTTTTCAACCTTTCCATAAAAACCATGATGGAATCATGTTGTCTTACTTTCCTCGGAAATCCTATGATAAAGTTCATGGAAATGACCTACCATTCACATTTTGGAATTGCAATCAGCTGTAGAAGTCCACCTAGATGCTTATAATCTACCTTCACTTGCTGACAATCAAAACACCTAGCCACAAACTCTGCTACATCGTTCTTCAAATTCGACCAATAATAAAAATTCTTAATTGCAGTTAATGTTTTCTGATAACCGAGGTGACCTAGATATGGTTTCGCATGAAACCCCTTCAAGATCACCTTCTTGAGCTCACTATTGTCTGTCACATATATCCTATATCATGTCCCTAAATCTAACCAATCGATCTATCGTGAGACAATAGTCCACATACTGGGCACCTACACCTGTACCTATACTCTATTGCAACCTATGCACAATCTCCATATACCTGATATCCTACAAGATCCTATATTATATATTTGTCCCATAGGAACTCATAGCCGCTATATGATTTACCTGTATCTGCCTGCTAAGAGTATCAAAGACCTTGTTCTCCTTTCCTTTGATGTATCTGATCTCAAAGTCAAACTAACTTATTTTCGCCAACCATCTAGCTTTCTTGACGTTTAGATTCAGTTGGTCAAACAAGTATCTCATCCCATTGTGATCACTCATCAATACAAAACCCTTGCCGAGAGTATAGTGCCTCCAACTCTTCAATGCATGTATGATCCTTGCTAGATCAAGATCATGCGTCAGATAGTTATGCTCATGCTTGTTCAGTTTCCATGACCCATAGCACACTACCTGTCCTTCCCGCATAAGGACTCCACCAATTCCTCTCTTGCAAGTATTCGTACATACTATAAACTCCTTTTCTGTATTTGTGATCTTTAACATTGATGCATGTGTCAACAATTGCTTAAGATACTCAAAACTGACCTCACATTCCTTTGACCATTCAAAATTCTTACATTTCCTCTGCAATGATGTAATAGGATAAGAAATCTATGAGAATTTCCTGATGAACCTCCTATAATAGCCTGCCAACCCCATGTCAGGCGGAAAGAGTCGATTGTGCGGACACAACCAACCTCCCTAGGAGCCTAAGACTCTCTAGTGACAAACAAGACAAACAAGAGCAATCCTTCTCTAAACATGCATTTACTATACGGGAAATCAAGTGTTTAGATCCTACCTGTAATCCAACGCTGTTGTAGCAGTCCAGCTCCGCTGATCCGGATGAGCTCCTCCTTCACTTTGAAACCTGCATACACTAACAATCAAACGATTAAATAGCACTTGATAATCTCATAGAATAAAACATATTTAACACATAGACCAAGGAATACATGAAACAACTCATAAATAACAAGTTATTGAGAAGAATGGACTCATTTGCATTAATAGGTAACAAAAGGAACAAATACAACCTGAGCCTTGGTGTTGTGCAAGTCCCTCCCAGGGTCCATCAAGAGTTCTCCTTTACTTTGACAAAGCTCACCCACTTCCAAATAGAACAAGCAAAGATGGCAATCTCTCCTCACAAGCTTCTAAATGGGAGTCCTAATTCCTGCAGCATTTACCCTTAGAAATGTATAGCTTTCAACCTCTCCTCCTTCTGGCCCAATGCCTGTACTTATAGTGCTCAAGAGGAAGTTAATCAGGTCCACCATCAATGGGATAATCCCCTCTTTGGATGGGATAGCTCCCCTATTGATGGGATAAGTTCCTCTTTGGTAGGAGTGCATGAACCATCTGGAGGCGCTCAATACACATCGAACAACCTTCTAGAATGCTCTAGAAATGACCACAAGTGACTTTTTAAAGATGAAACTTGCGCATTTTAACCTTTTTAGGGGGACGCACCTACACCTTTACATACAGAGCGTCCAAAGACGCAGTTTTTGTGAACATTGGGTGCGTCCCCGCAGGTAAGGTTGAGAGAACCTGCGTCCCCAGAGATAAATACATTTAGAAAGACTTTCTCTCTTTTTTGGAGTTTGACATGGAAAGCAGAGGCATAAGACTTGCCTAAGAGGGTAGCATGACTGTTGATAGAGTCATCCTAACTGTAAATGGTCATGGTGACATTTTTTAGTGTAACAGATTGCCCCCTAAAGTGCGAAGCCTGAAATAGATTAGGGTTTTGTATTATCTAGGAAGGGTGAAGCGCTTTATCATTTCAAGGATTATCTCGTGGAGAGCCTGGTCAGAACCTGCAATTTTCAACACAAAATACATGTATAAGATTATATCATCACTGAGGTAGGCATTCCCATACTCAGATTAAAACTTTAACTAACAGACTAACTATTCTGATACAGGAATGATCTTGCAGTACATCATAATCATAGACTTTTGTAGACACAGTATGGGCGCAGCCATCTGTTTGTGATTAGTCTACTTAGATAATGAATACAAAACTCCTCGCAGCCTGGATGGTAGAAACTAGATCCAGGGTCTTCATTTCTACTTCTCGAATTGGTACGATTCTAGCCATGCGAATAAATGAGTTGATGTCGAACATGGTAGAAACCACTTGATTACCAGTCGATGATGTAAACTGTTAACAAGCGTGAGAGAGACCACCAGTAATGTCAATGGTTCTCAAAGTACCCAGTACAATCCATGAGATGTGAATGAATGAGTTGATGTCGAACATTTCACGGAATCCTTTGATCGAAAGTCAATGATGTAAACTGACGTCAAAGGCGAGAAACCTGCCATTGATGCATGCAGACTTCAAGGTACTGACGATCTCTAAGTCATCTCTCTAGATAATGTGCTGATGTCGATAGAAAGCGACTCGTTGCAGGCAAGCCTGCAACACGAAATCATTGTTCAAGTTGAAGAAATGTTGCTGTAAGGACTGACTCAGGGATGGTCAAATGGATGACAAGTATTTTGCAGATGAAAGTTTTACTTGCAGACCTCTTGAACACATAACGACACGACAGATGGCTTGGTGATGAATAATTCAAAGTTAATCCCCGGAACCCGGTTAAAGACTTTCAAAGTGGTTTGATCAACTGTGAGGTAAGGATTTCCCAACCCAAGTGAATGAAAAAGTGTCGTGTTCAAGAGTGGTAATAAAGTTTCTTCTGAGACAAAAGGTAACAAATAGGCTCATTCTTCTCTCTTTTTCCCCACCATTTCTGGCAAGTACCTCTTTATTTTTAACAAGCTTGAGGAGGATAACATATGCTTGATTATAAGCTCATCCTTCGGATGAGTCCAACCTAGTTTTGATTCGAACCCTAGGAAGGAGTGGTTCGTTCCTGTTTGTAATTGAACAGGTCCTTTACTGTGAAATGTTTAACGAGCCCAGTATAGGAGAAACTCGGCGTTTTTCAATTTTAGAGAGTCTGAAAAACTTAAGAAGACTCCAAGTTGAACTTTTTCGTAGATTTGTGTCCCTCAAGCCCGAAAAAGTATAAAATAATACCTGGGGGAACCGCTTGATCTTGCGACCAAGGAGTACTTTCATAATTAGTGTCACTGACCTGAAAAGTAAAAAGCAATCAAGGACACGTCGTTTTATTTCCGTATTGAGTTTGAAACGACAAAAACCCGGCAATCTTTTCCTGATTTTACGGTCAGAAAAGAGCTATAAGGGGACCGTCTTTTAATTCCGTTTTAACGAGTGTAAAAGAAACGCTCGGCAATATTTTCATTTTTTAGGAGTCAGAAAAGGGCTTAAAAGATGACTCTGATATTTTGGTTCGTGAAAAATGACAATTTTCCCTCTAAGTCCCTTTGTCCTGCACAAAAGCAACACATTACTCATACCTGTTTAAGATAGGCAAAAATACATCGAAAAACATCTTTCCGTGGTGAAAAATGAACAAATTCATCCAAAAAACCTATAAAAAGACTTTTTACAATATCATTTTTACCATTTTACTATTGAGGTTGAAAAAAGGGCTTTTGGCAAGAAACTTCCCGTGGTTGCTGCGGAAAATCTGACCGTCAGAATCGAACGCCGTCTCTTCCAGGTATTTTACAACATCCTACTCTTCAATTTCATCCGATTAAAATTGATTTTTAGGTTTTAGTTTTGTTTTTTGGGGGGGTTTAGGTTTTAAAATGCGCCCCTCGGTGGACGCAGGTGCCCTTCGGGTGACCTGCGTCCCCCGACTTTTTCCTATACAGGAAAATGGTCCGGGGACGCAGCCCACCTTCAGGCCAGCTGCGTCCAGACGCCCTGTGTTGTAAACGCAGGGTGCGTCCTCCGTGAAAGGCGGATTTTAAAACCCGAATCTCCACAAATAACCATTCAAATTTCCCCAAATCAGTTCTAATCATTGTTTCTTGGTGTGTAGGGCATTTACCATGTTGGATTGGAGAGAAAGAGAGCACGAGGACGTTGATTTAGCTGCAATTGAACATCAACCTTCCATTGATGCCCTAAAAGAATGCGGGCTATATAAATACTGGGCCATACCTGGCATGAGGGCTCAGGTGAGATTCTTAGAATGGCTGGTTGAGAGATGGAACGTTCAAGAGCAATGCTTTTACATAGGAGGGCACCAGCTCGAGATAGAGCCCTCTGATGTATACTTTCTCACTGGCTTGCCAAATAGAGGTGAGCAACTCAATCTAGCCGGGACTAGGCCGGGTGGCCAATCCCTTGTTAGTCTCCGGGAAGATTGGTGCACACCTGGTGCACACCATTCGAAAGGCGTGGAGATCAAACACATCTCTCTGCGTGAGCTCAAAGTTATAGCGTTCACGGTTACCAGAATTTGCGGCGCAGCCGCTTTACACATTGCTTCCGGGTCCCAAATGCGGATGGCAATTGACTGTTACCAAGGCACCATTTTCAACTGGTGTGATGCTGTGTCGGCTAATGTGAAGAGCCAACTGACTAAGGCAAAGAACGGACGACTGAAAACTTTTGGATATGGGCCTTTAGTCGTGAGCTTTGCCTTAGAGAGAGTTCCGATGCTGATCCCTCAGCAACTCACTGTTGATATCTTGGGTCCTCGGGAGCCAAAGCTGGTACGATGGGTTGCGGTGATGGCCCGGCATCCTGACGAGGGCGCGGCAGTTGTTCGATTTTCTGATAGTTACTTTCACTGGTTGGAGGACCAGGTTTTCTCGATCCAGGACTTTCCGTATGCCGGAGTAGATTTTCGACATGATCCGGACATGGTTCTTCCACAGGGAGAACAATGGGATGACAGAGGTACTTTATTTTTCACAAGTTTTCAAATTATGTATTTTTTTTTGTTTTTATATATATCGCCTCAAAACTGACAGTAAAAATTTTCAAAATGCAGATGTTGGTCCACAGCGCCCAGCCAACCTCCGGCCTTTTGAGAGGAGACATCCAGTTGCACCGGTACCGGCCCCACAGGACGCGGCGGCTGCAGAGGTACTGGCTGAGTTGGAGCATGATCTAGAGCGTCTGACGGCGGATATGCCTGAGACTACCATGGATGATATTCCTATCAGGCTTCAGCGCTATGTAGTCGCGGTCCCTGGACCGTTTAGGAAATTTTTGCGCAAGGTAGCCCGTGCAGTGGTGTCGTATAGGGAGCACCACCAGTGATTGGCTAGTCACTTTGTAGACACATGTGACATTTTTGACTTTTTTGTACTCTATCATTTTTGCCGATCATAAGGTGTTTTTCAACCTATGATCGAAGACGATGTATATTTTTTGACACACTCCTATCTATATATATATCACTATTACCGGCTTATCTTGTTTAACATATGTGATGAAATGTTTTTAAATTTACTTGCATGATTATCGTAAATGTCTGTCTAACATTCGAGAAGCAATTGCATCTGCTAATGTATTTAAAGACCTTGGAATATGCTGATATTCAATGTAATCAAATTCACGTTCCAAGAGACGCACTCTCAAAAACAACCTTAATAACACAGGATTTCTAATGGCATAAACTCTATTAAGCTGTAATACAACAAGTTCAGAATCTAACTTCACTATCAAACATCGAATTCCAAATGAAATAGATTTGGATAATAATTCAACCACTGCACTGTATTCTGCAATGTTGTTCGTTGTTTGACCGAGGCTTACCCCATGCATAGAAACTAACTCGTCAGAGGGTGAATAGATAACCCAAGCTGCGGAAGAGATATTCCGTGTACTACGACAAGCACCATCAGCAAATCCAATGTATGTTTGGAGAGGCGTCGACATCTGCAATATCAAGAGTAAAACCAAGATAAGCCAGAATAACGACGAAAAACACACTCTCTAAGCTAAACACACTGACTAACTAACAAGCATACTAGCTAGAAAGAAAACCTAACCTAACTAAAAAATTCTCCATACCCACCATTTAAGCATAATACCTCTTTAGGTAAAGTCCATTTCTGGGTTTACCCAAAGAGTCCCCATCAAAATCAACCAGCTCATAAGCCCCTTTTGCTAGCTTTCGCTTTACAATGTAGGGTCCATGCCACATAGGAACGAATTTTCCAGCACCTAGCTTATCGTTAGCTTGATCATATAATAGCACTAGGTCTCCCTCCGAAAAACTTCGAGGGGTCACATTTCTATCATACTGAGCTTTCATTCACTTCGCGTGAGTCTCGATTGCCAATGTAGCGTCACGTCGAGTCTCATCTAATTTAGCTAAGTATAATAAACGTTTCTCCTCTTCGGAAGTAGCTGGGAGTAATTCGACAGCCATTTGAAGTGATGGGATTTCGCATTCAATGGGTAACACAGCTTCCAAGCCATAAACTAGCTGGAAAGGAGTGAACCCTGTTGAATTTTTCACTGAGGTTCGGTATGCCCATAGCGCTGAAAATAACATGTTGTGCCAATTCGACCGATGAATACCAATGGTTCGTCGAATCATGATAACCAGAACTTTGTTGATAGACTCAACCAAACCGTTGGCTTGCGGATAATAAGGAGTAGAGCTATCGTGGCGCAAACCAAGCTGGCTTGTAAGCTCAGTCATCATGATGTTTCGAAAATGGCTCCCATGGTCAGTAATGATTGCTTGTGGGACACCAAACCTAGTTATAATATGATTGAATACGAAAACTGCAGCTGTTTTGCCGCTTGCGTCGAATGTAGGCATCGCCTCGGCCCATTTAGTAAAATAATCAACCGCGAGGATGATATACGCATGCCCCCCGGCCGAGTGAGGGTTACAAGTAATAAAGTCGATACCCCATTTGGCGAATGGACCAACGGCAATTATAGGGTGGAGAGGAGCGGGTGGTGCGCGCATCTTTCGATCAAACACTTGGCAGTTGTGGCACTTCCGGACTGCAATGATACAATCTTTAAACATAGATGGCCAGAAGTAACCAGCGCGCAACACCTTCTGAGCTGTGGCATACCCAGACATATGACCGCCACATGCTCCAGAGTGACAATCATTCAAAACCCTCTCAGCCTCTTCGTGAGTTAAACAACGTCGAAAAACTAAGTCTGCCCCCTGGCGATAAAGTGTATCTCCAATAATTTTATATTGCTGGGATTGAAACCGAATTTTTTGACAGTCCGCTTTGAAAGCTTCAGGCCGAAAGGTTTGGGTTTGGAGATAGATGATTATATCTCCGTACCACGGATCTATAGTACTGATAAGAAACAAAGATTCGTCCGCAATGGACTCCTCTGCCACAGTTTCTGTGTCAGCACACGAGAAATCACACATCAATTCCGCAAAAACTAAGGATTTCTTAGACTTGGACTTCTCGAACTCCAAGTCGAACTCTTGCAGGATAACGATCCATTTAGAGTACTTGCCCCCTAGCAGTTGTTTTGTCAAAATATAAATCATAGGGTTGCAATCCGAAATAACTGTAGTTTTACGAAGAAGAATGTAGTGACGAAAACGCTGGACAGCTTGAACGGCTGCCAGGGCCAATTTCTCCACATGCGAATATTTTAACTCAGTGGGATTTAAGGTCCTACTAAGATAATATATCACATGTTCCGCTCCGAATTCATCTTCTTGAACTAACACCATTCCAATGGTGGAATGCGAAGCTGCGAGGTATAAGAAGTAGTCCTGGTTGTAGTTGGGAGGATGCAACAATGGTGCATGGGTCAACGCGTGTTTTAGTGCATCAAAAGATTGTTGGGCAATCTCGTCCCAAGAGAATTGAGCGTTCTGTTTCAACAACCGTGTAAAACCTTTAGTGACCTCGGCGTAGTTTGGGATGAATCGGCGTAAAAAGTTCGCTTTCCCTTGCAAACTTTGGAGTTGGCGCAAACTCGAAGGAGGAGGCAATTTGATGATAGCTTCGACCTTTGAGGGATCGACGCGAATGCCGGCTCTTGAAACAACAAATCCTAGCAATCGACCTGTCTCTATACAGAAAACACACTTGTGGGGATTCAACCTAATTCGATAATGCCTACACCTCATAAAGATTGCTCGTAAGTGGACAAGGTGATCAGCTCGATGTAAAGAATGAGCAGGCAAATCATCGAGGTACGGTTGCACAATGTGCTTGATGTCATGAAATGCGTAAGACATCGCCCGTTGAAAAGTGGCGCCGGCATTCTTAAGCCCAAAAGGTAATTTGCAATAAGCAAATGTCCCCCATGGACAAATGAATGCCGTTTTTGGTTGGTCGGCAGGTAGAATATTGATTTGATTATAGCCCGAAAAACCATCCATAAAGGAAAACATTTCACTTCCGGCACAATCATCAATAATTTGATCGATATAAGGCGTAGGATAGTTGTCTTTTGGACAAGCTCGATTTATATCCCTATAGTCGATACAGATTCTTATTGTTCCTTGTTTCTTGTTGACTGGAACAATATTCGATACCCAATCCGTTAACGGGATCGGATATATGAAACCTGCTTTCAACAGCTTTTCGACTTCTGCTTTAATCGCAGCCGCTTTTCGAGGGTGAATCTGACGCAACCGTTGCCGGACGGGTTTAGCATCCGGGTAGGTCTTTATTTCATGAACAACAATGGCAGGATCGATTCCCGGCATTTCCTCGTAAGACCAGGCAAACACATCGCGGAATTCTTGGAATAGGGCCTTGTAAGTTTGGATTTCATCTTCTGTACATGCGGCACCTATATGAATGTTTTCCTCAATTCCGAGCTTCACTGAAATATCAATGGGAATAGTACAAGAAATATTCCCTAAATTCAACTCTGAATCAGAATGTTTCGTTGGATCCTGAGCGTCTTTGACATATTCAGCGGTAAAGATAGATGAAAAATCATTTTCAAAAGCATCATCCTTAGGTAAAAACGAAGATCTGTGATGGAGATCTTCCCATGGTAGATCGTCTACACTTAGGATTTCACGAAGTTGTTCGTCAGATGACACGACTTCGGGAAACGCTATCCGTTCTAAGGTTGAGGTGAAAAGTGATTCTTCACTGACCACATTCATTTGGTCGATTTCGGTTGAACGCGAGTCGGTAAAAGACATGACAGCTTCATAAGCAATTTCATATGGACTCAAAGGCATAGCATCACCGAATGAGTCTATCTCAGATTCAGATGGGACAATCCAAGGATCATCATAAATAATGTTTTCTGATGTAATCATATGAATTGTTGCAAATGAAGGATCTACGCTGAGTGGAGGGAGAGGAAAAGTTCCCAGTAAACCGGAATCTTTAACTAAACCTACACCAACGTCCCTATAAGGGATTGTCGTCTTACCGACATGCTGGATACTCTCTGAAGAGGCTGGGTCGGATGAAAAGTATGTCAGCTGATCAATAGTCACGATCTTACCGTTATGTGGAAACTTAATTACTCTGAAGACCGATGAAACGACCGCTGTCATAGCATATGACCAACTTCGACCCAAAAGAAGGTTGTAGTCTAGAGGGGCATCAACCACCTCCACATCCAGACTAACGGTTTTACCTTCTACCCCTATAGGAAATTCCTGTAGAATACCAAACGGACGGAACCCACGGCCATCGAAGGCCTTAAGGATGGGGGGGATTGGTTCAACGAAGGAGAACCAAGAGATCTCCAACATTGAATCGACATAATACACGTAGAGGCTCCCTCATCAATCACAGTCCGATGAATAGGCCTGTTTTTTACTATCACTAGAATTTGGAAAGCCATTTGATGGGGGAGACGTGGTGTACTATTTTATAGATCGAAGATTATCAGGTTCGGGTCCTGAACATCAACAGCTCCGATAGCCGACAAAAGTAATTTTCGTTGTGCTGGGCATGATTGCAGCACTTCTAACGCCGACATTGCTGAGGGTGAAACAGCTAAGTCCTCAACAATGTTGTAATTCTGGGCTGCTCTCGCATGTGGATTGAAAGCAGACCTTCGAAGTACACCCTTGGCGGGTGGTTTAATTACTAAGTCCGGGTTAGGTTTTTCGATCTGTAGTGGATCGGAACCAGGAGCTGAGGTTGATGGGTTAGAATGAGAAGATTCTGCTTCCTTACCATCAACAGGAGCCTTACTACCATAATCTTGCGATCGAGTCGCAATCCGCACATGAGACATCATCAAAATGGGTTCTTCACTGGCATTTGAGGAAGAACCTATCATCTTATTCTCCTGCTCCGGAAATGGATTTTTTAACACAGCAGGAGTGGGAGAACCTTTGACTATTTTCACAACCTCGGCCCGATGAGGGCAATCTCTCGTAAAATGATCCTCTTCACAAATAAGACAAGGATATCGAGGTTTGCGTTTTTCGTCATTGGTTTCCGACTTTTCCATTTTCTCCTTCGGAGCCTTGTCTGCTTTAGCCTTCTTCTTTCCTTTCTTCTTTCCACCGTTTTTTGATTTGGCCGTAGATGTCTCTACAGCGTGAATATCGGCGGTAAGTTCAGGAGAAGACTCTCCTGTCGGGGAATCAGGCAAAGTGATAATAGGAGTAGTCGAAGCCTTGGAAGACTTCTTCTTGCTCTTTGTATTCACGATACCAATCATACCATCAGCGGCATGAGATCCCGAAGGAGAAGCAGCAATTTGATTCGACTTTGGAAGATCTGGAATCTTCTCGTGTAACGTACCCGACTGAGTGTAAACTAAGTCAAGGTATTGCGCCTGAGCAATGACTTGCTCCTCAGTAACTACTCCGGCCTTAGCTACATCTTCAGTAATCTTCGGTAATAATGATTTAACAAACCATTCAGCTAAGATTTGGTCCGGGATAAAAACTTTCACTAGCCTTCTTCGACGACTCCACTCATGAATGTGATCAGAAATATACGTGGACGTTGATTGTTTTAGTGAAGTTAATAACTCCGTGCCGTTATCGTATCTGACCGGCAACTGAAAGTGAGTTAAGAACGAGGTAGCTAACTGGCTAAAATTGTAAAAAGAGGCCCGTGGTAACTCAATGTACCACTTGGCCGCGAGACCAATGAGTGTACGCTGGAAAAGACGTAAGCGGATCGAATCATCCGAGATAGAATTTGAAGCACACCAGAGGTGGTAAGTCATCACGTGATTGGACGGATCCTCTCCAGACTTACCTTCGAACTTGGGTATATCACTGGGCAACTTATTTGGAATTGGCGGCCAGAACTGAAGATATTGAATTGGATCGTTCGTTAGGCGCGTCAAGTCTGGTAAATCCAAAGTTGCGATAAATGGTAACTGCCGGTTAGGATCTCTAAAACTCTGGGTCACAATACCGGCCCCAGGAGGAGGATATCCAAGATAACTAGGAACAGGAGTCGCATTTGGGATATTATATCCTCCTGGAAAACCAGGATTAACCGGACCGTACTGGGGTTGTTGAGGTTGTTGATAAGTGTACCCAGGATACGGTTGATACTGGTAAACCGGTTGTTGGACAGCTTGCCCAGGTTGGTACTGTCCCTGGTACGGTTGGTGAACAAATTGAGGTTGAGTAGTGACAACCGTACTTATACCAGGCTGACCTACAGGCATCTGGACCGTGGTTTGAATCGTAGATCCAGACAACGGTAAAGATGTCTGAGGAGTGGTTACAGAGACAGTAGAAACCAGAGCCGTCGATACTCCAGAAGTAAGTATGGTAGATGTGGCGGTAGTTGCAGCAGCCGTTTGAGATGGAGTACTAGGTGCAATTGGCGGCTGAGTAACTACCGAAGTTACAGAAGTTTGAACATTTGACTGGACAGGTTGCGGTTGCTGGGGTGGACCAGAAACTACGGGTTGTCCAGCTTGAGGTACCAACTGTATACTTGGCTGCAACACCTGTTGACCCTGTGACGGATCCCACACTAACATTCCAGGGTATTGACCCGTAACAGGTTGAGGATACTGAGATCCATAGCCGGATTGAGGATAGGACTGATAATTGTAAGGTGTAGTTCCCACATTTTGACCATATGATTGACCTTGAGGTGGTTGATAACCTTGACCTAAGTATTGACCTTGAGGTTGATAACCTTGAGGTAAATACGGATACTGGGGTTGACCTTGACCTTGAGGTTGGTACCCTTGAGGTTGATACCCTTGGGGTTGATACCCTTGAGGTTGCCATCCTTGAGGTTGCCATCCTTGAGGTTGATATTGATACTGAGGTTGACCCTGGGGTACATATTGAGGCTGGGGTTGACCTTGAGGTATGTATTGCACCATAGGCGCGTACTGACCTTGAGGTTGTCCCCCAGACACAAATGATGTACCTTGAGGTTGCCCCCCAGGCGTTAACTGAGGCTGCCCCCCAGGAGGTAATTGGCCACCTTGAGGTTGGGAAACGGGAACTGAACCTGACATCATGTAAATGTCTCCTACACCCAATGGTATATTACCACTGTTTCCAACTAATAACCCATGATCAACGGGTTGAGGAGATGCCCCCGCAAAAGTACCAGAAAGAGATTGATACCCGGTGGGAACAGAAGGACCGCCGTGTAAGAAAGATTCAGGACTTTGAGTAAACACGGACGACTGACCAGACATATTTACAGGAGTATGAATACCTCCAGGTGGAAAAGGAGTACGAGGTGTAGAAAAACCTAGCCCAAAGTTGTCTAAATAATTGGTTAACGAAAGGTACCAAGTAGTACTTCTAGGAGGACTGTAAAAGATAGATTCACGCTCCCTTAGATCAATAGTAAGTTGATCTTCAAGGTTAGAGACGCCTATTTCTTCCTCTGGAGCAAGTTCTTCAATAGCAATCAAACCAGTAGGAAGATTTTCGGTGATAATTCTTTCTATTCTCGGTGAATCAGGAACACTAGAAGTCGGAGTAACAGGTTCAGATATTTCTGGTTCTTCGCCTGTATCACTAGCAGACGAAAAACTACCAACAAGCTCAGAAACTGTAACAGCTTCGGGATTATAACCTGTCTCTAAACTTTGGTAATCTGGATGGACTACCAAGGAAGATTCTCCTTCTTCAGGTGAACCTACTCTACTGCCACTAGGAGGAGTTACAAGGACCTTCAACCCTTCGTACTGACCCGGAATGTCTTCAGGAGATCCACCCCGCGATCTACAGAGTTTTCTTAACAAATCTGTTCCGGTAACAATTTCAGGTGACTTGCCCCGAAGTCGACGGGACTGTCTCGGTAATTCCGCCACAGCTAAAAACTTTTAACTACTACACACGAAAACAAAATAAAATTTCAAATCAAACCACCTAAAGCCTCTAAAGAACCAAACAAATTTGAATCACACGCCTAAAGAATCTAGGGCGTCAAACCAAGCACAAACAGTAGCCTTCCAGACCGAAAGCGCTAGTTGGTGATGAAGCCCAACATCGCTGGATTCAGTACAGAAGTGGCAGGTGGAACAGTTACCCCGGCAACCTGCTTAATGAATAGACTGGACCAAGTTCCTCCACTTTAACCGTCTCGAGTGAAGTGAACCCCCCAGAAAATCCAAGTGAGTCTAGCCGACGTCTGCTCCAGGTACAGTGGGACCTTCCCTCCACCGTCACCTCGGTAGAATCCTAAAGATAATGGTCACTAAGGTTACCAATCGCAACAAATGCACCTGGGGGAACAGTCTAAACTCCGACAGCACGCAAGGGCAGAGTAGCAAGCTCAATCCCCTTGCCGTCTCCTTGACAATAATCCAAGGTTTACCGACAAGTGACCCCTGGCTCCTCGACAATGGTTAATCTGAGGTTTACCGTTTGTAATACGTGCGTGTCTGGCGTCATTCCCAACGAGGGGGGATTGATCCCCTCACTGGTTCGGACACGAGCTCGTGCTTCTCCTTTAAGAGGAGCTTTCCCAGAGTACAAATGAGACAATTGGATTTATTCTATCACAAGATAAGCTACTTGTTTGGTTTTGTTGTCTTGGAGAGTTAATTACTCACCTACTCCAAGACACTAGCCTGATCTAAATTGGTGTTTCAGAGCCCTAGTAAATAAAAATTACTACGTCGATTTTACTTTAAGCGTTAATTTTATGGTTTTTCTTAAAGACAAAAGGTAGCGGAAGTGAAACCAATGGTGTGTAGACTCGACTCAAACCACTACAAAGATGCACCTAAGATGATTTACGCTACTTTTCCTTTTTCAATGAATTTCTTAACTAAGAGAGTTGAGAGAATGAAAATTTTAAAGAAAACCACTTCCTTAGAAAAGACAATCAAAGAAACAATTCTCTTTTTCTTTTCAAGCATACAAACATGACCACTCCTTACGTGCACGAAAAAAACTCTTTTTCTTTCAAAACTTTTCAAAGCTACTTGAAACAAAACTTTTCAAAGGAGATGTTTTTGTATTTTCTCTTTTTAATAAAGCATATAAATCTATTGTAACGAAAATCAATCTTAAAAGCTATAAAAACTATGAAAACTTGACTCACAAGCAAATCAAAAAGGAAATTACTCTAAGCAAACCTAACAAGGCAAAATCTCACAAAGATGATTCTAGGTTGTTTTACTTGACCAAAATCAAATCAAGGACCAGCTAGTGCAGAATCAAAAGACTAGTCAAAACAAAACTCAAATCTTTTTGTTCTTTTTGTAAAATGGAATTCAAGACTTAAACAACAAGCACTTCAAAATTTGCCCAAAGAGACAACTCAATAGTAATTTGCTCACACAGGTAGACTTTACGACAGATCTGACTTCTTAGAATGCTGACAAAACCAGAGAGATCTAAGGCTTGACAACTTCTACCGCCAAAGTCACTACAAGACCTACTCAAAAATCAAACCCTAGGGCTTAAACTTCCATGAAATCCACTAAAACACTCAATGCTATCGAAACAAGTTCAGGTGAAGATCTCTGACAAAGGACTAATGAATCTGGGCAGTAAAAACTAAGAAAAAACTAAATCTAAGAGCAAAAATGCAAAAAATGGAATTTTCTCAAATTTTAGCAGGGGACGCAGGCGACCCGTTAGCACAGGTGCGAGCCCGCTCTGTGCACACAGCGACAGTGCGTCCAGGGACGCACTGTGCAACACTCAGAGGGTGCGTCCTACTAAAAAACTCAAGAAAAACCAAAATGAATCTAATCCTAAGCTAACCCACCCACAGACAAAGTCACAGAGCCAAAACCAGAAAAATAAACCAATTTTCTCAGAGCAAAGTTCACACAAAGGAAAAGACTTTTCACATCAATGGAATCCCCAGCGGAGTCGCCAATTTGTCAGGCGGAAAGAGTCGATTGTGCGGACACAACCAACCTCCCTAGGAGCCTAAGACTCTCTAGTGACAAACAAGACAAACAAGAGCAATCCTTCTCTAAACATGCATTTACTATACGGGAAATCAAGTGTTTAGATCCTATCTGTAATCCAACGTTGTTGTAGTAGTCCAGCTCCGCTGATCCGGATGAGCTCCTCATTCACTTTGAAACCTGCATACACTAACAATCAAACGATTAAATAGCACTTGATAATCTCATAGAATAAAACATATTTAACACATAGACCAAGGAATACATGAAACAACTCATAAATAACAAGTTATTGAGAAGAATGGACTCATTTGCATTAATAGGTAACAAAAGGAACAAATACAACCTGAGCCTTGGTGTTGTGCAAGTCCCTCCCAGGGTCCATCAAGAGTTCTCCTTTACTTTGACAAAGCTCACCCACTTCCAAATAGAACAAGCAAAGATGGCAATCTCTCCTCACAAGCTTCTAAATGGGAGTCCTAATTCCTGCAGCATTTACCCTTAGAAATGTATAGCTTTCAACCTCTCCTCCTTCTGGCCCAATGCCTGTACTTATAGTGCTCAAGAGGAAGTTAATCAGGTCCACCATCAATGGGATAATCCCCTCTTTGGATGGGATAGCTCCCCTATTGATGGGATAAGTTCCTCTTTGGTAGGAGTGCATGAACCATCTGGAGGCGCTCAATACACGTCGAACAACCTTCTAGAATGCTCTAGAAATGACCACAAGTGACTTTTTAAAGATGAAACTTGCGCATTTTAACCTTTTCAGGGGGACGCACCTGCACCTTTACATACAGAGCGTCCAAAGACGCAGTTTTTGTGAACATTGGGTGCGTCCCCGCAGGTAAGGTTGAGAGAACCTGCGTCCCCAGAGATAAATACATTTAGAAAGACTTTCTCTCTTTTTTGGAGTTTGACATGGAAAGCAGAGGCATAAGACTTGCCTAAGAGGGTAGCATGACTGTTGATAGAGTCATCCTAACTGTAAATGGTCATGGTGACATTTTTTAGTGTAACACCCCATAAAATATCTCACCTCATCCACATTCTTGGGAGTTTCCCACTCCATGATATCTCTTATCTTTAATGAATCCACTGTTATGCCCCCTTTGGAGACAACATGTCTCAAGTAATGTACCTCAATATTAAAGAAACTACACTTGTTGAGCTTAGCATACAACTAATGTTCTCTCAACAACCTCAACATTGTTGAGCATTAGAGAAGGTATGTATTTACTACTTATTTTGTCATCTTTTCCTTAAATTCAGAATTTCTTTACATTATGAAATGGGTATATGGTGAAAGATTATGATAAAGTTTAGAATATTTGTGTGCAATGTAAAATGACTAATAATTACCCTTTTCCTATGTAGAAAAAGAAGAAAACGGACGATCGTCATTCCAAAGGAAAAGACAAGACAAAATTAACTGTTGTCCCTTTGATAGGGAACCGCATCCAAACGAGGCAATCCAGATTGGAGCGTATAAGCCAAGAAAAGGAAGAGGAGATACCAAATCGACGCAAGAGAACGAGAAGATAACTGAGAGATAACAATATGGCGAATCCCTCAAGATCCTTTGATCCTGAGGGATCACTACCTCAAAGGTTATTTGTATCATTGACATTTCCACTTGGCTTCTATAAGAAGGGACAGCGTTGCTAGCCTAAAGGATGAACTATTATTGTTTTTATGAAATTCACTCTTGTAACTTAAACTTTGATCATCGACTCTCTTTAAAAGAGTGATTACTGTAACTCTGTTTTGAAGCTTAATATATAAACTATGTCACTGTTCCATCTTTGATTCTGGAGTAATCATAAGTGGTACATCCCTGGAGGCTAAGGGCCTGGCCCTAGTGGATCACTTGCTTCCTGTACCATTAATTCTCGATTCCAAGTCATGTGTGGTTTGATTTCTTGTATCTGCTTTGTTCAGTAATCTGTTGTTCCTTATTATTTCATATATTGGCTCTGTTATATTTCATTAGTAAGGTTATTCTCTGCAATTGGAATGTTATGATGTTCACTCTGAATTTATATCACATTGTCGTTCCTTTAACATATTGATATTATTGTATAACATTGTTGTTCCTTACATATTACCATTATTGTTCGATTACAGAGTAACAATGCTATGTATTTATAAATCGGTATTATTGTGTATTTATCTACGGTTTACTTCCAAACGTGATTGTTGTTCATTTGGGATTGTTGTTCCACCGTGACTGCAATCACTATTTCTTCATAATCTTGATTAACAATTGTTGTGTCGAAACTCAGATTACTATTCCTTCCAATATAGATGTGTTGGGTGCAATATTCGATTTGGTTTGTTGTGCATTTACATTTGATTCAGGTTTCTGTTCAATATTTCATAACTTCCTTTAGTGTGTTGTCTCATTTCTATTTTATTTTCAATTCATTTCTAAGGTAAAGACTGTTGCTTAATTCCTGTAGGTTACGATTACTACTTCATTTATTTCTGTAGATTAAAGATTTTCTATTCCATCTTGTTAAATAGATTAGTTGTTGTTCCTTTCCCTGTTATTTGAATTAGCATTACTTTGGTGTGAACAAAACAATCCGAAACTGCAGTGAACGATTGACTATTGTTGTCCAATTCCCAGATTGATGATCTTTTCCTTAATTTCTTTTCAATGACATCAGTTTACAAAGGGAAGAGTTATGATTACTGCACCCTTGACTGATAAAGTGTTGTATTTTCTTCATTGAATGATTTAGTTACATGCATTTCCAGTTCCTGCCATTACATTTAGAAGTTTGTTTCCAGTATTCAGTTACTTTTGCAGAAGCACTATACTACTAGAATTACTCTGACAAATGACCGCCTCAAACTGATTAAACTCTTTAAGATAACAAATCGTACTTGGATTGATAATTAATGTAGGGTAAATAGAGGTGAAAAAGACCCTTTGCACTGCTCGGCATTTTGATGCCATTGCCAGGGAGAGTGTAGCCATTTGTTTCTTTTCAGAGTAGTGTAAGTACCTGTTAGGAGAGAATTGGGTTTTAAAAACAAAAGGTAAGAACCTGCGTATGAAGCATGTAACAACCATGCTCCCTTGCCCACTTTCCTACATATTTGTTTTTGTTTTTGGGTAGAAATCATCATTTGATTTGTGTGCATGACTAAGCAGAAAAAGCTTGAAAAGAATCCTAAACCACTACCCAATCTTGATAAAGCTAAGGGGCCGGTGACCCTTAGCCGATCGACCTTTATAGACAAAATCCTTACAAAAAAAGAATCTCAGCCTTCAATAGGACCTAGAAAAGCTACTTCTAGATGACCTACTAGTTCCCTTCAGGCCATAGGATCACCATCTGTAGCCTTTACTGAGGTGCACAGCCAAACTGAGGAGCAAGATTTTCAAGAAATTGAGAATTCTAGCCCAAAATCATTGCAAGAAGGGAACCTTAGTAATCTCCACGAAGGGGGAGGAGAAACAAGGGAAAATGAAGAACCAAGATCTCCTCTTGAAGTAATTCAGCCGATAAGGGAAGTTCTACAAAAATCATTCATAACAAAGTTGAATAACCTCAAGAGCTAAAACCCCCCTAGACATTACGAACTCTCATCATCCTAGACAAAGGAAGTGTTGTTAAGGCCATTCCTGTTAAGGCCATCCCTGCTCCATCTAACCAACCTAAAAATAACCTCCTAGAAAAATTGAAATGCTATTGGCACATATTTGACCAAATGGCCCAGAACCAACCAAACACCCAAACCTCCACATTGCAATATCCCATGTAGATACTGCAGTTAATGCACCTATGAAGGCAATCCCTCTCTAGCATGTCCCTACGTTTCATGGCCTAACATCGGAAGACCCAGATACATTTTTGTTTGAATTCGATGTGTTGTGTAGAGGATATGACTATACCACTGACCCTCAAAAGATAAACTATTTCCCTCTACATTAAAAGGAGCTACTTTACGATGGTTTATGGGGTTGGGTGGAGGTGTTATAAATGACTGGGAGCAAATGAAAGGTGCTTTCCTGAATAAATATCAAGATTATTGTAGATCCAGAGAGTTAAAAGATGAAATATTTCAAATGGTAGCTAGACCTAATGAAACACTAGAAGAATATGTTGAAATTTTTCAGTATAATCTTCAAAGATCTCCTTATGCATCATTACCCTTACCTGACAATGTATTAAAAACAACATTAATTAAAGGTATGAAGGAACAATGGATTGAAACATTGAATATTATGGGAAAAGGAGACATCTATCAAGAAAATTTTACTAACATCATTGATTTATGTATCAGGAGCTCACGAGGAAGTACAAGACTAAGACCAACGAAACATGACAGGTTTACAAGGGACAACAAGATCTCTGGAGGAGTGACTCACACGGAAATTGGAAATTTATTAGAAAATTTCAAAACTGATATATTGGGAATTCTGACAACGCAGCTCAATATTATGCAAGCCAAACAGAAACAAGTAGAGGCAGAGAAAAATCTGGCAATATTTTGTCCCAAATGCAGAAAGAAACACAACCACAAAGAGTGCCCATTAGATGTGGTTCAAGTTTGCACCATTTGTACAAAAGACCACTCTACCATTTGTAGGAACCATTCGACTCCCTCAACCTACACTACCAGCACTACAACAAAATCCCCAGTCCAATTTAAGACCACAACTCCCAGCCCAACCTAACCCAAACCCAAATAACAGACTGGTCCAATCTGTTCAAATAATTGAAACACTAGAGCTAAGAATCGATCTAAGGGAGTGCAACGACCTACGATTAAGGTTTGGACGCATTATAGAGATTGAGGGAGATAAAACTGTTCAAGTTGAAAATCAATTATCTATAGAACAACTATTACAAGAAGAATACGTGGCCAGAAAATAGACTCATGATCAAGTAACCACATCTTCTCCCCCATTCCAGAATGATTAATTATACCACGACCTATAGAACACCCCGACTTTGATATTCTGAGAGAACTTAAGAATTTGTACATAAAAATCCCACTCCTCCAAGCTATCCAAGATATCCCAATATATGCAAATACCATCAAAGAGCTATGTATAAAAAAAACAAGGAGGAGAATAATAAATAACCCAACAATCCAAGTAGTTGGCACCTTATCTAATTTGTTATCAAGAAGAGAAGCACCTGCCAAATATGAAGACCCAGGAAATCCAATAGTGACAGTCCAAATCAATGGACAAACCTTTTCAAATGCCTTAGTTGATCAGGGGCTGCAATTAATATCTTAACAACCACCACTTGTCAAAGACTAGGCATTACATCAGTAGAACCAACTTCCACTTTATTGGAACTAGCTGACCGATCAGTGGTTAGGCCAGAAGGCACACTGCATGATGTCATGGTATCTATTGATTCTTGGGAATACCCTACCGAATTTTTGATAATAAACCCCAAAAACCGACTGGATTGACATCCGTTAATTTTAGGCAGACCTTAGCTTGCAACCACTAATGCTTACATTGGTTTCCGACAAGGCAGTATGACCATAACTAGAGGGAGTAATATCAAGAATCTATCCCTATATCCTCTAGCCCAGCCAAGTGTAACAATAATAAAAACTAACAAACAGCTTGTATCATACCTTACTGAAAATATTAGATGCCCATTAACTATAGAAGATGCCCTCGATTTCAAAGATCAAACAGAGGATGATGTTATTAACAACTTTATTAACCAAGATGAATCCAGATCCCACATACAATGTCACATGATAGAGGTAGCATTTGATAATGAACTAGAAGAAGATCCTCTCAAAGACACTCATGATCAACCAATACCTACTATCTCTCTTTCAAATAGCAAAACTATAGAGATTAAGCTAGGAAAAACTTTGAACGCCAATAGTAACCTGACTCCTGAACAAGAAGAGAAGCTGATCCAACTACTTAGAAAATACAAGGAAGCATTTGCATGGGATTATCCGGACATGAAGGGAATTGATCCAAAGTTATGTACGCACCACATTTATACAAAAAAGGATGCAAGACCTGTTAGCCAACCCCAAAGAAGACTCAACCCTCATCTAAAAGACATTGTGAAAGCTGAACTACAAAAACTTTTAGATGTAAACTTTAGTTATCCTATCTCCGATAGCAAATGGGTCTCTCCACTTGTAGTGGTGCCAAAGAAGAATGGAAAGTGGAGGATTTGTGTAGATTACAGAGAATTAGATAAAGCAACCCAGAAAGACCACTTTCCCCTTCCATTCATTGACCAGGTATTAGATACATTAGCAGGAAATAAATTATTTTCTTTCTTGGATGGCTTCAGTGGATACAATCAGATTCAGATTGCTCCTGAAGACCAATATAAAACTACTTTTACCTATCCTTGGGGAACGTTTGCCTACAGAGTTTTACCCTTTGGCCTATGCAATGCCCCTGCCACATTTCAAAGGGCTATCCTCAACATCTTTTCAGATTTAATAAATGAAGGGATTGAAGTATACATGGATGATTTCACACCATACAAAGATGATTTCGACCGAGCACTAGACACATTGGAAAAGGTGCTACAACGATGTATTGTTACCAGGCTCTGCCTGAGCCATGACAAATGTTATATGATGATGACTAAAGGACTCATCCTAGGTCATTATATCTCGACAGTTGGAATATAGGTAGATCTGGCCAAAATTCAAATAATTTTGTTAATACCTACTCCTACCACACAGACAAAGGTACGCAGTTTTCTTGGATTTTCTGGTTATTATAGGAGATTTGTAGAACATTTTTCTCAAATAGTTGCACCTCTTTACGCACTAACAGGGAATGTTGACTTTGTTTGGACAGATAAATGTGAACGTCCTTTTGAGGATCTGAAAAAGCTTGTGTCAACAGCCCCAGTGCTCAGAGGTCCAAATTGGGGCCTGCTATTTCAAATTTCATCAGATGCTTCAGACACAACTATTGGAGCAATCCTTGGGCAGGAAGAAGACAAAAAAACATATGCAATCTATTATATTAGCAAGAATTTGTCTCCTGCTGAGTTGAACTATACCATTACTGAAAAAAGAATTTTTAGCTGTAATACATGCTGTAAATAAATTTAGGCATTACATCACTAAATATCCTGTTGTTTTATATACAGATCACTCTGCCATAAAATATTTAGCAAATAAACCAATCACAAATGGTAGAGTAACAAGATGGCTGATTTTATTGCAGGAATTTGACATCACAATAAAAGACCGACCTGGAAAAGAAAATATTGTAGCTGACTTTCTCTCATGAATGCCAAAACCAGTGGACACAACAGCAGTCAAAGATCAATTTCCAAATGAACATTTGTTCATTGTTACTATCAAAACTCCCTAGTATGCTGATGTTGTGAATTATTTAGCAGTAGGCAGATTACCAAAACATCTGACTCCCAATGAATGAAAGTAGATTGTCCAGCATAGTACCCGATTTTATTGTATTGGGAGCTACCTATTTCATAGAGGAGAAGATATGCACATTAGGAGATGTGTCCGTGAAGATGAAATTTTTGACATTTTGAAAGCTTGTCATGACGAACCGTGTGGCGGAAATTTCGCAGATCAAAGAATTGGTCACAAAGTTCTGCAAACAGGGTATTATTGGCCCATAATCTTCAAAGATGCAAAGAAATTTGTTCAAGCTTGTGACAGTTGTCAAAGAGCAGGATGCCCTAGACAGTCCGACGAAATGCCTCTGAACCCATAGCTAGTCATTGAACCATTCGAGCATTGGGTGCTCAATTTTGTTGGTTCGATAAATCCATCATCAAACCAGAAAACATATATTTTGGTAGCAATGGAATATGTGACCAAATGGGTTGAAGTAGAGGCGTTGCCAAGATCTACAGAGGATTTCGTCATTCATTTCCTGTTCTAGATATTTGTGCGATATGGCCTCCCAAGAGACATAATCACGGATGGAGGACCACAGTTTGTTGGTAATAAAATTACTGCAACACTAAAAAACTATCATATTCAGCATAAAATTACCTCTCCATACCACCCACAGGCAAATGGTCAAGTAGAGAGCACGAACAAGGTAATAGAAGCAATACTAACAAAAACCATTGCGTCACACAGACACAATTGGGCTATAAAATTACCGGAAGCCTTGTGGGCATACAGAACAACGTGGAAAAGCACTACTATTTATTCACCATATCAGCTAGTATTTGGAAAGGAACCCATCTTTCCAATATAATTCAAAATACAAACCTTGAGAATAGCACAAGAAGTCGATCTAGATTTAAACGAGGCCCAAATTAATAGACTACAAAAAATCAATGAGGTGGATGAAATCAGACTCTCCGCTCTTCAACACACTGTATTAATCCAAGAATAGAGAGCCAAATGGCATGATGCCCTCATCAAAAAGAAAGTCTTCTGCGAAGGAGATTGGGTGCTCCTATACGAATCCAGGTTTCAGGATTTTTCGGGGAAACTTCAGACCCGCTGGCTAGGACCATATGAAATCCAGAAGGTGCATGATAATGGTACCATTACTCTAACCACCATTGATGGATCTGAATACACCTTTAAGGCAAACGGCCACCGAGTTTGATTGTACCACAAACCACTTACTCAAGAATCCTTCTACCAGCAACTCCAAGAAGACTCCGACATGCAGATTCTAGTTGAGGAAGAGAACACTTCCTCACCTTTGGTTCATTAAGTGGTTTGATTGCTTTTAAATTTTGTATATAATTCTTTTATTTTGTTTGTGTAAATTACTTTCTGTACAGATTTCTGCAACTTTTGCATTTTGTTGTTCCTTTCATATGGAACAACACTTTCATTGTTCCACTGTTCCTTTTCGAAGGAACAACACTTCTTCATTTTGTTGTTCCTTTTGGAAGGAACAACATTTTCACTACTTTGCTATTCCTTTTCGAAGGAAAAGTGCTTTTGCACCTTACTATTCCTTTTCGAAGGAACAACAGTTCCACCATTTTGTTGTTCCTTTTTGAAAGAACATCACTTTTGCATTCTGCTGTTCCTTTCTGAAGGAACAACATTTCCGTTGTTTTTTTGATCCTTTCCGAAGGAATAGCACTTTCACATTTTGCTATTCCTTTATGAAGGAACAACATTTCTGCATTTTTGTTGTTCCTTTCCGAAGGAACATCTCTTTCGTTTTTTGTTGTTCCTTTTCAAAAGAACAACACTTTTGTATTTTTGTTGTTCCTTTCCGAAGGAACAACACTTTCATTTCTCTGTTGTTCCTTTCCGAAGGAACACCACTTTCATTTTTCTGCTATTCCTTCGAAAAGGAACAACACTTTCATTTTTTGCTATTCCTTTCCGAAGGAACAACACTTTCATTTTTCTACTGTTCCTTTCCGAAGGAACAACACTTTCATTTTTTGTTGTTCCTTTCCGAAGTAACAACACTTTCATTTTTCTGTTGTTCCTTTCCAAAGGAACAACACTTTCATTTTTCTATTGTTCCTTTCTGAAGGAACATCATTTTTTGATTCTTTGATTATGCTTGCTTTCTTTGTTGTTCTGATTAAGGGACAGTTGATGTTCCTGAACAACAATTTCGAACATGTTTTTCCTTTTGCTTGCGGTTTTTTGTTCTATCTTGAGAACAACATTTTTGGAGTGCATTCTTTTTTTTTTCTCTTTTTTGTGTGTGTTTTACCATTTAGATCATGGTCATTTAAGGCACAACTATACATTTATGCAACAATGCAAAAACTAGAGGATACTAAAATCAACAAAATACATAAAAATCGTTATCTTTAAAAGAAATTACTTTGAATTGATAATAGAAAAGAGGGAAATGACACAACTATTGATCACCTTGCTGTCATTATTTTACTAATATCAATATGATTGATTATTTTTATCATGATGGTTCTTCCTAAATCCCCATAATTCTCTTTGATCCATTATTATTGAATAATAATAAGGGTATATTTTTCTCTATTGAGATGTTAAGACTTCTTCCACCATCCCTACTCTTAAGGAGTGTTGAACCACCCTCTATATATAAATAGGAAAAGTGCTATATAAAATAAAAAAGAAGAAAAAGAAAAATGTTTATACGGTTACTAACATGATTTTTCAAATGAAGGATAGGGTGTCTCATCAAGAGCCAGCCTACCATGATCATAAGGAAGAAAGTGAAGTGGCATTCCCACTATGGCCACCACACCAAGGATATGATCCAAGAGGCATAGCAGAAAAATAAAAAGTCCTTGGAACAGGAGGTCTCATCATGAGCTGGCTTGCCCACCTTTCACTCCTTCTTGTTGAATGGCATTTTGATTCATATGGTTACCAAGCCAACATAATGGCCTCCATTCTGACACTGCACAACACTTTTCTAAGCATACATAAAGGATTATGGAGGCCATTCCTTATTGTGGAGTACTGAAGAAGGTATGTTTTATTGATTATTTTGTCATCTTTTCTTTAAAGACTTATAATCCCTTTGCATCATGAACTAGGTAATTAATAAGGAAATATGAAAAAGTCTATGAGGATTGTATGTAACGCAAGATAACTAATAATCGCCATTTTCTTATGTAGAAAAAAGGAAAAACGAAAGATTGCCATCCCAAGTAAAAAGACAGAGCAGAGTTAACTGCTGTCCCTGTGGCAGGAAACCATATGCAGACACAGCAATCCAAACTAAAGCATATCAGCCAAGGAAAGGAAAAGAAGATATCGAATCGGCACAAGAAAACAAGGGATAACTAAAATTAACAGTTTGACAAATCCATCAGGATCCTCTGATCCCGAGGGATCACAATCTTAACTATTTTTGCATCATTGATATCTCCGCCTAGCTGTTATAAAAAGGGGCAGCACTGCTAGCCCAGGGGGATGGGTTGTTGTGACTTTTATGTAATTTCTCGTTGTATTCAAAACTTTGATCATCAACTCTCGTTGAGAAGTGATCCACTGTAACTTTGTTTTAATTCTTTAATATAAATCGGGTTGTTGTTCCATCTTTGATCCTAGAATAATTTCAAGCAGTGTGTCCCTGGAGGCTAAGGGCCCGGCCCTGGTGGAACACTTGCTCCTGTACCATTATCTTTAGTTCGTGTGTGGTTTCCATTATCAGCTTTGATCAGTAATCTGGTGTGTTTTGTTATTTTATCACAGCTCTGTTATATTTACAATATCGTCTCTGTAACAGGAAAGTCGTATTGTTCATTCTAACTTTATAACGTATTGTTGTTCCTTTAAGTCATTAATGTAACATTACTGTTCTTTACAGAATGCTATCGCTGTTCAATTACAGAGTAACCGAGCTGTAATATTCTTAAGTTGGTATTATTGTATTCGTCTATGGTTTATACTTCATTACGATTGTTATTCAATTGATATTGCTGTTCCATTATGAATTGCGATCGTTATCCTTTATAACGGAGATCAATATTTGTGGTATCAGAGTGTGCTGTGTGTGTTATTTATTTCGGTACTGTATATTCACAATTGGCTCTAAAGCGTTGTTCTATATTTCATTGCTAATTGGTTGCCGTTCCATTTCTATTTGTTGTCCGATTTATTCTTAGAGTAAGGATTGTTCTTTGATTCCTGTAGGGTACGATTACTACCTTCATTTTCTTAGCATAAGGTTTCACTATGTATCAAGACTAGTCGCAGTTTCATTTCCTAGTTGTTGTTTCAATTATAGTTGCTGTTCCATTTCCTATTATTTGCATTACCATTGCATTGAATGATCTGAAACTGTAGCGAGCATTGACATTCGTTGTTTAGCTCCCAGATTGACGATCTGTTCCTTGATTGTCTTCAGTTACATCAGTTTACAGAGGGATGAGTTATTGTTACTATACCCTTGACTGATAATTTACTTAGTCTTCTAAATGCATGATTTAGGCTTTAAAGTGCTTTGCTATAAGTAGATTTTCTTTTAGAATCTATTTATTCTTGTATTTTCTTGAGCACTATACTACTAGGATTACTCTGACAAATGACCGCCTCAAACTGAGTACACTCTTTGAGATAACCAATCGTTCCTGGATTGACAAGTTAATGTGAGGTAATTAGAGGTGAAAAGACCCTTTTTAGGAAAGAATTGGGTTTTAAAAATGGAAGGTAAGAAATTGCGTGTGGAGTATGTAATAGCCCTGCTCCCTTGCCCGCTTTCCTGCAGATTTGTTGCTGTTTTGTTTGGGTAGAACCTAGCAGTTGATTTGTGTGTGCATGACTAAGCAGAAAAAGCCAGAAAAGAATCCCAAACCTCTACCCAAGCCTGATAAAGCTAAGGGCCGGTGACCCTTGGCCGATCGACCTTTATAGACGAAATCCTTAAGAAAGCAGAATCTCAGCCTTCAGTAGGACCTAGAAAAGTTACTTCTAAACAACCTACTAGTTCCCTTCAGGCCATAGGATCACCATCTGAAGCCTTTATTGAGGTGCATAGTCAAATTGAAGAGAAAAATTTTCAAGAAATTGAAAATTCTAGCCCAAAATCATTGCAAGAAGGGAACCTTAGGAATCTCTGTGAAGGAAGAGGAGAAACAGGAGAAGATGAAGAACCAAAATCTCCTCTTAGGATAATTCAGCCATTAAGCAGCCCAGACAAGAGAAGTGCTACAAAAATCATTTATAACGAAGTTGAAGAACCTGAATCCCCCCAGACCTTAGGCACTCTCATCATCCCAGATAAAGTAAGTGCTGTCAGGGCCATCCCCATTAGAGCCATTCCACCTCGACAACCTAGGAATACCCTCCTAGATATCTGAGAAGGTTATTGGCATATATTTGACCAAATGGCCCATAACCAGCCAAACACCCAAAACATCTACACTGCAATACCCCATTGTGGATACTGCAGCTAATGCACCTATGAAAGCAATTCCTCTTCAGCATATCCCCACATACCATGGCCTTACATTAGAAGATCCAGATGCATTCCTATTTGAATTAGATGTGCTATGTAGAGGATATGACTATACCACCGATCCCCAAAAACTAAAATTATTTCCCACTACATTAAAAGGGGCTGCTTTAAGATGGTTTATGGGATTAGGTGGTGGTGTTATAAATAATTTGGATCAAATGAAAGAGTCTTTTCTAAAAAAATATCAGGACTATTGCAGGTCTCGAGAATTAAAAGATGACATGTTTCAGATGGTAGCTAAACCAAATGAAACATTAGAAGAATATGTTGAACGTTTCCAATATAATCTTCAAAGATCTCCTTATGCATCATTACCCTTACCTGATAATGTATTAAAAACAGCATTAATTAGGGGAATGAAGGAACAATGGATTGAGACATTAAAGTTATGGGGAAAGGAGATATTTATCAAGAAAATTTTGCTGACATTATTGATTTATGTATCAGGAGCTCGAGAGGTAGCACAAGGCTAAAACCAGCAGAACATGATCGGTTTGTAAGAGATAATAGAATTTTGGCAGAAGGAGTAATTCGTGTAGAAATCTGAAATTTATTAGAAAATTTTAAAACTGACATATTGGGGATGCTAACAACGCAAGTTGATGTTATGCAGGCCAAACAAAAGCAAGCAAAATCAGAACAAAATTTGGCAATCTTTTGTCCTAGATGCAAAAAGAAACACAGCCATAAGGAGTTTCCATTAGATGCAGTCCAAGTTTGTGCCATTTGTACAAAACACCACTCCACAGAGAGTTGCCCCTCACTTCTTGGATTGAAAACAGTATACAAGGAAGCAGAAGAAGAGCCAGAATCGGTGTAACTACTTAATCAGCACCGTCAATGGCAGCCACGACAAACAGGTATGTTTTCAGACCCAGCTTCTTCTTTCTAGCCTCCACAATATCATGCTCAACAATATAATTCAATGTGGCAAAATCAACCTCCCTTCCCGAATTGATCACAGCAATCATTCCCTTCATCATCTCCATGGCCGAATCAAGCAAGCCAACCCAATTGGCCAAATTTTCCCTATACCCCACCATATTGGCAAAACAATGTCTATCCACCACAATGGACCCCTCCTAATTCACAGAGTCAAACCTAGCAGCCAAACTAGCAAAGACCGATGAATCAGCTAGTAGGAACCATTCCGCTCCCTCAACCTGCACTGCTAGCCCTACAACAAAACCCCCAATCTAACTTAAGGCCGCAACTCCCAGCCCAATCCAACCCCAATCTAAATAATAGACCGGTCCAGTCCATTCAAATAATAAAAACACCAGAGATAGGAACCGATCTAAGGGAGTGTGATGACCTTCAATTAAGATCTAGGCGTATCATTGAAACAGAGGGAGATAAAACAGTTCAAGTTGAAAATCAGTTACCTACAGAACAACCATTACAAGAAAAGGATGTGACTAGACAAAAAATTCATGATCCAGCAACCACATCCTCTCCTCCATTCCCAGAATGCTTAATTATACCTCGACCGATACAATATCTTGATTTTGACATTTTGGGAGAATTACACAACATGTACATAAAAATTCCACTCCTCTAAGCCATTCAAGACCTCCCGATATATGCAAAGACCATCAAAGAATTATGTATAAAGAAACCAAGGAGGACAATAAAAAAAACCCAAAATTCCAAGTAGTTGGCACTTTATTTGACTTATTATCAAGAAAATAAACACCCGTTAAATACGAAGACCCGGGAAATCCAATAGTAACCGTACAAATCTATGGTCAAACCTTCTCAAACGCCTTGGTTGATCTATGAGCTGCAAATAACATATTAACAACCACTACTTGCCAAAAACTGGGCATTACATCAGTAGAACCGATCTGTAGTTAGGCCAGAGGGCACACTACAAGATGTTATGGTATCCGTTGATGCCTGGGAGTATCCTGCCGATTTCCTAATAATAAACCCCAAAACCTGACTTGATGGACATCCATTGATCTTAGGCAGACCTTGTCTCGCAACAGTCGATGCTTATATTAGCTGCCGACAAGGCAATATGACCATTACTAGGGGGGAAAATATTAAGAATCTAGCTTTATACCCCCCAACGCAGCCAAGTGTCACAATAATAAAAACTAACAAGCATACTGTATCATACCTCACCGAAAATATTAGATCTCCATTAACCATACAAGAGGCCCTTGATTTCAAAGACCAAATCGAAGATGATGCCATTAATAATTTCATTAGCCAAGCTGAACCAAAATCCCACATACAATGTCACATGATAGAAGCAGCATTTGATAATGAATTAGAAGAGGACCCTCTTAAAGATACACACGATCAAACAATACCTACTACTTTTGTTTCACATAGCAAAATTGTAGAAATTGAGCCAGGAAAGACTTTAAACATTAATGCCAACCTGACTTCTGGACAAGAAAAGAAGCTCATCCAACTATTGAGGAAATATAAAGAAGAATTTGCATGGGACTACCCTGATATGAAAGGAATTGATCCCCAATTATGTACACACCACATTTACATAGAAAAGGATGCGAGACCTGTTTTCCAACCGCAAAGGAGACTTAATCCTCATCTAAAAGATGTTGTAAAAGCTGAACTTCAAAAAAATTTAGATGTTAACTTCATTTACCCTATCTCTGATAGTAAATGGGTCTCTCCAATTGTTGTGGTGCCAAAGAAGAATGGAAAGTGGAGGATTTGTGTAGACTATAGAGAGTTAAACAAAGCAACACAAAAAGACCACTTTCCCCTTCCATTCATCGATCAAGTATTAGACACTCTAGCAGGAAAGAAATTCTTTTCTTTCTTAGATGGCTTCAGTGGATACAATTAGATTCAGATTGCCCCTGAAGACCAATACAAAACCACTTTTACTTGTCCTTGGGGAACATTTTCCTACAGAGTTCTACCTTTTAGCTTATGCAATGCTCCTGCCACATTTCAAAGAGCTATTTTTTTTTTCAGATCTAATAAATGAGGGGCTCGAAGTCTACATGGATGATTTTACACCATACAAAGATGATTTTGACCCAGCATTGGACACACTAGAAAAATTCCTGCAGCACTGCATTGCCACTAGGCTTTGCTTAATCCATGAAAAATGTTATATGATGATGACTGAAGGACTTATTCTATGCCATTATATCTCAGCAGCTGGCATACAAGTAGACCCAACCAGAATTCAAATAATTTTTCTAATCCCCACTCCTACCACTCAAACAGAGGTACGCAGTTTTCTTGGATTCTCTGGTTATTATAGAAGGTTTATAGAACATTTTTCACATATTGTTGCACCTCTATATTCACTGACAGGTAATGTTGACTTTCTTAGGACAGAAAAATGTGACCGTGCTTTTCAAGATCTAAAGAAACTTGTGTCTACAGCTCCAGTCCTTCGAGGACCAAATTGGGACCTGCCATTCCAAATATCATCAGATGCCTCAGACACAGCTATTGGAGCAGTCCTTGGGCAGGAAGAAGATAAAAGACCGTATGCAATTTATTATATTAGCAAGAATTTGTCCCCTGCTGAATTGAATTATACTGTTACTGAAAAATAATTTCTAGTTGTAATACATGTTGTCAATAAGTTAAGGCATTACATTACTGGATATCCTGTTATCTTGTATACAGATCACTCTGCCATAAAATATTTAGCAAATAAACCAATCACAAATGGTAGAATAACTAGATGGTTGATTTTATTGCAGGAATTTGATATTACAATCAAGGAAAGACCTGGAAAAGAAAATCCTATAGCTGAATTTGTCTCACGAATGCCAAAACCAGTGGACGCAGCAGCAGTTGAAGATCAATTTCTAGATGAGCATTTGTTTGTTGTCACTGTTAAAACACCCTGGTATGCTAATGTTGCGAATTACGTAGCAGTAGGTAAATTACCAAAACATCTGACCCCCAATGAACGAAAACAGATTGTCTAGCGAAGTTTTCGATTTTCCTAGATTGGGGGCTACTTGTTCCATATAGGAGAAGATATGCACATCAGGAGATGTGTCCGGGAGGATGAAATTTTTGATATTTTGAAACCTTGTCACGATGGACCATGTGGCGGACATTTTTCTGATCAGAGAACTGGACATAAGGTGCTGCAAATAGGGTATTATTGGCCTACGATCTTCAAAGATGAAAAGAAGTTCGTTCAAGCTTGTGACAATTGTCAAAGGGCAAGACACCCTGGTCAGTCTGACGAAATGCCCCTGAACCCACAACTAGTTATTGAACCATTCGAGCGATGGGCACTTGATTTTTTTGGTCCGATTAACCCATCCTCGAACCAAAAAACATATATTCTATTGGCAACAAAATATGTCACCAAATGGGTTGAAGCAGAAGCATTACCGAGAGCTATAGAGGATTCTGTCATACAGTTCCTGTTTCACATATTTGTGCGATATGGGCTTCCAAGAGACATAATTACAGACGGTGGGCCATAGTTTGCTGGTAACAAGATTGCTGCAACACTTAAAAACTATTATATCCAGCATAAAATTACTACTCCATACCACCCACAGGAAAACGGTCAAGTAGAAAGAAGCAACAAAATAATAGAAGCAATATTGACAAAAACCATTGCATCACATAGATGCGATTAGGCTGCAAGACTGCCAGAAGCCTTTTGGGCCTATATAACAACATGGAGAAGCACTACCGGCTATTCACCATACCAATTGGTGTTTGGAAAGCAACCTATTTTCCCTATAGAATTCGAAATCCAAACACTGCGAACAACACAAGAAGTTGGCCTAGATCTAAACGAAGCACAGATTAATAGATTACAGCAGATCAATGAGCTAGATAATATCAAGCTCTCTACCCTTTAACACACTACATCAATCCAACAGTAGCGAGCTAAATGACATGATGCTCTCATTAAAGAAAAAGTTTTCCACGAAGGAGATTGGGTGCTCTTATACGATTCCAGGTTTCAGGATTTTCTCGAGAAACTTCAGACTCGCTGGCTGGGTCCATATGAAATCTAGAAGGTACATGATAATGGCACCCTTACTCTAGTCACTATTGACAGATCTGGACATACCTTTAAAGTAAATGGCCACCGAGTTCGATTATACCGCAAACCACTTACTCGGGAATCCTTCTGCCAGCAACTACACGAAGACTCCGATATGAAAATTCTACAGGAGGAAGAGAAATCTTCCTCACCTGTGATTCATTAAGTGATTCACCTGTTTTTACACTTTGTACATAATTTCTTTGTTTTGTTAAATTAGTTTCTGTATATATTTTTGTATTTGCATCTTTTCTGTTGTTCCTTTTTCAGAAGAAACAACACTGTCATTTTTGATGTTCCTTTTCTGAAGGGACAACATTTGTGTGCACTTTTGTCATTGTTGTTGTTCCTTTTCCAAAGGGACAGCATTTTTGTTTGTTGTTCCTTTTTCAAAGAACAACACCTTTTGTTTTAGCCGTTCCTTTTTCATTTTCATTTTGCTGTTCCTTTTCCAAAGGAACGACATTTGAGTTTTCTGTTGTTCCTTTTCCAAAGGAACAACACTTTTGATTTTTGTTGTTCCTTTTCCAAAGGAACAACATTTGAGTTTTCTGCTGTTCCTTTTCCAAAGGAACAACACTTTTGATTTTTGTTGTTCCTTTTCCAAAGGAACGGCATTTGTTTTTCTGTTGTTCCTTTTCCAAAGGAACAACACTTTTGATTTTTGTTGTTCCTTTTCCAAAGGAACGACATTTGAGTTTTTTGCTGTTCCTTTTCCAAAGGAACAACACTTTTGATTTTTGTTGTTCCTTTTCCAAAGGAACGACATTTGAGTTTTCTACTGTTCCTTTTCCAAAGGAACAACACTTTTGATTTTTGTTGTTCCTTTTCCAAAGGAACAACACTTTCGATTTTTGTTGTTCCTTTTCCAAAGGAACGACACTTTTTAGCACTTGCGTTTCTGCTGTTCCTTTTCCAAAGGAATGGCACTTTTTATTTTCTGTTGTTCCTTTTTCAAAGGAATGGCATGTTCGGTTTTTACTGTTCCTTTTTCCAAAGGAACGACATTTTTGGTTTTTGTTGTTCCTTTTTCAAAGGAACAACACTTGTATTCTTTTGCCCTTCCTTTTTCAAATGACAACATTCTCGTATTCCTTTTACTTATGCTTAAAGATACCTGTTGTTCCTCTTGTTTCAGGTCTTTTGGAGCACAGCTATACACTCATGCAATGGATACAAAGCTAGAGCATACTGAAATCAGCAAATTATATAAAATTGCTACTTTTACAAGAAATTGTTGTGAATTGATAAAGAGGAAAGAAGAAAGGACACAATTATTCATCACTTTTGTTGTCATTATCCTACTAATACTGATATGATTGGTCATCTTTATCATGCTGGTTCTTTTTAAATTCCCATAATCTTCTTTGATCATTATTAAGGAATAAAAACAAAGGGTTTATATTTTTCTATTGAGATGTTAAGACTTCTTATACCATTCCTACTCTTAAGGAGGGTTGAACCACCCTTTGTGTATAGATAGGAAAGCATTTTATAAACAAAAAAAAAAAAATGTTTTGTTTAGATGAATTGTCAAATGCAGGATAGGGGGTCTCATCAAGAGCCAGCCTACCATGATCATAAGGAAGAAAGTGAAGTGGCATTCCCATTATGGCCACCACACTAGTGATATGATCCAAGAGGCATATTAGACAAAATAAAGGAGTCCTTGGAACAGGAGGTCTCATCACGAGCTGACCTGCCCACCTTTCACTCCTTGGTGAATGGCATTATGATTTAACTAGTTACCAAGCCAGCATAATGGCCTCTATTGTGACATTGTATAACACTTCCTAAGCATACACAAAGGATCATGGTTCCATGGGTGAAATAAACAACTGTGCCAAGGTTATGGACACCTGTCAGCAGCAGAGCTCTATTAATGGTATTGAAGTCACATTTTTTATACACCAATAGCAATCATTAACACCCTTATCTGTCTTATACCTTTGTAATTCGTCAAATAAGATTATGTATATCACTTCCCCGAACCATTAAACGCATGAAAAATCTATCATAACCAATCATGACAGAAAAGTTGATAATGACCGCATTAGACTGGTTGCGAACGTCAGTTGTCCTATCCTCCCAGCCTCGCATCATATCACAACATTCTCTTATTTGTTAAGCGATCCTATTATACGCCTCGATTTCGTTAACCTGCTTCTTATGTAAACATGGCATTTCCACATACGCTGTTCCTTTATGACTCTATACCAAGCAAGTTCGGCATGCTGCTCCCTCATTTGATGGCCAAGAACGGCCTATCACATTGCAAGGGGGAGGCTGACCTCATAATTTTTCGGCATACGTGTCAGACTATTATTCAACAAACTTTTACTTGGGAATAGCAAGGCTTAACGATATCTCATTTTTCAATTTGCATGCCTTACTATCCTAAAGCTATTTCCACATTATACTCTGCAGCAATTAGTTAGATTTGAATGAGCCTTACTATTTCGTTATTTTCTCTGTGTTTTTAACAGTTTGAACAACCTGTTGTTCCATTGCCCTCTCTGCATTTTTACAGTGAGCTAAAAGCATGGGAGGAAGTTAAATTTGAAGAGAACAATAGGTATTGACAGTTTCTAACACTGCACAGGAAATCCTAGCAAAGGCAGGATGGTTAATCTATCTTAATCGTTTACAGGAATCTAACGAGACCGTGGCAATAGAATTCTTGCAGAACTTGCAAGAATATCACTCCACAGTAAGGGAAAACATATAGCAGTCACCAATGACGTAATTGCAGAGGTCTTGGGACTGCCAGCCATTGGACCTGTGTGGACTCTAAAGAAGGAGAGACTGCAAAATATCATGAAGATCTTCTAGGATGAAGGCCAGAACCTGACAGTCAGAGGAAAGGGAGTCCTACCAGCAGCATTAGGAGAGCCGTGGGCAGAATTGGTGAAGATCATCCAGAGCTACATCACCTGTGAAGGCAGGAAAGATGTGGTAAGACCACGACACCTTAAACTCTTAGCTGTATTAAAAGAGAAATGCTCTGTGAACCTACCTGCATTTTTAAATTCATTACTTCATGATGTTGCCTGAAGCATGAAAAAGTCACAACATGTAGAATCGGTAGTAAGTCACCATGGACTGATACGGCTAATATTTAGCCACAATCTCGCTTAGCAACAGAGTAGCTGGGAAGAACTAATTGCTATGATAGATGGGGCACCAACTCCGCTAGCCCCAAAATGCAAACATACTGCCGATACACCAAATAGACCATCAAAACAGAGAAAATCAGTTAGATTGGCGCAGATTAGAGGGAGGTTGGAAAATCCCCAAGGGAGTACCAGCCAACCTGTGGAGATAGACGACTCAGGGGACGAGCAACCCTCGCAATTAGAAGGAGAAGAGAATGAGAAAGAATTGGGAGGAAATGAGGAAGGAGAAACAGAGGAAGAGACCGAGCAGCCTGAGCAGGTGGAGGCAGAGACAGAGCAACGCAAAGAGAGTCCATTTCAAAATCCATTGCAAGAGGATGAATTGGCCAAAATTCTAGCCAATATGGGCGAATATGCCCAACCTCTTAGCCCGCTAGGCCTCCAGATTGAGGAAGAACCAAAAGAGAATTCTGCTCAAGACAAAAATGCACCCGAAGAATTGCACGACGAGGAAGAAAACGAAGAGAATCATTCTGTTCATGATGAAAGTATGACAGGTGAAAAAAATGATGAAGATATAGAAGGGGAACAATCCGCTCCCAGCCAGACTACACCGAAATAATTGGATGAAGAAGAAGGGGTGGACAAACAAGTTACCCAGGAAATAACAGAGCCAGCTAGGGTTTCTACTTCTGAGCAACTTAAACAAAACAATGAAGGAGCACCCCAAGAAGAAAACCAAGGAATTGGCCAAGATAATAGTCGCCCGAGTAAACAGATAGTTGTTCCTTCTAAGGAAATAGAAGAAATTAAACAATTACGAAAAGAACAGCAAATATTACTAAATGTGATAGCTTGACTTTGACAACAAATCAGGGTTTTGAGAATGAGAAAGAGAGAAAAAAGACTTCAGGGGTACGACATGTAGCCACTCTAGTGAGACCCCCCAAGAAAAAGGTTCGGAGGACCCATGTTCAGCCTGTTGTTCAAAACCCCGTCGAAGAACAGTCTGTTGTTCAAACTGTTGTTGAAGAACAATTTGTTGTTCAAACTCTTCTTGAAGTGCAGACTACCGTTCAAAAGCAAAAGGAACAACATTCCATTGTTGCCCATGTTGAAGTGAAAATAGACGATATATCAGCCTATGAAAAAGAAGTTCAGATAAAGGCACAGTCCTCTAAAGCAATGTAGACTATAAACACGAGGTGACGCAATAAGAAGATTCAAGTAAATATTCCACTGGCCACTACTACGTGGGACAGCGATCCGAGGACAGTAATCCTACGAGAGGGTTTGATGCAAGCTCAACAAGCAGTAGAAAAACTCATAGGACAAACGGTTTCTCGAGAAAAGTATGAATAATTACAACAACAGCTAAGGAATGTCAATTTATCTGAAAGCCAAGCCTCTGAAGGATGGCGAAAGGAACAAGAAAAAGTCACAAAGGTAACTCATAGATTAGATGTAGTTATCAGACAGATGGATACCTTATGCTCTTTGTACACTGACATCCTAGCATGTAGAGCGCCTGCTAAGAATTATGCCTTGTTTTTAATGGAACAATATTTGCAATTGAAAATTAAGGCCGTCAAAGCAGGAGCCCCTATACAAATTAATACCATTGATGATTTTATAAATTGTTGTAAGCACTATGGAGTAAAGGTTCAAAGACTACTGTGTGAATTCTATCTGCATAACCTCGTACTAGATCAGGAGACAGAGCAGAACCCTGGCCCTTTCGTTGGGGATATCCAACTGTAGGTATTTGTTTCATTTGGAGTTAATCAAATCAAATGGCTTAAAGCCTATAATGCCTTCCAAAGACAAGAAAACGGATTAGACTTATGGGTAAGAGTTGAGCCTAGAGATCCATTATAGCTATGGAATAAACACAGGAGCCTCATGAGGACTCCAGGCGTAATTGACGCGTTAGGACCCATTCATACAGCAATCAATCGACAAGGGATAGAATACTTCTTTAACATTAAGGACCTTTCCATTGTAGCTGCTAAATTTCGATATCAGGCCTCTAATCCGAACATCCAACTCAGGGAACCATTTAATTACGAGAACTTTAAGTTAGCCGCTGGTCGTTTGAGCCTCTATGATGAACTCATTTTGAGGGCAGGCCATCTTGGTTAGGATATAGGTTTCGGAATCTGATTATCTGGCACCCTACACCTGGATACAAAACCCTGTATGAGATTCCTGAGGGCCAGACAGGCCATCTTTTTGAACACCTAGTTAGGCATCATGGTTGTAGACCACCACATGAGATTCTGTCTCCAGCTTACTCTCTTACTGCCTTACATGTCAACTACAATGTTTTCATGAGGGCATGAAAAAGAGTAAGCAGGGGGGTGTGTGGAGTACTGAAGAAGGTATGTTTTATTGATTATTTTGTCATCTTTTCTTTAAAGACTTATAATCCCTTTGCATCATGAACTAGGTAATTAATAAGAAAATATGACAAAATCTATGAGGATTGTATGTAACGCAAGATAACTAATAATCGCCATTTTCTTATGCAGAAAAAGGGAAAAACGAAATATTGTCGTCCCAAGGAAAAAGACAGAGTAGAGTTAACTGTTGTCCCTGTGGCAGGAAACCATATGCAGACACAAAAAACCAAACTGAAGCATATCAGCCAAGGAAAGGAAAAGGAGATATCGAATCGGCATAAGAAAACAAAGGGATAACTGGAATTAACAGTTTGGCGAATAGTTTGGCGAATCCCTTAGGATCCTCTGATCCTGAGGGATCGCAATCTTAACTATTTTTGCATCATTGATATCTCCGCTTGACTGTTATAAAAAGGGGCAACACTGCTAGCCCAGGGGGATGGGTTGTTGTTACTTTTATCTAATTTCTAGTTGTATTCAAAACTTTGATCATCGACTCTCGTTGAGAAGTGATCCACTGTAACTCTGTTTTAATGCTTTAATATAAATCTGGTTGTTGTTCCATCTTTGATCTTGGAATAATTTCAAGCAATGTGTCCCTAGAGGCTAAGGGCCCGGCCCTGGTGGAACACTTGCTCCTGTACGATTATCTTTAGTTCGTGTATGGTTTCCATTATTAGCTTTGATCGGTAAACTAGTGTGTTTTGTTATTTTTTCACAGCTCTGTTATATTTACAATATCGTCTCTGTAAGAGGAAACTCATATTGTTCATTCTGACTTTATAACGTATTGTTGTTCCTTTAAGTCATTAATGTAACATTACTTTTCTTTATAGAATGCTAGCGTTGTTCAATTACAGAGTAATCGAGCTGTAATATTCTTAAGTTGGTATTACTGTATTCGTCTATGGTTTATACTTCATTACGATTGTTGTTTAATTGATATTGTTGTTCGATTATGAACTACGATCATTATCCTTTATAACAGAGATCAATATTTGTGGTATCAGAGTGTACTGTGTGTGTTATTTATTTCGGCATTGTATATTCACAATTGGCTCTAAAGCGTTGTTCTATATTTCATTGCTAATTGGTTGTCGTTCCATTTCTATTTGTTGTCCAATTTATTCTTAGAGTAAGGATTGTTCTTTGATTCCTGTAGGGTACGATTACTGCCTTCATTTTCTTAGCGTAAGGTTTTGCTATGTATCAAGACTAGTCGCAATTTCATTTCCTAGTTTTTGTTTCAATTATATTTGTTGTTCCATTTCCTGTTATTTGCATTGCCATTGCATTGAATGATCTGAAACTGTAGCGAGCATTGGCATTCGTTGTTTAGCTCCCAAATTGACGATCTATTCCTTGATTGTCTTCAGTTACAAAAGTTTACATAGGGATGAGTTATTGTTACTATACCCTTGACTGATAATTTACTTAGTCTTCTGAATGCATGATTTAGGCTTTAAAGTGCTTTGCTGTAAGTAGATTTTCTTTTAGCATCTGTTTATTCTTGTATTTTCTTGAGCACTATACTACTAGCATTACTCTGACAAATGACCGCCTCAAACTGAGTACACTCTTTGAGATAAAAAATCGTTCCCGGGTTGACAAGTTAATGTGAGGTAATTAGAGGTGAAAAAGACCCTTTTTACGACTCGACACTTATTTATTAAGCAATTCTATTATACGCCTCAATTTCGGCAATCCACTCGTCATTATAAACATGGAATTTCTATATACGTTGTTCCTTTATGATTCTGTACTACGGCAGTTCAACACGCTGCTCCTTCATTTGACAGCCGAGGACAGCCTATCACATTGCAGGGGGGCGCAGGTGATCCGCATAACTCGCTGGCATACGTGTCAGCTTATCATTCAAAAGAATTATGACTTGGGAATAGCAAAGCTTAACGGTATTTTGTTTCCCAATATGCATGGCTTGCTGTTTTGAAGTTATTTCCATATTTTGCTCTGTAAAAATTAGCAGTAAGTTCGAAATTCGATCAACTTGTTGTTCCATCGTCTTCTCTATGTTTGCTAACAGTGAGCTAAAATTTGAACAGCCTGCTGTTTCATTGCCGTCTCTGTGTTTTTTACAGTGTTCTAAGCATGGGAGGAAGATCAATTTGCAATGAGCCACAGGTGTTGATGGTCTTCGATGCTGCACGAGAGATCCTAGCGAGGGCAGGATGGATAGTTTATCTTAACCATCTACAACAATCCAACGAGACAATGGAAATTGAGTTTCTAGAGAACTTGCAAGAACATCATTCCATGGTGAGAGGGAGACAAATAGCAGTCACTGACGACATAATTGCAGAGGTTTCGGGACTGCCAACCACTGGACCTATGTGGACTCTAAAAAAGGTGAGATTGCGAAACGCCATGAAAATCTTCCAGGATGAAGGGCAGAACCTGACTGTAAAAGGGAAAGGAGTTTTGTCGGAAACCTTCAAAGAGCCATGGGTAGAATTGGTGAGAATTATCCAGAGCTACATCACTTATGACGGCAGGAAAGATGTGGCAAGACCACGCCATCTTAAAATTTTAGCTGTGTTAAAGCAAAAGTGCACTGTGAATTTGCCTATGTTTTTAAATTCTTTATTACATGATGTTGCTCGAAGTATGAATAAATCTCACCATCTAGAGTCAGTAGTAAGCCACCATGGGTTAATACAACTAATAATCAGCCACAGTCTTGCCCAACAGCAGAGCAGTTGGGAAGAACTGATTTTCGCGATAAACGGGGGACTGGCTTTGCTAGCCCCAAAACGAAAACATGTTGCCAGTACATCAAGCAGACCACTGAAATGAAGAAAATCTGTTAGGTTGGCAAGGATCTGAGGAATGCTGAGAAATTGCCAGGAAAACAGTGGTCAACTTGTGGAGATACAAGATTCAGGAGATGAACAACCCCCACAATTGTAAGGAGGGGAGAATGAAAATGAACTGGAGGAAAATGATGAAGGAGAACTGGAGGAGGAGACTGAGCAATCTAGTCAGGAAGAAGAGGAAGTAGAGCAACGCAGTGAAATTCCACTGCAAAACCCACTGCAAGAAGATGAATTGGCCCAAATTCTGGCCAATATGGGTGAATATGTCCAACCTCATAGCCCACTCAACCCCCACACCGAAGAAGGACCGCAAGAGCACTCCATTCGTGATAAAAGTGCATTCGAGGAACTGTGTGATGAGGAAGAAGGACTGCAGGAGCACTCTGCTCATGAAAAAAGTGCATCCGAGGAACTATGTGATGAGGAGGAGGGAGAAGAGGACCACTCTTCTCATAACAAGAGCATATCTGGGGAGAAGAGTGACGAGAATGAAGAAGAGGAACAATCTCTTCCTAGTCAGAATACACCAGAAGAATTCCACAATGAAGAAGGGGTAGAAGAAGAAGTTACCCAGGAAACAATAGAGCAAGCTAGGGTTTCTACCCCCGAACAACCCGATCAGCAGAACACTGAAGAAGCACCCCAAGAAGAAAATAAGGAAATTGGCCAAGACGAAGGTACAATACTTGAGGTACAAAGCCCAGGCCTGAGTAAACGAACGACTGTTCCTTCCAAGAAAACAGAGGAAATTAAATGATTGCAAAAGGAACATTAGAGATTGCTTAACGTGATTAAGAAACTTCGACAATGGATAAGGGTTTTGAAAATGGGGAAGAAATTGAAAGGAACCGCTATGGAAAAGAATGCAACCGCCCAAGAAAAACCCCTTAAGAAAAAGATCAAGAGGACTCAAGTCCAACCTACCATTCAGGACTGAAAGGAACAGCATCTGGCTATTGCCCATGTCAAAGTACAAACAAATAATGTATCGGCATATGATAAGAATATCCAAGTAGATCTCCTACCTACAACTATTATGTTGAATAAGGAATCAAGGATAGTAACTCTGCAGAAAGATTTGGCACAAAGCCAGCAAACAATAGAGAAACTTACAGAGCAGACTGTTCCTCAAGAAAAATACGAGAAATTACAACAACAGCTGAAGAGCATTAATGCATCAGAAAGCTAGGCCTTTGAAGGATGACAAAAGGTAGAAGAAAGAGTCAAAAAGGTAACCCATAGACTAGACATAGTCATCAAACAAATGGATACCTTATGTTCTATGTATGTTGACGTTCTAAATTGTAGGGCACCTACTAGGAACTATGCTTTATTCTTAATAGAAAGATATTTACAATTGAAAATTAAAGCTGTCAAGGCAGGAGTACCTATAGAAATAAAAACCATTGATGACTTCATAAATTTTTGTAAGCATTATGGGGTGAAAGTTCAGTGATTGTTAAGTGAATTTTATTTGCACAATCTTGTATTAGATGGAGAAACAGAGCAGAACCCTAGCCCTTTTGTGGGTGATGTCCAACTGTAGGCATTTATTTATTTTGATATTAATCAAATAAAGTGGCTTAAAGCCTACAATGTCTTTCAAAGACAGGAGAATGGATTAGATTTTTGGGTGAGGGGTGAACCTAGAGACCCACTCCAGCTATGGAATAAACATAGGAGCCTAATGAGAACTCAGGGAGTGATCGAAGCATTGGGACCTATTCATATAGCAGTCATCCGGCAAGGGATAGAATACTTCTTTACCATCAAAGACCTCGCCATAGTAGCAGCCAAATTCCAATACCAGACTTCTAATCAGAATATCCAAAATAGGGAACCATTCAATTATGAGAACTTTAAGCTAGTTGTTGACCACTTGGGTATCTATGGTGACCTCATTTTGAGAGAACGCCCATCTTGGTTAGGCTGTAGGTTCCGAAGTCCAGTCATTTGGCACCCTGCACCAGGATATCAAGCCCTATATGAAATGCCTGAATGTCAAATGGGACATCTTTTTGAATACCTAGCTAGGCATCATGGTTGTAGACCACCTAATGAGATCCCTTCTCCAGCCTATTCCCTAACTGCCTTGCATGTCAATTACAATGTTTTCATGAGGGCATGAAAAAGGGTAAGTAGTGGGGTGTGTTGAACATTAGAGAAGGTATGTAATTACTACTTATTTTGTCATCTTTTCCTTAAATTCATAACTTCTTTACATTATGAAATGGGTATATGGTGAAAGATTATGATAAAGTTTAGAATATTTGTGTGCAACGTAAAATGACTAATAATTACCATTTTCCTATGCAGAAAAATAAGAAAACAAAAGATCGCCATTCCAAAGGAAAAGACAAGACAAAATTAACTGATGTCCCTTTGACAGGGAACCACATCCAAATGATGCAATCCAGATTGGAGCGTAGAAGCCAGGAAAAGGAAGAGGAGATACCAAATCGGCGCAAGAGAACAAGAAGATAACTGAGAGATAAAAATATGGCGAATCCCTTAGGATCCTTTGATCCTGAGGAATCGCTACCTTAAAGGTTATCTATATCATTGATATTTCCGCTTGGCTGCTATAAGAAGGGATAGCGTTGCTAGCCCAAAGGACGAACTACTATTGTTTTTATGAAATTCACTCTTGTAACTTAAACTTTGATCATCGACTCTCTTTAAAAAAGAGATTACTGTAACTCTATTTTGATGCTTAATATATAAACTATGTTGCTATCCATCTTTGATTCTAGAGTAATCATAAGCGATGCATCCCTGGAGGCTACAGGCCCAACCCTGGTGGATCACTTGCTTCCTGTACCATTAATTCTCGATTCCAAGTCGTGTGTGGTTTCATTTCTTGTATCTGCTTTGTTCAGTAATCTGTTGTTCCTTATTATTTCATATATTGGCTCTGTTATATTTCATTAGTAAGGTTATTCTCTGCAAGTGGAATGTTATGTTGTTCACTCTGAATTTATATCACATTGTCATTCCTTTAACAGATTGATATTATTGTATAACATTGTTGTTCCTTATAGATTACCATTAGTGTTCGATTACAGAGTAACAGTGCTGTGTATTTATAAATCGGTATTATTGTGTATTTATCTACAGTTTACTTCCAAACGTGATTGCTGTTCATTTGGAATTGTTGTTCCACCGTGACCGTAATCGTTGTTTCTTCATAACCGTGATTAACAATTGTTGTGCCGAAACTCAGATTACTATTCCTCCCAATATAGATGTGATGTGTGAAATATTCAATTTGGTTTGCTGTGAATTTACATTTGATTCAGGTTGATGTTCAATATTTCATAACTTCCTTTAGTTTGTTGTCTCATTTCTATTTGCTTTTCAATTCATTTATGAGGTAAACACTATTGCTGAATTCCTGTAGATTACGATTACTACTTCATTTATTTCTGTAGATTAAAGATTTGTTGTTCCATCTTATTAAATAGATTAGTTGTTGTTCCTTTCTCTGTTATTTGAATTAGCATTACTTTGGTTTGAACAGACCGATCTGAAACTATAGTGAACGACTGACTATTGTTGTCCAGTTCGCAGATTGATGATCTTTTCCTTAATTTCTTTTCAATTACATCAATTTACAAAGGGAAGAGTTATGATTACTACACCCTTGATTGATAAAGTGTTGTAGTTTCTTCATTGAATGATTTAGTTACAAGCATTTCTAGTTCCTGCCATTACATTTAGAAGTTTGTTTCCAGTATTCAGTTACTTTTGCAGAAGCACTATACTACTAGCATTACTCTGACAAATGACCGCCTCAAACTGAGTATACTCTTTAAGATAACAAATCGTACCTAGATTGATAATTAATGTAGGGTAAATGGAGGTGAAAAGGACTCTTTTTACTGCTCGACAAACACTATGGCCAAATGATCGACATGCTCTTCCTCATTTTTAGAATATACCAATATGTCATCAATGAACACAATAACAAACTTATCCAAATACAAACACAACACACTTTTCATCAAACACATAAAGGTAGTTGGAGCATTAGTCAAACCGAATGGAACTATAACAAACTCATAATGCCCACACCTGGTCTCGAATGTTGTCTTGTAAATGTCCTCCTCTTTGATGCGTACCAAATGATATCCCAATCTCAAATCAATCTTCGAGAACATTGTTTCTCCCTTCAATTGATCAAACAAGTCATCAATCCTCGGTAACAAATACCTATTCTTGATGACCACTTTGTTCAACTGCCTAGAGTCAATGCACAATTTGAGAGTACCATCCTTATTCTTGACAAACAGTACAGGTGTGCCCCATGGTGACACACTTGACCTAATGTATCCCTTGTCCAACATTTCCTTCAACTGTAGCTTCAACTCTGCCAACTCAGGTGTACTTATCCTGTAAGGTTCCTTTGATGTCAAAGTTGCCCCTGGCACCAACTCAATAGAAAATTCTACTCCCCTATGAGGTGGAAACTCTAAAATATCCTCAAGAAATACATGCTGAAACCGCTGTAGAACTGGGTACTTTCTTAAAACATCTGCATCCTCAACTTCCTTACCTTTATCACTAGAAATATGCACTGCAAATAACACACACCCTTTTCTATGACTGTGTGCATAATTGTCACCATCCTAACTGATGTGGCTTTCTTATTCCTCTATAAGACTCTTGGTTCTCCATTATCATCCAAGCACTCAATGACTTTGTCATAAAATCCCACCTTGGTCATATGAAGGTACAACCAATCCATGCCCAAAAACATAATGTATGATCCCAACAGTAATACATTCAAATGTGCTATGGTAGGCATACCATTCAAATCAAATCCACAAGTTGTTACCTAATGATGAAATCGCTTCTTTGTACCTCTAGCAAATTGCACTAACCAAGATTATGTATGCACTTATTTATTCAAACCACACTTATCCACCAAGTTAGGACTAACATAACTATAATTAGATCCAAGGTCAATCAAAATAGAAGCAATTTGATCAAAAATATTACCATCCATCTCAATGATATATTCCTGATGGTCTTCTTGCTTGTTATCCAGTGTTGCATAAATACAAAGAATTCTTTAACCAACATCCCCAACAATCAGAACCTCCTGTGTGATATATATCTGAGGCCTACCACCCTAATTATGTGGGAAATCTCTCTTAATGTGTTCCTTACTGCATGTCCAACACTCCAATCATCCAGTACCATCACCTCTATGTTGCTATTGTGATCGATGTCCCTGGCTAGCTGCATTGAACTTATTTTGTGGTGCCACATTTTCTTTCTCTTCTAAATTATGAGGCCTTGTTCTTTTCAACTTCCATTTATCCTTACCTTTATCCTTATCCTTCCCTTTCCATCCTTACTAAGATTCATTCTTATGCTTTGACTGTTCATAGCAGTGATTCAATTTCCCAATAACTTCCTCAAGTGTTCGAGGCTCATCATATTCAATTCGATCTCTAAATGCTAATGGAAAACCACTGACAAATCATTGAAATGGAAAACCACTGACAAATCATTGAAATTTATCCTTCTCATCTTTAATATATGGTACATACCTCAATAGATCTAGGAACTTAGTCATGTAATCTTCCTCTGTCATTGATCCCATCTTTAGCTCATAGAATTCTTTGGCTTTAATTTTGTAGTACCTTTCTTACAAATACTTCTTCTTTAAAAACCTTTTGAACTCATGCCAACTCATGCCAACTCAAGTCCTTCATCTAGATTTCTCTAAGCTACTTCACATACTCCCACCAGATACCTTCTTTACCTTTCAGGCTGAAGATAGCAATTATGGACTTCATGTTTTTTGTGTACTCATGCAACTTAAAGAACATGTTCATCCCAAGTATCCAAGCCTTTGTATATTCTAGTTTCTTCATGTCTCCATCAAAATTAGGTGGCTTTTCTTTCTTAAACTCATCTATCAAGTATCCCCTATCACTCATCCTATAAGGATGATAACAATGACGATCATGATGCCTATTAGAACCAAAACTAAAACAATACATGTATCCATCACCTCTTCTATCCAAAGTATCCAACAACTTGTCTTCTCTCATTGTGTCATCTCCATATGATCTATGACCACCACGATACCTATTGCCATATGCCCCATTAGTTTTTTCCTCTTGTCTATGGTTGATCCGAAGTGGCCCCTGTTGTTGCAATTATGGTAAACTCTGAAGAAGTATTGCATTAAATTCTGCTTGTTTCTCTTGTGCGTGCATGATTTTGTCATTTTCCACCTTATAACTCCTTATTTCTTCCTTCAAGCTTCTCAATGTGTCTGTTGAGTTAGAAGAGTGCCCAGCACCACATTGCTCATTTTATTTGTAGGGAGAATATTTGTAGTCTATCATCTTTCTAGCCATTTTTTATCTCTTTCCTACAAGGCATACTATGTCAGCCAAACCAAATCACAATAAACCAACATTCCTTAGCATAATTCGGGGAGGATATCTCATATGCAAGATCATCAAATCAGTGTAATACATGTATAAAATAATCATGACAACATATATACATATAATACATAATCAGATAACCATGTAACTGTCAGTCTAGCTAGAGTCCAGTCATCAATGCATGACCATATCAACTACACATAATGACCTCATGCATGACAACAACAACCATACCAATGTACACTGACAATACGAAAGCATAAAAAATATGTAATCAATCATACACTTATGATGACACACTTCACAACAACAACATCCTCTTTCACATGGTGACATCACTATAACCATGATCAACACCATGCATATGCAACAAGCATATAGACCATAAGGATGATTAGCACATGTGCAACCGACATGAATGCATGACCAATAAACACCGCCTATCCAATCCAAGTGGTAAACCATGCTCTGATACCACTTTGTGGTATTAGATATGATCCAAAGAGAGCGCAACCTGCTCTGATACCACTCTATGGTATCAGATATGAACCAAAGAGAGCACAACCCACTCTAATACCACTCTATAATAGCATCCTCCCACATCTACCCTAGTAACCGGCCAATTGGGGTAAACATGTGATGAGAGGCTACTATGATGGTACTCGACCTTCTATGTGCTCTTAAGGTAGTGGAATTGATGGAAATACAACATACAAAAACTCCACATCAATAAGAGGACTCCCAAGAACCATCCCAACCTCTCAGGTAACTAGCCCCTGGGTCCCACTGATATTTTAGACCAATTAACCCCTCAACGCTCCCATGATATGGGTATGCATGCATCCAGAAGGATCTGGATTCTCCCACAACATGGTATGACAAGGTCCATGGACTATTTTTCTTAGTGTTGTGCCAACATCCTTGGGATTTGAGCCACTTTTTCAGGCCTAGAGCTAAGGTCACTACCCAGAACTAAATGGAACCTTCAAAACATAAATATAATAAGGGAACGATGATGCAAATGCAATTACTTGAACAAGAGCTTAACTAGACCCCTACTAGCCATGACAGGAATTTCATCCAACATATCACAAATATGTAATCTGCAGTTGTAAACAAATAGATTTAAGCATAGGGGTCTCATACTTATCTGAGAATCGCTAAGAAGCATTGTTCCCTTATATCAATAGTTTCATTATCATCTATTAGGTCATAGATACATTTGGCATTCATTTACAAATAAAAACATGAGGAGAGCCACACATCATCACTATCATAATACATGCTTATAACCAGCATAATAATAATATAAATATCAAGGATACACAACCATAAAATCCACATATAAACCAATACATTTATATATAATATATCAAGGATATAACCACTTATTAATGAATGAAAAATCCAACCCGGGATGGGAATACCACGTTCTACCCGACCATAGAATGGTTGATCCAATTCTCTCTTCATCCATTCACCCTTATGCCATATTCCAAACATGAATTTGGGACTCAAACCAAAAGAACCAATCAAGGCATCTCGATGCTAAACCACCTCACCCTCATTAATAGAAACTAGGCTTTATTGTAATCCACACTGGATCACTAGGCCAATACAATAAACATGTAATAACAAGCTTTACCATGACCTCCACCAGATCACTAGGCCAAAATAAGCATGGATGCCACCGGATTTTTTCACCTACAATGTGAGGAATTTTCCTGTCTCCTAGTCTCTCAGGCTTTACCGCAATCCATAGTCTAATCCAAGGATCACTAGGCCCTAAACCAAGACACCACCCTCTATAATTTACCATATATCCCGCCATTCACCAGCAAGGATTCCTAGGCCTAATCAAGGGAAGCCACCTCTAGGTTTTACCGTATATCCCACCATTCACTGGTTAAGGATTCCTAGGCCCACCAAGGCAACACAAAATCCAGCTATACCCCAACCAATAGTCCAGTTCAAGGGTTACCAAGCCATGTGTTCTATCATTTGTAGATCCACCTCATGCAGCTTTGAATCCATCCAGAAATATAGCTCAACCAAAACATGAAAACCCCATCACACCATGGTTATCCGGAAATGGAAGGGCTAGGCTGAAAACACTATCACGCCTGGGAAAACCCATGCCATAATAGAAAAAAAACTACATGCAATACCATGCCTGCCAAATCTAACAAGGAAAACACACATGCAAATCAATACCTACAAATAATCATGTTGTACCTAATTGATCCTGCTCTATATTGCTCGCTCCTTCTTTCATATTGCCTTCTTTGCCTTTCTTGATTCAATGCCAAATTTCTCCAAGAAAAATCTAAGTGTTTAAGAGTGAGAGAGAGAGAGAGAATAATGAGAGAGCTCCAAAACTGAACTGACAAAAGGTTACAAACTGATCCTCAAAAGCCTTTTTTATCAATTAGGCTTCTATTTTATTCATTTTCCATTATTTTCCTTAATTTTCTTCCTCACATGCAACATTTGATCTTTCACCTTCCTTTTCTCCTAATTTCCATTATTTTCATAAATAAATGTGCCAAAAATGTTATTTTGCCTTTCCAAATCCTTTTCCATTGTCTTTGCAAATTTTCTTATCCATAATAAACCAATGAACACCCACTAGTATGTTTTTCCCAACATTAAGCTTTGAATAATTATCCCATCATTCGTGGTTATTATTTTTTCCTTTATTAACTTTTGTTACATGGAATTTTCACCAAGGTTGTTACATTTTCAATTTCGGGCTTGGAAGGTGTAGGATGGGAGGCTTTGTTACAGGGAAAAGTGTCTATATAGAACTGCTCTATCCCATTAAGGTGTGACAGCTGCCTTAGAAACAAACAGAGAAAAGTTACTTTTGTTTTTCCTTTATGAATTATAGATAGAGAGGAACAGAAAGACCAACCTCTGTCTTGCGCTAATCTCTTGATTCGATCCCTCTCTTCTTTGATAGTCCTCAGCTACCTGCTCCCTTGCACGCCCAGCTTCACAAAGTACCTGCAAGATCACAGAAGCATAGCACTATACAAAGACATGGATCTATAACCATAAACAATCTAGGATCAGATGTAAATTGACCATACAAATGTAACAAGCATCAATGGTACAAAAGCATGGAGGAAAACTCAAATAGCTTTTATTGATAAACAAGAAAAGAGCCAGGAGGAGTTACAACCAGTTGTTCTGACCCAGCATCAAACTCCCAACAAAGAAGCCCCTCTTCACCTCAAACAAAGCTTAGATCACCCAACAATCTGATGTTTGTCTTCAAGAAACCAACAACAATTCCTTACAATATGCAAAATTCCAGCCTCTGGATCTTTGGGATGAGGGATCCATATATAGATATCTATAAGGGGGATGAGTCAGCTTGTGATTTGATTAGTGTCTTCTCTCTGATAGTTGTTGCTTCCACTTGGAGACTGATGGCCTCTTACTCATCCTTGGTCGAATTCAGTGAGGCAAGTGTCACAGGAGAAGATTCTGGAAGCTTCCATTGCCTCTCCACCTCGCGGAATGACACTGCCATTTGTCATTTCTCACCCATCACACCCCACAGAAGGGACTTTTGAAATGCAACGCACCCTCATAGTGTATTTGGGTGAGATGCAATGCACTTAGCCAGTGGAGCAGCTGCAATGATCCTGTTTTGACCAATTCTGAGCAGTTTCTCATGGAGAACTTCTAGGAGAAGCTGTAATCTGTTGACCTTGTTCCTTTAGGGGTTAGAAAAACACTTTTAGGGACTTAGGAGCCCTTGGTTTATGGAAATTTCATGCTTGTGGTTGTAGGGCTCAAAAATGTCTATAACAGTTGCCCCCTAAAGTATGAGGCCATTAATCTTTTGGTGTCGGGTGAAATGCTTTATTATGAGGATATGAAGTTCTTTTCAATGCTGGGAGGAGACCTGTAACAAGATACAATACAATACATTATCTTCATACTATTTTCATGATCTAGCTGAGGCAGGAATTCCCATGCTCAACTTTATAAATTCATTTTCATGTACATAGGACAGACAATCGTCTGAGTGTAGACTGATGATTCTGATAGAGCCATCATCCTTTTGAGTGGATGATTATCTGTGCAGCAATGATGTACATTTAATGTCTTTATTTCCTTGAATATATATCGCAGCCTGGATGGATGAAACTAGATCCAGGGTCTTCAATCTCGTCTGATCTTCACTCAAAGTACAAGTCGATCCATGTGAGAAATGTTTTGAAGTCGAACATGGAAAGACATCGCTTGATTACCAGTCAATGATGTAAACTGTTAACAAGTGCGAGAGGAATCACCGATAATGATAATGACCCTCAAGGTACTGCAGTACAATTCACGTGGTGTGAATAAAGGACTTGGCGTCAAACACCACGCAAAGTCTTTCGGTCGAAGGCCATTGATGTAAACCTGTCACCGGAAGTGAGAAACTTGCCATTAAGGCATGCAAGCTTCAAAGTACTGAATGGGGTGTTCCTAGATCAACTTCTTGGATAATGAGCTGATGTCGACAAGAAGTGATCTGTCATAGGAGGGCCTTAATGAATCCCACATCAATGACATGGAACGGAGCAAATGATTTTAATGGAGGTGAAAACGATCTGGTGATATAAGGTTCAGGGTGGCGGTCATGAAAGAATGGAGTATAATGTATGGTAGTGGGTGAGACACAGGTGAATTCTCTGAATGACTTATCTTGAACATATCGGCGACACTGATGTGATGGATTGGTAGCATTAACCCCAAATGTGGATGGTATGGCGTGACCATGGTGATGTGACCGGTGAATGAAACAACCCATCCTGACTCGGACACGGAGTGGAAGTGTCATGTTCAAGAGCGACTTGCTACCAACAAAGTTTCTTTAAGTTTTCTTCCCAATTTTTCCCCAGTCATTGCTGACCAGTACCACTTTATTTTTTTCAAGCTTGAGGAGGATAACATATGCTTGTTCTATAATTTTCCCTTCGGGCAAACCCATCGCTATGTTTTAATGAGCCTAGCGATAGTGAAACTCGTTCTCGTCTATAGACAAGTTTGTCGCTATTAATCTTTTTAACGAGTTTAACGACAAAGATAACTCGGTCCTTTTCAATTTTAGAGAGTCTGAAAAGGAACGTAAAGGTAACTCCAAAATTCCTTTTTCGTCATCTAATCCCTCAAGTCCGAAAAAGTATAAAACAATACAGAAGGGATGAATTTTCGATACTTTTAATGAGCTGAACAAAACAAGCGCTCGATCTTTTTGTGTAATAATCCCTCAGGTCCAAAAAGATTAAAATCTAGAGGATGGATAGCACTTCCTGTCCCTTTAACGAGCTGAAGAGGCCAATGGCTCGACAATCTTTTCATATTTTACGAGTCAGTTGAAAAGAGCTTAAAGGAGACTCGTCTTTTGAGGAACGAGTGATAAAACGGGTAGCTGCTGATTCCAGGTAAGGTTTGGAATTTTCCAATCATGGCAGTGTCACAAGAATGGCTAGTGAAATCACTCTTTGCAGCTGTTCCTCAAAATGGGTAAACAATCAAACGGAGGTGAATGATCGGCCAATGAAAAAGTGGAGGTGACAATGCAAACACGACCAAGGCTTTAATGGTTGAAGTACTACATTCACGATGGTTATTTACTGGCGAATAGTTCATTTTTTAACGAGCTTAAACGCGGGGGGAAACATTTGCTCATGGCTTATGTTTATTTTTTAACGAGCTTGAACTATGTGCTAAAACTGCTCGATTGAATGGTCCCATTTTGATTTTACCATAAATAGCTCTGTTCTTTCAAAGATTGTACTGTATTTTTAAATGCTTCATCAATTTAGTCAGAAATGAACAACATATGTTTGAAAACGAGTTAGAACACTAATATTTTACTTTGAACTACGTAAAAAGTAATGAAAAATTGTTTTTACCTCTCATTTTACCATTTCATTTGAACTTTGGTTTGTTGGAGCTTTGGAGGTGCTTTCTCCCTTTGATTTTCATCAGCTGATTTCGGGAGATTCTGTGGACGATTCTCGGCGCCGTCTGGACCAGGTAGGAGCTAAACCTGAGCTCTTTCATTTTATGGTTTCCATATTGCGTTCTGAGCTTGATTCCTAGTTTTTCTGAGCCCCTGGGGTTTGAAAAACTCGTTCTGCCTTCAGCGCACCCTCTGTGTATCGAAAGGTGCATTGAATGTTGGCCTGTCTAAAGGCCATCTGACATGTAACGCACCCAGAGCACTGCTATAGGTGCGATGGGTGCAGAGAAGGAATTCTGTGCACAATTTTTGATGGAAATTTTGCCTGTCTCTTACCAAAATCAGGATCTAACTCTTCTCTTGTTTGTTTTTCAGAGATCTTTGGAGTAAGATGACCATTGCATGGCGAGAACGTGAGCATGAAGAAGAGTACATGCTTGCCCTACATGATCCAGTTACAGTAAACACACTGCGGAACTGTGGCTTGTTGAAGTTTTTCCGCATTTCTAGCATGAGACAACAGATCAACTTACTGCAGTATTTGCTCGATGCTTGGGATCCTACCAACCAGGTTTTCCAGATCAGGGGCAAATCTATCCCCTTGACTATAGTAGACATCTATTTCTTGACTGGCTTGTCGAGGTGGGGTGCCCCCATCTCTTTGTCAGGTTCGGCCCGAGGAGGCAACTCTGTGAGATATTATGTTCGCCGGTACTGCAGAGAAGGATCTCAGCCGAGTAAAGACGGCAAGATCATCAATCGTGATGTCACTGACAGGTCCCTCAAGACTATTCTGTTTACTTTTGGTAGGATGGCCGGTGGTGCAGCTCTTCATGTAGCCAACCGATCTTATATGCAATATGCCTTGGAATGCCTCCAACCGAAGGTGTTCAATTGGTGCGACGCAGTACTTCTGGTAATGAAAGAACAGTTGACCAAGATAAAGAGCGGGAGGTTGAAGAACTTTGGGTATGGTTCTATTTTGACCACCTTTGCCTTGGAGAAGATACCACTGATGCAGCCGCAGTATATTGCACTCGATTTACCTTCACCTACTGAACCACGTATGCAGAGATGGGTTGACCATATGTCTAGGCATGCTGGTCAGTCTCAGATTTCATTTTCTGATACCTTCTTCAGGTGGTTTGATCGTCAGGAGATGGTCTATTCCAAGTATCCATATGCGGGCATGGACTTCCGGGGTGATCCAGATTTAGTGCTGCCGGATGGCAAACAGTGGGGCGCCATTAGTAAAATCTTTGACCATATTCTTGTTTATCGTTTTTTCATTTATAATGTCCTTTTGCTTTATTCTATCAAGACTTTAATCAAACTCATGTGTACATGCAGATGTTGGTCCTGTTCGTCCAGTAGCTCACCTGAGAGTACCAGCTACCGCCCCAACAGCAGAGGCTATTGGAAGGGCTATTCTTCGTGACCTTGATGTGGCCGAGACTCTCACAGCATTACAGGTTGAGGGCCTCACTCTTGGTATTCCAGATGTGAGGACTGACGAGCTACCTTTGAGGCTACAGCGGCATACTACTGGTGTGCCAAGACGATGGACTCGTCTCTTACGCATGATCGCACAGGCTGTGACTTGCTATCACGAGCATCATTAGACTAGGGTGCCCCCTAGCATTTTGAGTTTTTGGGTCACTTGACCGATTTTGTCTTGGTTACAGAACATTATGTGTAAACCATAAACAATTATATATATTTTTTATTTTTGGAGTTTTATTTTGGTTAAGTTACATGATCCAAATGCAAACATTGATGGTATGTTTCTTTTTATAAATGTTGCAAATGTCTATCTAACACATAATTTGCTAATGAGTCAGTTAATGTGTTTAAGTTTCTGGAAATGTGTTGATATTGAATAAAATAAAATTGTCTTTCCAAAATCTTAACCCTTAGGAACATGCGATAGATAGCTGGATTTCGGACGGAATATATACCAGTGAGTTGTAGTATTACAAGTTGTGAGTCTAGCCTGACAATTAGTCGGCGTATACCATGTGTGATGGCATCAGAGAGAAGTTTTATCAACGCGCTATATTCAGCGATGTTATTTGTTGATCGACCAATACATACCCCTCTGAAACTTACTAACTCGCCGCTTGGATCAAAAATAGCCCAGGCTGCGGAAGATAGGTTCCGCGAACTACGACTCGCTCCGTCGGCATACCCAACACATGACTCCAATAGGTTTGACATCTGCAACAAATGTAAAAAGTGGATTACTTGACCAAAATAAACACTTTAGCGAAAGCAAAAACATAACAAAAGCATACAGGTTACCATTACGCATAGTAACGCTTGAGGTACAACCTGTTACGAGGTTGTGCCAGTGGAATTCCGTCATAATCCATTAACTCGTAGGCTCCTTTTGCTAACACCCGTTTAACAATATAGGGGCCCATCCACAAAGACTTAAATTTACCTGCTCCCAATTTATCGGATTCTTGGTCGTAAAGCAAGACCAAGTCACCTTCTGAGAAGACACGAGGTTTGACATTTTTGTCGAACTGCGCCTTAACTCATTTCTTATGGGCTTCGTTAACCAAAGCGGCATCACGACGGGTTTCATCAATTGGATTAATTCCAAGAAACGAGCTTCTTCTTCTGAAGTTCCGGGGAGGAGATCAATTGCGAGTTTGAGAGACGAGATTTCGCACTGGATTGGTAAGACTGCTTCTAGGCCATATACCAGTTGGAAAGGTGTAAACCGGGTTGCATTCCTTACTGATGTCCGGTAAGCCCACAAAGCTGAGTACCAGATTAGGTGCCATCTTCTCTTGTGAACTCCAATCATCCTTTGCAGCATGCGTTTCAGGACTTTGTTGATTGCTTCAACTTGTCCGTTGGCTTGCGGATAATATGGAGTAGAGCTGTCGTGAGACAACCCTAGTTTGGCAGCTAATTCGACCATCATGTGATTGTGAAAATGCGATCCATGATCTGTGACTATAGCCTGTGGTATGCCGAATCTGGTGACTACATGATTGAAAAAGAAGAGGGCAGTTGTTTCACCAGTATTATCTAATGTAGGCATCGCCTCGGCCCATTTGGTAAAATAGTCAACTGCGACTATGATATACCCATGCCCCCTGGTCGAGGTGGGGTTACATGTCATGAAATCGATGCCCCATTTGGCGAATGGCCCAACAGCAACTATTGGTTGTAGAGGTGTGGGTGGTCTTCTGGTTTTGCTATTGAAAATTTGACAAGCATGGCAAATTCTGACTGCGGTTATGCAATCTTTGAACATTGTTGGCCAGAAGTATCCTGCTCGTAAGATTTTTTGCGTTGTAGCATATCCAGATTGATGCCCCCCACACGCGCCTGAATGAAATCATTCAGGACTTTTTCGGCCTCCTCATGGGTGAGGCACCTTCTCAGAACTGTATCGATACCACGATGGTAAAGTGTATCACCGACGATCATGTAGTCTTTTGCTTGGTATCGAATACGTTTTTGTTCGGAGTGGGAGGTGTTTGGCCTATATTTTTTGGGTTTGGAGATAAATTATTATATCCCCATACCACTCATTGCTTGAAGATATCAGAAACAAACTTTCGTCCATGATTGTTTCTTCGGATGTTTCATCGTTGGACGACGATGGGAGATCGCACAATAATTCTGCGAAAACTAGAGCTTTCTTTGACTTGGATTTTACAAATTCCAGATCAAAATCTTGTAGGATTGCTATCCATTTTGAATATTTTCCCCCAAGCAACTGTCGCGACAATATATAAGTCATGGGGTTGCAATATGACAGAATGGTAGTTTTCCAAAAGAGGACATAGTGTCGAAATCTCTGTATCGCTTGAACAGCTGCGAGTGTTAGCTTTTCAACGTAAGAATATTTGCTTTCTATATCATTTAAGTTTTTACTTAAATAATATATAGGATGTTTAATTCCATCGACTTCTTGAACTAAAACCATTGTGATGGTCATATCCGCTGCAATCAAATACAGGTTAAAATCTTTTTGATAATCAGGAGCGTACATTAATGATGCTTTCATTAGTGATTCTTTTAAAGCATCAAAGGAAGCTTGCGCAACCTGATCCCAGACAAAGGGTACTTCCTTTTTCAAAAGACGTGTATAACCTTTAGCAAGTTCGGCATAATTTGGAATGAACCTCCTCAGAAAGTTCGCTTTCCCTTCGAGTTTCTGAATCTGAAGCAAATTTGAAGGTGGAGGCAAATTTATGATTGCCTGGACCTTACATGGGTCGAGACGAATCCCGTCCTTTGAGACTACAAAGCCAAGTAAACGACCAGAACTGACGCAAAATACACATTTGTGTGGATTGAGTCGTATCTTGTAGTGTCGGCAACGTAGAAATATTGCTCTTAAATGCTGCGGGTGATCAGTCCGCTTTCGCGAGTGAGCCGAAAGGTCGTCGAGGTATGGTTGAACGATGTTTTTTATGTCATGGAAGGCATAATTCATTGCCCTCTAAAACATTGCCCCTGCGTTCTTAATTAGTTTGTTTGTTTATCATTCTTTGTTGTTTGTTTCATAAACTTACAAGTAGCATTCGAACTACATTTGCCATAACAAATGCAAAATAGATAACTGCTACTTCAATCCATCTACTGGATCTGTTTATGATTTAAACAACTGATTCACAAACTATCTGATTGCCCTTGTGATAGCTCTTAGATCCTCTTTAGATCTACCCCTGATTGTTGCATTACTGATTGCTTTTTGCTTGGCCAAAACCCAAGAACTGAACTGCAAACTGTGACCCGGAATCCGAACAGAGTCTCGTTTCTGGCCCAGCGCAGGTACTATTCAGAGATTCTGAATTTCAGCGCACTTCCCCAGTGGAGTCGCCATTTTGTTACAGGGAAAAGTGTCTATATAGAACTGCTCTATCCCACTAAGGTGTGACAGCTGCCTTAGAAACAAACAGAGAAAAGTTACCTTTGTTTTTCCTTTATGAATTATAGATAGAGACGAACAGAAAGACCAACCTCTGTCTTGCGCTAATCTCTTGATTCGATCCCTCTCTTCTTTGATAGTCCTCAGCTACCTGCTCCCTTGCACGCTCGGCTTCACAAAGTACCTGTAAGATCACAGAAGCATAGCACTATACAAAGACATGGATCTATAACCATAAACAATCTAGGATCAGATGTAAATTGACCATACAAATGTAACAAGCATCAATGATACAAAAGCATGGGGAAAACTCAAATAGCTTTTATTGATAAACAAGAAAAGAGCCAGGAGGAGTTACAACCAGTTGTTCTGACCCAGCATCAACCTCCCAGCAAATAAGCCCCTCTTCACCTCAAACAAAGCTTAGATCACCCAACAATCTGATGTTTGTCTCAAGAAACCAACAGCAATTCCTTATAATATGCAAAATTCCAGCCTCTGGATCTCTGGGATGAGGGATCCATATATAGATATCTATAAAGGGTATGAGTCAGCTTGTGATTTGATTAGTGTCTTCTCTCTGATAGTTGTTGCTTCCACTTGGAGACTGATGGCCTCTTACTCATCCTTGGTCGAATTCAGTGAGGCAAGTGTCACAGGAGAAGATTCTAGAAGCTTCCATTGCCTCTCCACCTCGTGGAATGACACTGCCATTTGTCGTTTCTCTCCCATCGCACCCCACAGAAGGGACTTTTGAAATGCAACGCACCCTCACAGTGTATTTGGGTGAGATGCAACGCACTTAGCCAGTGGAGCAGCTGCAATGATCCTGTTTTGACCAATTCTAAGCAGTTTCTCATAGAGAACTTCTGGGAGAAGCTGTAATCTATTGACCTTGTTCCTTTAGGGGTTAGAACAACACTTTTAGGGACTTAGGAGCCCTTGGTTTATGGACATTTCATGCTTGGGGTTGTAGGGCCCAAAAATGTCTATAACAGGCTTCTCCTTTGGTTTGCATATCAGAGCTGGCAATTTTCTTCCCCTTATCAGTTTATTTGGAGGTGGTATGTTGGACAGGTTCCTCATTTTGGTCTTGTGTCTGAGATCTTTTCCTAGACCTCAAATCATATCTCCTATGCAATTCTGCTTGCATGAAATCAAAAAATTGCTTGCAGTAAGCATCTATTTCTTCTTCATCAAAAGGGGAATTCTAATCATTCTCCTCTCCTCTGTGTGATTTTATTTCATTTTATTCTTCTGAGAGAGTTGAGTATTGATTCTTATAAGCTTCAAGAGCCTCTTAAATACCTTCCTGAAGATCATCTTCCAAATATAGTGGATGTTGTATTTGGTATTGCTGGTCCTTTGTTTTCCTTTGCAAGAGCTACAAAGGAGGTCTCCTATATTAGGGATTAATATTTCTATTGGGACCTTGCTAAATCCTTTGAGGATGATTTTTGTTCTCCAATTCTAGCTTCACCATCTTGTTTGAGAGGTTTATGATCAACTTATTCATCTCATCCAACTTTTGTTCATGAGCATCCCTTGTTTGACTAGAGGAACTACATTCCTCTTTTCCTATTGTTATGTCCCCCTTTTCCCTTCAACTTCCCTGCAGATGAAAAGTTTTCTTCTACTTACAGAGCATCATTCTAGATCTTGTCCAGTGTGAGGGATTTCCTCTCTCTAGCAATAAACCCAAAATCTTATTCAAATGCTCCAACAAACACCACCTTAGCTACCACATATGGAGGTTTAATCTCAACAGGCAAGTTTTTATATAGTTTATTAAATGTTTTTATAAACTTTATGACACCTTCATTGTGCCTTTTCTTTATTGTATTAAATTCAGTTAAGAAGTATCCATGGTCTTTCTTCTCCCCCCATTTCTGCATAAATTTATTCTCCAATTCCTCCCAAGTGTTGGTTGAGATGTTTGGCAAGGTCTTGAACCATTTCCTAGCCTCTCCATCTAAAGATTGGACAAATAGCCTCAAAACTACATCCAAATGTTCTACAATCAATTTTTTTGCAAATGCATAGAAGATCTCAATATGTTTTTGGGTTGTGACATCATATTCCCTAGTGAATCTGGGCAAGAGTTTGAGATAGTCTTTGGGCATTTCATTCATAGGATACTATAGATTCAGAGGAGCATATATGTTGAATAAAAATCCAATTATGACCATATTTTGCAAAGGATGTTGAAAAGGATTTGATGCAAGGCCAACGTGAGAGGTTGGTTGAACAACACTAGCTAAGATTTGGTGTGAAATAATTGTGGGGGTCAGGATGGATTAGTAATAAGAATACCTTTAACTTCTTCAACTTCTAGGAAAGTATGAAATGAAAAATACGAGAATTGATTGAGATCTCTTCAGATTTAGGTTCTAAAAACTAAAATCTTGGTGGGGGGAAATGTTCTTCTGAAAACTTTAAAACTCTGGATGAAGTTTCAAGATATGTTATTACATATTTCTAAGAAGTTGAGGTTTCAAGGGCTAAAATATATGGGTCTAGAGTCTTGGGGGTCTTTTCTATCTAGATTCTCCTAGAAATAATTCTTTCTGGGTCAAAGACTGGAAGGTTTTTCTACTAAGAAGTATATGAACGAGTATGAGGTCTTCTAAAAGCTAGGGGCTCAATGTAAAAACTCTGTTAGGTGAGTGGTCTCAACCCACACTTGCCTTGCTGACCAGACAAAAGGAATGCATAGAAATCATATCCAGAGAATTATATTCTAATTTTTTCCCCAGAAAGAACTCCAGAATATGTTGTCGCTCCTAGAGACAACCCCCAAGTTGAGGAGAAGGGTCAATGCCTAGGACATCTTAGTGTATCTTAGGGATTTATTCATTCTTCTCAAGATTTACATACAAACTTATGAAATTTGGTCCAATCACCCTACTTAGAGGCAAATTCAATATACACTTAAATAGTATGTCATTCCCAAGACTTAATATTCATTTATAGTGGTTGACACACAGAGAATATATTTTCATTGGTCGTTGCAGTATAGGTGAAAGAGGAAATACAAGGAGAGAAACCCAATGTAGAGGGTTGGATAAAACAGAATCCTATGTACCAAATTCCAGTAGAATCGTGAACAAGATAAAGGAAATGAGGTTCAAAAACCATGAAACACATTTTAAGGCCTCCAATCCCATACGTTATAGGTACCATTTTCCATAGCATAACATAGGTAAATCTGTTATATAAGATTGAATTCCAACAACTACAATTACACAATTTCTTAGAGGAAAGAAACACATATGAAATAATAAACAGAGAAGGCATCGCATAATACACATCTTAGTACTTGGAATCAACAAAAAATTCTTCATTACTCTTCAAGAATAGCATACATCTGATAAGCTCCAGAACATGAAAAAAATATCTAGAAAAACTATAGCCTCTGGGACAGAAAATTGAACCTTTAATAATGAGTTCTTCTTCCCTTTTATAGGGAGAGTCCAAACAAAAACAATTACAAAAATATCTTGAAGTGCTACAGTTGTCTAGGATACTCAGCTCTCTATGTGTGCCAATGAAAAAAAATCTAGAAAAACTACAGCCTCTGGGATAGAAAATTGAACCTTCACTAATGAGTTCTTCTTCCCTTTTATAGGGAGAGTCCAAACAAAAACAGTTACAAAAATATCTTGAAGTGCTACAGTTGTCTAGGATGCTCAGCTCTTTGTGTGTGCCAATGACCTAGCTATCCTAATTATTACATAACACACTTGATTCCTTCTTGAAAATAAAATATTTACAAAATTCCAAAATGATTGTGGAATGTCACGGTTTCCAAATCATGAATATCTACAGTGCTTGATCACTTGATCTCTCAAAGTGGACCCATGATCCACTACCTAGACTCATGGTGGGTTAACTAGTTGGTCATACCTTTGCCATAATTTTTGAATGTCTGGAAGCATCACCAACCCTGGAGGGGAACAAGGCTTGATTTGCATCTGGCTACTAAAAATAGCCTCTCATAATGGTGACAGAATCTAAATGGAGATGTTGGTAAGTGACTTTAAAACTAACCAATTAGTGTGAGGTTTGACCAAAAAATTCCAATTGGATTCGAGATCAACTTTACTCAATTAGTTAATCATTATAGTGAATTTGGCCCAATGTTCAATCCATTTATTGAGTAAGCTTAAAACATATGGCAGTGAATCTTCTAGATAGATGGACACAAGATTTGATTCAAGTAAGGATTCATTAATGGATTCAACTAGGGAATTTGACATTTCAAGAGAATCACTGATGATTTTTTTAACTAAACATATCTTGACTTTCCATCCCTTAAGAATGATTGATTTATGCATTTCATCAATTTCGGGAAATTTAGATTCCTCCACTTAGCATTGTCTTTCCATTTTAACATTTCATTGAGATCCTTCTTGGCTTCATCATAAAATGAGATCATTTCTACTAACTCATCTATCAGAGTATTTCCCAATCTACATTGTTCCTTAAACAAACTCAATTTCTTAAAAAATAGTTGTTAATCCTCTATAGTTGTACATTTAAATCATGGGCCTCCTATTTGAAATTCTTCAGTAGAAGGGTCTTGACCTGTAATTGTTCTATTTTTTGCTGAGATTCTCGAAGTTTTTTTATCTTTTTCCTTGATCTCCCCTACATGTTGAATCTGAAGAGAATTGAAGTGCTTTTGTAATTTTTCCAGTTCAATCTCCTTTTGATATAATTGAACTTTCTAAAGTACTCTCAATTGTTCTTCCTTATTGATGACTTCTTGCTCCATAGTGGTAATATTATCATCCTTCGCCCTTAGTAATTATTGTACTTCAGTTTCTTTGTCCATGGTGGCAAAAGAATATGCACCTACAAATTGTGTTAACTTTCCAAGTTCATTAGCAAGGGCAGTCGAAGCATCTTTCTAGAGAACTTCAAGAGGACAAGCTTGTGAATTTTTCCTTGGGACTAAGGCTTGGGAATCATCTATATTCCTTTTCTTCCTTCCTCTTTTTACCATTGGTTTTTGCATAGGGATGTAAAAAAATTCCATTGGAGGGATCTCTTCAATGTTGAGGAAAATCTCTGAAGTGGGATTGATTGGAATAATCTCTACTTCAGGCTGGGTAACCAATTATGTCTTCTCAACTGTAGATTTCTTTGGCATGGTGTACTACTAAGAATAGGGATTACAAATTGGAGTATGTTGTTGAAAAACTTTTTCTCCCTCCAAGATCTCTTTCCCTTGTTCACCTTTCTTGAATTATTTCAAGGCCTGATCAAACTGATCTCGAGCCTGTTCCATGCTTGGGTCTATTGTATGCATCTATCCTCTAGGATTTAAAGAAATAGTTTTTTTTTGTTGTTATTGAGGAGGAATAGTTGGTTGGGAGGAACTTTCCTGCTGAGTAGATTTTGTAGTACCCTTTAAGAGGAAATACACAAAACAATTTGGAATAAGCAAGTTTAAATTGGAACGGTCAATTCGAGGGGGTTTATAAGCAAGAAAAGGAAGAGGTGACATGGAGGGGACATCTGGAGGAGTTGGATTGGGTGGAGCGCAAGGGAGAAGGGTGACGTATTGAATGGCTTCACTCTCTCTTGCCACACTTGCCTGGCGGTGGTCCCAACTACGAACATAGCCACCATGTTTTCTTGATAGGTGGTGGGACATCTAACTTTCTCTAAAGAGGTGCCTAGATGAGTTTGGAGGCAAGGCTCGACCCCCCAGATTCCATCGTAGTCTTTGATATACAAGATTCACTTTGTTTACTCTGACTTTTTGGGGGTAAGAACTGGCTTAATGGTCACACTTGTTACCCTGTCGGAGCTTCTTCCGGGTGATGCCGCTTCGAGATGGATGGGGATTCACACCCCTAATTAACCATTATTTAAGCATTTAAAGTAGAGGGAAGGCCCACTTAAATTTAATAAATGAAAACCATTGCTAATCACGACCATTCTCCATGAGGGCCCCACAACTATGTTACTTAACAAATCATGGGAACACATTTTTTTTATGTCATCATCTCTTGACGTTGGTTGATCCATTGGTCCCTGACTCCATTTGGAATTGAATTATAAATAGTCATGGGATTCTGGAATTCATGCCTCTAATTTATGTTATGTGGTTTCATCAATATATGGCCCTAACTCTAACACTTTACGGATCCTTGGTCCCCTAGTCCACAAAGCTTTTTGAAATTAATTTTCTAATGAGTTACAAGATTTCAGGGTCGTGGGGTTTCTGATATTTTGACCTTTATAGACCTAAATTTTATTATGTATATCTTTTTACCTAGGGGGCCATTGGCAGACTTATTTATATCATTGGAAAGCTCTTCCAAAGAAATTTTTGGTTGAGTGGGTCCAATGTGGTCTTTGAGCTCATATGTTGCCCTAAAAATAGCTTCAAATTATGTTATCATTTACACCTTAACCCTTTTGCTATATGAAGAATAAAAGGAAAGAAGAGGAGGGTAAAACAAAAGATAATTATATCCAAGCGAAGAAGTTAGAAGGAAAAATTCACCATCAATTATCTCACACGTGCCAGTTAGGTTTATATAGTAGAGGTAAAAAATTATAGTCCTAAAGAAGCAAGTTGAAATTCTAAAGAGGTTGAAATATGAAGCATTAAATAAAATTTCACTAGCGTTCACTTTGTGGAAGAGAAGATAATTAAAGTAGAGGTGTGACTTGGCCTTGGAGGGGTCTTTCTCTTGGGTCATAGGTCTTGGAATTCGTTAGTTGAACATTTTATAAGAAGAGAAGAATTCTTGTGGGTTTTCCTCTCAAGAGGAGAGGTTTTGTCCTTGGCTTGCAGCCTACATTTTTTGTCCTTGTGTCATCTTCATAATTTGGTAGTTTTTTGATGTTAATAACATAATAATCAAGTGAGAGAAGAAGCTAATCATAAGTATATCAAGTAAAGTAAAATAAAATCACAAGAAATTATCAAAGTAAGAGAAATCACCTTATCTAGTTTCCCCTATATTTTTCAACACATAGCATAGAATCTTCGTGGCATATAGTCATGAAATCATGCAAGTTACCTTACCTTCTTGTGAAGTTCAATGTTTTGAAGGGATCAAAAGCTATGGAAAGATCTGAGTCCTATAGTCTGAAATGATATTGTATTTGTTTGGATATATATTATATATATATATATATATATATATATATATATATATATATATATCCTTGGTAGACCTAGTTGGCATATTGTCTACATATCTAGGAAATGAGGCTATCTTAATTAATCAAGTCTTTTCCTGTGTGTTCGATCTAGAGAAGATTTGAATAATATCTAAGAAAGTATCTTTGAGTTTCCCTAGTCAAGGATCTAATCATAACAATTGCGTTAATTGCACCTATCTCTCTAAAATATCATGTGAAATCTGAAACAAAGTTTGAGCTTTGAAGATTCTGAGTCTTGTCAGGCTGGACTAGTTTTTAATAGTTGATAAGTTATAAAAGAGGGACAATTGTCACTACAACTGACTTGAAAAATCTAGTATATATATCTATCATTGTAACATTGATCCTTCACTAGCACCATTCTTAGAAATTTATTCTAATATCTGTCTCTAAGGTCCAATGCATCGGCCTTCTTAAGTTCATTAAATTTATGCCAAAAGGAGTCATGTATATTGAGAAGGACCTATAATCCTTAAAGATAGAGTAAGACTAAGTGCTTCTTTAAATATTTGAATATCAAGTTAAAGTCTTAAAATGACTGAATGCATTTCTAAATAATATTGTATAGATGTTGATCTCAAGGTTGATACTTGAATGATATAGTGTCATCACTGCTGATAATTTTCATTAAGGGTTTCTAGATTTGAAGATTCTTTGGTATCATAAATGATCTAATGTTTTTATTGATGCCATCTATTGTTGTCAGTGACATTATAATACTGAAATTATTGGGACATTATAAGAAAGGGTTCAACCCTAGGGTTTGAGGAAAATACCCTAGGATGGATGTGGACATTGTGAACATATATGAGGGAGACCTATGACAAAACCTTAGGATTATTGGATATAATATGAATGTCCAGGGTTTGTACACTCTTTTGAAGAATTGTCAAGAAAAAAGGGATTGATTGCTTCCACTTGAAAGAAGAAACTCTAGCTTCTAGAAGATTTGACATCTTGATGATGAGTATGATTTGTAGGTTGAGTATAAGAAAGTTGAAAATTAAGAGGGAGTTATTATGTTCTCTAAAGATAAGTATCTTGAATTTCTTTTGTTTTTCGATGATATGGAATATTTGATGTCCTTGATGATGTGGATTTCTGATGTGGACTCCTTGATAATGATATGGACTCCATAATGATGTAAATTTCCTGATGATAATGTAGAATAATTGATGATATGAATGATGAAGTGGACTTATGATTCATGATAAGATTGACTCATTAATGTTGTGAACTTAATAATGAGGACATTGACTCTCCTAATAATGTGGACCTCTTGATGATGATATGTAGGTTCATTAATAATGTATACTCCTTGATGATGAGGACAAATTAATGATGGACTTCTTGATGATGATGAAGTGGACTCCTTGATATGGACTCCTTAATGATGATTGATGTGGACTCCTTGATATGGACTCCTTAATGATGATTGATGTGGACTCCTTTTTGATGTTGATACCTAATTCTTGATTAGATCGATAATGATGAGAATGAGGTTGACTAAATCTCAGAAAGACTAAGATCAAGAAGGAGTTGACATATGCTCAAAAGAAAAGTACCTTATTGATTATTTTTTATATTTTCCTTTTAATTTTTATTAGTCTCTTGTCTTTGTTGGATGGATTTTTTCTTATATTGCCTCTTAGTGAGGATGGAAGGTACATAAAGAAAATTTCTAGGGTTCTGGCATAGATGAAGAAGGACCAAAGAACATAGACAAGAAGACTTGTGATTGGATGAGCTTTTGGACTCAAAGGGAGCAGTTAAGATCAACCTCATTGAAGCATGTTGATACAAATATGTTGAATAAGAACCCGTGACATGTTTCTAACAAGGACAAAAGTCCTCTTCCAATGCAAGGGGGAGTTGATTAAAGAATTGAAAACTTAAAAGTATGGAATGAGCTTGGTGAAATTTATGATATTGTGGCATAATGGACTGTGAATCCATGGACACTTCCTTGATGAAAATTTGAAGAATTTGCAAGAATATGTTGTTGATTCATTGATTAGCTCATTGAACCACCCAATGCATGAAAATGTTGACTCCTTCTAGACTTGATGAATTTTGACTATTGTATTGGTCTAAATGACATGAATGATTATGTCGTGTGTAGCACGATGGAAGCTAAAGATGTAGTTGATTTATGAAGTTGGTTGTTGATGTTTTCTTCTATGAGAATCCCTTTATTTTTTGATGGATTTGTTTATGGCACACTTTTCTGCTGACAAGCGGGGTGAAGATTGTTAATTTATGGTATGTTCTATGCTTATTGAAATTTACTTCAATTTCTTCTTATTAGCCCAATGTCATTCATTATTTAGCAATCACATTAACATAAAGTAAAATGTTGATACAACATAAATAGATCGACAGAAGACAAGCAAAGACAAGAGACACCAAATGTGGCGGCTAGCCAAGGACAAACCCCAATGTGGGGAAACCCTTTGATCAATTCTTATATAATCTTCAATAGTTCAAAAGAGAGAGAAATAGTACAAATATACAAATTTGTAATTTTATGATAGCAGCAGCAAACCCTAACCAGCAAAGTCAAAGCTGGTCAAAAAAGATAGAATTGACCTCCAATCAGCTTGATCAATATCCCAATCAACTCGACTTCCAACAGTAAGAAGAGGCAACCCAAAAATAGTCTGAAAAACCCAGTCAAATGAGTCAATAGAAGTCAACCTGCTGCCAACAATTAGGGTAGTCAACGCTAATCAAACCTGAGGTCAGATTACCTCAGTTTGTGTGCCAAAATCTGTGCCCTGCATAAGAGAGAAACACACCAAACCCACAATCCTAGAAAGTCCACGTTGGTCAATGTTGGTCAAAGAGACCTTTTGCAGCCCTAGTCAAATTCAGTCAACATAGTCAAACAGTTCTGCGTCCTCCTTTCTGCATCATTTTGCATCCTCCTCCTTCCCACATGAGAGCTACTCCTTGTGTGTACCCAATCAACCAAGGAGAGAGAAGAATGTGAGAGATGAGATGAGTGAATAATGCCTCAAGGTAACTTGTATTTATATGTCATTGAGGATGTGTGCAAAACATTTAGTTGCTAGCTGACCTTAACAAATTGTCAAGTAAATACAAATAAATTCATATCTTCATAAATACATGTTAGAATCGGATGATCGTTAGATCAATCCTACACCTCTCAATGAGAGGAATCCAAGAAAAATATCAAATGCTATAAATAAGATGACCCACATGGAGTTTTTCCCTAGTTGCCAATTTTAACACTCCCTCTCAACTAGGGAGAACTCCATCTGCTAATCCATCAAACCGTTGGTACTATCTCTACCATCAAATGCACTGCCTTGCACTACTCAACTCTTCTCTGCTCTTCTGAACTATGAAGAAGAAAAAATGATTGAGGATGTATCATACCATCCTCTACTAACCCAAAGTCAGTCCCAAAGAGTGTTTCATACCACTCTTACTAATCCCAGATCAGTGCCAAAAGAGAGTGAGCTATATCACTCTTACTGACCCGAAGTCAATTCCAATTGATCCTAGATCAATGGAGGTCATCCTAGCATAGGGATTATGGTCAATATAACGATGTGTCCATCGACAGTACTACTATGGTCCCTAACCACATTTCCCTACTCATTGGCCAAATGAGAGGTACTTTCCATGAGTCCCAGACTGCATGGGTGAGATGCCTCAACAAGAGAACCACTCATCCTTTCCATAAGTCGCCATAGGGTATCACAAGGGAAGGTTAAACCATTCACCCTGTACACAACGCACCACTAGAGGAGGGTGAGTCGCCCTATGGTTGCTTGTCACTCCAAGAAGTACCTCAAGCGCCCCAGAGCTCCTAGAGCTCAATTCATGCATCATACATGACCCTCATAAGAGGGTCTCTCAATGACTCCAATTCATTCTTGGAAAGTCAAGAATTTGACCTTTCCTAAGGGCTTCGTCAGAATGTTGGTGACCTTCTCATCTATACGGATATGATGAATCCTTATTTCTCATCGCTGTACCATATCTCGGATAAAGTGGTACCTGATATCGATATGTTTGGAGCGATCATGAAATATGGGATTCTCTAATAAACGAATCCCATTCTAGTTGTCACACAAGATCACGGTAGTATCCAATGTATATCCAAACAACTCACTAAAAATATTCCACAACTAGATAGCCTCACAAGAGTCCATACTCACAGCTATGCACTCTGCCTCAGCGGTGCTCAAAAACACCGAATTTTGCTTCCTGCTCATCCAAGATATTGAGGTAGATCCCAAAGAGAAACATCACCCAAAAGTGCTCTTTCGGTCCACCACACTGCATGCCCAATCAACATCGGTGTATCCATGTATTCTCACATCTCCGGCAGTGTATCTCAACCCATGAGTGATTGTGCCATGAAGATATCTCAACAGATTCTTGGCACCAATCCAATGTGAGTGGTGAGGCTCAACCATATGTTGGCTCAACGTGTTGACTGCAAAACATATATCCAGACGGGAGTTCACCAAGAACATCAATGCTCCTATGAGTTGACAATACTCGGTAACATTTCCCAAAATAGATCCGGCAGCACTACCGCTTAACTTCTTGACATCAATCTCCATTGGGGTAGTCACAGGCTTGCAGTCCACCATACCGAATCTCTCCAATATCTTCACCACATATTTTCCTTGAGATGGGAAAATCTCCCATGGCTTCTACCAGACTTCTAGCCCTAGGAAATAGTGCATCAATCCTAGGTCCTTCATCTCAAACTTGAAAGCCAACTCCCTCTTACATTTGTGAATGAGAGGGTCTGCACCTGTCAAAAAGAGGTCGTCAACATATAGCACCCATATCAGAGGTTTATCATCTTCAACCTTAAAGTAAAGGTTTGGATTGGCTTCACTCCTGGTGAATCCCATCTTCATCAAGTAGTTATTGATCCTCTCATACCAAGCTCGGGGTGTTTGCTTCAGCCCATAGAGGGCTTTATTCAACCTGCACACGTGAGATTCCCAATCATGAATCTCAAATCCATCGATTTGTTCCACATAGACTTCCTCTTTGATCGAACCATGCAAGAACGTAGTCTTGACATCCATCTGATGTAAGTTCCATCCTTGCGAAGTAGCAAGGGCTATGATTGAGCGGATGGTGGTGTATCAGGAAACAGGTGCAAATATCACGTCATAATCTATACCTTCCTTTTTAGAGAAGCCACGAGTGATAAAACGAGCCTTATACTTTTCGAGACTTCCATCAGCTCCATGCTTTATCTTGTAAAGCCATTTCGAAGTGACAAATGTTTTGTCCTGGGGTCTGGGGACCACATCCCAGACATCGTTCTTCATAATGGACTCATATTCCTCATTCATAGCATCCTTCCATACTTGATGATCCATGGATTTTTTTAATGATGAGGGGTCATTTTGAATGATCGTGCTCATAATGGTCAAGTATCCCTGATACTTGGCCGACTTCTTACTTTCACGGAAAGTCCCTATGGGTGCAATGTGTCCTTTGGAATCATCAAGTGTCCCCCTAAGCCATGAGGGCCTCTTCCTAGAAGAGGAAGGCTCTTGTGAAGGGGAATCATTAGGGTCCATAGGTTCTTCCACTTCGGGCATCGTCTCATCTTTCTTTTCCTCTAGTTTCCTGGTGTCAACTTCTCCAGTTTTCCTTAGTAAAGAAATATTGTCAACTTTGCTAAGAGCCATATCTTCGTCAAAGGTGACATCATGGATAATCTTGACTTCCCTTTGACCAGCCACATAGATTCTATATCCCTTAGTGTTTTCTCTATAGCCCACGAAGATTCCATTCTTTCCAAATGCACCCAATTGATTCCTTTTCTCTTTCGATACATGAAAATATACAAGACTTCCAAAAATTCTAAAATGAGATACATTAGGTTTCTTACCAGTGAACATCTCTTTGGGAGTCTTGGAATCCAATGCTTGATGAGGGCATCAATTTTGAACATATACGGCGGTATTTGCAGCTTTGGCCCATAAAAACTTTGGAAACCTTTGATCATGAAGCATGGAATGAACAACTTCCAAAATCATACAGTTCTTCCTTTCTGCCACACCATTTTTCTCAGGAGTTTATGGTGTTGTGGTCTCCCTCTTAATGCCAGCTTCTTTGCAAAAGTCATGGAACTCATTGGATTCATACTCCATCCCATTATCAATCCTTAAGATCTTGATCTTCTTCTTAGTTTGATTCTCGATCAAGACTTTGAAGTGAAGGAACCAGGAGAACACGTCTTCCTTCTTTTTCAACAAGTATATCCAAGTCTTGCGAGAATAATCATTTGTAAAAGTGAGGTAATATAAATATCCTCCCAAAGAGTTCACAGACATCATACCATATAGGAGTTAGCATCCAACTGCAATATATCAAAGGCCTTGCTATGGCTTGAGGGGAATGGTCCCCTTTTGATTTTTCCTTTGGCACACCCTGGACATACACCTTCTTGCTCCACTTTAAACTTGGGCTTACCAGTCACCATTTGTCTTACATCGGGTAGAGCCTTATAGTGAAGGTGGGAAAACCTCTAGTGCCATAGTTTAGACTAAAGAGTTTTGTTGCAAGACACGACTCCCAACAGACTTCCTCCGACTTGATATAGAGAGTCAACCTAAAACCCAAGAGTGAAATCATCTTTAAAATTATTTTTCCATACACGTACCTTACCATCAATGAAGGCCACCTTGTAGCCTTTATCTTCCATTTCTGAAATGGATACTAGGTTCTTCTTGAGATCAAGTACATATAGGACTTATTGCAATGAATTGTTTTACCCTCATTCAATTGAAGAGTAACATTCCCCACACCTTTCATGAGATAGGTGGAGTTGTCTCCAAGAATAATTTCCAAGTTTGTATCCTTCTCTATTATATTAGAGAGAGCTTCCTTGTAACCAGTGAAGTGCCTTGAGGCATCAATACTAATAAGCCAATTTTCCAACGAACCGATATCAGATAATATTCATCTTGCTTATTATTAATAACATTAGATTCATACCTAGAGTTTCTTTCCTTCTTGGAGGGTTGACCACTTCCTTGATTTTTGAAATTCCTCTTTCCTTTTCCATTGAACCTACCATTCCTTTGATTGTGGTTGGAATTTCTTCAGGAGTGATTTTTATCATCATCGTGAGATGTGTCGTTTCTATTAGGACACTCCCTCCCATAGTGTCCAATTTTGTTGCAAACAAAACATATTTCTTTCCTTCCACCTTTCGATCTGGCCTATCCTTTAGATTTAGACACATAATTATTTATCCTTTTAGCATGAGAGGAGAAAGAAGTGGGGTTGCTTTTAAATGTAGGCATTTCCTTCTCTTCCATCCTTGTTTCTTCTTGAATGCATCTCGCCATCAATTCCTCAAATCCTGGAATTACATTATTGTTGAGAAGAGTGGTTCTAAATACATACCATTCGGATGGGAGCCCTCCAAGAGTTGTGATGGTCAGTTCCCTGTCAAGAATGACTTACTCAATCGATAGGAGATCATTCTTGATCTTGGTGATCCTTAAGAAGTAGGCTTGCATATTCTCATCTTTGCCCTTCTTAATTTCCTTCAGCTTATTCTTAAGGAACAAAACTTGATTTGCATCGCTAACTTTAAACAAGCTTATCAATCTATCATAGATTTCCTTAAAGGTGTTCAGCTCGGAAACATAGGCCACCAGACGCTTGTCGATAGAGTCTCAAACGATCTTCTTTACTTTGACTTCACCCCTGGTCCACTTTTTCCTTGCAGCAATCAGTGCATTTGGTGGAGGCTCGGCAATTCTTCCTCTCACATAGTCCAACACTTCCTTCTCTTCCAATGTCAGATCAGGAGACATATTCCATCCGTGATAGTCAGACTTCTCATGGAGCTTGTCTTCAGCAGGGAAGTGTGATGAGGAACCCATGAAGTCTTTAAGAATTGTTCCAACAATGTTCGGTGATTTCTATTTCTCTTGCTCTTGCTTGGGCTTTGTCTTCACCTCAACTCTGATACCATGTTAAGTTATGGTATGTTCTATGCTTAGTGCAATTTACTTCAATTTCTTCTTATTAGCCCAATGTCATTCATTGTTTAGCAATCACATTAACATAAATTAAAATGTTGATAGAACATAAATAGAGTGACAGAAAACAATCCAAGACAAGAGACACCACATGTGGCAGCTATCTAGGGACAAACCCCAATGTGGGGAAACCCTTTGATCAATTCTTCTATAATATTCAATAGTTCAGCAGAGAGAGAAATAGTACAAGTAAAAAAATCTGTAATTTTATGACAGTAGCAGCAAACCCTAACCAGAAAAGTCAAAGAAGGTCAAACAAGATAGGATTGACCTCCAATCATCTTGGTCAATATCCCAATCAAATCGACCTCCAACAGCAAGAAGAGACAGCCCAAAAACAATCCAAAAAACCCAGTCAAATGAAGTCAACAAAAGTCAACCTGCTGCTAGCAATTAGGGCAGTCAACGCTGGTCAAACCTAAGGTCAGATTGCCTCATTTTATGTTCCAAAATATTCAACCTACCTAGGAGAGACAGTCACACCAAAATTGAAGTCCTAGAAAGTCAACGTTGGTCAATGCTAGTCAAAGAGACCTTCTACAGCCCTAGTCAAACTCAGTCAATGCAATCAAACAATTTTGCATCCTCCTTTCTTCTTCCTTTTACGTCCTCCTTCTTCCCACGTGAGAGTTGCTCCTTGTGTGCACCAAATCAACCAAGGAGAGAGAGAAGAATGTGAGATATGAAATGAGTGAATAATGCCTCAAGGTAACTTGTATTTATATGAGTCGTTGAGGATGTGTGCCACACATTTAGTTGCTGGCCAACCTTGACAAATTTTCAATCCCACTTCTTCACCCCTGTGATCATCACCCAATGCAATGAGTGCTAAGTGAACTATTCAATAATCATGAGAAATTAGTCAGTTAATACTACCTCTCATGGAAATGGTCATACTTGAATGACTTACTTAACACAGTTGAATACCAAAATGATATCTAAAATACAAATAAATTCATATCTCTGTAAATACGTGTTGATATCGGATGATCGTTAGATCAATCCTACACCTCTTGACTAGAGGAATCCAAGAAAAATATCAGCTACCATAAATAAGATGACCCACATGGAGTTTGGCCCTAGTTTCCAATTTTAACAAAGATATTTTCTTCTATGAGAAGCCAATTGTTAGTTTTCCTTTGTGAGAAGTTGAGGTTAAATGAATGGTTGGATGTTGTTGTTTGTTGAAATGTTTTTATTAAGAGTTGAAGTTTACCATGGCCGCCTTTTCTATTGTTGAGCTGGTACATGATGATTATGTGATTTTGATGAGAGTGTTACACATCAGGGTGTTGCTTTAGCTTGAGATCTACCATGATTTCCTAAATGAGAAGGAGGAATAGATATGTCGCTCTCGGTATAGTTGATGAAGATTTTATTGTAGCTAGTACGGCTAACTGTGAGGTTTTGTAGCTATGGAAGCTCTTAGCAAATCTGTTTGATCATGTGCTAGATTTGATCTTCATATACTGTGACTATCAAAACAAGATCATATTTCTAAAGAATCCAATGTTCCATGTCATCTCGAGACACATCGAAATCAAGTACCACTACATCATAGATATGGTACAGAGTGTAGTAGTGAGGCTCCAACACATCTTGACAGATGAGCAAGTTTCAGAAATTCTCTCCAATCCTTTGTAGAAAGAAAAGTCCATATTATTCAAAGAGTATCTTGGAGTAGATGAGAATGTATCCCTCCTTGAGAGGTAACACTACTAATCAAGAACACTAAGGATATGTTCTTCCCCCACTCTTTTGACTAGCCATGGACTTGATGGGGGGGAGAATGAGCAGTGAGGCTCCTGGATGTGAGGGTACTCCTTAGAGCCATGGACTTGGTTAAGCTTGCTAGGATTGCCACTCATTTGGCCAGTGGGTGAGGAGACTTATGTGTGTGTGATCTTTACCAAAGTCAAACACGATTGCCATAGACTTGGTTAAGGTAAATTGATCTCCCTAAGTATTGGATGTAGGTGTTCTACCACTTAATCGCTAAGGGTCATGTTTGGTGAGGATCAATGAATGGAGATCAATCTACTCTATCGTGCTTGTGAAGGATTTTCTTATTATTGCTTCATGATGAAAAATGCTACATGAAAGCTAATGCTAATGATGATTATTTGAAGTTATTAAATTGTATAGGAAAATTATTCTAATGTTCCCTTGTAAAAAAAATTAACAATGGGTGCCAAAACGCAAGTGGAGTTTGCTCTTAGTCTCTATCATAGAGAAAAATGGGTTTCATGTAGCTCTTCAGAGCAAACACACACAGATCAAACCTATGGGATTTAGCTCAAACAATAGCCACATCATTAGAGTTAGAGAGAGAAACCCCTATAGGTCAAAGATTTTATTTTCTCTTAAGGCTATATTGTTCTTTGCTTTGATAATTTCATTTATTCACTAACACATTAAATTCACCCCATAATATCATAACATTATTCATATTTACATCATTATTCAACAACATATGTAACTATGTAGAAAGAAAAATATCATCATCATCAATGTAGAGGAACATAAAGGAACAATAGAAGAAAAGAATTCACACATAAAGACACTAGGATTGGTTGGAGATCGGGGAAAAACCCACTATGAGGAAAACAATTTCAAATTCTTCTTCTTATTATATTATCATTGAATGATTCGAAAAAGAGAGTATAATGATCCATATATTCATCCATATAAATATCCAACAAAATGGAACTAAAAAATATCCATGAGAGGAACCCAATCATGTTCATAATCAAAACCTTGATTCTAAAACCTATAATGAACTATCACTATCTGCGGTCAACTGTCGAACACTATGGTCAACAAGAGAAAACTTTGGATAACTAAAAAGCCAAACCCTAACTTCTAGTCGCATGGAGGACATGTTGTGTGAGTGATTGAAATGCTTTAGTCGTATGGATGAGCCATCCATCAAGCAATTGGAGTTAGGATCTCTCTATGACATGCCTGCGACTGAGGCCCAAAACCCTAAAATAGTTATGCGAGCTTCAGACCTTGCAACTTCACCTTCATGCGAACCCATTCCTCTGTGGATCTGTCTCATACCTGTGTGAGCCAAAAATAAGAAAGAGAATAGAAGAATGTCTCATGATGATTTCCAAATGAGGTTGAGGTCACTTGTATTTATAGCCTTCCAAGGGTGTCCAATTTTCTTTAGGGTCGACCTGATCAAATATGCACATGTGGGCTTATAATTCAAAAATAAACTTTCCCTTATCTAAATTTGATCATATTTAGGTCAATTTTGGTCCTCTATAAAAGAGGAATTCATTGCAATCCTAATCTCCATCAAATGAGTTGTCCAAAGTGGAATTCGTCTCTAATTTCCAATTTTAACACTCCCTCTCAACTAGGGGGAATTCCACCTGCATCATGTCATGTGTATACTATCATCAAATCATATCCAATCTCAAAACTTTCATAATCATGTAACATCACTATTCATATCGATTCATCTCTTTCTCATTCCTAGACATTCTTGAATATAAAAGAAGAAGAATTTGACATCGGAGGGGAGCCTATGCTAGCACCCTCTATTCATCAGGGAGCCACCGCCACCACTCGAAATCACTACTAGCAAGGACCCCAATGCTACCACCCGGGAAACATCAGTAGGGAACCAAATCTATGACACACATCAACATTGGAGAGCCTAGATTAATCTAGAAGAACATCAGAGAGCACATATCTATGTCAGAGAACTTAGTCTCAACCAAAAACTGAATAGGGGAGAAAATCTCAACCTAAAAATCACATCAGAGAACTCATCTCAACCTGGAATCTCATGGGAGAGCTAAACATCTACAACCTCATATCGAGCAATACGTGATATAGGGGAGCACATCTCAACCCATCCTCATTAGGGGATGAGGTCTAAAATGGGCCTCTTAAGGAAATTATAAAATAATAATGGAAATAATAAAATAAAATTAGATTACACCATCAAATTTTAGAGGGAAAAAAGACAAAACTCTTTTTTTCAACTCGTATTTTCAATTTTATCTCCATATGGGTTTACTAAAATTTTGAGTGGAAACACTTGTTTGATGTAGAATTTGATTCCTCATCTGAGTAACCATGTTTCATACTTTCGATGGACCCAGATACATGAAAAATGAGAAATACATGAATAACGTGATTGCAATCATGTTTTTTTATGCATTTCTCATTTTTAGTGTAGTAGAGTCCATCAGAAGTATGCAACATGGGTACTCCTTGGATGAGGAATTAAATTTTGCATCCAATGAGTACTCCCTCTTGAAATTTGAGTAAAAACTTAGGGAGATAAGTTGAAAACACGAGTTGAAAAAGGAGTTTTATTATTTTTTAATCTCTGTACTTTTTTACTCCAAAAATGGTGAATCATCCCCCATGGTTGACATCATCATCTTGAATCCTATTGGTTCTTATAAAGTTTATTTTGGTTGTACATTTTTCTTAGGAGACCCATTTTAGACCTCAAAAATCCCCTAATGATTACCTACTGATCTTCTTGAGAATGACCCTTAAGAGTCATGTGGTAGAACACCTGCAGCATATTTTGAGTTTGCGATAGATACCTAACTTACCAAAAGGTAAGGATCACATGCCCCTAGCCTCCTCAACTCATTGGTCAAACAGGGAGGGACAATCCCAACAAGACCGACTTGTGGGTATGATGCCAACTAGGGTATACTTTGCAAAGACCAAGATAGGGAAGAAACATCTCCAATACTATGGGTAAAAAATAGGGGAAATACCCTATTGTCCAGAGATCCCTTAACCCCAGGAGCTCTCCAACTGAATTCCATACCGTGTGAGCTTAAACAGGGGGGAAGAGTTGGCTCATTGTCCTCAATCAATGATGCTCTCTGTAGATCAGCAACATATCATCATGCTCATATCTCGTAATCATCATGTCTTGATAGTAGTTGTCTCATGTTCATATAGGACATCAAATCAAATATCATATTAGAAAAAAAAAAAATTGTATCACAAAAAGGATACCATATTCATCCTCCTCTCATGGAGGCAGAAACCACAAGCCTAAGCTTGTCTCATATAGCAACATTGTCTCAATATATGAAGGTATCTCAGTCCCAACTATATACGGGATTCTTTTCCAATCAGATCCCACTCTTTGTCATTGCAATATATCCATGTCATATCCTAAACCTTCTCAAACAACTCTTCAAATAGATTCTTCATCCTGCCTCACAGCTAGCTAGCCTCGCAACATTGTTCTCAACCTCAGTCGTTCTTAAAGCTACAGACCTCTCATACAAAACATCAAGGAAGATATCCTACTAAGGTAACACCCAGATTTTCTCATCAATAATGATCCCAAACCACATCAATACATCCATGCAATCACATATCATAGAATGAATATCTCAAATCAAAAATTGATTATCCCATGCAATCATGCCAAAGTGTGCTTGGCAAAAACTCAATCTGTATAAAACGACTCAATCATGAATTCACTCAGGTTCTATGTGTTAGCACTTGAAATTTCACCTCAGGCTGAGAAAGGTAAACCTCAAGGCAACATCAAACCATTTAGCCTCGTAGCTAGCCCTACGGGGCAGGAGAAGGCTCTCTCCGGTCTATCTCGGTGAAATCTTCAATAGATGAGATGATCAATAAGGTAACACTGATATTAGGCTAGTAAACTGATCAAAGAGTTTTATTTGGGGTTTTTTGGGTTTTTGGTGGCAAATTGAGGAGAGGGCAATTTTGGGTGCGGGGATTGGACACAGCTTCTGCAGGGGGTTCCTTGGGGCGAGGTAGGAGACAGTGTTGATGCCTTTAACTGAGGTGGATGGTCAGGAATGAAAGATGAAGAGCTAAAGAGAGCAAACAATAACTTTGAATTCTCTTTAGACAGAAGAAAACATTGAAATTAAACAAACCTAAAAGCAGAGCATGGCAAGCATGAATTCTTACTTTAACACTTCATTTGTTTAATGTGCAGAAGTAAAAGAAAGGAAATGAATCACATAACAAGCTTACAAGAACATGAAAAACACACCATCAACACATGAGTCCACAAGAATCCCAAAGAGGACTGCAAAACCCTAGTCTTCCTTAGCCAAAACTTGCAGAGATACAGTGAAATAATACAATGATAGCTTCTCCCTCAAGAGTCCAACCTTCCAACCCCTGAAAATGATTAAGAAAATACATAATATAGGCAAGCCAACCTATTCCCTTGCCTCTAGGGGTCGAGCTCATCCTTCTAGGAGCTGTTTCAACCAATTCTAAACTGAGCACTAAAATCTAGGCAGTCAAAACAACTTGCCTCTATAAGCTAGGAAACCAATTCATTCATTTAATATTTACCCTTTACATGAATGAATCTTCTAGAAGTGTTAAACAAGAGTAAAAGTGTCTTAGAGTTACAATAATTACATCAAAGATAATCATCTTCCACCCCAAAAAGTCAAACTGGGTCAAAATTGCGTTTTTTGGGCTGTACAATGCAATCTGGCAAAAACTGCCTGACGGGTCGCGCGCCCCTGCCTGACGGGTCGCGCGCCTTTGGAGCGATGTTTGAGGCACTTTCAGGTGTCCAAATTAAGCAAAAGTGGGATTGTTGGAAAGCTCGGTGAGTCTACTTTCCAACCCAACTGGAATTTTTGAATTTGGAGGTCATTTTCCCTATCAAAACTTAATTCTCCCAAGACTGGTTTCTGCAACTCAAAAAAGGGCCAGAAAGTCATTTTTTGGTAGTTTTTTGACCTTTTGGGGGACCAAAACTGCACAAAATCTCAAGTCCATCCATGGGCATATGTAACTTTGCATGAAAAATCTAGAAATGCTGAGTTTTCGCCAAAAGGAGTTGCCATGGTGAAGGGTCGCGCGGGGGGTGAGACCCGTTAATGGGAAAAACCTGCAAATTGCACAAAAAATTCACAAATGACAAAATTTTCTCCAAATTTCTTGAAATTTGGGCTGGGAGTCCCCAATCAAGTACCATGCTCAATCAAAGAGGCTTTGACCAAAATTTGGAGTGGATCGGGCGTTTTCCTTCGTTTTTGTGCTTTGGCCAACCGTCCTTGGAGCACCTTCGTTCTCGCCGGTATTTTTGACATTTCTTTAAAACCATGACACCTGTGCAAAAAGTGAAGGAGGTTTTTCTTCTTTGGCATATTTTGGACAAAAACCTCTCTCATTTTTCTAAAATTCATCTTTGATTTCTCTGGAACATCATTTGAGTGCGACTTGTCCCGATGTGTGAAACAAGGAATTTTGTCGAAATGGAGCGAAATGAAGGGGATAGGGGGCTTCTAAATTCTTGGGGAAATTTTTGGAAGTAGGGAGGGATGTTAGGAAGCAGGGGAAAGTGGAATCTCAAAGATTGAGCGAGGGGAAGGGGTCCAAAAGGGTAAAACACAGGCCAAACCTAGAAAATTGCCAGGTTGTAGCTAGAAACTAGGGTTTGTGCAAAAATGAAGAATTTGGGGGATCTAAGGGATGGGAAGCATTTGATAGGGTATTTTAAGGATAGGGGAAGGTGTATGAACATCTGGATACAAGTTTTGCCGATGACTTGACCGTCCAAGAGAAATTGGCTTTCAAAACCCTAGGAGAGGGAAATGACCTTGCCAAGGCACAACTGAAGCATGAACAAGGTGTACAATGACTCATTAGACACTGAGATGATAATGAAAACCCTATGAATGATGATAGACTCAGCTGAATAATGACATGGACCGACATTTTGACAACTTTAGAAGGAGTTAAAGCAAACCCTAGACCTAATGCCTAGTGACCAAATTTTGCTTGAAAACTCTTTGAAATGACAAAATTTGACCTTGACACTCTGAGATCACTTTGTAAGAGCATATTTGATCACTGGAGGAAGGCTGGAAAGACTGACACTAACATTGGCTCCAATGGGGATGGTAGCTCCTTGGAGGTGCCAAGAACCGCAGACCTCTGGGAGAGCAGACCAGTGCTTTCAACCATTGGGCGATGGAGTCATTATTTCGACAAACGACACAAAACTTTGACTCATTTATTGAATGAAAACTTGACTAAAAAGTGACTGAAACTTAACTGAAACTTGACTCAAACCGACTCGATGACAAATTGAAATGATGGAAAAACTTGACTCTAACAAACTAACTCAAGACCTGAACTTAAAATTTAAAACTTGATGGCAGTACATAACCGCCTATGTTTCTTACAAGACAACCTACCATCAAACTATATCATAATTCCAATGCAACCAATCAAGAAGATGGCTTCTTGATTGATTCTCCTGATCAGATCTCATGATCAACAATAGATACTGGTAACTGGGCATCCAAAAACATAGTTGACCATGATCTCCTTCATCACTGAACATCGCAATAAACACTATCACTGCTGGCTGCAACAAACTTGCTAGAGGATCGTGAAAAACATGAAGATTTACCATTGCCACCTTCTGCTGAAAGAACAAGTAATCCTTTATTTCAAATTTTAATCTGCCTTCATCATGTGCTTTAGTAAAAGTACGCTCATGGGATTCAAAAAACTCTGAACAAATGGATGAGCAGATCTCTTCTTGGAAAGACATTTCAGCACATGAAACATATGAAGAATCTGAAAGGAAATCCTAAATGTTTTGATCTTCTGTGGTGTGAATGTGTTGTAGGTCATTTGTATATGACATGAGGGCCAGGTTATCATGTTCCTTATTACATTCATCAATCATAAGAGAAGAAACTTCAAATGGTCCTTGAAGCACAAGATGATCATTTGTATCATCTACCACAAATTCATGCAGAAAAACTTTTTCACTTGCTTGAGCAAAGATCTCACCTTGTTGTTCATGAGCTGACTGAATGACCTCCTCATGAAGATCTAGTTCCGGTGAGGTGGGAGCACTTAGATTTGTAACTTCGTTTTCTTCATGCCAGCTGATCTCAACAGTCGAGTTCTTCTTTATAGGATTCAACACAAGGTATTCTTGGTCACCATGATCTGAATTTTGATCTGAAATAGCTGAGTTGACTGCATTACATTCTAAAATTGAATCTTGGCTACCCTGCACGTTGTCTTCTTCTGTGGGCAGATCTGAAACAAGCTCTTCTCTTTTATCAATTACAGCCATATGGCCATCTTCAACCTGCTGATCTTGACAAGTATCCTCTAAGATTTCTATGTGCTGCTGAAACGGCTTTTCATACAGGGCTTCCATGATCTCTTCATCCATGAAATTATCATCTTCATAAAGCTTCTCAAGGCTTTCAATAAAACTATAGGCATGCTTGCAACAGTCTTGAACTAAATTCAATGATGGATAAGAGTCCTTATATCGTTCAATGAACATAGTATGAAAATCCTTTAAATAGGAAATACAAGCAGGCGGCAAACTTTCATACCATGATTGGGCTTTACCTTCCAGAGTGGCCAAGAATATCTTCATCAAGCAATTTTCAGGAAAATCCACCTTCAACTTGCAAATATGCATATGAAATCTAACTAGATGTAAAGCAGCATCCTTCTTACCATCATCTTTAAATGTAGGCAAATTCCTTGACCAATCTACCTTTGGAATTTTATTTGGAAAACCAGGGATGTGATCTCGGCTCAAGGGAGCATATCTTCTTGCGATCCGATCCATCTTGAAAATCTCAAAGCCGCTGATCTCTCTGTAGTGAAGTCACCATGAAGCATTGATCTCTGGAGTTTTCAGTGAAGGAGTCGCCAAGTGAATGATTTCAGCCTTGTCAGTGTCTGATCGTTGTCCACTATCAATAATCAGATCTGAACTTGATACATGTACTGGGGTAAAATGTAAATGAAGTGTTGTATTCACAAGCTCACGGAGATTGACTGAAGCAACGTTTATCTACTTCCGCTAATGCAAAGCAAAATCGTTTCGAAGGCTACCTGGCGTAACTTCAGGCTCCGTCTAAGACTTATGAAACAAACACATCAATCCACAGACAAGTTGTTCTCCCCAGTATGGTCGCCAGCATGTTAGCGCTTGAAATTTCACCTCAGGCTGAGAAAGGTAAACCTCAAGGCAACATCAAACCATTTAGCCTCGTAGCTAGCCCTGCGGGGCAGGAGAAGGCTCTCTCCGGTCTATCTCGGTGAAATCTTCAATAGATGAGATGACCAATAAGGTAACACTGATATTAGGCTAGTAAACTGATCAAAGAGTTTGATTTGGGGTTTTTTGGGTTTTTGGTGGCAAATTGAGGAGAGGGCAATTTTGGGTGCGGGGATTGGACACAGCTTCTGCAGGGGGTTCCTTGGGGCGAGGTAGGAGACAGTGTTGATGCCTTTAACTGAGGTGGATGGTCAGGAATGAAAGATGAAGAGCTAAAGTAAGCAAACAATAACTTTGAATTCTCTTTAGACAGAAGAAAACATTGAAATTAAACAAACTTAAAAGCAGAGCATGGCAAGCATGAATTCTTACTTTAACACTTCATTTATTTAATGTGCAGAAGTAAAAGAAAGGAAATGAATCACATAACAAGCTTACAAGAACATTGAGAAACACACCATCAACACATGAGTCCACAAGAATCCCAAAGAGGACTGCAAAACCCTGGTCTTCCTTAGCCAAAAATTGCAGAGATACAGTGAAATAATACAATGATAGCTTCTCCCTCAAGAGTCCAACCTTCCAACCCCTGAAAATGATTAAGAAAATACATAATATAGGCAAGTCAACCTCTTTCCTTGCCTCTAGGGGTCGATCTCATCCTTCTAGGAGCTGTTTCAACCAATTCTAAATTGAGCACTAAAATATAGGCAGTCAAAACAACTTGCCTCTATAAGCTAGTAAACCAATTCATTCATTTAATATTTACCCTTTACATGAATGAATCTTCTAGAAGTGTTAAACAAGAGTAAAAGTGTCTTAGAGTTACAATAATTACATCAAAGATAATCATCTTCCACCCCAAAAAGTCAAACTGGGTCAAAACTGCGTTTTCTGGGCTGTGCAATGCAATCTGGCAAAAACTGCCTGACGGGTCGCGCGCCCCTGCCTGACGGGTCGCGCGCCTTTGGAGCGATGTTTGAGGCACTTGCAGGTGTCCAAATTGAGCAAACGTGTGCTTGTTGGAAAGGTATGTGAGTCTACTTTCCAACCCAACTGGAATTTTTGAATTTGGAGGTGATTTTCCCTATCAAAACTTAATTCTCCCAAGACTGGTTTCTGCAACTCAAAAAAGGGCCAGAAAGTCATTTTTTGGTAGTTTTTTGACCTTTTGGGGGACCAAAACTACACAAAATCTCAAGTCCATCCATGGGCATATGTAAATTTGCATGAAAAATCTAGAAATGCTGAGTTTTCGCCAAAAGGAGTTGCCATGATGAAGGGTCGCACGGGGGGTGAGACCCGTTAATGGGAAAAACCTGCAAATTGCACAAAAAATTCACAAATGACAAAATTTTCTCCAAATTTCTTGAAATTTGGGCTGGGAGTCCCCAATCAAGTACCATGCTCATTCAAAGAGGCTTTGACCAAAATTTGGAGTGGATCGGGCGTTTTCCTTCGTTTTTGTGCTTTGGCCAACCGTCCTTGGAGCACCTTCGTTCTCGTCGGTATTTTTGACATTTCTTTAAAACCATGACACCTGTGCAAAAAGTGAAGGAGGTTTTTCTTCTTTGGAATATTTTGGACAAAAACCTCTCTCAGTTTTCCAAAATTCATCTTTGATTTCTCTGGAACATCATTTGAGTGCCGATGTGTGAAACAAGGAATTTTGTCGAAATGGAGCGAAATGAAGGGGATAGGGGGCTTCTAAATTCTTGGGGAAATTTTTGGAAGTAGGGAGGGATGTTAGAAAGCAGGGGAAAGTGGAATCTCAGAGATTGAGCAAGGGGAAGGGGTCCAAAAGGGTAAAACATAGGCCAAACCTAGAAAATTGCCAGGTTGTAGCTAGAAACTAGGGTTTGTGCAAAAATGAAGAATTTGGGGGATCTAAGGGATGGGAAGCATTTGATAGGGTATTTTAAGGATAGGGGAAGGTGTATGAACATCTGGATACAAGTTTTGCCGATGACTTGACCGTCCAAGAGAAATTGGCTTTCAAAACCCTAGGAGAAGGAAATGACCTTGCCAAGGCACAACTGAAGCATGAACAAGGTGTACAATGACTCATTAGACACTGAGATAATAATGACAACCCTATGAATGATGATAGACTCAGCTGAATAATGACATGGACCGACATTTTGACAACTTTAGAAGGAGTTAAAGCAAACCCTAGACCTAATGCCTAGTGACCAAATTTTGCTTGAAAACTCTTTGAAATGACAAAATTTGACCTTGACACTCTGAGATCACTTTGTAAGAGCATATTTGATCACTGGAGGAAGGCTGGAAAGACTGACACTAACACTATGAACAACATATATATATATATATATATATATATATATATATATATATATATATATATATATATATATATATATATATATATGATGATGATGATGATGATGATGGTTAACGTCCACTGAGACCAAATTGGTCTATCGGACCTACAATTTTCTTAATTTTTACTTGTCTGGCTCCTCGTCTTTCTTGGCGAGATTGGTGTTGTAGCTTTCTTTCTTTTCTCTACGGTCTTCCAACTTCCTTTGTCTTGCATCTCCTTCATCTCTTCTGGTCCTTGGGACATTGGTGTCTTAGCTTCGCGATTTATAGTCGGAGAAGTTTGGTTTAGGAGATCTGCTTTGCTGTTAAATGAAGATTTATTTTCTGCGGTATTCAAATCCTCATAACTGTTGATTTGTTGGGGCGGGCTTTCTCCTTGCTTGCTTTGAGAGTTGTTTCCTTCTTCCTTGATTTCTTGTGACTCAGAGTTTTCTCTAGAATATTCTTCTTTGATGACAGTGTAGTGTTCTTTTTGTGCTCCTTCCCACCATGTAGATCTGTGGTGGTTTTTTCTAGCAAAATTATTCTCAGAGGCTTTTGGGCAATTTTTGGCTAGATGCCCCGTCTCAAAGCACGATCGACATCTGAAGAGGACACTTTCATAATCAAGCTTCTGGTTCCACACATAGTCTTTACTTGTTAGGTTTATTTCAGCTGGGAATCTGGCGCTGAAATCCATTTCCACACAGATGCGTGCATAGGTGGTTCTGGCATATTCCTCTGTTTCTGGGCACCTGCAGTAAAATTTCCCAATTGCATTTCCGATGGCTTTTAGCGAGGAGAGATTCCAGAGATGCAAGGGTAGGCTTAGCAATCTCACCCAAACTGGTGCTGAGGTTATCACTGCTGTAGAGGGATCGAATGATGGGTTCCATGGCTTCATGAATAGGCCTGATTTTTCCCAAAACCAAGGGCCAGAATCTAGAATACATTGTCTGCTTTCAGGATTTTCAAAATCTACTATAAAGAAACCTCTAGCACAGGGGTAGATATTAATTTCATCAGAAATGATAGGCTTCCATACCTCCGAGATCCAATTGTGGAGTGCTGTCAGCCGCGGCCAAAAACTATTGAACCGGCAAATTAGGGCACTTTCGGAGAACTTCAAAGCTTCATCGAGTGAGTCCTGGACCACTTGGATAGTGGGAGCTGGGGCTTCACTCACGATATGGGCAGGAGATTGCCCTCCAGAGGCGGATGAGCCACCAATTATTTTTGCGAAGCTCGGAGCCATATTTTACGCAGATCTGCACCAGATCGAAAGCCAAACCGCAGATCTGAAGAGATACAAACGTCCCACTCAACCGCAGAATCCACGGGATCTGCGAGATCTGAACCAGAAGAGATCTGCGAGATCTGCGAGAATACTAGACCTGCGAGACCTGCGAGATCTGCAAGATTATAACTGATTATTTAGACCTGCGAGATCTGCGAGAATATCCACCGAGATCTGCGAGACCTGCGAGATCTGCGAGATAGTTGTTCCACCTGCGAGACCTGCGAGAATATCCACCGAGACCTGCGAGACCTGCAGTTCGATTCCTTTCCCTGCAAGACCTGCGAGACCACCGAGACCTGCAGTTCGATGCCAAAAACGTAATATCTCTCACCTGCGAGATCGCAGTTTCAAAAATGAAAATTAAATATATCACATATAAACCTAATTTCAAACTGAAGGCCACTTGCTCGACATCGTTTCATGTAATCAAATCACTTTTCCAAATGATAGATATAAGATATATTTAATGCCAATCTGCGAGATCTGCGAGAATATCCACCGAGATCTGCGAGACTTGCGAGATAGTTGTTCCACCTGCGAGACCTGCGAGCGAGACCTGCGAGACCTGCAGTTCGATTCCTTTCCCTGCGAGACCCATGGAGCTTAATCAACTGTTACTTTCCAAGTCACGTTCAACAATATATTTTCACAACTTCTTGAAATTCAATCATAGTATCCAAGGATTTGCATTTCCACTTTCCAAAAAATCTTCAATAGCTTCACGATATAGATTTTATTTTCCAAACTTCAGGACATGATACATCATTCCATGATTCTTCATTTCAAACTTCAGAGGCCATCTCCCTCTTACTTTAATCATCAAAGGCTCATTTCCTGTCAAGAATAGACCATCAGTATATAAAATAAAACCATCCCTTGGATCACTTTTGATGTAGAGGTTTGGATTGAAACATCATCCTAGCTTCACCAAATAATTGTCAATCTGGACATATCAGAATCGAGGAGCTTGCTTCATACAAAACTTTCTGCAAACTTAATGATTGACCAAAGAAATATGCTTAGCCTTTCACCAATAAATATTGTGCCATCAAATCAACTAGGTTAGTTTGTCAAGCCTTAGATTTCACATCAAAACTTATATCAAACTCATCAATATCACTGTAACAAATTCTTTTGATTGGGTGATAGGTAGAGCTCATATCCAAATATAAAGTTATGACTTTATCTATTGTCATGCCAAAAAATTGTCATTTACCAAGAAATATCCAACCAAACTTCATAAATTCATCCTCGTGATCATAATATAAATCATTTCTGTCACTAAATGTAAATGCATACACCAAGGATAATTCATGCAAGTTCCATCCATTTATTGTGATATTACATCATACTAAATCACAATTGTTTATACTTCAACCAATGTGTCAAAGCTAATGATGTCAACACAGAATATCTTTTGAGTACCAATATAAGTCACTGAAAGTCACTATGCCCATATAGCATTGTTATCAAGGAAAATCATCAGTTTTCAAATCAAATCATTAGACATCAGGTGAGAACCCAAATATCACAGTGAGATTTATAACCCAAAACATATCTCAACATCAAGTCAAAGTTCTAAATCATTATAAATAATCATGTCAAAACTCCAAACGCTGTTTATTTATATTAATAAGCCAAATCTAGTCAAACCCTTGAAATTGTTATTAAATATTGTCATGAAGAAGCCTCAATGGTTAAATCATAATGACATATTGATATTGAAGGGTATTCAATCAACTAATAAAACATTAATAAAATAAACAACAAACATATACACAAATCAGTCATGGCGGAAAAGGCCTGAGAGCCTCACTGTATTATATTCCTCACACTCTCAATATCATGAACAAATAATGATAACAGTACAAATAAATATATGAGGAAGTTTGTCTCAATATAGGAAGTCTATCTTGGACACTATGGTTGAGAAAATATCTCAACCAAACACTAATCTAGGAGCCTAACTAGTTGGAGAGAATCTCTCAACCAACTAAGCCTAAATTGACTCCTAACCATGAGGAACAAACTCAATCTAGAAAGGTAGGATTAAATCCAACTTTCTTGATTTTAATTAATTTAATTTTTTTGGACTTATAATTGTTTTCATCACATGAGAGTGAGGCTAACATCCCCCCCCCCCCCAATGATAAGTCCAAAATAAGAAACAAGAACCATCTTCCAAGTTCTCATGCTAAAGCTGTTGATCCTCAAAAACGCTGCCTGAAAAACCGCCAAAGCTGGATGCTGAAAAAAACTCCAATCTGAAGAGAACATGAGTTAGCTGAAAGTTTGAGTCATCTCTGAAATTTTTCTTTTCAAATCCATCACGCACCAAGTTGCAAAATGATCCATTTGTCCTTTGCTTTCAATCAGCATCCTTTGTCCACTAACAAAATGTTGATGATGCCCACTGGCGAATTTTCTTTGTCCACTGACAAAATATTGAGAACACCCACTGGTGAATTTGCTGAAACTGCTCACTGTTGTTTGTTGAAAACTTCTCACTATTTCTTTTGTTTTTGAACACCCACTTGCGAATTTTTTGATGCGAAATTGCCCAATGGCTACTTGATGTTGATGATGGCAAAAATTGTTGATCGCCCACTCGCGAATTTTTTAATGATGCCCACTAGCTAATGAGGATGCACACTAGCTAATTTGATGAATACTTCCCACTGGCTGCTTTTTCTAATGTTGTTGAGACTTTCAGTTTGACAACCACCTTCAATTCCATTATCATTTACCCCCTTTGTCAGTTGAAAGGAGAGACAATCATTTGCACTTGATTTCTGAATTCTGAACTCCCCCACTTTAGGTGTAGGAGAGGTTCATTGTTTTACTCCCGCTTTCAGGTGCATGAGAGTACCATCTTCAATTGACTGTTTTCTACAATAGTTGAGATTGAATTCTATTGTAAAACTTATACAATTGTTTTACTATTGACAACCATTCCCAAGGATCAATCCATGCATAATTAATATTTAATCTGGCAGGTTGGTCTTGTTTGCAGCATTTCTCTGATGAATGATTCTGCTTTCCACAATGGTGACAAGGATGGACATCAAAACAATGATCTTCCATGTGATCTTTTATTTGACATTTTTTTCATGTGGGTTTGTCTTCTACTTTATAGTGGCTTGTTGATGTTATTTGATCAAGAAATCCTACACTGATGAACTTGATTGGGTTAGAATAATTAGGGATATGCAAGTTGTTTTCACCTTTGTCATATACTAATCCTTGTTGTTTTTTGTTACTTTGGAGTTCTTTCCACAACTTTATGATTGGTTTGGAAGAAGCAAGTTCAATTTGATCATGATTAACTTCTACACTTGAAGTTGTTTGGATGAGTGACTTGGAATCAACATCTTTATCTTCATCTATATTGTTGAAAGACTTGGAAGCATCACTCTTCTGTCGCAACTCATCTTTATGTAGTTGCGACTCTAGTTGAAGGAACTCAATTGTTTCATGTTCATGTTGTAGATTCATTGAAATATTAGCAAGAGTTTCTTTGCTGATTTGCACCATGTCTTCAGCAGTTGAGAGGATCAAATTGTTAAGAATCTGTAACAATTGAATGCTTTTCGCCATGTGAACTTGTTGTAACTCATGCTCACTTTCTTTTAATACTTGTCGGAATTTTAGAACTCGCTCGATTGAATGCTTGAGCTTGCTTGCTTGAACTCACACTCACTTGCTGTAGATATGAATAGGCTTGATTGTTGTTTGAATATTTGCTTTCATTAAAGTTGAACTCACTCAGTTTCAGGCTCGCTTGATGTTGTGAACTTTGCACTTGCTTGAACTCACACTCTTGATTGATCAAAAGAAGGGTATTGAAAATGCACCCAAGAGAAAAACTTAACAATGATTTGAACGACTCAATTAAAAACAATGTATTCACTTGGTTTAATTGATTCCCTATCAATTCAAAGCTTGGGTGTCAGTTTCAACCAAGAATGCACCTTTACAATTCAACTCAATTTGACTTTGATTACAATCCAACTTACAAATTATGATTTGCAAGTTACAGTTTTGTATTGAGCTTATTAAAAAAATGGTGCAAGTGCATTTTCCAAAAAAATGCTTTTGAATTGATGCAAATGTTGTTGATGTAGATGACAAATTCATTAACTTGATTGGATGTTGATGTAGAATTGTCTTTGACAACTTGATTATGTATTGTTTCTTCTTGATTGCTTGTAGTTTGTTTGATTACATAAGCTTGAATGGAATTGATTATGTGCATGCATTGCCTTAATTTGTTGTGTACTTCATGTGTATCATATTAGAAGGATAGTGTCAAAACTAGACACAAAAAAGAAGCTACATCAAGAAGCATGTGTCATCACAAACATACACATGGTGTACCTAAGATCCCCTTACTCAATTTCGGGCGGATCTAGGGCACATCAACACCACAAAAAATATGTCTTTATTAAGTATTTGAGTACATCAACCTTTCATCTTTGAGGCAAATTGTCTTCAAAAACTGGATGTTCACTTAATCTCTCTCAAAGTAAAATATTACTTTGAATTACAACAATGACTTATTATTTTTTTAAAAAATTCTCTTATCACTCCAAAAAATAAAAAATAAAAAATACTTATTACTCCAAACTCCTCAAAGCTAGAAATAAAAACCACACCCTTTACAAACTTACAAAAAATGCACCCAAACTTACAAAAGTAATTTTCACCATTTAACTTCAATTCATGATTTCTCAATGTGTTTTCTCCACTAATTCTCTCTCATACTCATAGAAATTTGCATTAAGAAAAATGACTCCACTCCACCTTAACTTTACTCTTTTCAATGGCTATTATTTTAATGCATGAAAAAAAATATTTATGCATACCATATATCTTTGCATGGAAAGGTCCACCTTGAATTGAATCACACTTTCTTGAATTGACTCACTGCACCATTTCACACCAATTGAAAACCAATTTTACACACATCTTTTCATACAAGTCTTCTAGTGAGCTTCTTGCTTTATTTGAAGTATTGTTCAAATATGTTGAATTCTGAGCACACATGAAATTCTTCAGAATTTTTGGGGAACTTCAGTTCTCAGTAAATGTCTCTTTATTTCTTTTTTCTTTTAACGGAAAATCCCCATTAAGTCTGTAAACGCTAGTTGTTTTATTCTCAGAATCTCAACTGGGGTTTTAGTATCTATATCAGAGGTTTCAAAGGACATGTATCAATTCTGTTGAAGGAAGGTTGATTTAACCAATATAATGTTTTGACTTCCACAAGCTGTTGAGTTAGGGGAAGTTTCAAAAGGCACCAATAGACTCTATGCAGTGGATCTATGATTTTTGACGTTGCAATGGGCATGCCAAGGGTAATAAAGCCATTTTTTGACATGTTAAGTTGAAATCAAGTAACGGGTTAAACCTTTATGATTGAATATTAGCAAGGGGTCAGTGTGGACCTTCCAAGCCACAATGAGAACATGTGTACCTTATAATCATTGAGTTATTCGAACCCTGAACCAGCTTCTGATGCAGAGCAGTCCTCGAAGAAATCACAGAAAATAAAAATTTTCAGAGAAATTAAGTTCTAGAAATACTTGTCTATGACAGAGTTCACTTGGCATTAAACTGCGCCTTCTCTTATTCCATTTGGTGAATCTCTCCTATCAGCATAGTGATCCAATCTTAAATTCCTAGATAGATGAATCCTTTTCTAAATTCCTGACACTGGGGACATAGGAATTTTCACTTAACCAAAGAACATGATTTCCTTATTCATGCGAGGCTTCAACACTTAATTACAAGAATTGTGCTTTTATACTATTAAATATTACTCCCTTCTGGATTTAAGTAAGCGCAAGACCTCAATTATTTTATAAATCAACTGCAGATCCCTATAATGTGCAAATACATGCAAGACATACCTTAACTGTAGAGTTCAAGTTGTTGTTCCAGCTCTGTATTTTCCAGCCGCACAAGTCAACACTCCACTCTGTGCACTATAGTTGTTTTTGTAGATCCTACCAACAATCACTCAAATCGCACAGAAATTCGTTTAGAGTGGCAACAGAGAACTCGTATGTGCACAGACAGGAAAAGTCGTGGTTCTTGAGAGACTTGGGATTCCTAGAGGACTGGGTTCCTCCCATTCCACCACCTTCAACAAGTCTCCATACTTATGCAGTATCACAAACATGCTCCTCACCAAAATAGATTCAGTTACACTCTTTCATAGTTAAAAATCATTGGCTCTGATACCACATGAAGGGTATTCAATCAACTAATAAAAATTAATAAAATAAACAACAGACATATACACAAATCAGACATGGTGGAAAAGGCCTTAGAGCCTCACTATATTATATTCCTCGCACTCTCAATGTCATGTACAAATAACAATAATAGTACAAATAAATATATGAGGAAGTTTGTCTCAAGATAGTACATCTATCTTGGACACTATGGTTGAGCAAATATCTCAACCAAACACTAATCTAGGAGCCTCACTAGTTGAAGAGAATCTCTCAACCAACTAAGCCTAAACTGACTCCTAACCATGAGGAATAAACTCAATCTAGAAAGGTAGGATTAAATCCAACTTTCTTGATTTTAATTAATTCAATTTTTTTGGACTAATAACTTTTTTCATCAAATGAGAGTGAGGCTAACAGATATGTATGTTTCAGTCACCTGAAAACACAAGTTTAGTCAACATATTCACATCGTAGTAAGTCAAACATTCAAACTTTCCTTCTCATAGAACTTTTTGTTGTTTGCTCCATGTCTGTAGGAGTAACATCCTTTAGGTGAATCTTGCACAAAACTTCACTTTTGTGTCCTACATTCATAACTACACCCATAGCCGTTCTTCTGTCTGATTGACAGGATGCAGTCACACCCTCTGGCTTGCTTCCTTGTGGTTGAGGCTTAAAGTCGGGAAAACTATTTCTTTTTAGACTAGAACATTTGTTGTAGACCAAGAATATCATATATTTGTCTATTCATGTCCATAAATATTACTTCAATAATAAAGAATTTTCTATACATATAATGAAAATGATAATAGAAGTAAGGATCTTATGGAGAGATTCTCCCTCTAAATGGGAATCCACTTCAATTATTTTCATTCAATTCATCAACCTATCTATAATACTGTCATGCATCAGCAGATCTGTAAGATCATGAAGTCAAAATATATAACATATTTACCATGTCCATATATGTTAGCATCAAACACTTCACCATTACATCATGACATCAATTTTTCATCAAGAGCTATACTTCATGGATCACGATCACAACATTACTTCTTTGTCACATAACTCAATCCATCAAGTCAAGGGATTCAATTTTACCATATTGCATAATTACTAATCACATCAAAACATAACCACGATCAACAAAAGAACTTGAATATCAATATCATAGTTACACTTCTATCATCATAGCTACCCTGATTTTCACAAATATTATCAATAGTATCAAGTTACCATCTATTAGAATCAAGGTGTTAGCCTTCTTTATGGGATCAAAATATCCAAAATGATAAGTGTTAACCAAAAATCAAGCATACCAATATATCAAAGATCAATATTAAGTAGCTTTATAGAATCAAGAAATTCACCATGTCTAAGAAGCTAAGATACTTGTTCAATACCAAGTGCAAATTTCATCAGAAGAACCATAAATCTAAATCAGCTTCATATGCATGAGCCATTTGTGAATGAGACATCCTCATCATACCTCAGGGCTTATGTTTCCATCAATATTATAGTTGAAACATAACATTGAAACAATATACCATGCTTACCTTGTAGTATTCAAATACCTGTGCACCTTCTTATTTTACATAGGCAATGTGTAGCAATTTGTCACCTTTTCATTAAGTTCCTTTTTACCTTTTCCAACACTAGTCCTTATTTTCCTGCACTAGCCATGATCCTCGAGAAGGATCCACTTATAACAACTTATTAAGAGGTTAGAAGCATCCAAATACTCAAATATACATGCAGGAAGTATAAGTAATAATAAAAAAATAATCAGATCTATAAGTCTAAACAAAAGTAAAGACATAAGGAAGCATCATAAATTGAAAATTAATTATCTTCAATGAGAGGTGATCATCTCCCTCTTGAACCAGCCTTCAAGAGCCATCACTGTCCATTGTTCATATGACAATGTTTCCTTCACTATTTCAAACAAATTTATCAACAACCAAGCCTACTATAGACTATCCCATTTAGGGCTTCATTAAATCTGAAACAAGTTCTTGAACATTTTCCCATCGATCATGCTAGTGTTTCTAGATTTCATATCTCAAATATTTACCATAAAGCAGGGTTTCTCTTAAACCCTAACCTCATAATATCCATCAAACACTAATACACAAATTTCCTATGGTCACCTTCAAATCCTAGATTTCTTTTAGGTCTCTACCATCCTCTCTTGCATCCTACAATGGTGTCATCATAGGGGTGATCTCCATGACTTTTCTTCATCCCAACTCTGATACCATGTTCATTTTTCCTAGGGATATATTTTTCTTTTCTTTGATAATTACATTTATTCATTAGCACATTAAATTCACCCCATAACATCATAACATTATTCATATTTACATCATTATTCAGCAACATATGCAACTATATATAAAGAATAATATCATCATCATCAATGCAGAAGAACATAAAGGAACAATAGAAGAAAAGAATTCACACATAAAGACACCAGGATTGGTCGGAGACTAGATAAAAACCCACTATGGGGAAAACTCTTTCAAATTCTTCTTATTATTAGATTGTGATTGAATGATTCAGAAAAAGAGAGTACAGTGATCAATATCTTTATCCATACAACTATCCATCAAAAATCAACTAAACAATATCCATGAGATGAAATTTCTGAAGCCTATAATGAATTGTCACTATTTGCGGTCAACTGTCGAACACTGCGATCAACAAGCGAAAACTTAAAATAACTGAAAAACCAAACCCTAACTTACGGTCGTGTGGAGGACATGTTGTGTGAGCATGGGGGATTAACTCAGTGAACCTCTAACATAGCATGTGCATTCATGGCATACTAAACAATACCCTTAATTTGACTACATATTGGAAAATACCTCTAAAAATCACTTTATTTAACCCCCTACTAATATGAATCCAATACACCTTCCCAAATTAAAAAGCCCATAATTTCACTAGATATTGTAGGTATCCATTTTTTCATTAATACTTTTTTACCCCTTTATATTTATATCCCTTTATTTTCATTAACAATGGTAAGCAGATTTTGCACCTAGAAATAATAACCTAAATACTAGGTAGCTGAAAACTTGAAAATTTCAATAAAAAAGAGGCAAATATAAGTTGGTTGATTTACAAATACATATTGTGGAAAATTTGAATGGAAAATTCATAGATTTGAACTCTCAATTGCATCTATCTTCTATTCAATACTGAAAAAAGATACAGAATGATGCACCTTTCATCTTGCTTTAGAATAGGTATTGGAAATAATGAGAGGAGGGGTGAACCAGTATTCCTTAACAATTATCACTTTTAAATATTTTCAGAGTATTAGTTAATCTTCAATTATTATTAATGTTTATCTAGTAACAACAATAAACAAAAGAACACAATAGACACAAGAACTTTACAATAATTTTACAAGAATTCGACTCTAGGTAGATTGACTATTTTACAATAATGACTCTTTCAATGATGACTCTTTTATAGCACTCCATTTTTGACAAGACCTAACACTTGACTCGACATTGCTTCTTGGATCACTTGTAGTTGTTGAGGTAATGTTGTGCTTACTTCAAGTAATGGTACTTTGGCATTGCATGTCCTTCCAGTATGTGTCTGAGTTGTTTTAAAGTGCCATGCTTCCCGCACATGCATTAACAAGCAAGACTCAAACAAATATAAAACAATATACTTACATTGTCCTGCAAAAACATATGTCAAAGATGATACTCAAAATTCAAATGCAAACACTAATCATACATACCTTTCTATAGAAGACTTACCCTTGACTGTTGATGTGTTGTCCTTATTGTAGTGATCCTTGAATGCATACATTTTATTTGCTTCTAGGAGCTCGATATTGAATATGTTGTATCTACGTTATTTCCGATCTCCAAGGTCTAAAATTTCATCTTGTGGTAGCCGTTTAAGTCCTCTTTCCAACCCCATAGGTTTGATCGAGATCGGATTCTTCGAGAAATAGTTATGCTCAATCTCCCACGATGGCCTGATTATAGACTGTTTCAGTAGAGTGAACTTGTACAAAGTGCCACGTGTCACTGTTTTGACCTTCATCCCTAAACACGATACTCAAAAAACTAAAGTTCGTCTTATTTTTGTCACTATTTACGAAATTTGAATTCAATGCTCAAAGTGAAAGTTAAGGTGATTTTCTCGAGGTCATCTATTTGACATGGAATTCGAGAGCCTACAAAACTATAACTTCCTCATATCATATCTCCGAAAATATAGCAAACCAAAATCTTAAATTATGTCAAGAGATTCATCAAAATTTCATCCCAAATGGGTTTTAATTTTAGCTTTTGAAGCTTTGTAGAAAAAAAGTTATAGCTAAAATGCCACAATGGCCTGTTTGAAGCAGCGAAATCCTAGAATCCAAGGCTCTAAACTTGCTTCAAAACAAACCTTAAAACTTGATCATAATTTTGTGCCCTAACCAGACCTCAACGAAATCTTAAAATCCCTGCAACATATCTTGCATTAGAAGCTCATGAGGGCCGAAAAATTACAGAGGTCTTCTCACAATATAGTTCATTGAAAAGTGCTTGCTAGAGGAGGATATGAGGGTCACTATTTATAGAAATGTCTTAAGTTGAGAGCGTGTTGAACAAATGAATGTTGGAGGAATTTTAGGAGCATAAAAATTTAATAATTATTGACTATTCAATGACCACAACTAATGATGAGTTCCATGCCAAAACCCCATGGGGTTTTAGGCCACTAACTGGGGTTACTAACTTCAAACATGAATAACTCTCAAACTGTGAAGAACTACATGGAGTTCCATATATCGACCGAAACATTTTGACAATTAGAATCCATCTAGAAGATCTTTGACTCAGAATAGGATGATTTGTCAAGTAAAAATTCCCATGCAATATCAGGGTAGCTCCTGGGGCTGCTTGAGTTGACATCAATGAAAACCACTGATCACCAATCTCCCCCTTTGGCATTAATGGAAACACAAGTACTCCCCCTATGATCATGACACCTCTTCCTACTACCTTCTCTCCCCCTTTTCCATCAATGACAAAGGGTAACTCCCCTTGACAAACTGTCATCTTACAAACCTGTAAACACCTCCACTCCCCCTTTCTACTTAGTTAGATAAGAGAAATAGTCTAATTAGAACTTGGGAGAATCCCAAGCTTTTGGTGAAGATACTCAAATGATTCATGAGGTAATGGTTTGGTAAAGATGTCAGCAATTTGTTCCTTTGTGCCAACATATTCAAGCTTAATATTCTTTTCGGTGACCTGCTCTCTAATGAAATTATATTTGATTGGAATGTGCTTTGTTTTGTAATGCATCACAGGGTTCTTGGAGATACTTATGGCACTGGTGTTATCACAGAAGATGGGATTAGACTTATCAAACTTGACTTGAAGATCTTGCAAATTTTGCTTCATCCAGAGAACTTGAGTACAACATGTTGTTGTCACGATATACTTTGCTTTCGTTGGGGATAACGAGATTGAAGAATGCTTTTTACTTAACCATGAAGCAAGACAATCGCCTAGATAGAATGTCACTCCACTGGTACTCTTTCGATCTTTAACACTTTCTACCCAATCTGCATCTGTATTAACTTGGATAACTAGATCATTTCCTTTCGGATACCATAAACCATATTCTGTTATGCCCTTAAGATATCGACAAATTATTTTGATGACAATAATATGAGATTCTTTTGGTGTTGCTTGGAATCTTGTTACTTGTCTAACTCCCTGCATTACGTCTGGTCAAGAAGTTGTCACATATAGAATACTTCCAATCATAGATCTATACAACCTCAGGTCCACATCCTTTGAAAAATATTCTAAACTTAATATTCAACTTGTTACCATTGGGGTAAGGACAAGCTTGCAATCTTCCATCTTGAATTTCTTGAGCATTTCCTTCATGTACTTGGTTTGATATATAAATGTTCCTTTATCTTGCTGAGATATATAAAGCCCTAAAAAGTATGTCAGCTCGTCAAGTAGAGACATTTCAAACTCACTTTTCATCTTTGTGGCAACGTTTTTACTTAAATTGTCATCATTGCTTCAAAGATTATTTCGTCCACATATACCTCGATAATTGTTAGGTTATCTTCATCCACTTTCACATAGAGATTGTTGTCAGTGTTTCCTTTCTTGAATCCTTGTTGATGTATATATTCATCAAGATGAGCATACCAAGCTGTAGGAGCTTGTTTGAGACCATATAGTGCCTTATTTAATCTACAGACGTAGTCTTCCTTGTAAGAGAGCAGAAAACCTTCAAGTTGTTCAATGTAAACTTCTTCTTCCAATTCACCATTTAGAAAGGTTGACTTAACATCCATTTGGTACACCTTTATTTTTCTCGAGCATGCATTGGCAAGAAACATCTCGATAGCTTCCATTCTAGAAATGAGAGAAAATGTTCCTTCAAAATCAATTCCTTCTATTTGTGCATATCAGACTAATCTTTCCTTTTTCCTGGTAACATGTCAATCCTCATTCAATTTGTTTATGAATGCGCATTTAGTTCCAATAACATTTTTATCCTTTGGTCGTGGAACCAATTCCCAAGTGTCACTCTTCTCAATTTGATCAAGTTCTTCATTCATAGCTACTACCCAATGTTCATCTTGACTAGCTTCCTCAAAATTGCTAGGCTCAAAAGTTTCTAAAAGAGTAAGGTGGGCTTGTTGTGAATACCAAAGTTGTCGACTTCTTCTGGTTCTAATTCCTTCATTTATGTTGCTGATGACTTGATTTGACGAATGATTCTTTTGACACCATTATTTTAAAACTTTTGGAGAAGTTTATTGTACATCCTGTTGATAATTTCTTATTTCCTCTTGGTTGAATGTTTTTTCCTTATTTGATTGGTCTTATTCTGGAGCTTCTTCTTCATCCTTCATAGATTCTACCTCAATCCCCTTAGATATGATCTCATTGTTATCCTTTAGAACATAGTCTTCATAAAAAGTAACATTTATGATTTCAACTATTTGTTTTAGCCCCATATTGTAGCATCTATAAGCCTTTCTCTTGTGTGAATAACCAACGAAAATACCTTCGTCAACATGGGAATTGAACTTGCCCAATTTTTGGCCTTCTCTTTTGATGTAACATTTACTTCCAAAAATGTTGAAGTATTTGATGTTAGTCAGTATTCCCTTCCATAGTTCGTACAGAGTCATGTTACAATTGTTCCTAAGGAGACCTCTATTTATAATGAATATGGTTGTATCATCCAATTTTGAGTCATTTAGCATTGTTCTAGCCATTTCCTGTACGGTTCTGTTTTTTCTTTCAGCAACTCCATTCTACTATGGTGTTCTGGCTGTTGAGAATTGCCTTTTTATTCCATTTTCATCACAGTATTTCTGAAATGCTTGGGATGTTAATTCTCCACCATTATCTCATCTCAGACATTTGATCTTCAAATCAGTTTCATTTTCGACCAATTCCTTATAGATTTTGAAACATTCGAATGCCTCTTATTTTTTCTTTAAGAAACTAACGGTTGTCATTTTGGTGTAGTCATCTATCATTAGCATAAAGTGTAATTCACTATCTAAACTTTTTGTTCTCACAGGACCACATAGATCAGTATGTACTAATTCCAATGGACGTAAAACAAAGTTTCCCTTTGTCTTGAACTCAACTTTTGTTTATTTGTCGTGCCAACAAGATTCACATATTGTATTAGTAAGTTTTGAAATTTTAGGCATTTCTCTTACTGATTCCTTTTTGTTGATCTTGACCAAATTGTCAAAACTTATATGTCCCATTCGTTTGTGCCATAACCAACTTTCATCTTCTTTTTCCAAAAAGCACCCTTCAGGTGTTTCATCCAAAATGTATATGTCATTTGGAGCTCTACTTGCTGTAGCGAAAATTTTTCCAAATTTTCCTTTCCTGATTTCACATTTCTTAGAGTTGAATAGCATCGTGTCTCCTTGATTGCACATTTGTCCAACACTGCGCAGATTGTGATTCATATTTTCAACCAACAACACATCCTTCTCTTATGCATCCTTGCATCCAAGTATGATCGTACCTACTCCTATGACGTTTGAAGACTCATCATTTCCAAAAGACATTGTTCCATCCTCCTTTTCCTTCAAGGATATGAACTTATTTTTATCTCTAGTAATATACGTTGAGCAACCATTGTCAACTTACCAAACGTTTATGTTGCTTTGAGCCTTGAGAGAGATAGCACATTTTTCAGTCTTCTTTTTCCATACTTGTTCATTCTAATTTTGCGAGAATTCCTTTGAAGAGATTCCAAGTCTGCAATCTTTAGCCAGATGTCCAAAATTGTTACATTTGTAACATTCGACATCATCTCAAATGATCAAATATGTTGATATTTTGCTGAGTTCTGGAATATCCATTTCTGAAAGATCTCTTGGAACTATATTCATTCCAAACATACATGCGGCATTCTATAGCTCTATGTCCAAACCTTCCACATGAATAACAATGACCATAAAAGATAGTTTGATACATGGGAGGAAATCTTCTTCGAGGAATTATTTTCCATGGTTCTTCTTGCGAGTCTTGATCCCTTGATTTAGCTTAGAGGTCTGCCTGCTTAGTAGATTTTTCATATCCATCTTCTTTTGTTGTCATATAAGGACTTGACTCCTTTTCATATTTTTCTTTGTAAGCAAGACCAATCTTGTTACTACATGATCGTTGATTGTTGATGAGTTCTCCAATGCCTTTGAGTTGTTGGCGTAGTTTTGAATTTTTTTTCCATTTTTTTACTTCCTTTCGTGGAGAGACTATTTCAGCTTCTAGTGCTTCTCTTTACTTATTTCTTTCCTTTAATTCTTTCCTGAGCGATTCTTCAAGTAGTTTTTATTCTTCAACCTTGATTTTAAGATTTAGGAATTGTTTTGTTTCTATCTTTAATTTGTCTTCAATAGTATCGACATGCTTCTTCTCGGACTTGATCTATTTGATAACCCTGATCATCTCATTTTGAAATTCAACCTCAGAGCTCTCTTCTTCTTCGTATCCTTTTTCGTCAAATGCCTCTTTCTTATTGCTATTGGCCATAAACAAAACTCTTCCATTGATTTCTTCTTCATTATCACTGCCTTCATTGGATGAGGAGCCATCAGGGGAATTTTGAGGTCTAAAATGGGCCTCCTAATAAAAATGTACAACCAAATTTTTTTTTATGAAAACCAATAGGATTCAAGATGATGATGTCAACCATGGGGGATGATTCACCATTTTTGGAGTAAAAAAGTAAAAATATTAAAACTACTTTTCCAACTACTATTTTCAACTTATCTCCCTAAGGTTTTACTCAAATTTCAAGCGGGAGTACTCATTGGATACAAAATTTAATTCATCATCCAAGGAGTACCCATATTGTATACTTTCGATGGACCCTGCTACACGAAAAATGAGAAATACATGAAAAACATGATTGCAATCACGTTTTTCATGTATTTCTCATTTTTCATGTAGCAAGGTCCATATAAAGTATGCAACATGGATACTCCTTGGATAAGGAATCAAATTTTGCATCCAACGAGTATTTTCGCTTGAAATTTGAGTGAACCCATAGGGAGATAAGTTGAAAATACGAGTTGAAAAAATAGTTTTTTCTTTTTTTCCCTCTAAAATTTGATGATGTAATCTAATCTTATTTTATATTTTCCACTATTAATTTATAATTTCCTTAGGGGACCCATTTTAGACCTCAAAATTCCCCTAATATATCTTCTTTCGAAAAAAACTTTTCTTAAACCATTTCTTCTTGCCTTGCTTGTTGAAGTTCCTAGGGCCTTTCTTTTCTTTCATAACAGCCTCATTTTTGTGAGGACACATGGCTACAAAATGCCCAACCTCACCACAATCAAAACAGATCAATGGAATCTTTCCTTTGAATTTTCTCGTACATGTTCTCATATTTCGTGTGAAGTAGGAAGATTCTTTATCAGAAAATTCTTCTTCATCTTCTTCGTTTTCTTCATCTTTACAGCTACAAGTTTTGGCTTTTGGAGTTTGCTTGTCCTTACCAGTCTTCTTGGATGCTGCAAATTTTGTTTCTAAGTAAGATGTGCCACCCCCTTCTTCAATTCTCATTTCATATGTCGTAATAATTCCATGCAATTCATCTATGTTGAGATTGGTCAAATTCGATCTATCTTCCAAGACAGATACCTTTGGGGTGAATCTTGTTGGCAAGGTTATGAGGATCTTTCAGACAACAATTTTTTTGTTGACAGGTTCTCCCAAAGCTTCCAATGTATTTGTTGTTTCATCAACAAAATGAAAGTATGCAACAATATTTTCATCTTCCTTCATTTTGAGTTGCTCAATTTTTTCCCTGTAAATTTGAAGATTTGCTTCTTTCACCTTTGAGTTACCAGCACATATATTTTCAAGCTTGTCCCATAACTCTTTAACATTTTTGAAACTCAATACCTTAAGATAAATAGATTCGATAAGTCCACCGATAATAATATCTTTAGCCTTTGCGTCATATACCATATTTTTCTTACCTTGTTCATCTTGGGTCGATGTGAAGCCTTTTTCAATGATTTCCCATACTTCATATCCTTATGCCAGCAAATGAACCTGCATTCTTTCACTCCAAAGTGCATAGTTATTTCCATTGAACAAAGGAACTATATTCTTAGTATACTCCATGATCTCCTTCCAGTTGTTAGACTATTATTGAAGGAACCAAGCTCTGATTCCAATTGTTGGAAATATTGAGGGGGGCGGGAGGGCGGTAATCAATACTCAGAAATTAGCACTTTTAAATCTTTTCAGATCATTAGTTAATTTTCAATTATTATTAATGTTTATCCAATAAAAACAGTGAACAAAAGAAAACAATAGGCACAAGAATTTTAGGTGAAAAACCCCCTCTGGGTCAAAAACCACCAAACATTTTTCTAATAAATTCTTTAATCTTCAGCCCCAATTGAAATGAAGGTTACAAATTCCTAGAATTCTAGAAAAGAATTCATCTCCATCTCTCACTGGAAGGATGGCCCAATGCCCTGGTTTCTTCAATAATCAACTGAATGGATGCCCCAACATCCTAGACCAAACTACCACCCTTAAGTAATCACAGGCTCAAACCTATAGGCGACTTCATGCACCTGCCTAGCACCTCCCTGCCACCCTATAATGATCAGAAGTGAGACAATATTTTGGACTCCCATACCAGGGACAATGATCCATGATACAATATGATTTACAATGATTTTCTTGTACTTGACCGAACACCCAATCACACTCTGACCTGCAACCCAACCATGACACCATCCCAACAATGACTCCTATACCTCCCAATAATGCCTCATCGACTCTAGGCAGATTGAATCTTTTACAACAATGACTCTTTCAATGATGACTCATTTCCAAATTTACAATGATGACTCTTTTACAACACTCCATTTTTTAAAAGACCCGACACTTGACTTGACATTGCTTCTTGGATCACTTGCAGCTGCTGAGGTACTGTTGTGTTTGCTTCAAGTAATGGTATTTTGGCATTACATGTCCTTCAACATAGTTACCGATCAAACGGGAACTATTACCTTAGAACGGGTACTTGAGCCCAAAAATCCCAAAAAAACATGAAAAAACACCTTGAAATCGAAAAGTGTTGATGCCATATATATATATATATATATATATATATATATATATATATATATATATATATATATATATATATTTTTCAACTTTTCTTTTAATTTTTTTTTTGTAAAGCAAATTTTCAATATTTTTTAAAAATAACAATAAAAAACAATCAGATCCATTTTGTTTGGTGCAAAAAACACCTTGAAATCGAAAAGTGTTGATGCCGGAATAACATTTTTATTTTTATTTATTTATTTTTTTTATTTTTTTTCAGGGTACATTTTCAACACTTTTTAGTAATGACGATAAAAACAAAATATAGTGACTCTGAAAAACTTTAAATTTCCAATGATTTTCAAGCATGACATTAACGATAAAATATCACGTCTTTGAAAACCCTTGAAATTCCAGCGATTTTTAAGCATGACATTATTTTTAAAATATCACTTCTTTGAAAAACCTCAAAATTCTAACAATTTTTCAAGCATGGTGCTAAGAAAAAAAATAATTGTTTTCAGCCATAACAATAAAGATAAAATAACACGACTAAGAAAAACATTAAAAATCTTGACAATTTTTCAACCATGGAATTAAAACCAAAAATTATGACTACAAAACAATCTTAATTTTTCAAAATATTTTAAGCATGACATTATGGAAAAAAAATTATGACTAAAAAAACTTTCAAAATGAACACGTGAATGAAAGAGTTATTATACCCAGAATAATTTTTTAAAAATCTAATGTATGGCGATTTTGAAATCTTAGCCTAACACAACTTGATACATAGAAAAAAAAAATTTAAAACAACTATCAAATTGACATGCAGTGTAGGTGAGCTCAACCCATTGTAATGAAAACTTAAAGACTAACCATGAAATTAACACATTGTGGGGCAAACTCGATTCATTATAACAAAAAATTTAAAATCAACTATCAAATTACACATAATGGGATCAAATTGCTAGACAAGCATCGACACATACCCTACAAAAATATATATATGTGTGTGTGTGTGTGTGTGTGTGTGTGTGAAAGATACATAAGAAAACAAAAATTCAAATATTGAAAAAAATATTTAAATAAAAGTAATATAAAAGATACATAGAAATTCAAATTTTGGAAAAAAATGAAAATAAAAAATAATAACAAGTAATAAAACATGACAAAAAAGTCAAATATAAAAAATATATAGTAATGACATAAAAAAATTTAAAAAAAATAACCATACCATGTAAAATAAAAAAAAATAAAAAAAGAGAGTAAAATAAAATAAAAACCAAATAAAAAATAAGAAATACAAAAATAAACTACAACATTTAAAAAAAACAAAAAAAACCCGGCGGCCCCGAGACCCAACTAGCCAGGGGTGCCAAAGAGACGATTCATGACAAAAAAATAAATATATATATATATATATATATATATATATATATATAAACAAAAAAAACAAAAAAAAAAAAAAACATATATATGTAAAAAAATAAATAAATAAATTTAGAATTAACTTGTAAATATGAAAAAATTTACTAAATAAATAAATAAAACATATATATATATATATATATATATATATATATATATATATAGAGAGAAAAATAAACCAAAAAAAAAACCATTTTTTAAGTTACACAATAAAACAAAAAAAAAAACATTTTAAAAAATGGTAAATAATTATCAAAAAATAAATTAAATTAAATTAAAATTAAAATTAAAAATGTAATAAAAACAAAAAAAATCAAAACAATTAAAAAAAATAAAACTTAAAAATAATAATATATATATATATAGATATATATATATATATATATATATATATATATATATATATATATATATATATATATATATTAAAAATTAAAAATTAAAAAAAATCAAAACAAACAAAAAAATTCTTAAATTTAAATTTTAAAAAAAAAGCAATTTAAAAAAAACAATTAGAAAAACAAAAACAAATTACCAAAAAAAGAAAAAGTAAAACAATTAAAAAATAAAAAAATAAAAACAATTACAATCCCCCTCCCCTCTTGCCTCCCTCACCCACCTCCGCACCTCCTCCCTCCTCTCCCCTCTCCCTTCACCCACCCGATAGCCACTCCACCCCCCTCTCTCCCTCACTGCCCCTACCTCCCTCACCGCCCTCCCCGCCCAAGCCCCCAACCTGCAGCCTCTTGGCCGTTGGCTCACCGCTCTCCCTTCCCCCCCTTACCCCGCTCCCCTCCCCGCCTAGGCCCCCAATCAGCGACCTCTTGGCCGCTGGCTGGGGGCTCGGCCGGGGAGGGGAGGGGGTAAGCGAGGGATGGGTAGGGCGGTGAGGGAGAGGGGTGTGGTGAGAGAGATGGGTGGGCTGGGAGCCGGCTGGCCAAGGAGAGAGGGGAGGGAAGGGATGGGGAGCGGAGGTGGGTGAGGGAGGCGAGAGTGGAGGGGATAAGGTTGTGAGGGGTAGGGCAGTGAGGGAGGAGGGTCGAGGGGGTGTAGAGTGGGGAGGGGAGAGGGGAGAGTAGGGAGAGGGAGCGGAGGTGGGTGAGGGAGGAGGCTGTGGTGAGAGAGGGGGGTGGAGTGAGGGCCGGTTAGAGGAAGGGAGAGGGGAGGGCAGGCGAGAGAGAGGGAGTGGAGGCGGGTGAAGGAGGGAGGTGGAGTGAGGGTCAGCTGGGGGAAGGAAGAGGGCAAGGGAGGAAGCCGGAGTGTAGGTGGGTGAGGGAGGAGAGTGGAGTGAGGGCCGGGTGGGGGAAGGAAGAGGGGAGGCTGGGGAGAGGGAGCAGAGGTGGGTGAGGGAGGCGAGAGGGGAGCGGGATTGTAACTGTTTTTTTAATTATTTATGGTAATTTTTATTTTTTAATTGTTTTTATTACTTATTTATTTTTTTAATTTTTTTTAATATTGTTTTTTAATTATTTTTATTTTTTAAATTGTGTTTTCTTAATTTTTTTAATTGTTTTTTTATATTGTTTTGCTTTTTTTAATTATTTTTTATTTTTTTTAAATAATTCATAATTTTTAATTTTATTCTATTTTTAATTTATAATTTTTCTTATTTAAATAATTTAATTTAGATATATTTTATTTTTTATTTTAATTAATTTTTTTAATTTAAATTTCTTTTCTCTGAATTTTTTTTTTAAATTTCTTTTCGATAATTATTTCAACTTTTTTCTTCTTTTTTTTGTAAGGAGGTTTTTTTTATTATTATTTTTAATTAAAAATAATGTTTTTAGAATTATTTGTGTGGATCAATTTGTTTTTCTTTAAATTATATATAACAATCATTTTTTTAATTTTATATATATATATATATATATATATATATATATATATATATATATATTCATTTTTTATTCATTTTTTTAAACAAATTAATTTTGGTTTATATATGTGTGTGTATGTGTTTTTATTTGATTTTGATTTTTTTTCTCATGTTTTTTATTTTTTTCTTTATGTTTTATTATTAACATGTTTTATGTTTTATGTTTTTTTTTGTCATGTTTTTTTTATTTTATTTTTTTATTTGTTGTTATGTGTTTTTTTTATATATTTTTATGTTTTATTACTAACATGTTTTTATTATTTTTAATTTTTTCATCTTTTATGTTTTAAGTTTTTTTTTTACATTTTTATAGATTTTTTGTTTTTTTTTTTCTTTTTTTTTTTCTTTTATATATATTTTTTGTATTTGTTTTTTTGTCGTGGTTTTATTATTATTTTTTTATATTTTATTACTAACATGAAAATCACCAACATTTAAAAAAATTATCCACACTTAATTCATTAGAAAATTTAAAGTGTAAAAACTAAGTCCTCTCAACAAAAAGGATTGATGCTCATTAGCACTTTTCAAAATCAAGATGAAAATCACTAACAAAAAAGAAAATGTTCACACTTGATACATTAAAAAAAAAAAAAGAACAAAAAAAAAATTAGTGTCAAAAATAAGCCCTCTAAAAAAATGTGTTGATTCTACATCAACACTTTTCAAAATCAACATGAAAATCACTAACATCGAAAAAAAATGTTCATACTTGATACATAAGAAAATTTAAAGTGCCAAAAATATGCTTAAAAAAAAGTGTATTCTAGCATCACCACTTTTCAAAATCGAGTAATTTTTTGCTACCTCAAAAAAATGGGTACAAGTTCACTTTCTTGTTTGATCGATAACTATGTTCTTCTAGTATTTGTTCGTGTTGTTCTAAAGTGTCATCCTTCTTGCACATGCATTAACAAGCAAGACCTAAACAAATACAAAAAAATATACTTATGTCGTCCTGCAAAAACATATGTCAAAGATGATACTCAAAATTCAAATGAAAACTCTAATTATACATACCTTGTTGTTGCAAACTTACCTTGACTGTTGATGCGTGGTCCTTAGTGCAGTGATCCTTGAATGCATATCTTTTCTTTCCTTCTAGGGGATCAATATTGAATATGTTGTATCTATGTAATTTCAAATCTCCAAATTCTGAAATTTTGTCTTATGGTATCCCTCTAAGTCCTCTTTCCAACTTCATAGGTTTTATCGATATTGGATTCTTCAAGAAAGAGTTATGCCCAATCTCCCACGATGACCTGATTATAGACTAGTTCTATAGAGCGAACTTGTATGAAGTGCCATGTGTCACTGTTTCGACCTTCATCCCTAAAAACAATACCCAACAAACTATATTTCATATTCCAATGCTTAGAGAGAAAGTTATGATGATTTTCCCGAGGTCACCTGTTTGACATGGAATTTGGAGCCTACAAAAACCCTAACTTCCTCAGATGATATCTCTGAACATATAGTGAACCAAGATCTAAAATGTGGTCAAGAGGTTCATAATGATTGCGGGTCAAATGGGTCTTAATTTGAGCTTTTGAAGCTTTGTAGAAAAAAGTTATAGCAAAAATTCCACTATGACCTGTTTAAAGCAGTGAAATCCTTAAATCCAAGGCTCTAAACTTGCTTCAAAACAAACCTTCAAAGTTGATCACAATTTTGTGCCCTAACCAGGCCTCAATGAAACCTTAAACTCCCTACAACATATTCTGTGTTAGAAGCTCTTGAAGGACGAAAATTACGAAGGTCTTCTCACAATATAGTTTGTTGAAAAGTGCTTGCTAGAGGAGGATTTGAGGGTCATTATTTATAGAAATGTCTTGAGTTGAGAACGTCCTCAACAAGTGAACATTGGAGGGATTTTAGGAGCATAAAAAATTATTAATTATTTACTATTCAATGACCACAACTAATGATGAGTTCCATGCCACAACCCCACGGGGTTTTAGCCCACTAACTGGGGTTACTAATTTCAAACACGAATAACTCTCAAACCGTGAAGAACTACGTGGCATGCCATATGTCAACGGAAACATTTCGATGAGTAGGAATCCATCTAGAAGATCCTTTCCTTAGAATAGGATGTGTGTTCAAGTCAAAATGACAATGAAATATCAGGGTGGCCCCTGATGTTGCTTGGGTTGACATCAATGACAACCATTGATCAATAATAGGAAGAGGAGAGAAAGCACAATGAAAATGGACACATGAAAAATATTATCTAGTTGGACTTTGTCCAATAATAACCCTAACTTGATCACCTAGTGCACCATAGTTGCATGATAAGAGTGTCAAATAAGTGTGTCTCCATCAAAAGATGAACTGGAGCATGCATCCCTTCCTTGAGATTTGTTTCCTCTACTTAAGATGGGAATTCCTCATGCATAAGTATTCTAATTTACTAAGGATCTACACCCTCTTAGTGAGAATTGATCATGCATGTTAAAAATAACAAAAGAAAATCTCCAATAATAGAAAAAATCTATTAAAAAATGAAATTGCTAAATTTAAAACAACATCTAAATTGTAATTAATTGAAGGTGTGACATGCGTGCCCTTAGCATGCATACACCCTCTTCCAAACAATAGTCTATTTCACTATCTCTTGTGGCATGCATTTGCCCTATACCAAGCAATAGTCAGTATCACTATCTCCTTCACTTTCGTTGAACTTGTTCATCACTAATGTAAGGAAAGGGTGAAGGTACTATATGTGTTGTCTTCTCTACTACCCCATCATTGGGAGGATCACTAGCTTAGCGACAGGTAAAAAATATTAACACGCATATTAAACATAGATCATAGAGGTATTAATGATGTGATGCATGTTTTTTCTAGAGAAATGTTGCTTGGGAGCGGGAGGGGAAGTGGGAAGTGAGAGTAGAAGTGGGAAATGGGAGTGGAAGCAGGAGCGAGAAGTGATATTTTCCAAAGCTCCCATATTGGGAGCGATTTTGGGAGTGAATTTTATATAATGTATATTTTCATATATTTTGATTCATATATGTCAACAAAAGATTCTAGAGTGATGAATTTGTTATAGAAAACATGGATTAAACCATATAACATCATTTATATAGTAGTTATAATCTTCATTAACCATAGGTCCACAAATGGTAATTCTCATTTATATATCATGTAAGGGTGATCATAACCAAAAAAAACATCAAGTGCAATCCATATCTTAACCGAAAATACATCAACAAATAAGCTTTGGATGGCCTCTTGCAACCAAAAAAATCATGTTACAACAAATACCTACATCTCATCAAAATCATTGCCTATATTTGGATCTTTGTCATTAATATCACCCTATAGGCATTACCATAAGATAGAACAAAATGTAGCATGTCAAGTCAAGATTTTGTTTGAGTGATAGGTACATTTTTTGTAGGGTCATGACAGAGGAGTTCGAAAACCAATGTCACTAACATCAAGGTACATAGAGGGTTTGGTTCTCTTGATTAAATATGAGTTCCATAACATAGTACATGACAAAATCCAATGTAAACATTGCAATCCCCACAATCTTGAAATATTGAAAAACTAATAAGTCTGTCAGATTTTGAGTGAGATATAAAATTCTACTTTCTCCATATGAAATATAATGAGGTCATAATCACTCTCAAACATCTTGAGTCATTTCATGGTAATGTTAAAAATTTAAGTAAAAGGATGAAAATGAAATATAAAGGAGAATGCCACTTTTACTTTAAAAGTTTAACGTTACCATCAATTGCATGTCAATACTAGGGCCATAGGTTTGAATATTAGGCTATTATGGACCTAATATTACCATAGTTTTTTCTTTCTCCATCTAACTCTCGTTACTCCCACAATACTCCTAAACCTCTATTTCTCGAGCCCACTTGTTTTTTTCCTCCGCATGGCCAAAGTATTGGATAATAAATACCTTATGATACACATTTCTATATAACATATAAAAACCCTTTACCCCCTTATTATATGCTCAATATATTATTTCATTTTTTCCTCATATTTTATGCCTCGGTATGAGTGCATGTGATATAGCATTGCTTTGTTAGTGAATCCCCCATATGTGCGAGCAACTAAAATGCTTCAGTCACATGGATGAGCCGGCCAACGAGCGACTACAGCTGGGATTTCTCTACGACATGCATGCATCTCAAGCCCAAAACCATAGAAGAGCATGCGAGCTTCGGACTCTGCAATTTCACCTTCATGTGAACCCATTCCTCCATGGATTTGTCTCAGACCTGCATGAGACAAAAAAAAGAAAGAGAATAGAAGAATGTATCGCGATGATGTTCAATGAGGTTGAGCTCACTTGTATTTATAGCCTTCCAAGAGTGTCCAATTTTCTTTAGGGTGACCTGATCAAATATGCACATGTGGGATTATAATTCAAAAATACACATCCCCATATCCAAATTTGATGATATTTAGGTCGATTTTGGTCCTCTCAAAAAGAGGAATTTAATGCAATCATCATCTCCATCAAATGAGCTTTACAAATTGGAATTTGGACCTAGTTTCCAATTTTAACAAAAGAGGTAGCTTACTCAAGTAATGGAAAGAATTAGAGTAGTGATAGAGAATAAGGAGTGGTTATCTATTAAGGTTGAGTAGTTTAGATGGATTTGGCCTTCAAGTTAAGGGGAGGGAGGAGTAGTCAACATATCCTTCCAAGTCTGTCAAGGTCTCTTGGCATGACATGACCTTAAAGAATGTTTAGGACCAAGAGGCTTCTAGGAACAAGTCCAAAAGAAGTAGGTCTTCAAGGATGTTTCCAAACGAGGTGGTAGGGAAGGTTTTAATTTCAAAGGAAGCAACCATGGCAGCAAATGAAGTTCTAGGATCAGATCTAGTTTCATGTGGCAGGAGTACCTCCCCCACTAAAAAGGATTGTTGGTGTTTTTAGCTTAGGCCAATACTTATACACATGCCTAAGTGTCTAGGTTATTGAAAATATTGAGAGGGGGGTGAATCAATATTTCCCTCTTTTTCACATGTGTCTAGTTAAATCCTTGGTTATTCAAAGCATAAAATAAAACATAAAAACATCATCACATCATAAACACATTGTACAAGATATTTGTCTCAACAAACGCTTTACATTATGTATGGTTTACATACAACTTTACTAGTTGAGCTAGAAGGAAGTACAAGACTCCCCAAGTCTGAAGATATTGCAGACTAAGTATGCAGGAGTCTTCAGACTCCTTTACAGTCAATCAAAAACTTATAATTCACTGCCATAATCACTTGTTGCTATTATTGTTGTTGATGCCACTATTGTTGTTGTTTCCACTATTTAATCTTACATCCACTGATCTATATTATCACTTATGCCTCTTCTCTACCTCTGCACTTCCTATTTTCCTCTTAGAACTTCACCACTTCTGCTTTTTTTTAACATCTCATGATTTTCCTCAATAAAGCCTTGTTTTCATGCCTCTGTACTTTCACAGATTCCTCACTACTACACTTTACAACAACTTTTGTTGCCTCAATTGTTGAAACCCTAGCTCAACAAACTCAAAATTTTCATCATCAATAAATTAGGTCTACTTTATTGCTCAATTTGTAATAATATCATCAAATGACTAGTGACACAAGCCTTGATGATGTTACACATCAACCATGTCACGAGGTCAAACCTTAGCAGCTATATGTATGGAATCAAGGCATCTAAGCACACTTGAATTGGCCTCCTTACTAAGTTATTTAGAACCTTGCTCAATTATATATTATGTTTTAAACTTTACTGGCATAACATATGTTGTAGACTTTACTTACTTGGCTGTCGAACATAGCCCTATCGTCTACAGCCTGACCTTCACCTTTCGCCTGGAAACCGCAGCGACAACTGTAGTCACAACTTGGGTACCATCGATATTGAGAATAGATTGGGTCAAATAAATATTCCACCATATGCAAATGAAACATTATTCGACCCATTGAAACACCTCACATTCCCACCGCTGCCATAATCGGCCTGCACCCAACCCAAGCTGACATAACCCCCTCAATCGTCATCTGCACCTATATCTGCAAACCTTCTCCACCACCCACATTCACTTCCTTCATCAGCTCCTTCTTCCCTAAGAGCTGACGCCCCTCCTACACAATCGTTGGGCCCTTTCTTTAAGCCGACTCATCATCTAAAGTTTTCTACCTTCCTATCTGAGTCGTATTCCACCTTTCAATTTGCAATTTTCCTTATATCCATCATATTAATAATTTGGTAATTTTGTCAGGCAAGAAATTAAACACAAATCCAACTGTCACCTCTTACATCACCCTGTCGCCCAACCACTGATGTAACTTCATTTTCATTTCCAATTATGATTGGTTATTTAATAGTTTAATGTATTCCTTTTAATTTATTGTTATATAGTTTTAATAAGGGTTTTCCAAGTGGTCAGGCAAGTTACAAATGAAATATTAAAAGGGGCATTTTAAAATTACAAAATAAATAATTAAACCCCTAAAACTCAATTCAAAAGTTTTGCAGAGTTAAAGGGGTTATCTTTAAAAACCCTAAAGTCATATTGAAAAAGAAAAGGTTAATTAGAAAAAAAAAAAAAAAGGAAGGGAGAAGGAATTATTAAGGATTCATTTCTAAGCTTTGAAGTAATAAATTTTTGAAGATTAAAAAAAATGAAAATTCTAAACCCTAATCTCATCTCAATAAACACAAATTGAGTCTAATTCGAATATGATGACAGAAGAAAAAATGGAGACCAATAATGAAAGATTTCCTAAAACCTTTAGTAGATGTGTTAGTACACTATTTAAAATCAAAGGATCACTCGTAGGAAGAGATATTATAATCTTTATCAATCCTACTGAAGTTAGTAATTATGTTAGTCCTAAATGTGCTAAGTAATTAGTGATTTCTAAATCGAATATAATTGAAACGAATTTTGTCGATACTAATGACAAACAATACGATATAAGAAACCTACAACTAAGTATTCGGAATTATACTTTTATCTCACAATTCACCGTGAAAACCTTTTTTTGATGACAGTGAAATTGTTTTTGGTTCACCTTGGATGGAACCTCTAAGTTCCTTCATCCTAAACACGAAAAAGAATTTTTTGACATTTTCCCACAAAAACAGAAAAATAACGCTACAGGACATTATTTTGAAGCCAGGTTTAGTGACACCAAAATACATAAGAAATATCAAAAGTAATTCTTCAAGAAAGTAAAAAAGTGATACAAAATATGCAAAGGGAAGTTTACAAAATCACTGCTGACAAAAACAAAGAAATTACTCATCTTAAGGACCATAGTGAAAAATTACTAACACAAATTAAGAAGCTTAAGAAGGACAAGAAGTCATTGTAAAATAAGGTACAACAACTTATTGAGAAGGAAGTGTTGAAATCTTCCAATAAATAAATTCAAATTGTAGAAAATGGAATGAATATCGATCCAATGAATATCACAACTCAAGAAGAAGACAAGTCAGTTGAAGAAAAGGCACACTCAAATGTTTCTGTTCAGATGGTGAACATTCCAAGTGAAGGTTTTGTAACCAACTTAACAACATTGTCACCTAAAGTAAATCAGAATATTTCCACATACATGATAAAGGAAAGACAAACCAAAATAAATCCTTATCTATATATGAATCACAAGAATATACATGTCAATCAATGTACAAATCTGTATCACTTAGAACATAAACAATAAACTTATGTTCTGAATACTATTGAAGTATGCACAATTCAATTCAGTGATAATAATTCATTACAAATTTCTGGTAATCGAAAGATTCCACAAAAGATTAATTTAGGATGGTTAGATCCTTCCTCCATACGACAATTTTATATATCACTCCAAGGATCATATCATCTTGTATTGATGAAGATGAAAGTTCCGAGATAAGATGATATTCGAAACGAGAAAAGAGATCAAGCCCTTTCATCAGTAAGCTTTTAGGACAAATATTTTTGAAGAGTAAGGCAATGTTATGAATAAAATATAAATATATAAATAATAATAAGGAATAGTTAATTAAATAGTAAATCAAGAGGCATGTCCCTAAGGACATGATCTTTCTTGAAAGGGTATTTGCCTAGGTATATAAGCAGACCCTCACCCTCATTATAAAGATCTCACTTATATTCAATTATTTTTGTATAATATATTATATATTCTATCATGGACATTTATATATTTCAGATCTTCTGAAGTAGTTTGTTGAGTATATAAACTTTGTTCGTTACACAAACCTTAGATCTCATAAGCTCTCAATTGTAAATTTAACAATCAACTTCATCAAGTTGAATGAACTATTAGCAAACCATTGTATCAAAGAGATTATCGATAGTCATACTTCTTATTTTACTCAAGAACTGTCACTGCATATAGATTGCTTAATAAAATAGTCTCTACATTTACATCAACAACTAATCATAGAAATGGTTTTCAGTATGCTCTTCCATGTTTCAATAATGCCTCAGTTATAACACTTCCAGACAGAAATTATGCTTCAGGATTTTTATTGATCCAAATTGGATAATTATATTTTTTTCATCCATCTCGATATATTTGGAGTGGTAAAAGTGGAGGAATCAACTCACGGGACCTTTTTGACTTGTGGGACCCAGTTTGGTAAAACGGGGTCTGAAATCTTCCAAGAGCGTTTTGAGTAATCAAACGATGAGTTTTGGGGGTAAAACTTTGTTTCTTAAGTGCATCACATTTTCATGCTATTCTACACATAGGGATCTTTCCAACGATGCAAGAGTCACGTCAATCGAAGTCCGTATGCAAAAGTTATGCCACTCAAAAATTGACCTTCCTATTTTCACACCTATAGTTCGGGAGTATGCCACTTCAACCCCATTATTCATGGAAAATGGGCTGGCTATGTATTTGTGATGTAAAAGACTCTAAAATATTTTATTTTGTAACTCTAGTTAAGAGTTGATGTAGTCAAAATTAACCACTAGTAGGCTATCGAGTTGTGTTATAACCAGGCCAGTAGGAGGTGGAGACATTCCATTCTTTCGAGAGAATTTTGTTCCATAGTTGAGAAAAGATAGCGAGGAGAGATAGGAGGTAGAGTGCACAAAGAGGATCTGTGCAATGTAGTAGCCCACGGGCCACAGACATGTTAGGATATTCCGACACATAGGAAATAGTTAAGTGCAACTTGGTCTAGTATAGAGTTTGGTATAGAGTTAGGTAAAGTGTGTTTCTTTACTATGTACAATTTGTAACTTACAATCGAACGGTCACGATATGTAGTGATCCGACGGTTCATTCTCTCCTCGGTATTACTGACACTTGATCCGTGGCTTAACACCCGATTGGTCCATGATCTCTATTTAAAGAGCATGGAGGGTCATTTGTAGGGTAATCCGTCTATGAGAGAAGCATATGTAAATTTTCATTCTCTTATTAATAAATTGCCTGAAGTGGTCGCGTTGGCTCAGGCCGTGGACTGTTTCCCTCTTTGAGGGTTTTAACCACGTCAAAAGTACTGGTGTATAGGATCTGCGATCTGTTTGTGAGCGGTGTCCTTTGGTGTTCTGTCTGAGGAACTTACCCTGTAAATTCCTACATGGTATCAGAGCAATTTGAGGGCCGCGTCTATTGGTGATCCAAATCTGAAGCCAGTAGAACTGCATCCGACTACCGTTTCCTAGATCTACTATTTCTGACTGCTTTCGGGCCGAGAGGACTGCTTTGTTGTGTTGGGAGCATCTGTTCCAGTGAGAAACCCCTTTCGTTTCACGCGAAAAGGTTTCTGGTAGCCCTAGCTGTGTCATTTTTAAGATCTAGAGGTATACAGTGTTCATTTGCAGTTTACAGTTATTTTCTCTCTGTTTATTTCGGTTTTTGGTTTATTTAGATTTTTTTTTACCGGATCTATACCTTTCATTTCTGTGTATGCTCTTTGCCCTGCGACTCTATGCGATCTGGGCAAATCAGAAAAAGAAAGGAAGGATTTTTCTCATGCGTATGCTCTTTTCCGTTGCGCCTTAGTGTGATCTCGGAAAATCAGAAACATTGAGAAAAATATTTAGTTTCCAGCTAAAGCTAACTTTGAGCCGCAAGGTTCGTTTTTGAAAATATCTAGTTTCCGACTAAAGCTAACTTCGAGCCGCAAGGTTCATTTTTTTTGTATGTCCGTGTTGGGTTTTTTGTTTTTTGTTTTGTAGGGAAAAAGAGCTTTCTCAAAGCAAGCACACAACCCAAAGCATCAACCCCCCCCTCTCTCTCTCTCTCAAACTTTTTGTATAGCTCACTTGGTGCAAAGCTAATTTATGATAGTAGAGGTCTTGGGTTCAAGTCTCCATTTTGTGGGGACGGATTTTTTTATTTTCGCACATTCCCGCACTTCGTCGGCGACTTCATCAATTTTTTTTCAAAAATCCATAACTTCTTCATCCAGAAGCCGTTTTCAGAACCGTTTTTTTTAATAGCCTAATTTTTCGAGATCTTTCCATTGGTTCACTTAGTTTCAGCATCTATAGCTTCAGTTTTTTTTTTAATGGAAAGTCCATGCCAAGTTATTCTTAATAGCACCAACTACTTCCAATGGTGGTCCTACATTGTGGATTTACTTATAAGTAAAGGTCTTTACAGAATAGCCACAGGCCAAGAGACCAAACCGAAAGATGAAGACAAGGCAGCTAAATGAGAAAATAGATCAGACCAAGCACGTGGGTTGATAGGGATGTCTATTTCTCCAGATCTTATATTCCATATTGCAGAACTTGATACTCCTGATGAAGCAATGAAACAGATTACTAAAGTCTTTGGAATTAAAAATGAACTTAAAGCCCATCAACTTGAAAATGAATTGCTTACATTGGACCCCAATAATTTTTCTTGCATTGAAGATTTTTTGTCCAAGTTCAAGACCCTTAGATTTCTCTTGGAAGGTGTTAAGGTTAAGAAAGAATATAGTAGCCTTGTCTACTCCATTCTTACTAAGTTGGGACCAGCCTATTCTGTGTTTGTTTCCACCTTCCATTCTACAAGAGAAGCCTTCATTTCTCAAGGACAAACCTACAAGTCCCCTTCTTTTGATTCCTTTTGTGATTCTTTAATAAGAGAACAAGAAAAACTCTTACACCTTGGTCTTCTTCATCTTGGAAAATCTTCTAAGAAAGCATTAGCCACCTAGCAGCAACCAAATCCAAAGAATCCTAAGAAGTTGTATCCTAAAAAGAATGGTCCTAAACCAAACAAGGGTCCTAAGCAATTTCAGCCTCAAAATGAAAAATCATTTCAACAAAATGATAAGACAAATAAAAACAAAGGGAAGAAGACTGATAAACATTGCAACTTTTGTAATCGAGATGGCCACTTAGAATCCAAATGCTTTAAGAAGATGGAAGCCTTGGAAGCAGCAATGAAGAAGCATAACATCCATTTGGAGCACTCTTCAACTTCAACTTCATCTTCAGGAATGGCACTTTCTGCATGTGGTTGTCAAGCATCTCGGTCTGGCTATGCACTAAATGTATCTTCTTCTTCTCATTCTCATGAGTGGCTCATTGATTCTGGAGCTTCTTATCACATGGCCAAAAACAAAGCCATGTTTTCTTCTTTAAATGATTGTAACACCAAAAGTATATATGTTGGTGATGATAGTTCTCTTAGTGTTGTAGGGACTGGAACTGTTCATCTAGACAATGGCCAGTTTAATGATGTATTATGTGTTCCAACCTTATCCTGCAACCTTCTATCTGTATATCAGATAACCCATTCAGGTGAAGGTAAAATCGTTGAATTTTCACCTCACGATGTTGTAATTAAGGACCTAAGAGATCCTAGACAGATTTTAGCTACTGGCATTGCTGGTGATTCTACAAGGTTGTATAAGTTTCACAACTTTGGGTCATCAAATCTTCCCTCAGTATTTGTTGCTCATAATGATGAAGTGAGCAAACTTTGGCATGAGCGATTTGGTCACTTAAACTATCTCTCTCTTCAGAATCTATGTAAAGAAAATATGGTGACAGGTCTTCCAATGGTATCTTGCAGAGATGGTGTTTGTTCCGGATGTGTACTCGGAAAACATCATCGGGACAGTTTTGAAAAATGTGCCTCTTGGCACGCCTCAGCCCCTTTACAGCTCGTGCATAGTGATTTATGTGGTCCACTTCCAGTTGCTTCATTCTCTGGCTACAAGTATTTCTTAACTTTCATTGATGATTTCTCCAGACCCACTTGGGTATACTTCTTAAAACTCAAGAGCGAAGTATTTAACATGTTCTTGGCCTTTAAGGCCTTTGTTAAAAAACAATCTGAACATAAAATTCTTAAGCTAAGATCTGATAATGGTAGAGAATATGTTAAAAACACATTCATCAACTTTTGCACTGAGAATGGAATTCAAATGCAACATATTGTTCCATATACTCCACAACAAAACGGTGTAGCTAAAAGTAAGAATCGCACCTTAAAGGAAATGGCTAATTGTATGCTTCAATCTAAAGGACTTAGTCTTAATTATTGGGCAGAAGCAATTAACTGTGCAAATTACATAATAAATCTCACTCCTACTAAGGTTTTAAAGAATATCACTCCAAAAGAAGCATGGAGCTCAATCAAACCAGATGTAAGTCACTTTCGTGTTTTTGGAAGTGAAGCATGGGCCCATATTCCAAATGAGAAACATAAAGCTTTAGAACCTAAGAGTGAAAAATGTATTTTTGTTTGATATTCTGAAGATGTCAAAGGATATAGACTTATTCCACTTAAGTCCAAAAATGTTATCATTAGAAGAGATGTAAAGTTTGCTGAAAATATATCGACCTGCGAGCCTAGTTCGGCGGATGTGCCACCTCTCCCTATCTCTTCTACTTTTGAAAATATTTCTTCTTCAGATGATGAAAGCGAGGATGAAACTCCTCCCCCACCTTCTTAGGATCCTCCTTCAGCTCCTCAGCTTCCAAAATGGGTCTGTGCTACTCGGGATGCAGCAGGGGATCTTGTCGGTGATCCTACAGATCAGCAACGTACACGTTCTCAGTTCGAGAGAGCCTCTTCTTTACTGGCTCAAGCTTCAGTGAATTATGATCCTGACACCTTTGCAGAAGCTTCAAGCCATCCAGATTGGGAAGCAGCTATGAATGAAGAATATCATTCATTATTGGAAAATGATACATGGGATCTTGTTCCTCTACCAAAGGGACGAAAACTTGTCAGATGCAAATGGGTTTATAGAACCAAGTATGGACCAGATGGGAAAGTTGATAAACATAAAGCTCGTCTTATTGCTAAGGGTTTTTCCCAAGTTGAAGGCATTGACTACACTGAAACCTTCTCCCCTATTGTCAAAATGAACTCTATCTGCCTTGTTCTTTCCCTTGTTGCCTCTTTCAAATGGGAAGTCCATCAGATGGATGTTAAATCTGCCTTCTTGCATGGGGACTTGCATGAAGAAATCTATATGGAAAAACCTATTGGCTTTATACAAACAGACTCCAGCCTTGTATGTCGGCTTAAGAAATCCCTTTATAGTCTCAAGCAAGCTCCTCGAGCTTGGTATGCCAAAATGGATAACTTTCGTTTAGAAAATGGCTTTTCTAGGTGTCATTCTGACAATACTGTCTACACCAAGAAAGTGGGCAAGTCTCTTATCATTCTTGTTCTTTATGTTGATGATCTTATCCTGACTGGTAGTGATCCCAACCTTATAAACCATGTGAAGTCTATCCTTGAAAGGAAGTTTGAAATGACAAACTTAGGACACTTACATTATTTTCTCGGTCTTCAAGTCTTGCAATCCAAGGAAGGTATTTCCCTTTCTCAGTCCAAGTATGCCTGTGATATTCTACGCCACTTTCACATGGAAGACTGTAAGCCAGCCCCTTCTCCCTTTCAATCTGGATTCAAACTTTCAGTCACTTGTACTTCTCCTGAAGTTGATGCTACCTTATACCGTCAACTTGTAGGAAAACTTTTGTATCTAACTCATACTCGTCCTGACCTTTCCTTTGTTGTTGGCCTTGTTGCTCGGTTTATGCAAAACCCACGTGAAAGTCATTGGAAAGCAGCTAAAAGAATACTTCGTTATGTTCGAGGTATAGTTCAGTTTGGGATTCATTACAGCGCCGAAGCATCTCCTCTATTGGTTGGTTTCACTGATTTCGATTGGGCTGGTGACCCTGATGATCGAAAGTCTACTGCAGGTTATGTGTTCACTCTTGGTTCAGGACCTATTACATGGGCTTGCAAGAAACAAGGTGCCATTTCTCTTTCTTCAGCAGAAGCAGAGTATCGTGGTGCTGTAGAAGCTAGTAAGGAAGCCTTGTGGCTTTGTCAGATCCTGTCAGAGTTTGGATTTCAGCAGTAGCATCCGAATACACTTTGGTGTGATAATCAAAGTGCCATTCAGCTATGCAAAGATCCAGTCCAACATCAGCGCAGCAAACACATTGAACTGCACATGCACTTCATCAGAAATCTCATTCACGACCATGTTCTTGAAGTGCAATATTGTTCAACAGATGATCAAGTTGCAGACATCTTTACAAAGGTTCTCAGAGAGGCGAAGTTCACTAAACTTCGATTTATGGTTGGAGTTCAGGAAGTTGTCACTAAGGGGGGATAGGCTCTAGTGCCTCCTTCCTTCTCCTATTGTGTCATATTTGTAAATCCTTCAATCCTATCCCAAGTTGTTCTTAAGGGGGGATGTTAGGATATTCCGACACATAGGAAATAGTTAAGTACAACTTGGTCTAGTATAGAGTTAGGTATAGAGTTAGGTAAAGTGTGTTTCTTTACTATGTACATTTTGTAACATACAATCCAACGGTCACGATATGTAGTGATCCGATGGTTCATTCTCTCCTCGGTATTACCGACACTTGATCCATGGCTTAACACCCGATTGGTCCATGATCTCTATTTAAAGAGCATGGAGGGTCATTTGTAGGGTAATCCGTCTATGAGAGAAGCATATGTAAATTTTCGTTCTTTTATTAATAAATTGCTTGAAGTGGCCGCGTTGGCTCAGGCCGTGGACTGTTTCCCTCTTTGAGGGTTTTAACCACGTCAAAAGTACTGGTGTATTGATCTACGATCTGTTTGTGAGCGGTGTCCTTTGGTGTTCTGTCTGAGGAACTTACCCTGTAAATTCCTACAAGACATTACTTCTTTGTATTTGCAACCATATTTCCAGACAGAGAAAGAGAGCAAAGCAACCTCACCTTCCAAATGGGTTTTCTCCCGAAAGGGTTTCCTAGAGAGCATATCTTTTGTATTATGTGTGTGTGAGCTTATTTTTTCATTCTCTACTTTTCTTATTGATTTAATTTTACATGCATGCACTAATTACAATTAATTTTGTATATCTAGAAATTAAATAAAATTGTAATAGTGTAGAATCTTAGATTTTTAATATATTATCATTGGATTTGTTGTGACAAACTATCTAGTGGAATATCCACAATAGTTTACAGATCATTTGGCATCAAAGAAGGTTTCTTTGGCTATTTTGTGGAGACTACAAGTATCTATATCGGTGAGGCCGAAAATCGCAAAACCCTAATCATGGGTGACGAATTTGTAAACGAACCCCATGATCCTGCAAAGGTGAGATTTTCGCGGCTCAAAGAACAAGTCGCAGATAGAAACCGCAATGTAAACCTCCTAATGGCAGCCCTAAGAAATAAGTTGGGTATATTTGGAGAAGAAGGGGGTTCAAATGCAGAGGAAAAATCAGAAGGGGATTGTGAGATCGGGAAGACGCAGATAACCAGTCGAAGAAAGAACCCAAAAAAGATCAAACCAATTCGAGTACCATGAACCAATCCCTATTTAAATGGAATAAAAAGTCGATATCAAGCCATACCACGTGAGATCGACACTCTAAAGCTGAACCACTAGTTACAACAATTGGAATTTTATTTCAGTGTCCATCAGATTGAGGAAGGGCAGAAGATCTCATTCGTGTGGCTGAAATTGGAGGGTCATGCACTGACTTGGTGAGAGAGCCACACAGAAACCCTAAGGTTGGAGGGAGAACCTCTAGTGACTAAGTGGGAGGATTTCAAAACCCTCATTGAGTCACAGTTTTATCCCATTGGTTATGTGGAAGACCAATGGATCTGGTGGCATTATTTCAGGCAAAATTTGGACCAAAGCGTGCAGGTTTACACCTCAAAATTCAGAAAGATGCCTATAATGTTGGGTATCTCTCCAAAGAACCCATATGTACTCCTCAAGTATTTGGGGGGTCTTCACCACCATCTGCGTGAGAAATTGATGTTTTTCAAGCCCAAAATGGTGGACGTGGCTTGTGTACAGGCACAGTACTTGGAGAACATAGGCTTGAAAAGAGCACAATCAAGTGGATCAAAGCAAGAGGAGAAACAAGACACTTCTAAGGATGGGAAGAAGAATCAGAAAGAGGGACAAGATAAAAAGACAGCAACCACAACACACCAGTGCAAAGATCCTAGCAACCACTGCAACATTGATGGCCATACAGAGGAGAAGTGCTGGATATTGCATCCAAAGATAAACCTAAAGAACAAGAAGAAAGATAATAAGAAGAAGAATCTCATGGCCACCGATTCGAGCAACCAAGTTGAAATTAGCTTAGACGTGGATGAGAAGATCGATTTTATGTCAGTGCAAAAGGAGGTGAATCAAAGTAGCCTTCAGCAACAAGAAGAGAAAGAAATGACAAAACTCTTCCATGTAAAGATATAGGTCAAGAAGACGAAGATTGATGCTCTGTTTGACTCAAGATTGTAGGAAAATATCATTGTAGAAGATCTGGTAAAAAATTTAGGGTTGGAAGTTCGTGATCATCCAAACCCATATCCACTAGGATGGGTACATAAGGATGTAGAGCTGAAGGTAACAAAATAGTGTAAAATTAGGTTTTCTATCAGTGTTGATTTTAACGATGAAGTAGATCTAGATGTGGTTCCCCTTGATGTATGTGGAGTCATGTTTGGGAGTCCAAACATGTACATGCATGATGCAATATTCATGAGGAGAGCTAACTAATACTGGCTCATTAAGGATGGAAAATCATTCATCATCAACATGCACAAAGGCAAGTTGAAAATTTCATTGTTAAGTGCCAACCAAGCCAAGAAATTGATTAGTTCCATCAAGAAATGTGTTTTGTTATTTTTAAAGGAAAATCAATCTGTAGAGGAGTCAATAAGTGGTAAGGCATCCCTAGAGGGGTGTACTAAGAAACAAAAACAACAATTGGAGGAATTGTTATAGGCATACAAGGATGTGTTCTAAGAGCCTAAATGGCTACCCCCTAAGAGAGAAGTGGAGCACGCGATCCAACTATTGCTAGACTCCCCATTTCCAAATATTGGGTTATACAAGTAGTATGTTATAGAAGCAAGTGAGGTGAAGAAATAGTTGTAGTAGCTGCTGGAATAGGGTGTCATTCGACTGAGTACATCACCATGTGGGTCACCCATCATCATTATGCCAAAGAAGGATGGGACTGAGAGGATGTGTATAAATTAAAGGGCGTTGAATAAAATCACACTCAAGAATAGATCCCTTGCCCAAGATTGACGATTTTCTAGATCAGTTATAGCAAGAAACATATTTCACCAAGCTGGACTTAAAGTCTGGATATCACTAGGTTCGAGTCAAAGAAGAAGATACATGGAAGACCGCCTTCAAAACCACGCAGGGTTTTTATGAGTGGTTAGTTATGCCATTTGGCCTATGTAATGCACCAGCTACATTTATGAGATTAATGAATGATGTACTACTCCCTTTTATTATTTGGATGATGTACTGGTATATAGTGCTACCTGAGAGGAGCATATTTCACATTTAACGTAGGTTCTGGAAACATGGAAGAAGCACCAGCTATTAGAAAATCTCAAGAAGTGTGAGCTTGCGCAACAATCCTTGGTGTATTTGGGATATGTGATTAGTGGAGGAGAATTGAAGATAGATCCTTCCAAGATGGAGGCCATCATGAAATGGTCAGTGCCTACTAGTGTTACTGAGGTTATGAGTTTCATTGGAGCAACATAGTACTTGAGGAAATTCATAGCCTTGTTTTTAGCGGTAGTAGCACAGCTCCATGCCATAACGGTAGGTGGAAAGAGTTTCTAGTTGGGGAAAGGGAAGCAAAAGGCTTTCGATGACTTAAAGAAGAAGATTAGTGAAGCACCAGTTTTGACATTACCAAACTTGCAACAACCCTTTGAAGTGGAGATAGATGTGAGTGGGTATGTTATGGGAGATGTCTTGATGCAAGGAGGAAGACCCGTTTTCTACCATTCTGAAGTATTTCATGGGGCAATTCTTAACTGCCCTACCTACAACAAGGACCTCTATACAATGGTGCAAGTTGTGAAGAATTGGAACCACCATCTGATGGGAAAGGAGACAATAATCCACACAGATCACTAGTTGTTACAATACCTATAGGCCCAGAATAAGCTACAGCAGACCAGGCACTACAAGTGGATGGGGTTTTTACAACAATGTCATTTAGTGATCAAGTATAAGAAGGGTAGCACAAACAAGTTGGCCGATATGCTTTCAAGGTCACCCACATCAAGATTACAACTTTGGGGACTCTTATGCACATGGAGCCATTCACCCATGATGCATACAGAGAGGCATATTTAGAAGATGAGGACTTCAAGGAGGTTTATCAGCAGTTGTAGAGTCAGAGTCATGTGCATGCTGGAGATAGCACCATTAACTACCATCTCCAGGATGGGTTACTCTACAGGTTGGATAAGCTATGTGTTCCTAAAGGTGAACATTTGCAACTGATTAGAGAGGCTCACACCTCCAAGGTTGCAGGGCACTTTGGTGTAGGGAAGATCGTGGCTAACTTGCAGAGGTATATGTATTGGCCCAAGATGCAAGAAAAAGTAGCTAGGTTCATAAGAGGATGCATGCTTTATTGTACCAGCAAGCCTAGCAACAGGAAATAGGGTCTGTATCATCCCTTACATGTACCTACTTTTCCTTGGGAAAGCATTTCCATGGAATTTGTGGGAGGTTTACCGACAACCAGGAAGGGATATGACTACCTGTTCATGGTAGTTGACAGGTTCAGCAAGATGTTTGTTCTAATGCCTTGTAAAAAGACCATCAGCGGACAAGAAGCAACAAACTTGTTCTTTGGACAGGTCCGGGTACACTTTGCGATACCAAGGAGCATCATTTCAGATAGGGATACAAGATTTCTCAGTGCATTTTGGACTACATTATGGGAGAAGATGGACACAAAGTTGAAGAGATCTACAACATTTCATCCACAAACAGATGGGCAAGTAGAAGTAGTCAATAAGACTTTGGTGCAGCTTCTGACGGGTTATAGCCAGAAGCATCTGAAGACCTGGGATGAAAATATGGTATATATACAACATTCTCATAATAAAGTAGTCCACACTTCTACAGGAAAACCCCCATTTGAAACTTGTTTTGGATATTTTCCACCTTCACCTTTGGATATTACATATGGGAAGCAAGGAGGAGTGAAGGAAGACATTACAGGAGATGCTTTGAGGGCTAAAAATTTTATAGAGAAGATCAGGTAGATCCATCTATAGGTACAGGAAACAATGCAGAAGTCACAGGTGAAGTATAAGGCCAGGCATGATCAACACAGAATAGAGAAATCATTCAATGTGGGAGATAGAGTATGGCTACATTTGAACAAGGAGAGGCTGCAAGGGCTTGGTAAGAAAATCAAGGCTCTAAGGTATGGTCCCTTTGAGATACTAGAAAAGGTGGGTGATAATTCCTATCAACTCATTTTACCACCATATATGTGCATTTAATCAGTTGTAAATGTGGATAATTTGAAACTCTATGAGCCTTCCATGCTAGATCAGGAAGAGGAATAGGTCCTACCTTTTATGGAGGATTTGACACTAGACACTCAGGCAGAGTTGAAAAAGATACAATTTTGTAAAAGAGGTCCAGAACTACAAGACAAGGGCAACAAGACCTTTGGCAAATTGGGTTGAAGGGACAACTTCCAAGCAAAGCTAAATGCTACACCTGAGAGAAGGTGGAGAAAACATTTCCTCACCTCATTCAATAAACTATTTTGGGGACCAAAAGCCTCCCAAAATGGGGAGGTGTGATCCAAATTGGATCATTATATTGTTTTTTATCCATCTTAATGCATTTGGAGTGGAAAAAGTAGAGGAATTAGCTCACAGGACCGTTTTTACTAGCGAGACCTAGTTTGGTAAAATGGGGTTTGAAACCTTCCAGGAGCGTTTTGAGGCATCAAACAACGATTTTTGGGGGTAAAAATTTGTTGCTTAAAAGAAAAATATTTTCATGATATTCTACACACAAAGAGCTTTCCAATAGTGCAAAGATCGCATCAATCGGATTCTGTATGCAAAAGTTATGCCACTCAGAAGTTGACCTTCCTATTTTCACACCTATAGTTCGGGAGGATATTGTGGCAGCCCCATTATTCATGGAAAAGGGGCTAGCCACGTGTTTGTGATGTAAAAGACTCTAGAAGAGTATATTTTATAACTCTAATTAAGAGTTGATGTAGTCAAAACTAACCACTAGTAGGTTATCGGGTTGTGTTATAACCAGGCCACTAGGAGGTGGAGGCATTCCATTCTTCCGAGAGAATTTTGTTCCATGGTTGATAAAAGATAGCCAGGAGAGATGGGAGGTAGAGAACACAGAGAGGATCTATCCACTGTAGCAGATCACGGGCCATATGAATTACTTCTTTGTATTTGCAGCCACATTTCCAGACAGAGAAAGAGAGCGAAGCAGCCTCACCTTTCAGTTGGGTTTTCTCTCGAAAGGGTTTCCCATAGAGAATACCTTATGTATTATGTGTGTGTGAGATTATTTTTCATTCTCTACTTTTCTGCTTGATATACTTTTACATGAATACACTAATTACAGTTAATTTTACAGATCTAGAAATTAAATAAAACTGTAATAGTGTAGAATCTCATATTTTTAATATAATATTATCATATATGTTATGATGAACTGTCCAGTGGAATATCCACAACAATTAACAAATCAGTTATAGATATGGTTTGAGAGAAACATATTTAACTTGATAATTAAGGCAGTACCATCACCAAAACATTTTCAAACTTCTGGAACAGTTAAGGAATGATTATGATCTGGCATCCTTCAAGAGTCTTCCATAACTCCAGACATATATATAGGTTTCAAAGAACTTCTTCAAATCTTTCTTAGCCATAGGAGAACCAAACTATGTTAGAGATAATGACTATTTCATAATCTCAAACTAGAGTGGAAATTAGGTTGAGAGTTAAAGGCTTAGATGTAGCTACAGTACTTTAAAGTAATTGAACGTTGTCTCTTCATACTCTTCAAGAAATTGCTTCTTCAAAACCACTTTTTGTAGCAATCGATCATAACTTCAACAAACCTTCACACAACTAGGTAAGGTAGCTCAAACATACATAAATCCCAATCTTAATAAATATTATTTCAGTAACTCTTGCACAATCATAGATGTATGCAATTTCAGTGCACATGTTACTTTGGTTTTGTAAGAGGACTTCAGCTTCTGATGTCAGGAACACAGATACTACTTCATAATAGTAATCTAGAATACTTCAGGTGTCACTAAATATGTCACTGAGATCTTTCTCAAATCTCAGACCTTTATGGCTACTTTCTATATCCAACGTTCAAATTGTGACTTATCCTTCATTTCATAACAAAAATTAGATGCATATCTGGATATAACTGAGCTTAGAAATTCACCGATACAATCACAAGGAAGATTGATCCCGACCAATAATTTTTTTCATGGAAAAACTTACACTTTGAGTTACAAGGCATTGTAATTTGAGTCATTGTTAATACTCTCTTTAGCCCTTACTTATTTCAAGAATTTGATAGCTTGTGTCAACAGAGACTAAGTCCTCCAGGCTACAGGCAAGCGCTCAATCCTTATAGATAAGAAAGTATCCAATCAAAGGGATGGATACTACTGAAACACATTCCTACCAAAACTCGTCTAGTCCACAGAAATCATTTATTTCTCATCAAAGGAAAATATCCATAATTAAATCATAGAAGAATACAGTGCTCCAGATCAATCTTTTGTTGGTCCTTATATTATTTTTCAAGGTTTTGAATTGTGTAAGAATAGACCTTAATGGAGGGCTCAAAGCTACAGGAGAGTTTTTTCCTTTAGACGATGAATCTACTAGACTCTACCTACAATATTATAAACCCAACGAATCCACCATAAGAAAAACCAATAATCCCCAATGATTCCCTTGATTACCTGCAAAGAAAAACTAGCGAAAACCATAGATATATATATAAAGGTAGCCCAAGAACTTTGCAAAGAAACCCAAATTGCAACCCTTGCCAGGAAAAGCTCCAATCTTCCTAACCACAGAAGAAGGTACAACAACCCTAACTCTCACAGAACTTTGATTTCTTCCGCGAAGATGATGATCGTAGAGATATCACTGGTTTTTTTCATTGATAAGATAGGTATCAAACTTATGTTTAAGGAGCTCACAAGGCAAGAAATAGAACAAGGGACAATAATATGAGGTGTGGAAAATTATCACTATAACCACTACCTCCAACATTTTGTGCATTTTCATCACTAGGGAGGCTTCCCTCTAGTAAGTCACCTAAAAGGATATGTCAAGTACAAGGAATAAGGTTAAAATATAGGGCTATGGAGAATAAATCTACCTACGAACAAGACTAGATAGGCATAGTAGGGAAATTCGCATCATCAAATATGCCCAATTAGGGCACAACGTGACCTAGGGTTTGAGAAATGGCAAAGGAAAAAAGGATTAAAATAAGATCACAAGGCTAAGAAAAGGCTTCTAATAAATTAAATTCTTCAATATAAGGAACAAGGAACCTTCAATAAGTCCCAAGTTGAAGCCTAGGGAAAACTACAGTATTTTAGGGAAAAATATACCTAGGGCATGAGACTTTAACCATAATATGGATGATATTAGCCACTAAAAGGAGTTGATTTTAAGGAAATAACATTTTGTTCAAGTGGTAAATCCTCCCAAAGGCCAACAACTTCAACCTTAGTTTGGATTCATGCCCTAGCCCTAGCTAGCAAATTATCCTTGGGATGAAATTAGGTTTTAGAGGAGAAGAAGAGATTTTAGTGTAAGTTTTATGGTTGATCAACAAAGTGACCAATGCTAGTGCCTAATCCTTGGGTGATGGAGTCTATGGGAGTGTAATATTTGATAGATCTTGGCAAGGCGTAAGTAAATAATGAAATTCTAGATTTCAAAACCCTAGCTATCACTTTTGTTAGGGAGCAAAGTCAATTGGGAGAGCTAGTTGAAAGATTCATTAATGGGATTGTCATTCACATTATATAAGTGAGTAATGCATGCAATACTACATCTAGAATAAATAAAATGATTTTCAACAATAACTAACACAATAGAAACCCTAGATAATTAACAATTCCATATATTAGACAAACAAAGAAAAGATTTATCAAATCCAAGGTACACTTAAAAAATAGAATGCATGACAAATCCTTTATTGCTCCAAAATGAAATCTCCAAAGCCAAATAAATATCTCTAATAGCAAAATCCACGATAGATTCACATCTCCACAAGATACAAGTTGGGCCAAAATTCTCTAAGAGGGCTAAAAGCAGTCACAAGTGATGATGAACAATGAAATGAAGCTATCATCTACTTATATGAGGATTGGAACTAACAATTATGCCTAATAAATCCCTTAAAACAAGTTTGATCCTTGAATGTACTTGGTTTATAAGCCAACCCATTAGCTAATAAAATGAGCCTAATTTCCCCACATGTTTGAGTTGTAGTTTCCTTTATTATTGAAATTATGCATAATTTAGGCTCCAAATGTCATGTCAATGTGCAATGAGGTTTCTAAATGTGTGTATATACCTATGCTATCCAAAACTTGAAGTTTGGCCCTCAAATTCACCTCAATATCTCTTGTGGGGTCCTAAGATCCATCTAGGATGCCATAAAGTGGTCTACATGGATCACCATTTGTCAAACAGGGCCTCTTCTCTCCAACGTTAGAGTTTCCTCTAGTGAAACAAGCCCTCCTTGGTCTCTCAGTGTGAGATCATCATCATCTAGGCTCTAAATCAACTCTTGCCCATCAAGTTGGGTCAAGGCCAACCTAGGTGCATGTTGGGTCCAATGGTGTCATCCTGAAGAATCTTCAAATATGGGTGAAATTCAATCAACATCCTAGGTACTTAAGGTGCTCTAGGACATGTGTCATATGATAGTGCTCCTAGGAGGTTTTAGATTCTCAATGCTTCACTTGTTTGGGCCAATGTACTTCTCTAAAGTTCCTACGTACCTGTGGAGTGGGTGCCCAAGACCTAGGTTCTTGAACCACTTGACAAAAACAACATTGATTCTAGTGAAAGCAACCAGTCATTAGGGACCAACATCAATAATGCAAAAAGTGAACAAAACTTGGATATTAATGGAAATTTAATAGTTCAAACAAGAATCCCTTTCGAAAATCAAGACCATGATCTCACAAAGGTGTTTTCCCCCTAGGTAGGGGTTGCTAAGGGTCAACCCTATTAGGTGCTTCCAACCCCTAAGGGGAATTAATAGTTCCCTTGTCCACTCTTCAAGTGATAGGTTTTAGTGAATAATAATAATAATGTGGTAATGGAGGGGAGAAGACTCCATGGCCAAGTGTCATGGTCAAAGGAACTACCTGATAGTGGTGTCGACATCCTAAGTGTATAGATGTGAGGAGGGAGCATTTGTGGATGCATGAGTTACCGTGTCAACCTTGGTTTTTCCACCCCTCTTGTGTGCCTTTTACTTCTTTATTATTCCTTGAATTATCGCTTATATCTCAAGGGTTATATTTTTCTTTGTATGATGTAGCAATTTTAATACCCCTTTAAGATGAGTCAGTTTATCATTCATCGAGGTTGGGACATGAAAGGATTCATTTTTTGATGAAATGGAATATCATGTGCTCAAGAACCAAGTGATGGCCATATGAGGTAGGTAGATTTCATGCTAAGATTTTACCCATGTGTTAATTTGTAGCAACCCTGATAAAAAATCCATGTAATAAAGTTAATAACGAAAAAATAATAACCAAGGTCATGGGACGCATATTCCAAGCTGAATGTTGGGAAAAAAATCTTAGTGTGGGTGTTCATTTTGTATTATGGCTAAGGGGAAATTCGCAAAGGCAAGGGAAAAGGATTTGGAAAGAACACGTGGCACTAATTGACATTTTACTTATGAAAATAATGGAAATTAGGAGAAAAGGAAGGTGAAAGGTCACAAGTTGCATGTGAGGAGGAAAATGAACGAAAATAATGGAAAATGACAAAATAGAGGCCTCGTTAATAAAAATGCTTATGAGGATAAGTTCACAACCTTTTGTCAGTTTCGTTTTGGAGCTTTCTCTCTATTCTATCTCTCTCTCACATACTCCTAGACACTTAGAGTATTTTTGCAAGAGGAAGCAAGGATCAAGCAAGAAAGAGCGGGATTCAAGTGGCTACATCGAGATTATTCGCAGATATCGAGTTGCATGTATGATTTCCTTTCTAGTTTTGGCATGCATGATTCATGCATGTGTGTTTGTGGTTCTCTTGTTGTCATTGGCATGGTTCTTGCCATGTGTGACAATGTTTTTCAGCCTTTCCTTGCCATTTACGGATAGCCATGGTGTGATGGGGTTTCTCTTACTTGGTTGAGCTGGATTTTCATATGGTTTCGAAACTAAGTGGGGTGGTCTCAAGGGAGAAACACAAGGCCTAGGAATACCTAGACTAGTGAAGGTAGGATTGTGGTAAAACCTTATTATGTATGCCCTCGTTAGGCCTAGGATTCCTTGACCTGTGAATGGCAGGATATATAGTAAAGCCTAGAGGGTGGAGCCTCGTTGGTCCTAGGAATCCTCAACTGATGAATGGAGGGATAGACGGTAAATCCTATAGGTGGAGACGAACAAATTACTCACGGTTTAGGTGGAGGTATTTGGCCGCATCCATGCTTGTTTAGGGCTTAGTGATCTGGTGGGATTGTCATAAATCTTGGTTGTATTGATGAGGGTTTCGAGCCTAGGAATCCCTTGGTGGGATATACGGTAAATCCTGAGGAAGCCATCGATGGTTTTGTTGTGAGTCCCAAATTTATTCTTGGAATATACCATGGGAGTGATTAGATGAAAGAAATATTTGGTTCAACCTAATCTATGGTTGAGTGGTTCGTGGAAGTCCCTGACTTGGTTTTCTTATCCATACATTAATAAGAACTCCTTCTCCTTGGATATTTCATGTGTAAATGTACTTGTTAATATGTGGTTTTTATGGTTTTTCTACTCTTGTTATTTTGTTGGTTATATGTTGGTTGTAAGCATGGTTCAAGACCTTGGATATGGATCTCATGATGACTTTATTAATACAAGAAATGTGAATGAATATATGACCTAATAGATGATAATACAGCTATTGTGATAAGGCATCAATTCTTCTTGACTATTCTCAGATAAGTATGAGACCCCTATGCTCAGATATGTGGTTATGACCTCTAGATTACATATTTGTAATATGTTTGACGAAACGATTATCATGGCTAGTAGGGGTCAGGTCAAGTCCTTGTACCAATGTTTGTAATAGTAGCTTTAATTCATTGTTACTTATCATTTCTGGAACTTTCATGAAGTTTTCAAGCAAAGGCCTAAAACCCAACCCTTAAAAAGTGGCACAGAATTCAAGATCGTTGGCTCAGAACTGCCTGAAGAAAGCCACAGTCATAGGCATGCCTTATTGTGGGAGTGACTAGAGGGTCTCCGTCACATGCATGGCTTATCATGGGAGCGACTAGGGGTCTAGCTCAGCAAAATGACGAGTTGTCTCAGGGGTTGGGCACCTAGAAGGGTTGGTTGTCTTATAAAGGTTTTGTAGCTCCTGAGAAAGGCTAGATTGGTTTTGTTTTATCGGTTCCACTTCTTTAAATGACGTTGGGGAGTTAAATCACATCATAGTAACCCTTCGTCACATGTTTACCCTAGTAGACCGGTTAGCTCGAGTAAATGTGAGAGGAGGGTGTTACAAAGTGGTATCGGAGCATGGTTCACCCCTTGGACTAGATGGGCAGAATGTGTTGGTCATGCATACATGTTGGTTGCATATGTGTTCTTTATGCTTATGGTCTATGTACTTGTCATGTAGGCATGGTTGCAGTTGTGTCACCATTTGAAATTTGATGGTGTGTTGTTGGATGTATTTCTTGTGAGTGTGTGTCGGTTATGCACTTGTTATGCATGTTAGTGTCTAAACGTCATCATGCATACATTGACATGGTTATAGTTGTTGTGCATGAGGTAATTGTGTGTGGTTGGTATAGTCATGCATGGTAATTGGCTCATGGTTGAAATGATACTTATGTACTAATAAGTTTATGTTTATACATGTATTGTGCTAATCTAGTTGATCTTGCAAACGAGATATCCTCCCCTAGACTATACTAAAGTATGTTGATTATGTTATGTTTTGGTTTAAGCTGAAATCGTATACTTGCCTCAAGAAGATCAAATATGACTAGCAATATGGTAGACTATAGTTCACAAGACTCTCCCTATGGATTAGATGAGCAGCATGGTGGTGGGCACTCTTCTGACTTAGAAAATACATTGAGAAATTTGAAGGCAGAAATAAGAAGTTCCAAAGAAGAAAATGACAGAATTATTCAGGCACAGGAGAAACGAGCAGAGGTTAATTTAGTCATCCTTCAAATCCATGGGCAGGATAATAGGACTAATGGGGAATATGGAAATAGATCTCATGGTGGGAATAGGTCGAATAGGGATGACACAATTAAAGATGGAAGGTTCTTAGATATGCCGGATAGGAGACGTGATGGACACAAGTTCTATTCTAGTTCTCGTTTTGACAGGTACCATGGTCATCATCATTATCATCATTACAGGAGGAGTGACAGGGGATATTTTCCAAATGAGTTCAAGAAAGCCAATCCACCTACATTTGATGGGGATTTGAGGAAGATGGAGGATGCAGAGGCATGGTTACTAGGGATGAAAAAGTTATTTGAGCTGCATGATTACACGGAGAGTATGAATCCCAGAATAGTTATCTTCATCCTCAAAGGGAAATTAAACATCCAGTGGGAAGATGTGAAGCGGGTTAGAGACATCAGGACAGAGGAGTTGAGTCGGCATGAATTCAAGAGACTTTTCAGGGACAAATATTTGTCAGTGAGGTACTACGACAGCAAAGCCAAGGAATTCTATGAGCTAAATATGGGTTCAATGAGCGATGAGGAGTATACAACCAAGTTCTTGGAGTTTTTGAGGTATTTATAGTATCTTAAGGGTGAAAAATCCAAGGTTCAAATATTTTTCAGTGGATTGCCATTATCATTTAGGGGTCGAATTGAGTATGATGAGCCTCGGTCACTTGAAGAGCTCATTGGGAAATTGAAGCACTGCTATGAGCAATAAAAGCGTAAGATAGAATATCAACAAGGTTGGAAACTAAAATATAAAGCTAATGGTAAATGGCAGTCGAAGCGAATAAGACCTCAAAATGCAAGAGAGAAAGAAAATGTTGCATCTTACAAGAAGTTTAATGGGTCACAACCTGGAGGGAAGTAGAATAAAGGTGATGGTAAGGGACAGTTGCAGTGTTGAATATGTGGCAAGGAGCATCTCAAGAGGGATTTTCTGTAGAATCAAGGTGGTAGGCCTCAAATTTATAGTGAGCAGGATGTGCAAACAGTTGGGGATGTTAAGCAAAGCATTCCACGAATTTATGCAGTTATGGATAATAGGTAGGTGGATCACCAGGAATCTATTATTGAGATGGACAGTAAGATTTGTGATCAAGTTATTTGTATTTTTATTTACCCTGGATCTAATTATAGTTATGTAAGTCCTGACTTGGTGGATAAGTGTATTTTGAATAAAGAAGTGCATGCAGAATCTTGGTTAGTGCAGTTGGCTACAGGTACAAAGAAAAAAGGTCATCATTGGGTAAGAGCTTGTGCATTCAAGTTGAATTATATGCCTACCTCAACACATTTGAATGTACTTCTGTTGGGATCATATAGTATGATTTTGGGTATGGATCAGTTGTATCTTCACAAGAATAAGGTGGATTATTAAGACAAAGCTATTGAATGCTTGGATGAAAATGGGGAACAAAGAATCTTGCAGGGTAAGAAGAAAGCTACATTAGTTAGAATGGTGGCATACTTCTGTTGGGATCATATAGTATGATTTTGGGTACGGACCAGTTGTATCTTCACATGACTAAGGTGGATTGCTATGACAAAGCTATTGAATACTTGGATGAAAATGGGGAACAAAGAATCTTGAAAGGTAAGAAGAAAGCTACATTAGTTAGAATGGTGACATCTATTTAGGCAAAGCGCAGTCGCAGAAAAGGGTGTGTGTTATTTGCAATGCATAATTCTAGTGATAAGGGTAAGAATGTTTAGGATGCATAAGTTATGAAGAGGTACACAATCTTGTAGTAGTTTCAGGGTGTGTTTCGAGAAAATATTTCAGAGTTACTGCCTCACAGAGAAGTGGAATTCTCTATTGATTTGGTACCAGGGGCAGCACTAGCATCAAAGGCACCATACATGGTGAGGACACTAGAGTTAGTAGAGTTGAAGTTGCAGTTGAGGAAATGCTTTCCAAGGGATACATTAGGCCAAGTGTATCACCTTGGGGTGCACTAGTGTTATTTGTGAAGAAGAAGGATGGTACTCTCAAGTTATGCATTGATTATAGACAGTTGAACAAGGTGACCATCAAGAAAAGGTATCCATTCCCGAGGATTGATGACTTGTTCGACTAGTTCAAGGAAGCAACAATGCTCTCGAAGATTGACTTGAGTTTGAATATCATCAGGTATGCATTAAAGAAGAAAACATATACAAGATTGTTTTCCGGACCAAGTATGGGAATTATGAGTTGTTGTAGTTCCATTTGGTTTGACTAATGCTTCAGCTACTATTATTTGTTTGATGACTAGTTTGTTGCATCCTTATCTAGACAATTTTGTTATTGTATTCATTGATGATATATTGATATATTTTAAAAATGAGGAAGAGCATGTCGAACACTTAATAGCAGTATTGAGATTGTTGAGAGAGAACCAGTTTTATACTAAGATCAGTAAATGTAGTTTCTTTTAGACAGAGGTACATTACTTGGGACATGTTTTTTCTAAGGAAGGCATAACAGTGGACCCAAAGAAGATAAAAGTTATCATGGAGTGGGTGGTTCCTAGAAATTTGGATGAGGTAAGATCATTTACGGGGCTAGCAAGTTATTATAGGAGATTCATCAAGAATTTATCTCGGATTTCATACCCTATTACGTCACTGCAAAGACAAGGTAAGAAATTTGAATAGAATGAGGAATGTGCAGCAAGTTTTGAGCAATTGAAGTAGTTGTTGACAAACGCTTCAGATCTAAAGATTGAAGATCCAGACAAAGAATTTGCAGTGTGTAAAAATGTCCGCAAAAGAGGACTTAGTGGAGTCTTAATGCAAGAAGGACAAGTAGTGTGTTATGAGTCATGGAAGCTTAATAAGCACAAGAAAAAATATCAGACACGTGATCTTGAGTTGGTAGCAATCATTAAATGCATTGAATATGAGGAGGCACTATCTTCTTGGCAGGAGGTTTGTATTGATAATCGATCATATTGGATTTAGGTATTTTTTTGACCAACTGAATTTGAATACTATGCAAGCTAGATGGTTGGCCACGATCAGTGAGTTTAACTTTGAGATCCGATACATTAAGGGAAAGGAAAACATGGTTGTCGATGCTCTTAGTAGGAGAGTGCAGGTGAATCATATAGCAGCTATGAGTTCTTATGGGACAGACTTACAAGATCATATTTTACAGGTAGGAGAGTAGGATGACAGGAATAGGGAGCTTAGGTGTAGGTTATAGTAGGGTACAGGTGACATGGATGTGAACTATCATCTCACATTGGATGGTTTGGTCAGACATAGGTGTCGAATGATAGTGAGCTCATGAATACTATCTTGCGAGAATTCCATGCAAAACTATATTCAGGGAACCCATGGTATCAGAAGACATTGACAACAGTAAATAAGTTCTATTATTGGTTGGATTTGAAGAAGGAAGTGGCAAAGTTTGTGGCTAGATGCTTAGATTGTCAACATGTAAAAATAGAATGTAAGCACCAAGGTGGATTAATACAGTTGATTCTGATTCCAAAGTGGAGATGGGAGGTCATTTCCATGGATTTCATCACAAGTTTGTCGAGGAAATCTAGATAGCATGATTCCATCATGGTTGTGGTGGACAAGTTGACAAAGATAGCGCACTTCATTCCAGTGAAGTCCACCTATTCAGCTAATGATGTAGCACAGGTCTTCATCCGATATGTAGTGAGGTTGCATGGTGTTCCAAGGAAGACTGTGTCAAACAGGTATGCTAAGTTCACTTGTAGATAGTGGAAGAAGTTGTTTGCAGGTTTGAGTACAAAGTTGGCCTTTAGTACAACTTATCATCTGCAAACAGATGGATAGATAGAGAGGGTCAGTAGGATATTGGAGGACATGTTGAAGATGTATGTGATGCATCAACAAAGGAGATGGGAGGAGCATTGTCTGTTGGTTGAGTTTTCTTACAATAATGGGTATCAAGAGTCACTGAAGATGAGTCTGTTCGAGGCACTATATGGGTGGAATTGTAATACTCCCATCAGTTCAAGTGATCCAGTGAACTAGACATGTTGGCAGAGATGGAATAGGAAATTTAGCTAATCAAGAAGAATTTGAAGGAAGCACAAGACAGACAGAAAATTTATGCATATAAGAACAGGATTTTTAAGGAGTTTCAGGTTGGGGAATAGGTGTACTTGTGCATCAAGCCCAAGAATAGCTCCTTGAGGATTGGATCATGTGCCAAGCTGACACCTTGGTTTTGTGGATTTTTCAATATTATTGAAAGGATTAGCCTAGTAGCTTATCGAATTGTGCTTCCTCGGACAATGAAAGTCCATGATATTTTCCATGTTTCATTGCTTAAGAAGTATGTTAAAGATGTTGATCATGTGATTGACTAGTCTGTATTATAAGTAGATCCAAATGGAGAATTCCAGTCAAAACCCTAATGTATTTTTTAGAGAAATATGCTCATGCTCATGCTTCGGAACCAAACAATTGAGCAGGTTAAAGTGCAGTGGAAGAACTTTGGGCCCGATGAAGCTACATGGGATATTATTGATCAGATGTGGGTTATGTATCCTTCTCTATTCGCTAGTTGAGCAAATTGTTTTGGCATATGTTTTGTGTAATGTTTTTAGTATATGTCTATATGTATATGGATGTAAATACTACCATGAGTTGTGTTATAAAGATCCAATAAGGGGCATGGGTGTCATGTCATTATGGTTATCATGTTGTTAGGTTTCTCATGTTGGTTTTCTTCTCAGCAAGATGATCATTGTAAATATTGCATTAAGCTAAGTTATAAAGCTCAATGGGAATTATGTTTTTCTTACAGTAGTCTTGTTGATTGTAAGTGTCATTGAACACCAAGGACAATGTTCCCCCAAGGGGGAGGGAAAAACCCTAGTCAAAAACCCATGTAATAAAGTTAATAAAGGAAAAAAAAGAACCAAGGTCATGAGACACATATTCCAAGCTGAATGTTGGGAAAAACATCCTAGTGTGGGTGTTCATTTGGTTTATTATGTCTAAAGGAAAATTGGCAAAGTATTTGGAAAGGAAAAGTGGCATTAATTGGCATTTTATTTATGAAAATAATGGAAATTAGGAGAAAAAGAAGGTGAAAGGTCACAAGTTGCATGTGAGGAGGAAAATGAAGGAACACAATGGAAAATTAAGAAAATAGAGGCCTCATTAATAAAAAGGTTTCTAAGGATCAATTCACAACCTCTTGCCAGTTCAATTTTGGAGCTCTCTTTGTTCTCTCTCTCTCTCTCATATTATTGGACACTTAGAGTATTCTTGGAGAATTCTAGCATTTGGAAAAGAAATCAAGAGGAATAAAGGATCAAGCAAGGAAGAGTGGGATTCAAGAGGCTACAACTAGATTACTTGTAGATATCGAGTTGCATGTATGATTTCCTTGCTAGTTTTGGCATGCATGAAGCAAGCATTGTGTTTGTGGTTCGCTTGTTGTCATTGGCAAGATTATTTCCAGTGTGACAGTGTTTTTTAGCCTTGCCTTGCCATTTCTGGATAGCCATGGTGTGATGGGGTTTCTCTCACTTGGTTGAGTTAGATTGTCGAATGGTTTCGAAATTGAGTAGGGTGGTCTCAGAGGAGAAACACAAGGCCTAGGAATCCTTGGACCGATGAAGGTGGGATTTTGGTAAAGCCTAATTGTGTATGCCCTCGTTAGGCCTAGGAATCCTCAACTAGTGAATGGTGAGATATACGGTAAAGTCTAAAGGGTGGAACCTCATTGGGCCTAGGAATCCTCAACATTGAATGGTGGGATATAGAGTAAACCCTATAGGTGGAAACAGACAAATTCCTCATAGTTTAGGTGGAGAGATCCAGAGGCATCCATGCTTGTTTAGGGCCTAGTGATCCGTCGGGATTGTGGTAAAGTCTAGTTGTATTGATGAGGGTTTCAGACCTAGGAATCCATTGGTAGGATATATGGTAAAGTCTGATGGTTTTGTTATGAGTCTCACATTCATTCTTGGAATATGGCACAGGGGTGACTAGCTAAAAGAAATATTTGGTTTAGTCCAATCTATGGTCGGGTGGTTCATGGAAGTCCCTGACTTGGTTGTCTTATGCATACATTAATAATAAACCCTTATCCTTTGGTATTTCATGTGTAAATGCACCTTGTTATTATGTGGTTTTTATGGTTGTTCTACTCTTATTATTTTGTTGGTTATATGTTGGTTGTAAGCATGGTTCATGACAGACTTTATTTATGGCTCTCATCATGATTTGATTAGTACAAGAAATGTGAATGAATATATGAACTAATAGATGATAATATAGCTATTGTGATAATGCGTCAATTCTTCTTAACGATTCTCAAATAAGTATGAGACCCCTATGCTCAGATCTATGGTTATGACCTTTAGAGTACATATTTGTGATATGTTTGAATAAATTCCTATATTGGCTAGTAGGGTCAGGTGTCCATGTACCAATGTTTGCATTAGTTTATTTAATTCATTGTTATTTATCATTTCTGGAAGTTACATGACATTCTAGGCAGAGGCTTGAGACCTCGCCCTGAAAAAGTGGCACAAAATTTGGGGTCGCTGGCTCAGAACTACGTGAAGAAGGCCATAGTCGCATGCATCCCTTGCGGTGGGAGCGCATGAAGGGTCTCAGTCGCATGCATGCCTTGTCATGGGAGCGACCGGGGGTCTAGCTCAGTAAAATGACAAGTTTTCTCAAGGGTTGGGCACCTAGAAGGGTTGGTTGTCTCCTGAAGGTTTTGTAGTTCCTATGAAAGGTCATATTGGTTTTGATTTGTAGGTTCCACTTCCTTAACTGTACATGGGGATTTGAATCAAATCATAGTAACTCGTCATCACATGTTTACCCCAGTGAACCAGTTAGCTTGGGTAGATGTGGGAGGAGGGCGTTACATAATTCTTATGTCCTAATCATCTTTTACATTTTGATTTTGATTTCTTTGTTTTGTTGTGTCCATGATATAATTTTTACTTTCTATTTTACCTACATCAACCTCCTAAGCAAATTTTTTGGACCTTTCTCAAGGTATGTGAACATGTGAGTTCCAAATCCCCAAGAACTAATGAAAAGTTGTACCTAAGAATGGAGGTGAGACATGGGGTTTGTATTGTAAGATGGAAGGTGTTAGTATGACATAGTGTTAATTTTAGGTTAACATGTTTTTGCTTAAGACAACTGCATCAAATTCCATAACAACCCATTTGTTAGTCCATTTCACTTTTATTAGCAATGAATCATTATCACATTGATAGTAACTTAAGAAAGAACATATACGATCGGAATATGAAGACAAGACAAGACAAGAGAACACAAGGATATGGGTCAAGCCATGGAAAAACCCCAAGACGGGGAAAACACTTCATCAATCCTTCTTATTATTAAAAATAAATGTTCAGCAGAAAAAGTACAATAAGAATGACAATCAATCTGCAATTCTAATCACAAGTAAGCATTTGCAATCAATATGTTACAACCCTATTTTCTCCACTCCCAGACTTCTTTAATTACCGTAGTTTTCCTTCAATTATTTTGGTTCCTCTTCGCTACCAACATAGACTATAAGTTATCCCTCCATCATGTCATATGCCTATCTGATCAGTTGAAAATGGCCTACGACCTACCAGTAGCCCATAATTGCTTTTTGGCCTTTCAATTCCAAGATAATTAGGCATGTGGCCCACCTATGGCTTAATACAATGAATGCAGAAAGTTGTATAAGAGTTCTTTATCCAAGGATTATGCCAAAACATCACCCAGATCAGTCCTTAAGCCTGCGACTAGCAACCAGCTCTTAACTCAAACCTGTGGAAGATAAATAGACCCAAACAATTCGACCTCCAATCTTCTCCAATCTGTGGCTGCCTCAGAAGAATTTCCCAAGTGTAAAAAATGGGGAGGAAGGGACTTCTATATATATACAATTTGATGGGGTTCAAGGGACGTGACCATTGGACTTGATGAGCTGACATATAAAATAAGTCGACCTTGTTAATTTTACATGTGAGAAAACATAAATTTGAAAACCCACTTTTTCTTATTCAAATTTGATGATCTTGAGGTCAATTTTTGTCCTCTCAAAAAGTGGAATTCAATGCCATAATTATTTTCTTCAAAGGAGAAATCCAAAGTGGAACTTGGCCCTAGTTGCCAAATTTAATACTCCCTCTCAACTAAGAAGAATTCCACCTCACGAACCATCAACGATTGAAAACAATCATTATGTTATGTCGTCTCCATGAATCATCTCTATATCTCATCTCATCTCTGTTAAACACTGATATAGAATGAAGAATATTTTCTCGAGAGTGAGTCACAAGACTTTGCCACTCTCCACTAACTAAAGTTAGTCCACATAACCAGATCTAAAACTGTAAATGAAATTGATCCCAAGTGATCAAGTTTGTGGAACATCATTCATCCTAGACATAAGAAGTATGGCAGTACATGATGCGTCCATCAGTAGTGTTATGTTCCCAAACCAATTTTCCAAACTCATTGGCCAAATGAGAGGTACTTCTCATATGTCCCATACTACATGGATAGGATGATATTGAATCAATAGCAGGGAAAGAATATATCACATCATGCTCACAACCACATGTAGGGAAAGGATGAACGACATCCTATAGTCACACATCACAACCAACGTAGGGAAAGGATGAACCACATCCTACAGTCACACATCATAACCAACATAGGGAAAGGAAGAACCACATCCTACACACATGAAAATCATTAAGAGTAGGGAAAGGATGAACCATGTCCTACAAACACAATTCACAATCATACGTAGGGACAAGATGAACCACCTCCTACAGTCACATATCACAATCATCGTAGGGAATGAGCATCCTACATGTGGGAAAAGGATTAATCACATCCCGCTTCTATTGTTGTTGCTGTGGGAGACATCCACTCTCTGCATTCCTTTCAAACTGTCATATCTAAGCTCTGACTTTTAACAAACCTTTTGTGAGCCATTCTGAAATTGGTGATCTTATTATAAGTTGGTTTATCAATAAAAAGAGTTTTAATTAACCATAACAACTGAATGTCCCTATGAAGATAATTTATAATCGATGCTCCTTTTAGCACTGTTGTTTTTTTATCAGAATTGTCAATCTTGCTTTTGTCTTCTACCAGCAAGGCTTCATAAGTTTCCTAGGGAGGCGAAATTCCCTGTTGATCCCTACATGAAGGCAAACCTTCTTTATTTCTCTTATCAAAGTTGGTGTTAAACTTTAAAACAGATTCTTTAATCTCTCCTAACTTTATGTCAATTGTCTTTCTATACAAAATTTTCAAAACCATCTTGTTTATCTCCAACACCAATTCTATTATATCCTCAATCTGCATCTCTCTTAACTCTTGTAATGACTTAGAATGAAGGAAATCAGTCATATTTTTGGAAAATTGTGCACGTTGTTGGATCTTTTGTTTACTAGAAATAATTATGCTTTCCAAATATCTAACAATGGCTTTCTCCTCTGCTAAAATTGACATAAATTCCCAAACATTCTTCACTGCATTAATAATAACATTCTAAATAATCTCCCTGACTTGAATGAGGTACATATTTCCTTTCACTTTCTCCTTCAATTCTTTAATTTCATGAGAAGAAATTTGATAATCATTTTGATAATTTGAGGTAGTGTCTTTAACCATGGCTAACTCCCTCTCTGTTATCTTTAGGATCTTCTTTGTATCATCTAGATTTATTTGCATCTTCTTCATCTCATCATTTGACATCTTCAATTCAGTCATTACTCTAGTCAGCTTCTTTACAGGGTCATCAAAATCAGGTTGTACTAAAATAGTACAGACATGTGTATCTAGTTTCTGCTGCAAACTAGAATTCATCTCTTTAAGGGAAACAATTTCATTATTTCTCTACAAAATCTCATTTGTTAAAATTTCTTTTTATTTCTCCACCTGAGCTATCTTTAGGGCCATGACATGCTCCACAGAAGGTAATTTTAGCTTTTTCCTCAAGAACTAAATTTCAGTCTCTGACCCTTGCAAAAAAAATTGTACATCACTCCTGTCTTTAGGATTTACACCAAATTTTACAATGTACTTCTTTAACTCTTCATTTTGGGTGAACAAAGCTTTGGAATTTGCCTTTTCCAATTTTAGTTGATATGCAACCTTTCCTAGTAAAGCTTCAGCGTTACTAGAAGCCAAGGATGTTTTGCTTAAGTCACTATAGATTAATTCTCTAGTTTGCTTATCCAAATTAATCTTGTCAGCCAGTGGAATTCCTCTTGCATCTACAATCAAGTTGATAGTCTTAAAACCTGATGATGATGAAACAATCAATGCAGAAGGATGAGAAAAAGACAACGTCAATGATTTCTATCAAGATCCATGGCAGACAACGTTCTGGTATGATATTCAAAAATAGACTGTTATTCAAGCTGATATTAAATACTTTCCTTCACCCTCCTATTTCTTTCTTCTATTTGACTATACAATTGTTTTATAACAGGAACAACACTCAGAGAAGTTTCTTCAGGCACAGGTGAAGAAGTTGTACAAGTGGCATCTCCTAATTGCAAATAAAAACCCATTGCAGCTGAGGAGCTTCTAGATAGAGACCAAGGCTCCTTTTCTATCTCAGATAACCTTGGCCTTTTTTAACTTTGATCTATTTCACCCTCCAAATCAGTTATGTATTCACTGCCTCTTTTCAGAGCTTTTTTAGTAGGATCTGGAGTTTCAATATCTATTCCTCCTTGTGCTCTTGTCTTACCACCATTTCCCAATTTTTCCACATCTAGTCGAGGTTCATGTGTATAAGGAGAATCTGAATTTTTGACTCTTCTTTTAGATATAATATGATGGGGATCATATGACCATTTTTCACCTGGTTTTAATTGCATAACTTCATGAATACTCTCCACTTCCTCCATGGCCCGTCTATTGTTCACAATAAAAGGGCCCAATCATTTTTGGCAATTTGAATAAGTGCCCCTTATTTGCTGGTACAAAATGAACCTTATCAACATTTAAAATTTATCTGATAAATTCCAAAGAGAATAATCTCATAGGTACAAATGTGGGAAGTCTATAAGGGGCAACCTCTACTCCATACAGTCTAATCTCAACATAGTCTTCAAACTGGAACCAATCACCCACTTTAACATCTTTGCTAAGTTGAAGAATAGATTGGGCCTTTGGCAAAATACAAGGTGGAGGAGAGCTATTTATAATGGAGTAAGAAACTGACAAGAAAGAAGTAGTGAAGTATATAAATCCTTCATAATTGGCATGACTTCTCAAGGTATCTATCCAATTCACCACCGATTGATTCATTTTATGCATATCCATTATATTAAGACCCAAATGCATGAATCTCTCCACATGAGTGTACAAGAAAAGATAAGTCACTAATGAAGGAAATCTAAAACAACCAGTGAGAGCAAGGTCTGACAACTAAGAATTAATCAGTTTTTCCCAATAGTTAGATATATCAAGTACAGTCTCAAGTTGCAGCATCAAAATGGTTTGGTCAATAACAGTTGTGTCTTCCCTTCCCAAAACATTGGCAATTATTTGCAAAATTGGTCTTACATCTTCAGCAAAAGTTTCAAGAGAAAATTGAGTAGACCCTATAGGTAATTATTTTCCTGTAGGCATTAAAAAGAAGGTCATCTAGGCATAATCCTTCCAAGAAAAATCCTGAAAAGCTACAAAAACAAAGTTTCTTTTGAAAATGAGGTATAAAGATTTGAGGGTGGAATTAAAAGGCAAGACACCTGAAAAATGTTTTCACCTAATGCATTCATCACAAAACACTTCTGAGGGTAAAGAGCAGAGACTAACCAATAAATAAATTCAGGGAAAAAATAGGTTTGGGGAATTATTGTAGCAAAAAGACCAAACTTTATGACTCTAGCATACATAGGAGACTCTTTTTGGTTGACTAAAATATGTTGACAAAGTTCCATTAGATTTAGAGAGAAAATTGGATCAAAAACATCCCTCTCACTGTCTATGAGAGGCATGTGGATAGAAGAACTCGACAACAAAGCTTTCTTTTACATTTTGAAGACTTAAACAAGTGGAGATGACGTAGAAATACTTGATTAACAAATGACTGGTGATGGTGACTTTGAATTTTAAGTAGGATAGAAACTGTGATGTGCTATGGACATGGGGAATTGAGAATGATAAAATGGGAAAAATGAGACTAAAACAGATTTTATGGGGAAATGGAAAACAGGAGGGAAAACAGAGTTAATGCTGAATTGATGTGTACAGAATGGATGAAGTGGCAGACAAGATGTGACAATGTGATGGGGTGACATGGAAGACATGATGATGACTTGGATGAACAATCTGCTAGATCATGCTCGCTTGTTGTGGAGTTATTGGGGCAACCACCAAGACGGGGGAAACCCGCTGGTGGTGATCCCACATATCATATCAGTTGTTGATTGATAGTCAATCGTCGATCATTAACTACTCTACGGAGGCACCCGTGGGCATAACTGTCCAACAATTCGTGATGTCGGGTTGAAACCATTAGGGGTTCCCAACACGACATTTAACTCCGCCCGACAAAAAAGCCTTCCATTTAACTGTATTATATATTTTTAATTAAAACAATTCCAATTGGGCATTGATAGAACTAATGTTACACAATTCTCAACACTAATGTTAATCCACCCTTCATAAAATAAAATTCTTAATACTTATTTTAGACTTTTTTATTTTGATTGATCCTTTCTATATATATATATATATATATATATATATATATATATATATATATATATATATATATATATATATATATATATATATATATATATATATATATATATATATATATATATATATATATATATATATATATATATATATATATATATATATATATATATATATATATATCTTTTTCACAATTTTAAGACATAGTGAAAAACAAGTTACAACATCTGGCTCCACCTGGGGATAGTATTTAGAATAAAGCACTAAGAACTGCATATTAGTGTCTTCAATTCGGGCATGGAATCATGTTATAGCTTGGAACATTAAAATGAAGAAATCATTGGATATTTACAATGAACAAGCCGATATTTACAATGGAAAAGTAAAGATCTAATTCTACGCATGTTTTGCCTCTTGTTAGATACATCATATTCAAAAAGAGTAGACCAAATAATGTTTTAAGTGCTTCCCATGGACAGGCAGTTGCAGTGGTTCTCCGTACAAATTTTCCAAAATAAAAGTGTTATTGGTTTTGATTTCTGCTATTCGGAATGGTCCAAACCATAGAGGATCAAATTTTCCATGTTTTCCCTTATCCTCTCTTCTCACATCCCATCTTAGAACCAAATCTCCAAGCTGAAAAAGAATGTTTCTGGCCTTTCTGTCAAAGATCAGTTTCATTTATCTTGATAGATAATTAAATTCTCCCTTACATTTTCTCCGTTTTCATTCAATTCCACTAGATGGTTCATCCTTCTAGTTAGTGCATTAGGTTCCTCTTCAACATCTTGAATAAGTGCGACAAATATTTTTGTTAATTGATTGGGAAACAGGGTTGTTTCTCCATACACCAATTCAAAAGGTTAGTTTCCAATATATCTCTTAGTAGTCACCCTATTTTCCCATCAGGCAAATTTTAGCTGAGAGTCCCAGTTTTTCTTATTTTCTACAATAGTTTTCTTAAGTATCCTTACCAGAGTTTTGTTTGAGAATTCTGCCAGCCCATTTCCTTGAGGATGATATGTGGTAGAATGCGAGAGTATTACATTGTACTTCTGGCAAAAATCAATTAGCTTTGCAGACTTGAGCACTTGAGCATTGTCTGTTACTAAATTCTTCAGGCAACCAAATCTAGCAAAGATGTTTTCCTCTAGAAAATTAATTACCACTGAATTAGATCTCACCTCCTAGTTGGAATAGCTTCCACCCATTTAGTAAAATAATCAGTACTTGTTAGGATCCATTTGTGTTGTCCACTGGAAGGTGGATTTATTTCTCCTATAAAATCTAGACCCCATTGTCTAAAAGGTTCTTCAACAAACATAGGAATCAGTGGTAAAGGTGCCAATTTCTTCTTCTCAACAAATATTTGGCACTTTTCACAACTTCTTACTAATCTAAAAACATCTAAAAACAAAGAAGGCCAGTAGAAACCAACTTTCAAAATTTTATGTGTTGTGACTTTCCAATTATAATGGCCACCACAAAGACACCCATGATATTCATTAAAAACTTCTATAATTCTCCTTTTGTTAGAGAAAGCAACAAAATACCAACAAGATCTTTCCAATACAATCGACCATTTGTTATTACATACTTTTGGGCTTTCAATCTGAGAGCTTTGTACTTTGTTCTATCTAAGGAAGTTGGGAAGCTAAGAAAAGATAGATAATGGACAATATATTTATACCATTCAAAACAAAGGTACTTATATTGAATTTTATTATCAGATTCTTTCTCCTTACCTATTTCTTCTACAGTGTTTTATTTAGAGACCTCAACTAGAAAATTAATTCCCATAGCTTGACAATTTGCTTCTGTCAGGATCTTTGTTAGTCCTTGTCCCTTTACCAATTTTTTTGGTTTGATGTCCATATCATACTCTTGAATATTTTCTATCCACTTTCCCCTTTTTCCATCACTATCACTCTAAGTTAGCACATCTTTGACAACAACCTTAGGAACATATGCAGTAATATGAGATTGTAGAACATGTATTCTAAAGGCTTTCAATGCTTTAACCAGAGCATAAGCCTGTTTTTCTAAAATGTTATACTTCAAATTTGCATCCCTTAATACCCTGCTAAAAAATGCTACTGGTTGTTCTTTCTTATCTTGATTTCTCTGCAAAAGTATTGTTGCAACAGTAAAAGGAGAAGCAAATGAAAAGATTTGAAAGGGTTTTTTATAATCAGGACTCACCAGTACTGGAGCTTCTCCGAAAGCTTCTTTAATTCTTGCAAAAGATTCTCTAGCAGTTGTGGTCCATTTGATTTATGCATCTTTTTTCAACATATCAGTGATTTCCTTCATGATCTCTGCATAATTTGGGATGAATCTTCTGAGGTAATTTATTTTCCCCAAAAAAACTCTAGAATTCCTTTTTACTCCTTGGCAGAGGTATATTCTTGATTGCTTCAACTCATTTAGGATCAATTTTTACTCCCTCTTTTGATACAATATGCCCAAGAAATTTTCCTTCTTTCAAGACAAAATGAGACTTTTTGGGATTTAATGATAAGCCATACTTTCTACACTTCTCAAAATTTTGTTGAAGGTGTTTCAGATTCTCCTCATCAGATCTGGAGAAAACTGTAATATCATCTAGATAAATGACCACAAACTTTTCCTTTTCTCCTACAAAGGCTATATCCATAGCTCTCTGAAAAGTAGCACCAACATTCATTAACCCGAATGACATTTTTTCATACATGAAGGTTCCCCATCGAGTTGTGAATGTTGTTTTCTTTTGATCTTCTAGTTGCACTCCAATATGATTATAACCTAAAATCCATCAATCATAGATAATAAGGAAGACCCTGTTACTCTTTGCGGAATGTGGTCCATCTTTGGAAGGGGATAATTGTCTTTTAGTGAGGCTCTATTCAAGTTTCAAAAGTCTATACATAACTGAATTTCTCCATTTGTATTCCTCACATGTACTAAATTAGCCACCCAATCTGAATACCTGAGAGGGACAATTATCTTTGCTTGTAATAATTTATTGACTTCCTTTTCAATTGAGGGCAAAAGTAAGATTTATTTGCCTCAATTTCTTCTTATATGGATTAACTCCTAGTTTTAAAGGAATTTTGTGTTGAATGACGTTGGTATCATAAGTTTTAAGGTCCTCATAAGACCATGCAAACACATCAACATATATTTTAAAAATATCTGCATACCTCTGTTTATATTCTTTTGGAATACCCTTTGCCAGTTTCACCAACTTTGGTTGCTACTCTGTTCCAAGGTTGCAACCTTCAATGTCATCTTCCTAATTTGATTTTCTTGCATTTACAACAATGTCATTTGCATTGAAGAATCTTTCCAGGGGTACCAAGCCTCTAGGGATCACATTATTTTTTAACTACATTATCTTCTGACCTCCCACAGAATCTTTCAAAGGAAGCGCATTATTTGATTTTTTGCTTGGAGATCTTCAACTCCATCTTCTTGATCAATCTCTAAATTTGAAAACTCCCCTACCATCTCCAGAAATATTTTAATTTCTTCTTCATCCTCAAAAACCTACCAGTGTTTTATATTATCTAGACTGGAAGGTTTGCTTCTAATTCCAACTTCATATCTCAGTTTGGGATTTAATGGATGCATGAAAGTGCTAGCCGCCATTGCCAGTAAGTTAGCTATTTTGTTCCCTTCCCTTGGCAAGAACTGTATGTTAAAAGTAGAAAAGAAATTGTATACTAAATCACACACTTCATTTCTATAGGCTCTAAGCCTTGGATGTTTATTTTGGAATTGATTCTTGATTTTTTTTACAACTAATTCAGAGTCCCCAAAAACAAAAATACATTGTATTCCTATGTTTTTAGTAGCTTGTAAACCAAGAACTGGAGCCTCATATTCAGTAATATTATTTGTGGAGTCAAACTCTAATTTATAAGAAAATGGAATAATTTGACCTTTAGGGGAAAGCAAAAGAACCCTAGCTCCATTCCCTTCCTTTGAATATGCACCATCAAAATACAACTTCCAAAATCCACTGACTATTTCTTCCTTGTTATGAATTGCTGAAGCAACATGCACTTCTGTATCTTCAACAATTTCTTGGGATTCGTGCAACATAAAATAGGAAATATCATAATTTTCCTTACTGTAAGCAACATAATTACTTAAACCCTCCTTGGTGGTAGTCTTCACAAATATGGTCTCCCGATACAACCTCCTTTCTTCTCCACCAAACACTGGAATGATTGCATAAGTAAAATTCAGTCTAATGACTCCTCCTAGCTTGACTCCCCGACACCTTGAAAGTATCATTCTAAAACAAGATAGAATATCTGCAACAACAACATCCATTACAATGCTTCTAGCTGGAATTTGAGCCAATTATACTACCAGATATTTAATAAGCCCCACACATTTAATCTTTTTTGAATCAAAAGAATACAAGTCTTTGTAAGGTTTTGTAATTTGCATATTAAGTTGCTTCATAACTGAGAGAGGCATTAAATTATGAGAAGCCCCTAAATCCAACATACAATTGTGAAGAATAAAAGTATGCATCAGAAGAGAAATGTAAAAAGGAGTGGAAGAATCATGTTCTTCCACATGAGGGCCAAACATCACCACTGGCCTTTCTTCTTGTAAATTAATTGTATCAGCTACATGATTGTTCTGAGATAAATTTATGAATCAGAAACCTATTTTCTATAATCATATTTCTTCACTAATTCAGTTAATGGAATAGGAATTTTAATTTTCTCCAATTCTTTCTGCAAATTGAAAGAATGAACCTCCTTCACACTTTTGATTTCTCTTCCTCAACTGGATTTCCTTTTGGTACATTTTGTGGACTAATAATAGGTTGTTGTGACTGTTTCTACATCATCCCTGTGTCCTGTTGACTTCTGGAACTCTCCCCTTGATGAATTGGGACTATTGGGACTGTACTCAATGATTGCTTCCCTCTATCATCTTGTTTTGGTGATTTTTGTTGAGTTGGTTGGATTGATCTTCCACATGGTCTTCAAGAATCGTCTCCAATTTCTCCATGGCTTGTCTATTGTTCACAATAAAAGGTCCAATAGTTTTTGGCAATTTGAATAAGTGCCCCTTCTTTGCTAGTACAAAATGAACCTTATCAACATTTAAACTTTATCTGATAAATCCCAAAGGAATAATCTCATATGTACAAATGTGGGAAGTTTATAAGGGCCAACCTTTGCTCCATACAACCTAATCTCAACCGTCTTCAAACCAGAACCAATCACCAACTTTAACATCTTTGTTAAGTTGAAGAAGAGATTGGGCCTTTGGAAAAATACAAGGTGGAGGAGAGCTATTTATAATGGAGTAAGCAACTGACAATAAAGAAGTAGTGAAGTATATAAATCCTTCATAATTGGCATGACTTCTCAAGGTATCTGTCCAATTCACCACTGATTGCTTATTTTTATGCATATCCATTATATTAAGACCCAAATGCATGAATCTCTCCACATGAGTGTACAAGAAAAGATAATTCACTAATGAAGGAAATCTAAAACAACTAGTGAGAGAAAGGCCTGACAACTAAGAATTAATCACTTTTTCCCAATAGGTAGGTATATCAAGTACATTCTCATGTTACAACATTAAATTAAACATCCCCAAATTGGCTCGGTCAAAAATAGTTGTGTCTTCCCTTCCCAAAACATTGGCAATTATTTGCAAAATTGGTCTTACATATTCAACAAAAGTTTCAAGAGAAAACTGAATAGACTCTATAGGTAATTGTTGTCCTGTAGGCATTAAAAAGAAGGTCATATGGGGATAATTCTTCCGAGACAAATTCTGAAACACTGACAAAAAAGTTTCTTCTGAAAATGAGATAAAGATTTGAGGGTGGAAAGACCAATGCTTGTTGAATTAAAAGGGAAGACACCTGAAAAATGTTTTCACCTAATGCATTCATCACAAAACACTTTTGACGGTAAAGATAAGAGACTAACCAGTAAATAAATTCAAGGAAAACATAGGTTTGAGGAATTATTGCAGCAAAATGACCATAATTTACAATCACAGCATACACAGGAGACTCTTTTTGGTTGACTAAAATATGTTGACAAGTTCCATTAGAGTCAGAGAGAAAATTCGATCAAAAACATCCCTCTCAATGTCCATGAGAGGAATGTGGGTAGAAGAACCTGACAACACAGCTTTCTTTGACATTCTGAAGACTTTAACAAATGGAGATGATGCATAAATACATGTTTAAGGGATGACTAGTGATGGTGACTTTGAATTTTAAGCAAGATAGCGGCTGTGACGTGCTACAGGCATGGGGAATTGAGAATATAAAATGGGAAAAATGAGACTAAAACGGGTTTTATGTGAAAACAGAAAATAGGATGGAAAACAGGGTTAATGCTAAATTGATGTGTACGAAATGGATGACGTGGCAGACAAGACGTGACGATGTGATGGGGTGACATTGCAGACATGATGATGACGTGGAGGACCAGTATGCTATATTGTGCTCGCTTGCTGTGGAGTTACAAGGGCACCCACCAAGACACGAGAAACCCGTTGGTGGTGATCCCGCATATCATATCAGTCATTGATTGATAGTCAATTGTCGATCATTGATTGCTATACAGAGGCACCCACGGGCATAACTGTCCAGTGATTCGTGATGTTGGGTTGAAACCATCATTGGGTCCCGACACGACATTTAACTGCGCGTGACGAAAAAGCATGTCATTTAACTGTATGATATATTTTTAATTAAAACAATTATGATTGGGCCCAGCTAGAACTAATGTTGCACCATTCTCAACACTAATGTTAATCCACCCTTCATAAAATCAAAATCTTAATACTTATTCTAGACTTTGATTTTGATTGATCTTTTTGTTTTTGAAATATATATATATATATATATATATATATATTTTCACAATTTTAAAACATAGTGAAAAATGAGCTACAACAGATACTTCACACATTTTTAAAGCGTCTTACTATTGAACACATACAAAGAAATGTCTTCAAAGAAGGGTACATGTTCTTTATCACATATTTCCTTAATTATCTTTGTCTTGCTTTGAGCCGTGATCCAATTTGTGAAGCTTTAATTCTTGAAATGTCAAGATAAATTTTATGCTTCAGATCAGAGGTGCATTTAAATCCTTCAACATCCATAGCTAACTTTCTCTAAGGATAATTGTTGTAATGATAACTAATCAAATCTTTTCTACAAAATTGTGATCGGATTTATATTCCAGGCATGAAACATATCTTTTATAGCTTTGCTATTCCTTTTATAGTTTTGTACGTTTCATTGAACATCCCATCATTATCATGTGCTTATGCACCATAGTCTTTCATATTATGGATTAAATAGTATGCCTAGCATACAAAACAAATCTTCAAGAAGAACTAATCAAGAGTTACATGAAACACTTCAACTTTTCCCTTGATACTAAAGCTTCATCCCTTCTCTTAAGAACAATGTCTTCCATAGAATTATTTACTCTTGGATCTACATTATTACATATGGCACAATCTTCTTACTTGTACATGAGATTTAGGTGAGATACACCTTGTTGACATTGAAAAAAATAACTCACTTGAATGCAAATTCCTTGTAATGCAAGCATATTTTAGTGAACTTTTGAAGACACCTTTGCTAGATTTGTTACTGATTGAGGTATCTCAGACTACTTCGGATCTCCTCCTTATGAGGTTTTTCAGCCTTGTAATAGACCTGAGGCCCTTTTCCATTCCTTCACACATAAGGTCAATCCTTATCCTTCTTACATAATTGTAGAATAGAACTTCTAGTGACTTGGACTGAGATAGGTAACCTTGATAGTGAATCTCAATCTTAAGAGGTAAAAAATCATTAGTAACTTTGTTGAGCCATTTTTGTCTAATTGATATAACTGGTTCGATCTCAAACGAGTTTTCTAGAGATAAACTCAAATAAGTCTTTAGACCTTCTGGTAGTCAACTTTGACGACTTATTTTCATATTCTACTGGGCCTGTGGCCTAGTCTGAGATTCTTCAGTTCTCCTGAGGATTCTCAGTCTCTTGTAATAGGTCCTGACACAAGTTCTTAGGTGTTTCGGCCTACCTTCAAACAAACTGAGGCTTCTTTTCGGCCTACGTATTTAGGGACTATGTCCTTATTTGTTTTTTACCAATGGGCATAAAAGAAAATTTTTGAACTCTCATAGGATTGGTCTCTTGAAGTGTGGAGGGATAATGCAATCCCAATCTTTGATTTTTTCCAAGGATGCTCTTCCACCATAGCTCTGATACCATTTTGATTTTTCATAGGATCTTCTAAACTGGTAATTACTTCTTATGATTTCTACAGTTACTCTTATCTTGCATTTATATTCGTCATAAAGCAATTACATAAAATATCTCAACAACAGAAACTAAACACCAGTAGGATCATAAAGAGACAACCAAACAAGAACACAAATATTTACGTTAGAAAAACCCACATGGGGGGAGGGGGGCAAGGCAACAACCTTAAATAAATTTTTTAGTTCAACAAGAGACACAGCTAGATCTTCTAGTTAATCACAAGGTCAAACTGACCAGCAAAGTAGACTTGGACAAACCTAGTCTAACTCCCTCCTACTCAAGTCAAACATCTACCCAAGGGACTCGGTCCGGTCTACTTTGCTAGGGTCGAATTTACAGGGTAAGTTCCTCAGAAAGAACACCAAAAGGACACCGCTCACAACCAGATCACAGATCAATACACCAGTATTTTTGACGTGGTTAAAACCCTCAAAGAGGGAAACAGTCCACGGCCTGCGCCAACGTGGCTACTACAGGCAATTTATTAATCAAAGAATGAAAATTTACATAAGCTTCTCTCATGCACGGATTACCCGAACAATGACCCTCCATGCGCTTTAAATAGAACTCATGGACCAATCGGGTGTCAAGCCACGGATCAAGTGTCGGTAATACCGAGGAGAGAGTGAACCGTCGGATCACTACATATCGTGACTGTCGGATTGTAAGTTACAAAATGTACAACGGTAAAGAAACACACTTTACCTAACTCTATACCTAACTCTACACTAGACCAAGTTGAACTTAACTATATCCTATGTGTCGGAATATCCTAACATCCCCCCTTAAGAACAACTTGGGATAGGATTGAAGGATTTACAAATATGACACAATAGGAGAAGGAAGGAGGCACTAGAGCCTATCCCCCCTTAATGACAACTTCCTGAACTCCAAGCATATATCGAAGTTTAGTGAACTTCGCCTCTGTGAGAGCCTTTGTGAAGATTTCTGCAACCTGATCATCTGTTGGACAATATTGCACTTCAAGAACATGGTCATGAATGAGCTTTCTGATGAAGTGCATGTGTAGTTCAATGTGTTTGCTGCGCTGATGCTGGACTGGATCTTTGCATAGCTGAATGGCACTTTGATTATCACACCAAAGTGTGGTTGGATGCTGCTGCTCAAAGCCAAACTCTGATAGGATCTGACGAAGCCACAAGGCTTCCTTACTAGCTTCCACGGCACCACGATACTCTGCTTCTGCTGACGAAAGAGAGATGGCAGCCTGTTTCTTACAAGCCCATGTAATAGGTCCTGAACCAAGAGTGAAGACATAACCGGCAGTAGACTTCCGATCATCAGGGTCACCAGCCCAATCAGAATCAGTAAAACCAACTAATAGAGGAGCTGCTTTGGCACTGTAATGAATCCCAAACTGTACTGTACCTCGAACATAACGAAGTATTCTTTTAGCTGCTTTCCAATGACTTTCATGGGGGTTTTGCATAAAACGAGCAACAAGGCCAACAGCAAAGGAAAGGTCAGGACGAGTATGGGTTAAATACAAGAGTTTTCCTACAAGTTGACGGTATAAGGTAGCATCAACTTCAGGAGAAGTACAAGAGACTGAAAGTTTGACTCCAGACTGAAAGGGAGAAGGGGCTGGCTTACAGTCTTCCATGTGAAAATGACGAAGAATATCACAAGCATACTTGGACTGGGAAAGGGAAATACCCTCCTTGGATTGCAAGACTTGAAGACCGAGAAAATAGTGTAAGTGTCCTAAGTCTGTCATTTCAAATTTCTTTTTAAGGCTGGACTTCACATGGTTTATAAGGTTGGGATCACTACCAGTAAGAATAATATCATCAACATAAAGAACAAGGATGATAAGAGAGTTGCCCACTTTCTTGGTGTAGACAATATTGTCAGAATAACACCTAGAAAAGCCAGATTCTAAAAGAAAGCTATCCATTTTGGCATACCAAGCCTGAGGAGCTTGCTTGAGACCATAAAGAGATTTCTTAAGTCGACATACAAGGCTGGAGTCTGTTTGGATGAAGCCAATGGGTTGTTCCATATAGATTTCTTCATGCAAGTCCCCATGCAAGAAGGCAGATTTAACATCCATCTGATGGACTTCCCATTTTAAAGAGGCAGCAAGGGAAAGAACAAGGCGGATAGAGTTCATTTTGGCAACAGGGGAGAAGGTTTCAGTGTAGTCAATGCCTTCAACCTGTGAAAAGCCCTTAGCAACAAGACGAGCTTTATGTTTATCAACTTTCCCATCTGGTCCATACTTGGTTCTGTAAACCCATTTACATCTAACAAGTTTGCGTCCCTTTGGTAGAGGAACAAGATCCCATGTATCATTTGTCAACAATGAATGATATTCTTCATTCATAGCTGCTTCCCAATGTGGATGGCCTGAAGCTTCTGTAAAAGTGTCAGGATCATGATTTACTGGAGCTTGAGCCAGTAAAGAAGAGGCTCTTTCAAACTGAGAACGTGTACGTCGCTGATCTGTAGGATCATCGGCAAGATCACCTGCTGCATCCCGAGTAGCACGGACCCATCTTGGAAGTTGAGGATCCTGAGAAGGTGGGGGAGGATTGTCATCCTCACTTTCATCATCTGAAGAAGAAATGTTTTCAAAAGTAGAAGAGATAGGAAGAGGTGGCACATCCGCCGGACTAGGCTCGCAGGCCGATTTATTTTCATCAAATTTTAAATCTCTTCTAATGATAACATTTTTGGACTTAAATGGAATAAGTCTATAACCTTTTACATCTTCAGAATATCCAACAAAAGTACATTTCTCACTCTTAGGTTCTAAAGCTTTGTGCTTTTCATCTGGAATATGGGCCCATGCTTCACTTCCAAAAACACGAAAGTGACTTACATCTGGTTTAATGGAACTCCAAGCTTCTTCTGGAGTGATATTCTTTAGAACCTTAGTAGGAGTGCGATTGATTATATAATTTGCACAATTAATTGCTTCGGCCCAAAAACTAAGACTGGGTCCTTTAGATTGCAGCATACAATTAGCCATTTCCTTTAAGGTGCAATTTTTCCTTTCAGCTACACCATTTTGTTGTGGAGTGTATGGAACAGTGTGTTGCATTTGAATTCCATTTTCGGTGCAAAAGTTGATGAATGTGTTTTTAACATATTCTCCACCATTATCAGTTCTTAGCTTAAGAATTTGATGTCCAGATTGTTTTTCAACAAAGGCTTTGAAGGCCAAAAATGTGTTAAATACTTCGCTCTTGAGTTTTAAGAAGTATACCCAAGTGCGTCTGGAGAAATCATCAATGAAAGTTAAGAAATACTTGCAGCCAGAGAATGAAGCAACAGGAAGTGGACCACATAAATCACTGTGCACAAGCTGTAAAGGGGCTGAGGCGTGCCAAGAGGCACGTTTTTCAAAACTGTCCCGATGATGTTTTCCGAGTACACATCCGGAACAAACACCATCTTTGCAAGATACCATAGGAAGACCTGTCACCATATTTTCTTTACATAGATGCTGAAGGGAGCGATAGTTTAAGTGACCAAATCGCTCATGCCAAAGTTTGCTCACTTCATCATTATGAGCAACAAATACTGAGGGAAGATTTGATGACCCAAAGTTGTGAAACTTATACAACCTTGTGGAATCATCAGCAATACCAGTAGCTAGAATCTGTTTAGGATCTCTCAGATCCTTGATTACAACATCATGAGGTGAAAATTCAACAATTTTACCTTCACCTGAATGAGTTATCTGATATACAGATAGAAGGTTGCAGGATAAGGTTGGAACACATAATACATCATTAAACTGACCATTGTCTAGATGAACAGTTCCAGTCCCTGCAACATTAAGAGATCTATCATCACCAACATATATATTTTTGTTGTTACAATCATTTAAAGAAGAAAACATGGCTTGGTTTTTGGCCATGTGATAAGAGGCTCCAGAATCAATGAGCCACTCATGAGAATGAGAAGAAGAAGATACATTTAATGTATAACCAGACTGAGATGATTGACAACGACATGCAGAAAGTGCCATTCCTGAAGATGAAGTTGAAGTTGAAGTTGAAGAATGCTCCACATGGATGTTATGTTTCTTCATTGCGGCTTCCAAGGCTTCCATATTCTTAAAGCATTTAGATTCTAAGTGGCCATCTCGATTACAAAAGTTACAATGTCTATCAGTCTTCTTCCATTTTTTATTGGTCTTATCATTTTGCTGAAATGATCTTTCATTTTGAGGCTGGGTTTGCTTAGGACCCTTGTTTGGTTTAGGACCATTCTTTTTAGGAAATGACTTCTTAGGATTCTTTGAATTTGGTTGCTGTTGGGCAGCTAACGCTTTCTTGGAAGAGTTTCCAAGATTAAGAAGACCAAGGTGTAAGAGTTTTTCTTGTTCTCTTATTAAAGAATCACAAAAAGAGTCAAAGGAAGGGGCCTTGTAGTCTTTTCCTTGACAAATGAAAGCTTCCCTTGTAGAATGGAAGGTGGAAACAAATACAGAGTAGGCTGGTCCCAACTTAGTAAGGATGGAATAAATAAGGTTACTATCTTCTTTCTTAACCTTAACACCTTCCAAGAGATATCTAAGGGTCTTGAATTTGGACAAGAAATCTTCAATGCAAGAAAAATTATTAGGATCCAATGTAAGCAACTCATTTTCAAGTTGATGGGCTCTAATTTCATTTTTAATCCCAAAAACTTTAGTGAGTTGTTCCAATGCTTCATGAGGAGTCTCAAGTTCTGCAATATGGAATCTAAGATCAGGAGAAATAGACATCCCTATCAAACCACGTGCTTGATCTTGTCTATTTTCCCATTTTGCAGCCTTGTCTTCATCTTTTGGTTTCTTCTCTTGGTCTGTGGCTATTCTGTAGAGACCTTTACTTCTAAGTAAATCTTCGATGTAGGATATCCATTGGAAGTAGTTAGTGCTGTCAAGAATGACTTGGCATGGACTTTCCATTTTTAAAAAAACTGAAGCTGAAAATGCTGAAATTAAGTGTTCCAATGGATAGATCTCGAAAAATTAGGCGGTTTTAAAAAAAACAGCTCTGAAAAAGGCTTCCGGATGAAGAAGTTATGGCTTTTTGAAAAAAAATTGTTGAAGTTGCCGGAAAAGTGCGCGAATGTGCGGAAATGAAAAAATCCGCTCCCACAAAATGGAGACTTGAACCCAAGACCTCTACTCTCTTAAAATAGCTTTGAACCAATTGATCTATACAAAAAATTTGAGAGAGAGAGAGAGAGAGGGGGGGGCCTTGGTTTGCGTGCTTGCCTTGAGAAAGCTCGTTTTCCCTACAAAACACAAAACCCAACACGGACATGCAAAGAAAACGAACCTTATGGCTCGAAGTTAGCTTTAGCCAAAAGACTAGATATTTTAAAAAATGAACTTTGCAGCTCAAAGTTAGCTTTAGCCGAAAAACTAAATATTTTTCTCAATGTTTCTGATTTTCCGAGATCACACTAAGGTGCAGGGAAAAGAGCATACGCATGAGAAAAATCCTTCCTTTCTGTTTCTGATTTGCCCAGATTGCACAGAGTCGCAGGGAAAAGAACATACGCAGAAATGAAAGGTATAGATCCGGTTAAAAAAAACTAAATAAACCGAAACCGAAATAAGCAGAGAGAAAATAACAGTAAACTGCAAATAAAGACTGTATACCTCCAGATCTTAAAAATGACGCAGATAGGGCTACCGGAAACCTTTTCGCGTGAAACGAAAGGGGTTCCTCACTGGAACAGATGCTCTGAACACAACAGAGCAGTCCTCTCGGCCCGAAAGCAGTCAGAAACAGCAGATCTAGGAAACGGCAGCCGCATGCAGTTCTACCGGCTTCATATTTGGATCACCAACGGACGCGGCCCTCAAATAGCTCCGATACCATGTAGGAATTTACAGGGTAAGTTCCTCAGAAAGAACACCAAAAGGACACCGCTCACAACCAGATCACAGATCAATACACCAGTATTTTTGACGTGGTTAAAACCCTCAAAGAGGGAAACAGTCCACGGCCTGCGCCAACGTGGCTACTACAGGCAATTTATTAATCAAAGAATGAAAATTTACATAAGCTTCTCTCATGCACGGATTACCCGAACAATGACCCTCCATGCGCTTTAAATAGAACTCATGGACCAATCGGGTGTCAAGCCACGGATCAAGTGTCGGTAATACCGAGGAGAGAGTGAACCGTCGGATCACTACATATCGTGACCGTCGGATTGTAAGTTACAAAATATACAACGGTAAAGAAACACACTTTACCTAACTCTACACTAGACCAAGTTGAACTTAACTATATCCTATGTGTCGGAATATCCTAACACTTTTGCACCCAAAAATCTTGGTCTTGCAACTTTTTTATGCCTCAAAAGTTTGGTCATGTTTACCCTGCTGCCTACACCTATTTACAAGTTAGTCAGAAAAGTCTTCAACCCCACAAGGTGTGGTTGGTGGCAAGGAACTCAAAGAAGGGGATGTCTCACTAATTCCGACTCTCTCCGTTTGAGCTATCTCCTAAGTGAGATAAAGGGAGTGGTCCCTAATGAAAATTTAAGTTAAAATAGGTGAATTTCTCGGAGAGTGTTATAGTGAAAATGGATTACTTTTAAGGATTTCTGAGCAAATATGAAGTGAGCAACTTGAAATAACAATGTCAACCATTAATATGATTAAAAACCATAAAACTAGTGCCTTATAAGGAATTTTCTCAACAATTTAAAGATATATTTGCTCAAAGTAAAATGCAATGCTCTCAAAAGAGAAAGCAAAGTAACCCTGAAATGCAAATAAAAATTGTTAACACAAGATATGTAAGATACAAAATGCTTTTGAGATAATCAGCTTTATAAATCAAAGCATGTGAAACATATCTTGCCAAACCCAATAATCAGTAATTAACTTGGAAATATAAAAGAAAGGAAGTGCTAAACCAAGACATCAATATGTAATTAGACTTGAAGCATGAAAAGAAAGCACGTGTTTGAAATGATTACAATATTTACTTTTGGAATAGACTTTACATATCAAAACTCAAACCATCAAGAGACAAGTAAAGTAAATGTAATGGAAAGTGTTATTGCTTAATTTTATTAATTATCTCTACAACAAGATTACAATTTAACTTTTCAATCCTCAGACTTCACCTTTGCCCAAAGATATAGATCTCATAGTGAGGAGTCAATTGAGGAGTAAAGGATCCCTACAATGTCTACTTCAACCAACTTATGTTGGAGGTAAAATTTTAATGAAGCTTGGGTCCTTTCTAGAGTAAAATGCCTAGATGAAATGTAAATTGTGTGAATTCCCCAAATTAAAATAATGTTACATGCAAATGCTTCAAAGAGATTGATTTGCAATGCTTGAAAATTAAATAGTGTTCAACATAAGTTGCAATTATAACTTCAATTGGAGGAATAAAATTAGCTTACAAGTGTTGCATGTGTTTCATCGATGAATTAAAATGATAACTTCAATTGGAAGAATAAAATTAGCTTACAAGTGTTGCATGTGTTTCATCAATGAATTAAAATGATACAAGTAATTTGCTTGAAAGTAAAATTTGTTTCAAATAGACGATGACAATAAATTGCTACAATATTCAAGATAACAATGTAGCATAAAATTCAAGCATGTATTCAAGTGCTCATGAAACAATTTACCAAGGTAAATAGAAACGAATCAAAGTTTGTTAAGAATATAAAATGTTTGCGTGTGAATGATGACTGCCCAAAGTAAAGTGTAAGATTGTAGCTTCAAGCAACAATGAGATAGAGAATGCAAAGCTCAAATGAAATTGTAACAAACTTTAACTTAATGAAATGTGATAGTGAGGTGTTAATTCCCAATTAAAGCATGCATGTAAGTGAATGAAGTATGAAAGCTTAAACCATGCAAATGTCAATCCACCCAATAGAAGACTCCCCCTAAATGGGGAGATAGGATACCATGGGAGAAATCTCAAGCTCCCACAAACAAATCAGATCTTTTATTAATATTACAATGAGAAGAGGACCCTTCATAGTCTTCAACTAAACTTCAAGGAGAGTGATCACAATAATTGCTTGAAACTTGGACAATAGATCTCCTATCTTGATAAAGTAGTGACAAGATCTCACAAAACTTATGCAAGGAAAACAAGGTGTGAGTTTCCTCCAAATGCCCATGGCTTAGAGAGGAAAATGGGAAGCTCTCTAGTGAATTCGACTTGGCCAAATAAGTCTCAAAAGGGCTCATGACATCCTTGAAAATCGAACCCCCAACATTTGCCAAACGTCCTGCAAACACTTGCTAGATGTTGCGGGAGGTTGCTCTTCAAAATCTTCCACACAAGAGTTAGCAAGCAATTCAAACAATGACTGCAAAATAAGTTAAGTATTAGTGAAAAACTCAACAAGATAAAATGTATATGTACAATTATAATTTACAAAATGCTAAGCTAAAGAGTGGGAGTAAACTCTCACTATTTGCTTAGCCATCTTCAAGCTCTTAGATATCAAATGAAATAAAAGAAGTACACTGTTTTTTTAAAATAGATTTAAATTTAGAAATGCTCAGCTTGTGTATAAGTTATGTGCCAAAACCCCTTCAAACCACTTTGTAAACTAAGACTACGAACACTCAAAGAACAAATGAGAGCTCCTTTAAGAATGTATCAAGAGTGGGTTGGTCTCTCCAAAGACTTCCCCTCACGATTGATTTTGTGATCCCAACAAGATGTTCCCTCTACAAAACTTCAATCAAGAATTAGTTCCATATAGGTTTAACAATAAACAATGATAAGAAACTCTAGAGATTTATTTAAAACCAACTAAAGTATTCTATACCTAGAGCATACTTCTAAATCAATGTCAATGCAAGATAGCTCTACATTAACAAATCTACAATAGCATATCGAAACAAATTAGATCAAAACATGAGTAAAAAGAATTATTCCAATGATCAACAATTCATCGCACTCCCAAAAGAGGAACACCTCATGAATGAAAGCTCAAAGTCTTTATTGATATTTCTGAAAGTGTACAAGGTAGCAGCGCTTCCGCAAGCACAATAGTTGGTAACAATATGATACAAATGAGAGCTCAAGGCTCTATTATATAGAACTATGGGAGCCAATGCCAATGTAGAAGTGATTAAACAAGTGGCATGAGGTGGCAACCCCAAAGAGAAATTCAAATTTGTTGAATGGAGTTCCAATATCAAGTGTAAAAGTTGAATTCTAGCAAGTGGACATCATTTTCTTCTTCCCTTATGTGCTAAATTCAAATTTTATGATAGAATGACAAGTGTATATGGGTGGTAACTCATGTGTGGACAATTTCCCACAAAAGTTTCCACCAAATATTCTCCCAAATCCTCCCAAATGTGCATTAACTTCACAAATTCGAATTTCCAAGTAAGCAATTTTCTCATTTAATGCCAGAAATTCGATTTTATTTGAGCACATGTCCTTTCCTTGATTTTGGTAGTCCACGTCACCTTGGGACTTCACTTTAACTCTCCCATAATTTTTCACCTCATTTCCACAACATTTAGCATGTGTGGATATTTATTTTTCTCCATTTATTTAATTTCTGACTTAATTAATTATCAGATTTCCCACTAAATTTAGGAAAAGTGGGTTTTTGAGAGTTAAAAACACATTTTTAACCCGTCAAAGTGTGTCATAGTCGAAATTTGAGGGTAAGAAGTGCAAATTTTATTACTCATACTGCCTACAACTTCTCTATACATCACTTATTACATTACAAATACAATTTTATTAGTAATTTCCGCAGTGCGAAAAATCTAAAAAATTAAAAAATGACTACGTGGACCTAACCAAATTCCACGAAATTTTTTGTGTGATCTAGTATGATATTATAAATTGACTCTAGACACTAAGATGTGTTAGGGGCTCAACCTTCAAACCGTCACCCCGGTTTTGGGGTAAAAATTGAGTGAAAATACCCAAAAAAATTATCCGCCTCTGAAAACGAATGGATAATTAACCAAATAAAAAAAACACTCCAAAGTGTACTCATTTGTGGATCGAGTCCCAACATCATAGGCCTGTTACAGATTCAAAAACGCATCATTATTAGTATTAATTATTACAATTCCCCACAAGGTGTGGAATCTGGGTAGAAGAAAGATGATGAGAAAATATAAGTAGAATTAAAAAACTTTGTTCACTAATGATATTTGATGGTACAAGTGTCCTCTGGATCATCCTTGGGCATGGAGTATTCATATAATCATCAGGTGTCACTCCAGTGGTCAACATTTGGCTCCATATGGGGATGCATGCTAGATACAAAGTGATAGTGTGCAAAAACCTAGAATCTACATCAACCGAAAAAAGACATATATCAGCAGTATCCATTCAAAATATCATCAAATGAAATAAAGTACATAAACGAAGAAATGGAAATTTATTCTAAGAGCATAAATGACAATTTATTCTTGAAATAAAACTAATTAAACAAAAAGTACAAGAGATAAGTTATGAATATGATACAAAAAGATGCCCCATAGCATCAGATGTCCTTAATGAAGTTCATGTTGAGAACCTGCTTACTTTCAAGCAGATCCATGGGTTGCTTTTCTGACGTTCCCTATCCAATTCTAAATATTTGAGGACTTTGATCAATCCTAACATTGTGTTGTACATGGTCATTTGATTTACCAAATCCTTTCCACTTTTTTCTTTTTTTTTCTTAACAGATTGTGATGTTGATGTTGATGTTGATGTTGATGTGATCAAAGTATATCTTTTTGCCCGATCTTGAAGATGCTCAGATAGAAAATTCGAAGTATCCAAGATTTTTTTGACCTACCTTTGTTCATTCTTCTTCTGCTCTTACATGGGTGATGGATCAATCTCATAAGTATAAACTTGATTCCCCTTAGTTTCCTTGATATCCAAGTCTCCATCAATTAGCCCTCCTCATAATGAGATGAAGGTTGCTTCAGTGGACAGGGAGGCTTATGATTCGTTTCTTTGTTCTCTTCCCATTTGTCATTTAACCTAAGTTGGATTTTTTGTACATGTAATCTTTCCATTTCATCCAACCTATTCTGAAAAGTGACTTGATTAGCCTTCATAACACGTATTTCCTTGGCATGATTTGTTTCCGTGGTGTTGATTAATTGCATTTGTTTTTCTTCCATGGTGAGAAACCTATTTTGAAAAGTGGCCATTTGATTAGAATGATTGACTTCCATGGCCTTTATTTCTTGTGCATGATTTACCTCCATGGTCTTAATGAGTTGAATTTGGTTGAGTTGCATATCCTTAATCATTCGAGTCAACTCCTTGATGTGATCCTTACCATTCTCATCATTTTTCGCTTTGATCTTTCTTTCATCTCCATATTTTTCTTCAAAGGCATCAATGATTGATTCTAGAGAATCGAAACTATTAGGAGGTAATTCTATGAACCAATCCATTGCATTTCCATCTAATGAAAAGATGAAATGTCTCATTTTAACATCCTCATGGTTAATATCATGGTACCATTTACTCGTACAAAGGTGGAAATTCCTAAGGTGAGTTTCAGTATTGATGGCATAGTTACCTAGAAAACTAGGCAACTCTTCAATAGCCTCAATGGCTTCATCCGGAATGAAATTCGAATAGCCTAAAATGTTAGTAAAATCTCAAGGGGCGAACAAATCATTCATGACGTCATGCTTGCTTGACCCTGAAAGAAAAAATGGATACCAGAGAGAGGCTCCTATCTAAGATTAACAAGAAATCTACAAGAAACAAGCTTCAATTAGAAATCCTTGCATAAAATGAAATAAGTGGAGTCGCCACTTGAACATGAATCTAACTCTAAAATCCAACATGCAAAAACCAAAAGTTAGTCGTATTTCTCAAGTACAAGAAGACATGTACCTAGAAATGGTGCCAAAGATATTGACCCTGCTGCCTACATCTACCTACAAGTTAATGAGAAAAACCTTCAACACCAAAAGGTGTGGTTGGTGGCAGGGAACTCAGAGAAGGGGTTGTCACACTAATCCTGACTCTCCCTGTTTAAGCTATCTCCTAAGTTAGCTAAGGGGGGTGGTCCCTAATGAAAATTTAAGTTAAAATATGTGAATTTTTAAGAGAGTGTCATAGTGAAAATGCATTACTTTTAAGGATTTATGAGCCAATATGAAGTGAGCAACTTGAAATAACAATGCCAATCATTAATATGATTAAAAACCATAAAACTTGTGCCTTATAAGGAATTTCCTCAACAATTTAAAGATATATTTGCTCAAATTAAAATGCAATTCTCAAAAGAGAAAGCAAAGTAACCTTGAAATATAAATAAAAATTGTTAGCAAAAGATATGTAAGATACAAAATGTTTTTGAAATAATTAACTTTCTAAATCAAAACATGTGAAACATATCTTGCCAAAACTCAAAAATTAGTAATTAACTTGGAAATGTAAAAAAAAATAAGTGTTAAACCAAGACATCAATATGCAATTAGACTTGAAGCATGAAAAGAAAGCACTTGTTTGAAATGATTACAATACTTGCTTTTGGAATAGGCTTTGCATATGAAAACTCAAATCATTAAGAGACAAGTAAAATAAATGTAATGGAATGTGTTCTTGCTTAATTTTATTAATTATCTCTACAACAAGATTACAATTTAACTCTTCAATCTTCAGACCTCGCCCTCGCCCAAAGATATAAATCTCACAGTGAGGAGTTAATAGATGAGTAGAAGATCCCTAAGATGTCTACTTCAACCAACTTATGTTGGAAGTAAAATTTTAATGAAACTTGGGACCTTCCTACACTAAAATGCATAGATGAAATGGAAATTGTGTTAATTCCCCAAATTAAAATAATGCTACATGCAAATGCTTCAAAGAGATTGATTTACAATGCTTGAAAATTAAATAGTGCTTAACATAAGCTAGAATTATAATTTCAATTAGAGGAATAAAATTATCTTACAAGTGTTGCATGTGTTTCATCAACGAATTAAAATGATACAAGTAATTTTCTTGAAACTAAAATTTGTTTCAAATAGACAATGACAATAAATTGATCCAATATTCAAGATAACAATGTAGCATAAAATTGAAAATGTATTCAAGTGCTCATGAAACAATTTACCAAGGTAAATGGAAACGAATCAAAGTTTGTTAAGAATATAAAATGCTTGTATGCAAAGGACGAATTGTCCAAAGTAAAGTTTAAGCTTGTAGCTTCAAGCAACAATGAGATAAAGAATGCAAAGCTCAAATGAAATTGTAACAAACCTTAACTTAATGAAATGTGATAGTGAGGTTGTGTTAATTCCCAATTAAAGCATGCATATAAGTGGATGAAGTATGAAAGCTTAAACCATGCAAATGTCAATCCACCCAATAGAAGACTCCCTCTAAATGGGGAGATAAGATACCATGGGAGAAATCCCAAGCTCCCACAAACAAATTAAATCTTTTATTAATATTACAATGAGAAGAAGGCCCTTTAAAGTCTTCAACTAAACTTCAAGGGGAGTCCTCACAATAATTGCTTGAAACTTGAACACTAGACCTCTTTTCTTGAGAAAGTAGTGACAAAATCTCACAAAACTTATGCAAGGGAAGCAATGTGTGAGTTTCCTCCAAATGCCCATAGCTTAGAGAGGAAAATGAGCATTCCTCTAGTGAACTCAACTTAGCCAAAATAAGTCTCAAAATGGTTCATGCCAGCCTTGGAAATCGAACCCCCAACGTTTTCCAAAGGACCTGCAAACACTTGCTAGATGTTGTGGGAGGTTTCTCTTCAAAATCTGCCACACAAGAGTTAGCAAACAATCCAAACAATGACTGCAAGTATTAGTGAAAAAATCAACAAGATAAAACATATATGTACAATTATAATTTACAAAAGGCTAAGCTAAAGAGTGAGAATAAACTCTCGCTTTGTGCTTAGCCATCTTCAAGCTCTTAAATAGCAAATGAAATAAATGAAGTACAATGTTTTTTTCAAAAGAGACTTAAATTTAGAAGTGCTCGGCTTGTGTACAAGCTATGTGCCAAAACCCCTATAGAATCACTTTGTAAGATAAGATTATGAAGGCTCAAAGCACAAATGAGAGCTCCTTTAAGAATGTATCACGAGTGGGTTGGTCTCTCCAAACACTTCCACTCATGCTTGATTGTGTGATCCTAACAAGATGTTCCCTCTACAAAACTTCAATCAGGAATTAGTTCCATATAGATTTAACAATAAACAATGATAAAAAAACTTTAGAGATTTATTTAAAACCAACTAGAGCATTCTATACCAAGAGCATACTTCTAAATCAAATGTCAATGAAAGATAGCTCTACATTAACAAATATACAAGAGCATATGGAAACAAATTAGATCAAAGCATGAGTAAAAAGAATTATACCAATGATCAATAATTCATCACTCCCAAAGGAAGAACACCTCATGAATGAAACCCCAAAGTCTTTATTGATATTTTTTAAAGTGTACAAGGCAACAACGCTTCCACAAACACAATAGCTGGTAACAATATGATACAAATGAGAGTTCAAGGCTCTATTATATAGAACTATGGGAACCAATCCCAATGTAAAAGTGATTAAACAAGTGGCATGAGGTGACAATCCCAAAAAGAAATTCGAATTTGTTGAATGGAGCTCTAATGTCAAGTGTAAAAATCGAATTTTGGCAAGTGGACATCCTTTTCTTCTTCTCTTATGTGCCAAATTCAAATTTTATGATGGAATGACAAGTGTATATGGGTGGTACCTCATGTTGGGACAATTTCCCACAAAAATCTCCACCAAATATTCTTCCAAATCCTCCAAAATGTGCATTAACTTCACAAATTCGAATTTCCAAGTAAGCAACTTTCTCATTTAATGCCAGAAATTCGATTTTATTTGAGCACATCTCCTTTCCTTGATTTTAAGAGTCCACATCACCTTAGGACTTCAGTTTAACTACCCCATAATTTTCCACCTAATTTCCACAACATTTAGCATGTGTGGATATTTATTTCTCTCCATTTATATAATTTCTGACTTAATTAACTGTCAGATTTCCCACTAAACTTAGGAAAAGAGAGTTTTGAGAGTTAAAAACACATTTTTAACCCCTCAAAGTGTGCCATAGCAGAAAGTTGAGGGTGAGAAGTGCAAATTTCATTACTCATAATCCATACAACTTCTCTAGACATCACCTATTACCTTACAAATACAATTTTATTAGCAATTTTCGCAATGTGAAAAATCTAAAAAATTAAAAAATGACTACCTAGACCTAACCAAATTCCATGAAATTTTTTGTGTGATCTAGTATGATAATATACATTGACTCTAGACACTATGACGTGTCAGGGGCTCAATTTTCAAACCATCACCCTGGCTTTGGGGTAAAAAGTGAGAGAAAAAACCCAGAAAATTATCCGCCTCTGAAAAAGAAGGGATAATTAACCAGATAAAAAAAAACACTTCAAGGTGTACTCATTTGCGGATAGAGTCCCAACATCCTAGGCTTTTTATAGACTCAAAAACTCATCATTACTAGTATCACTTATTACAAATTCTCATAGAGTATGAAATTTGGGTATAAGAAAGATGATGAGAAGATAGAAGTAGAGTTAAAAAACTATGTTGACTGATGATATCTAATGGTACAAGTGTCCTTTAGATCATCCTTGGGCATGGAGTCTTCATACAATCATTAGGTATCCATTTTCTCTTTCAGGGTCAAGTGAGCATGACATCATGAATGATTTGTTCGCTCCTTGTATTTTTACTAACATTTCAAGCTATCTGAATTTCACTCCGGATGAAGCCATTGAGGCTATTGAAGAGTTGCCTAGTTTTCTAGGTGACAATGCCATCAGTATTGAAACTCACTTTAGGAATTTCCACCTTTGTGTGAGTAAATGGTACCATGATATTAACCATGAGGATGTTAAAATGAGACTTTTCATCTTTTCATTAGATGGAAATGCAATGGATTGGTTCATAGAATTACCTACTAATAGTTTTGATTCTATAGAATTAATTATCGACGCCTTTGAAGAAGAATATAGAGATGAAATAAAGATCAAAGTGAAAACAAATGAGAATGATAAGGATCTCATCAAGGGGTTGACTCAAATGATTAAGGATATGCAACTCAACCAAGTTCAATTCATTAAGACTATGGAGGTAAATCATGCACAAACAATAAAATCCATGGAAGTCAATCATTCTAATCAAATGACCACTTTTCAAAATAGGTTGCTCACCATGGAAGAAAAACAATTGCAATTAATCAACACCATGGAAGCAAATCATGCCAAGTAAATAAGTGTTATGAAGGCTAATCAAGTCACTTTTCAGAATAGGTTGGATGAATGGAAAGATTACAGGTACAAAAATTCTAACTTATGTTAAATGACGAATGGGAAGAGAACAAAGAAAAAAATCATAAGCCTCCTAGTCCACTGAAGCAATCTTCATCTCATTATGAGGAGGTCATTTACTCCATTGAAAAATGGCTAATTGATGGAGACTTTGATAGTAAAGAAACTGAGGGGAAATGGGTTTATATTTATGAGATTGATCCATCACCCATGTCAGAGCAGAAGAAAAATGGACAAAAGCAAATCAAAGAAGTCTTGGATACATTGAATTTTCTATCCTCAACATCAACATCACAATCTATTAAGAAGAAAAGAAAAAAACGGAAAGGATTTGGTAGATTTGATGGCCATGTACAACATAGTGTTGGGATTGATCAAAGTCCTCAAATATTCAGAATTGGACAAGGCACATCACAAAAGCAGCCCATGGATCTGCCCGAAAGTAAGTAGGTTCTCAAAACGAACTTCATTGAAGACAACTGATGTCATGGGACATCTTTTTGTATCATATTTCTAACCTTATCCCTTGTAATTTTTGTTTAATTAGTTTTATTCCATGAATAAATTATCTTTTATGCTCTTAGAATAAATTTCAATTTCTTCATTTTTGTACTTGATTTCATTTGATGATATTTTGAATGGATACTACTAATATATGTCTTTTGTCGTTGGATGCAGATTCCAGGTTCTTGCACACTATCACTTCATATATAGCATGCATCCCCATATGGAGTCAAATGTTGACCACTAGAGTGGCACATGATGATTATATGAAGACTCCACGCCCAAGGATGATCCAGATGACACTTGTACCATCAGATATCATCAGTCAACAGATTCTTTTAACTCTATTTCTATCTTCTCATAATCTTTCTTGTACCCAGATTCTACACCCTACAGAGAATTGTAATAAGTGATACTAGTAATGATGAGTTGTTGAGTTTGTAACAGGTCTAGGATGTTGGGACTCGATCAGCAAATGAGAACACCTTGGAGTGTTTTTCTTTTATCTTGTTAAGTATCCCTTCTTTTTTAGAGGTGGATAATTTTCTGGGTTTTTTCACTCACATTTTACCCCAAATTTGGGGTGACGGTTTGAAGGTTGAGCCCCTAACACATCTTAATGTCTAGAGTTGATTTATATTACCATACTAAATCACACAAAAAAAATTGTGGAATTTGGTTAGGTCTAAGTAGTTATTTTTTAATTTTTTAGATTTTTCACACTACACAAATCGCTAATAAAATTATACTTGAAATGTAATAAGTGATATCTAGAGAAGTTGTATGGGGTATCAGTAATGAAATTTTCACCTCTCACCCTCAACTTTCCAATATGACACACTTTGATAGGTTTAAAATGTGTTTTGAACCTTCAAAACCCACTTTCCTAAGTTTATTGGGAAATCTGGTAATTAATTAAGCCAGAAATTAAATAAATGGAGAAAAATAAATATCCACACATGCTAAATGATGTGGAAATAAGGTGGAAAATTATGGGGGAGTTAAAGTGAAGTCTCAAGGTGATGTGGACTCCTAAAATCAAGGAAAATACATATGCTCAAATAAAATCGAATTTTTGGCATTAAATGAGAAAGTTGTTTACTTAGAAATTCGAATTTGTAAAGTTAATGCACATTTGGGAGGATTTGGGAGAATATTTGGTGGAGATTTTTGTGGGAAATTGTCCCATATGGGTTACTACCCATATACACTTGTCATTCCATCATAAAATTCGAATTTGGCACATAAGGGAAGAAGAAAATGATATCCACCTGCTAGAATTCGATTTTTACACTTAACATTTGAGCTTCATTCAACAAATTTGAATTTCTGTTTGGGATTGTCACCTCATGCCACTTGTTTAATCGCTTCTACATTAGGATTGGCTCCAATGCCATTTGTTATTTTCATTCTTCATTGGGATTTGCTCCCAACTCTGTATATAATAGATCCATGGGCTCTCATATTGTATAATGTAATGCGAGCTATTGTGCTTGAGGAGACTGTGAGATTGTATTCACTATTTGCAATATAATACAACAGTGTTTGGGGTAAAACGTGGTGGTGTTCTTCTCCTTGCATGTGTGGTAAATTCTTAACTTATTGTTATGCTTTTATTTATTCCCTCATGTCATTATTTCTTGCATGTGTGTTTCAAGTTATGTTGGTATGTAGTTATCTCATATTAGCATAAGAATTAATTATTTCCTTTAGGAAAAGAAATCTTCTAGTGGGTAATAGATGTATCTCTATGAATTCTTTCCACTGCACTTATTTAATTCGTGTTGATTTAATGATTTGTGGTGAAGTTTTGTAAATGAATCATTATTTGGTCAAGCTTTTCAAGTGCAAGGGGAAATTCTTGGAGGAATCAACCCATTCTTGAAAAATATTCAAAGATAACCTGCATGTTTTGAATTCCAAAGTCTTATCTATATCTTATTTGTGTATTGCAGGGATTCTTTCAAATTTATTAAAGCTTTTATTTTCTTGCATCAAAATATCAAACTTGGAAGATATTTTTTTTTTTTTTTACGTATTGTACTTCATTTATCAATATCTGGCTATTTCAAAGAGCTAAGTCATGGATAGTCAAAGAGGAGAGATTGTTCATACTCTTTGGCCCGACCTCTTGTAGATTATTTTTGTAACAGACTTTGTAGTTATCTTGAGCTAACATTTGTTGTTGTAGATTTTTTTTAACATGTTCTCTTGCAGCTACTTGCGGGATTCATCATCGGAAAATTACTTACAAGTTTGCATGTAGGACCTTGGGGCTCAGATTTACTAATTACTTCCACATTTAGGCCAGATTCATCTTGGATAAGGTCGTGTTCTTCTTGAGGAAGGCCGAGTTCATTTTGGCCATGTCTTTCTCTCTCTTAGTCATGGCCATAGAGGAGGCTTATCTTCTCTTCTTAAAAAAGAAAACTGCATTTTGTTGAGCCTTTGTGGGCCTCAAATTGCAAAAATTTTCAGCGAGGAAAGGTCCATGATTTGATGCCAATTTGTTAATACTTGGGTTTTAGAGAAGACTTCATTGTCTTTTCCTTCTTGTAACAACTAATAAAATTTCTGATTTTGAGAGCGTGAGGTTTACACATTGGTATCCCTATCTCTGCACCTTTTGGAGAGGCTTAGTAGTTTGACTTTGTTGGTTTATTTCATTTTGCATGCATATCATCTAATTGAGAAATTAACACAACATGCATCACACTCATTTTGCATGCACTTTACTTTAACTTACTACATGTGTTAAATCCATAACAAGTTCAGATTTTTTTGCATGCAAACACTTTTTACTTGATCTTATTTGGCTTGAACATGGTTCCAAATTTACTCATGCTTGACCATTAAACCCATTTTATATGAATCAAGTATTTGAACAAATTTTCTCCATAAAGTAACATTTGATTTCATTTCAAGCAAGTACATTTTAAGTAGAAGTTAATTCTCATTGTTTGGTTAATTTATTTATATGCCCCAAGCATCACTAAAACTTACCTCCATATTAAGTTGATTGAATAGACTTTTAGGGACCCTCTACCTCTATTGACTCCTCATTGTGAGATCCAAACATTTGGGTGAGGATGAGGACTAAGAACTAGAGATCAATTGTGACTTTGCCTTAGCACTAATTAATAAAATAAACTAAGAACTCGTTCCATCATATTTGCTTTGTTTGCAAATTTCTTAAATTTCTTGTTATCTTGATGGTTTAAAGTCTCACATGCAAATTTTATTTCAAAAATCACTTTGGATGCAAGCATTGTAATTCCTTTTAATTTTGCAACAAGTTTAATTTTTCTTGTACTTGGAAACTGACTCATCTTGTGGTTTAATTATTGTCACAAATGGTTGATTTCACTTTCACGTACTATTATTTTGGGTTGCAAACTTATTTTCATGTTGTCATCTCAGTATAAAATTTGAGTTATTTTTGTATCCTTTTGAGCAAGATAGTTTCCATGCTTTGATTTGTAGACTTATTCATCTTGAAAGCATTTATCATATCTTGTGCTAACAATTTATTGTTTCACTTTTCAAGATTATTTTGGCTTTCCATTTGAAAGCATTTCACTTCATTCTAAGAAAATACAATTTCATTTCTTAAAGAGCAATACTTTGAAGGCACTTGTTGTTTATGTATTTCATGTTTATCTTATGTATTTATGGTTATTGTTCATATCAATTTTTCTTATAAATATTAAAGAGATAATCTATTTAACTCTAAAAATTCTTCTAGAAACTCACATCCTTTTTTAACTTAACTTTTCATTAGGGACCACCCCCCTTAGCTAACTTAAGAGATAGCTCAAATGGAGAGAGTTGAGATTAGTGTGATAGCCCTTTCTCTGAGTTCCCTGCCACCAACCACACCTTGTGGGGTTGAAGGCTTTTCTCACTGACTTGTAGGTAGGTGTAGGCGGCAGGGTCAACAGGTCATTTCTATCACACGCACAAGGTCACGGAAGGAGATCAGATCCACACATGCCAAGGCTAACGGAAAGAGAGAGAGATAACTTCTTCTTTTGGTCAACTTCATCCTTCTTTCTTCCTTGTCTCCTTCACTTGATGAAAAAGAAAATACTTGCTTGTGTGATCTGAATTGTGTGTGAGAAAATGACGTAGGACAAGTGTCCTTATATAGTCTTCTGGTTGGCCGAATGTGTGCCTCTTTGACTAGGGCCAACTTGGCTTGTTTGGAGCCAAAAATTCAAATTTCAAAATTCAAATTTTCTCTTATGAAAAGGATACGAAGTGTTGGAAAATCAATGTAATTATATTAGGGTTTGATTCTCCTTTCTTGATAGTTACTTGTTATTATATTGGCTTCTTTTACTTTTTTATTATATTATATTTCATCAAGCAACTACCATATTATGTGTCTATGAAGATCACAAAACAAGAGACACAATATGCAGGAATTATGCCAGGACAAAGCCCCCCTTGAGGGGAGAACCCAGTCAAGAAAATTCTTCCTTTCAATAGTATTCTTTGAGACTCTTCACCCTAGACAAATACCAAACCTTCCCTCCACACCAAGTCAGCCCCCCAACTCTTCAACCTCATTTCCAGAGACTTCAACTAGGCAACAGCGTCCAGCATCAAGCATCTTCTAGGATCATTGAAACTTGGAAGACTTCGATCTCCCAAATTAGGGCATGAAACTAAGAGAGTGAGGCACCAAAAGTTCGATATTCTTCTTCTCCTTAGAGTTCCCCAACTCAGACTTCCTTCAGCTTCCTTAGACCCACTTCATCCTACTTCGCATTTCTCCAATTACTCTTGAGATATCGAACTTGCTTGAGATGAGTTGCTCCAAATGACTTCGACTTGCTTCTATTTATAAGCTCCATGTGAAGTCAAATTAGTGTCCTTAGGCCGATTTGGTGTGGAGGATACATAAATTATATTTCACTCAATAGTAAATGTTTTTACATGATTCAAAAGCCCAATAAGCGTCTCTTTGAATATACAATGACTATATAAACTCAATATTAATCTTAGGAGTCCACAATGGGGACTTTGATTAATATAATGATGACCCAAGCATGAAACCCATGCTTTAATAAGTCATTGTTACAATAATAATAAAAAAATTCTTTATTGTTTTGACAAGTACATTTTATGATGACTCAAATACATTAAAAGAAGACTCAACCTAGTTACAATTTTCAACATGAAAAACATGCCTCATATTTATCATTACAAATACATCAAGGACTAAAATATTAATTATGAAGACCGACCATAGCTACAAAATTTAACATCTCCCTCTGCCATTGTCGCTTCCTAGTCACAGAAGCACATTTGATGTATGACATGGTCCACTCATAGAAAGCATACTTGTTGGTCCTTCCACTTTGCCTAATTCTCTATATATCATGGGATCCACCAAATCTGAATCAGAGTTGGAACGACTCATCTTCCTCAAACTAGTCACCACAAAAGTGGCCATGGACTTGCAGACCATCATCCCAAATCTTCGAAGGATCTCAATAGTATACTTCCCTTGACCAAGGAAGTAATGCATCAAATCAAGATTTTCATCTCGAACTCAAAGGTCAACTCCCTTTGTAACAAGGCTCCTTGAGGTAATCATGATTATTTCTTCTATAACAGAAGCAAAACCTCCTGCCATTGCTACTCCCTTTGTCATGTGAGTCCTGGGAGGGGAATAGAAAGAGGAGAAAGGAGAAGGAATAATAAATAAGAGAAAAGAAATAAGGCAAAGTGTAAGTGGAGCATGGCAAAGGGCAGGGGAGGATATAAGGGAGGGGGAGGGGAATAGAAAGAGAAGAAAGGAGAAGGAATAAGAAATAAGAGAAAAGAAATAAGAATAAGTTGGAAAATTAGAAAGGCAGTAAATATTTTCTTGATATTAATGGTTACTTGTGATGTTTCTTATTATTACGATTCTTTGTATCTTCTTTATTTTGTTCATCAAGCAACTACCAAAAGCAGCAACACATAGAACAATACACACAAGATGTAGGCACATGTCAGGGAAAAACGCCCCTCGAGGGGAAAACCCAGTCAAGATAATTCTTCCTTTCAATAGTATTCTTTGAGACTCTTCACCCTAGACCAAGACCAAACCTTCCCTCCATACCAAGTCAGCCTCCCAGAATTTCGACCTCTTTCCAGCAACTTCGACTAGGGCAACAGCTTACGACAACTAGTAGCTTCTAGCAACAATGAAACTTAGGAGACTTCGTTCTCCCAATCTAGAACACGAAACACAAAGAGAGAGGCAACAAAATTTCGATTTTTCCTTTCTCCTTAGACTTCCCCAAACTTGCATTCACTTTGACTTCCCGGCAACAAACTTCGCACCTTTCCTCAACTATGAGAGAACTTCGCACTTCTGCCCTACAACAAGAGAATTCAAACTTGATGAGAGAATGATGCTCCAAATGAATTCGATGTGCTTCCTTTTATAGGCTTCTTGTGGGGTCGAATAGAGCCCTTAGGCCGACTTGATCTTCTTCTAGGACGACATGGTGTGGAGGTTACATAATTCATATTTGACTCAATACTTAACCTTTTTACATGATTTGAAAGCCCAAGAAGGGTCTTATTAAATGCACAATAACTCTATAGACTCAGAATAAATCCTAGAAGTCCTCAATGGGGACTTCGACTTAAAACATGGTGACCCAAGTATGAAACCCATGCTTTAATAAGTCACAATAATAATAATCATAATTCTTTTCTTTATTATTTTGACAACTACATTACATAATGACTCAAGTATATTATTGAAGACCGAAATAGTTACATTTTCCAACACTCCCTCTTAACTAGGGAGGTATTCATAATGTACAAATACAATGGAAGATCTCAAACTATATGAACTATGAAGAACCAATTTCATGGACTACATTCCTGACCAGGCAATCTATCCAAATAGTCACTCAATAGTTTAGACACCACAATGCCAAGGACTACATTCCTAACCAAGGCTATCTCTCCAGATGGGACTAAGATGGACTCAAGCTTTCAGCCCCTTTAGGTACCCTCAGGCTTACTTGCTAACCATCAACCCAAAAATCCAGGTGTGTATCCAAAACAGATCTCTTTGATTAACACCACCTTTCCAACTTCTAGACATCAACACAATGTGCCGGCTAGATGTCCTCTGAGGCAATGCTTCACTCACAAAGCCTCAACACCCCTTGATCTGGTAGATCAAGAATGACCAATCTCTTGCAATCAAACTGATTGGTAACCAACATACTATCAAAACCTTCGAGAGATCCACCTGTACAAACACAACCCCAATCAATAATATACTTTCACATGTACATGAGAAAATATAGACCTTTGGAATCTTTTAGACAAATTGATGTTGCTTCTCAACTTTCCATAGTAGGACTATCAACCAAATCTTTGACAAAAGATTCCTCAATCATACATTTTTCCCTTCCTACTTCCCATGCAGCAACATATTCTTCAATCAGATCCTTCTTTCCTTCTTTCAACAACACTTCACAATGCATTCTACAATTTCCTTCGCCTACTCATGGCCTTCACTAAAACTTATGGTTGTTAGTCCTAGCCTAATGCATGGCACATGAAGTAGAGAACCATATTTGTCACTCCCTCTTAATCGGAGAGGATCTAATTATTCCTATACAAGGAATATTCTCCACCATCCTCTTATCCTAGGGAGATTTCGTTCATTCAGGCTCCCTCTTAATCTTAGCAAGATCTCTTTCATGCAAGCTTCCTCTGGGATATCAGCTTCTTCTTTTTGTCATCGGAGAATCTTTCGTGGCTTCCAACCATTTCATCAAAGTTATCATCAACCTCATCATGCTTATCACATCAACGAGCATCTTCACCAAGTTGAAGGTTGTGTACTTGCATAACATAAATAGAAAGTACAACCAAAACTATAGAAGCATGATGTTAGCCATATCAAAAGTACGGAAGCATTTCATCTATATACATATCAGATACCCAAACTCAATTAAAAACAAGAGACATATGATCTTCAACATCTTGCTAGGGACATTGTCATACGCCCTAGACTACTTCATAAAAACTTCCATTCCATCTAGGGTTTCAATGTTTCTTCCAAAGATATGATATACCATCCTTCAATATATAGAAAACCCTAGAAATAATTCACAACACATATAGATCATCAAAGCATCTAACAACCTTTCAAAATACATATGTTAGACTTCTCACCAGGGATTCATACAAATCCTAGATTTCATACAAAAGAATCAATCAAAGTCAATCACAACTTAGTCATTAACCTAACCAGCTTCCACTAAGGTTAGTTCCAAACCCCTAGATTTTCAATCAACCACCAATCAGTCACTACCATGACCAACTACCACAAGGGTTAGTTTGCAAACCCTAGATTTCCAAGCAATCATTAGACTCAACCAAAAAATGCAAATTTCAACAATCTCTTCGCAAAACTCAAATTATCATATAGTCAACATTCATCAAACATTTCTACTTCAACTAAGGTTAAACTCCAAAACCCTATATTCCACAAATTCAACAATCTTACACAAATCTTAAATCATCATATTTTAGATATTTTACTTTGACTAAGGTTTAACTCCAAAACCCTAGAATTCCACAATCTCAACAATCATTAAATACATAGATCTCAGATTGTTACATTATACACATTAGACAATGTTACTACTAGGATTTAACTGCCAAACCCTAGATTTTCATTTTTCCAACAATCATCTAAATATATTTCAGATTGTTATATCACACATACTAGACAATTTAACTTCACTAGGGTTTAGCTACAAAACCCTAGATTTCCAAATATCATCATCCTAGAATTTCAGACAAGGACTTCCATTAAATCCTAAAACAAAGACTTCCATTAAGTCCTAAGACTTATGACCATCAATAACTAGGTCAACACACATATCTAGGAATTCATAATCATTCATACATAAGCATATCATATGTCCAACAACATTAATATATCTGATCTAGACCAAGCTAGGGTTTTCAACAAAAAAGGACATATCTATACATGCCTAGATTTCATCATCATGCAAAGAAATTTCATCTCATGTGTTAGAAAAACCCAACTTCACAAATATCAATAACAGTTAGACACACAACCATCTTTGATTACACTAGGGTTTGATTAGAAAAACACACATACCAAGGAAATCATTTCTAAGACAATATAAGGGTCTTGCTCACACATTCCACCAAACCATAATGAGTTAGGGTTCCAATGTAGAAACATAGCAAACCCAACATTACCAAAACTTCAAAGGTTCTGGGATTTTAGACCTTATCATTCAATCCTAACAAGTTAGGATTTCCTTATCATACCAAAATCACAAACAAGACATCATCAATAAAGCTTCGACTAGCATTTCACAATATCCCTAAGCAGTTTAGGGTTTCAAACATTCATATTAGAGTACCCTTTGGTTAGGGTTTTCCAGAACCTGTCTAGGGTTCTAGATAGTCAATCAAGAATATGAGTGGGGTGGGTAGATTTATCAAGAGATGAATCACCCAAACAAGAATCACTAAGATTCAATACAGCTAGTCATAATAGAGTCAGTAATAGATCATCAAATGAATAATCCTTTCAATCAATGTATTCAAAGCATACCTTTGTTTCTTTACTAACCTTGTCTTGAGAGATCTTCCTTCTTTCATATGTTTTCCCTAGTCAAGAGAGATCCTCCTTGCAGATGTTTTTCCCTAATCAAGGCAAAAGATGATTAGTATTTAATATAATTAAAACTGAATGAATACATGAACCCAAAACTGAAAATACATGAGATACTTATCTTTTGGGAGTTGTTTGGGGGCTCCCTCCAAAGCTTGAGGGAAACCTAAAAACTTAAAACAATACAAAAATGTATTTTCCAAAATATGTTAAAAACCTATAAATTCTAAAACATATAAAACAAGATATGTAAAGCTACAAGCAAAGGACTTAATAGTGTAAGTCCCTAATGTCGGGTTCTTCTGGCTTTCATTTCTTTGAGTCTCCTTCTATAGCAAGGTTGGCTTGATCCCTTCCTTTCTTCTTATTCTTTGGATTTTCACAATAGTCACTGGCTTCTTCTGTAGCCTTCTTTACATTTCCTCTTACCAAGTCCAACACCTTGTTCTTTTCGAGGGCTAGGTCAACCCTCTTCTTCCAAGATTTGAAGTTAGATGCTCCTTCAAGTTTGTTCTCACCCTTGATTGAGATAGACATCCTCCTTATAATAGACTCCTTCCCTAAGATAGTACCTATGAATGGATCGAGTGCTTGAGACTACCTTTTGCTTCCTTATTCACCAAAGCTCTGATACCATGTTGGAAAATCATAAAGGTAGTAAATATTTTCTTGATCTTGATAATTATTTGTGATCTATCTTATTATTACTATTCTTTATATCTTCTTTCTTTTGTTCATCAAGCAATTACCAAAAGCAATAACACATAGAACAATAGACATAATATGTAGGCACATGTCAGGGCAAAACCCCCCTTGAGGGGAAAACCCACTCAAGATAATTATTCCTTTCAATAGTATTGTTTGAAACTCTTCACCCTAGACCAATACAAGACCTTCCCTCCCCACCAAGTCAGCCTCCCAGAATTTCGACCTCTTTCCAGCAACTTCGACTAGGGCAGCATCTTATGGCAACTGACAACTTCCAACAACAACAAAACTTAGGAGACTTTGTTCTCCCAATCCAGAACACGAAACACAAAGAGAGAAGCACCAAAATTTCAATTTTTCCTTTCTCCTTAGACTTCCCCAAACTCACCTTCACTTCAGCTTCCCGGCAATAGACTTCACAACTTTTCCCAACTATAAGAGAACTTCGCACTTCTACCCAGCAACAAGAGAACTTGAACTTGATGACAGAATGATACTCCGAATGAATTCCATGTGCTTCCTTTTATGGGCTTCTTGTGGGGTCGAATAGGGTCCTTAGGCCGACTTGCTTCTTCTAGGCTGACATGGTTTGGAGGTTACAAAATTCATATTTGACTCAATACTTAACCTTTTTACATGATTCAAAAGCCCATGAAGGGTCTCTTTAATGTACAATAACTCTATAGACTCAGAATAAATCCTATAAGTCCTCAATGGGGACTTTGACATAAAACATGGTGACCTAAGCACAAAACCCATGTTTTAATAAGTCACAATAATAATAATAATAATAATAATAATAATAATAATTATTATTATTATTATTATTATTATTATTTTCTTTATTCTTTTGACCAATACATTAAATAATGACTCAAGTACATTATTGAAGACCTAACATAGTTACATTTTCCAACACTTCTACTCTTCTCAGAAACATGTCATATAATAATAAGATCAACCTTGTAGTAAAGGTTGTGTTCCGCATTACACTTGGTCAAACCAAGACTCATCAGAGATCCATCAATCCAAGAATACTATGCTCGAGGTGCCTGTTAGTGTATGTACAAAGCCTTCTTCATTATGGAAACATGAGGCTCCTTCTCATGTACCTCAAGGCCCCAAGGTTGTTCTATGTACACTTCTTCCTCAATCACTCTATTAAGGAAAGTGGTCTTTGCATCCATCTAATGTAACCTCCAACCCATAATAGAAGCAATAGAAATAATAATTCTAATAGAATTGTACCTGGAAACTAGAGCAAATTTTTCTTCATAGTCCTCTCCCTCTTTCTTAGAGAATCTTCTTGCCATGAATCTCGCTTTGTACTTCTCTATGTTGCCATCTATTGTATGCTTGATCTTGTAGATGTAGATGGAAGTTATTGTTGACTATGTTGTCATTTATCTCAAAGCGGGAGTAGTAATAGGTGTAAAAGATGTCATTGATGTCAAAGTAGAAGTAGGAGCAAGTATGTAGGGGATGATGCAGCTTGACAAAACCCTAACTCTAGGGTTTGATTCCTTGGTCGATGGACATATCCCACAGTTGATGAGGATTTTGAAGGAACATATCGTCGAATCTACCTTGGAAACCCATTAGACTCTACTCATCATGTTGATTCTAGTGGTATGTGGAGCGTACTATGGGCCTTCACCGTTCGAGAGAAATACTCAGTCAAAGTCAAAGACCCAGTCTTTGGTCCAAGAACACCAAAGGGTTGATGAGATGGCACCATAAAGCATGTTGATGTGCCACTAAGGCAATAATTGTATTATGTGGCATAATTTTGATTCATTGATGACATTGTCACAACTTCCTAGCTGGCAGCCAAAGCATCAAGTAGAAAACCCTAATTTGGCTAGGGTTTGGACCAAGATTTTGTGTCAAATTTTGAATTATTTTTAGGCTCCAAAATAAATTTTAATTTCAAATTAATAATTTCCCCTCCAATCAAGGGTCAGATCCCTCCAAGATACACAAGTCGTCTTTCCCTAAAAAGACATGACCATTCATATATCCAAACTACTATATATTGGCGTTGAGGTTCATTCATCACATAACAAAATTTTGGTCTTTTCTGAGATGACTTCTAAAATGAAGTGCACTTATTTTATTAGGCTTTATAATGGTTTTTTGGATTTGTTGGAATTCATGGGTATATGGGATTCGTTTCTCTCTGGCAAGTAAAGATCGATGTATATCAGAATAACTCTTGATCTTTATGGCTCCTCAGATAGTGAATGAGTGAAGAAACTGGGCACTCAAACTTTGAGATTTGATCTAGTCTTTAAACCCCTAAACCTCCCTGAATTTATTCTCTGCATCCATTTTGTCTATCTTTGAACTAGGAACTGTTGTTTGTGGTTTTACAAACTATATCTCTGCAGATTAATTGGTATATGATCGTCGAAGACCTATAGCTTCATTTTAGTGATTCAGATTCGATAAAAAGGAAGAAGGGTTACATTCCATATATCATTGAAGTTATTTTTGTTCTCTTTAATACATCCCAATGTTTTAAAACTCTGACTCGGTCGAGGGTTGACTCCGACTCAGTATCGACTCGACCGGCTCGATTTCAATGACTCGGTTGTTGTAAAAAATACATTAAATATTCTTTTTTTATTAAAAAGCATAATTTTAAAGATTTTCATTCATGTTTCCAGAATCCAAACACACAACGTTATAATATAGATGGAAGACAACATATGATCACATTAGGCTCATGAATATATCCATTATATCAAAATGGCACCCAATGCACTGTCCAATGGCAATACATACATGATCAAAGATTCAATACTGCCATTGATGACCTTCCATGCTTGATGTTAGGGTTGCTATATATAAATATGATCATAGTTGTTGGAATGTAATGATGTCATACAAATCACTGAACTGAAATGCCAAACATACCACTGTTATGTTAATGAAGCAACTGTGCTTTCATACACAGGACTATGATGCTGCCAAACACATAGAAGAGGTCAACCATGCTATTGTAAGCCAAGATGTGTACTGCAAAGATCAACCATACGACTAAGATGGTATACCACTGTGATGCCAATATAGCTACCATACTGAGACACTGAGATGCCAATATCACTGAGATGCTAAGTGCCAACATAACTGTGATACCATATAATACAATTGTAAAGCCAAGTGCCAAATGTAACTGACTGTATAATACAACAATGATGCCAAACACAACTGACTATATAATACAACCATTGTGCCAAAAATAACTGAATGTATAGTAATGCCAAGTGCCACAGTGCGAGTACTAAATCATAAGAGAGTGCCAAACCATAAGAGCAATATCCATAGCCATAAAAAGAACAAAGAGCGAGGTCCGTAGACATACTAAGAACAAAGAGCGAAGTCAATAGCCATACAAAGAACAAAGAGCGAGGTCCATATCCAAACAAAGCTAGAGATGAATTCTTAAGAGTCAAAACTGTGATGTGCGAAGGTTTGTTCTGAGATGCTAATATACAGTGCCATCCAAAGTTAACAAATTGTGCCATCTGAAATCAACATACTGAGCCATGCGAAGTTACCGTACTGTGCCATCCAAAAGACATAAGTGCCATGCCATCCGAGAGAGAGAATCACTATGCTTATGCGAGAACTGACCCGGCCGAGTCGGCCGAGTTATGACTGACTCGGCCGATTCATGTTATAACTTGGCCCGGTCAGTCATAACTCGGCCGACCAAACAGAATTTTCTGCCGGGTTGAAATTTTTTTTCCGGCTCAGACCAACTCGACCGAGTCGGTTCCAAGCCGGCCAGATCTTAAAACAATGATACATCCTCGGCTCTGTGGAACATTAATTATATTGAGGAGGTCGAAGTTGTTGAACTAGTTTGGATTATGGTTTTTTTTTTTTGGGATGGGATTTGTTTCCGTAAATTTTTGCAATTTGTTTTGAAGATAATGAGGAGATGAATCCAGAGGCACTATCTGCAAATTTTTGTTTGAACATCTCTTGAAGATCATGATTAGAGAGGCCTTGATTTTTGAAAGCCATAACTAGGGTAACACCGAATTCATGTACATTTGAAGCTCTCTGGTCTTGGACTCATGAAAATATCCCTACATATCCATGCGGCCAGAAATAGAAGCACAAATCTCATCTAAATCTTATTGTGGCTAGGATTCCTTGATTAGGTTATACACAAGGAAGTTTCACTTGGTTATAGTTCAATGAAGGTGCCTTTCGGTACTAAAATATCATCTCTCGAAAAGGGACTGACTGATATCCCAGAAGGTCATATATATGAACTCTTTGGTCTCCAAGTTTTGCAATTATAATCTCTTTGTGACAGAGCAGTGCGGACATTTGTAGACTTGGAGTATCTTGAAGTTCTCGGACTACCTTGATAGCTACAACAGTAGACTTGAATAAGAAACAGAGTGACCATTCAAATACATATCATCTTCCAGAACTTATGAATAAAAGTATCCTTGCGGTCTTGAACATTGAAAACTCTTTTGATCTGCATAGTCTCCTGTGTGTATAAGCCTTGGTAGAACTCAGAGTTGTGAGGGAGCGCTCCCCCCCCTTTGAACCCACTCCCAATTCACGCTCTGGGCGGGAGCAGCTCGGGAGCGGGTCGGGAGCACGCTCCCGATAAAAAAATTTGTGCTCCCTACCAAAATCAGGACCATCGCTCCCGGAGCAAAAATTATAGCTTGGGAGCCATCAGGGAGCGATCGCTCTCGAGTGTTAAATTTTCGCTCCGGGAGCGATTCGAGTGACGCCGGGAGCGTTCCGCGCGGAAAAAAAATCGCGGATACGAAAAAAAAATAAATAAAAAAAAAATTATGTTTTAAAATCACTTGGGGGCAAAAAAAAATTCATTATCACTTGAATGAGTTGAGTAGAAGCTGGAGAGCAAGAGAAAAGGAGCGAGGAGAAGTGAGAAGCAAGCGCCAACGAGCAAGGAGCAAGCTTGCAAAGAGGTTAGTAACTTAGTAATTTAGTATTTTAAACCTTAGTTAGGTAGTAATTTAGTTTAGTTTAGTTAGTTTAATTTAGTTTAGTTTAGTTTATTAACTTTATTTAGTAAAAAAATCATGAATCTAAATTAAATTAATTAATCTAAATAAATTAAATTAATTTTCTCATTCATATTCCCATTCCCATTCCCATTAAATTTTGCAGATTCAAAAGCCTACAAATATCAAACATCATGGACCTGGCTATATTTCTTGGCATTTTCCTCTTCTTGGTCCCTTTTATGGTTATTATGGTGCTGGAGAGTAGGAAACGGAGGGGCCAAAATGAAGAGGGGGATGAAGAAGCTGGAGAAAGTGGATTTGATGAAAACCCCAGTGAGGAGGAGCTGGAGGAGGGTGAACATGACTCTCAAAAAACTAAACAAGACCAAACCCCATAGTGGAAATATGTTAACAGGCCTGAAGCAGGGAGACGGGGTGGAACCACTAAATTTCATTGCCCCCATTGCAACAATAATTACACAGGTTCATACACCCATGCCAGAAAACACCTCTGCGGGAAAAGGCCATGGGATGGAGATAAACAAATAGGAATCAAAACTTGTCTAGCAGTGTCAGCAGTGGATAGAGCGAAATACATAAGGGAAGAGGAGGAATCGCAATACAAATCTAAAAATCAAGGGGTTTCTTTGAACCAAGCTCACAATCACAAGCACAAAGAACTCCTTCAGCATCCTCCCAAGGCAGTGGATATGGAGGCACACGGTCATCAGCTTTAAGGTGTAGAACCATATCAGATTACCATGATGAGGGGTGTAGGAATGATGTGGATTCAAAGGTTTATAGGTTTCTCTATGCATGTGGGATACCATTCAATGTTCTTCGCTCACCTTATTGGCACGAAATGGTTTCTTCCATAAATGATGCCCCTAAAGGATACAAGAGACCTGGGTATGACAAGGCAAGAACCGTTGGACTTGATCATGAAAAAGCAAACATATCACATTCTTTGAATAGAATGACAAGTTCTTGGACTGACCATGGGGTGTCCATTGTATCTTATGGATGGACAAATGTAAAAGGAAAGCCATTGATAAGTGTTCTTGCTGTGTCTATTAGTGGTGCCATCTTTCTAACTGCACATGATTACTCAGACCAGTTCAAGACTTCCATCAACATTGCAGAAGCATTACTTGAAACAATTGACCGTATTGGGCCATACAATGTCATCCAAATCATCACTGATAATGCTCCTAATTGTAAGGCAGCAGGAGCAATTATTGAGGATAAATACCCCAACATATTTTGGTTTGGATGTTTGGTTCACACATTGAACCTTATGATGCATGATGTTGTCAAGAACAAAATTGCACAATACAAATGGATTGGTGATTTGTACAAGAAAGGAAAACAAATGATAAAATTTATTACAAATCATAGCAATACCCATGGCCTTTTCCGCAGTCACTCGAGATTGGAGTTGTTGAAGATTGCGAAGACTAAATTTGGTAGCTATTACCTCACCTTCAGACGCCTTTTGAAGGTAAGAGAGTCATTGGCTAGCATGGTATCAAGTCCACATTGGTAGGTATTAAAGGAAAGGGCTACAAATGCAGCTGACAGGCGAGGTTTTGAACTGGTGGAGGAGGCTGCTCTTGATGGTCAGTTTTGGACAAGCGTGAGGCAAGTATTGGATTTCACCAAGCCCATTTATCACATGATTTGTTTTGCAGATACAGATAAACCAGTGATTGGCGAGGTGTATGAGCAGATGGATACCATGTTGGGGCAAATAAAAGATATTGTTCGTAACAGAGTTCCCGACTTGTACAAACTGATTCATTATTGTGTGTGTGAACAGTGGAATAAACTTAATCTTCCACTACATTGCTTGGCATATATCCTTACACCAAAATACTACTCTACATCTTGGTTGGGCCAACCTGCACCAGGGGGTGGGATTAAGACCAAACCCCATTTAGATGCAGAGGTAACTAGTGGATATTTGCAAGCATTAGAAAAGTTGATACCTGACAGGGAGGAATGTGTAGCTGTGCGCCTTGAAATAGACAAATACTTCAATGGCACTGGTTTGTTTAGTAACTTCTATGCAATGGAAGACAGAGACAAATTTGATTCTCTCACATGGTGGGAAAAATATGGCGGCCAGGTACTTTTGCCAAAATTGGAAAAAAAAAAATTATCACAGGTTGTAAATACTTCTTCTGTAGAGAGGTGTTGGAGCACCTACAGCTTCATACATAATGTGAAAAGAAATAGACTCAATGAAAACCGAGCAGAAATCTTGGTTTATGTGCACTACAACTTGAAGTTGTTGAGTCATTACTGTGATCGGGCTTATGAGGATCCCGCATATAAGAATTTGGGACAATCACCCAGAGGATGACAATTTGGAGTATGGCACTATACATCTTGAAGAACTGGAAGAACTTATAAGGGATGAAGATGAAGCAGTTGCAGCAGCCGTGCCACCTCCACCATCCAGTAGTCGTGCTCGAGTTCCGAGTCTTGTTCCTTTGTTGTCTCCACCTCCATCTACACCCTCACGTGGAGGGCATGTGCCTTCTAGTTCTGGTCGTTGGTCTGTGCGGGAGACTCCTAGAAGACCACCACGACTTGCTTATACTCCTTGAGACTCTCGTGGCAAGGGCCACATGTAGATTTACAGTTTACTTGTCTTTTCTAGTTTCTATTAGTTTTCATAACTGTTGAGTCTTGAGTCCTTGACTCTTGACTCTTTCATATCATAATGATATTTTTTGTAAACAATATATGACTGTGACAATGAAAATTTGAAGTTTGAAGTTGGCAATTATAACTCATTGGTAATGATTGTGAATTATGAATATGATGCTTCGTGAAAGACTAAAGTTGTTTCATTTCATTTCATTATTCATGTTTCATTCTATAACATTTCATTTCATGTTAACAGTTAGAAGTTAGGATTTAGAAATATCTAAGATATTATTTCTTGTAATGGTTAAACTTAGCTTACAAGTACAACTTTGGTGATCAATGATGATAAATGCTATATATTGAATTTTCAATTTTGAAAGCTTGAAGTTGAAACTTTAAGATTGAATCTGATGAATCATGATTCACGAGATTCAATATGTTTCAGTTGTAATATGTATTTTACTAACTTGTGGACATGGTTGATGAAGATTACAACTTCTAGATGATTGATGTGATATGGTTCAATGATCAATCTATGCTTTTTTATGTTTTTTTATATCTAATTCATCATTCTACGTGTTTTTTTTGACATATATGTAACAAAAATTAAAAACTATATATATATATATATATATATATATATATATATATATAATTGCTCTGGGATTCGCTCCCAAACCAGGAGCTTTTGAGAATGTCACTCCTGCTCTCGTTTTTGCTTCCACTCCCAAGTAACATTGGGTAGAACGTAGAACTGATGTAAGGATTGTGGAACCCTTCTGAGGTAGACACGAAATTTATTCCTTGATCAGTGAAAAAGTAAAAACAATATGGCACATTTATTGAGTACAATATTTGGTACCTGTAGTAAATATGCCCAACATGAGCATTGTAGCCAGTGATGAAAGAGATGTTAACAGTGAACTTGCTCATAGCAATGACATAAGTTATAACCTTCCATTACGACATAGATCCTAATTGTAACTGTGATACATGGCAAAAATGTATATGGGAGTCAACTTTGATGTATGACCCTAACTGAAGTGGATAGAGACCTTGACACTTGAAAATTCCTCTAACATTGATGACAGTAATCCATTACAGACACAGTGATCTGTGAGGGCAGCAAATGAAACCACAGTAACCTTGTACTGAAATGATCGTAACAGAGACTTGGCATGGTTGTATAACAAGGACAGTGGCAATGACTCGTGTGAACCTATGACATATACCCATATTACAGTGACCTTTGATCTATAAGGCAATGAACCTAGATGTGTTGTTGGTATTGTAGCATTGTGTTTATGATCAATAAAACAGTGATTTGTATGTATCCAATTGAGTGTTTTGAGAAGATTTTAAAAGAAAACAAGATGGTTTAAGATTGTGCAATGGCATGCATCTATGACAATGATCTGATGAGACCATAGGAGAGTGACCTAATAATGGTTGGCTATGACCTAACTATGTATTTGTAGTACTCTTGACAATATCACAGTTACTTTGGTGTCTGGAGGTTGCATAACAGTCTATGTGCTAGCATTGGACTTAACAGTGACATTATGACATAACAGTGATGCATGAATCAATGATGTTTGACAATGAAGAAGAAATATGTGACCCTTGACAATGGCCCTGTGGCAGTGACCTCAAGATCTATGTGACTATGATAATAAAGATGAGTGACAAATAGTATATGTGGAGCAGTTGCAGCAGCAATGTATAGCATTCATTGGTAGCAGCAACAGAGAGAGGTAGCAATGATCAGTGGCAACAGTAACAGAGGTGGTAGTAGATAGAAACAATGAGCAGTGGTAGTCTGGCAGCAACAGAAATAGTGGCAGTGGTGCAACAACAGTCTATTGTACTTGGGCCATTATCCCTAGTACAGGAGCTCAACCCCTTCAGGGAGCATTTGCTTCCGTCCAACATTTCTGGTAAAACCCCTTGGGGAGTCTTGCACTTCCTTCAAAACTTGTCTGGAAAATGTTGTATGTACATCATACATAACACAAAACTTTGTTTTGACATCATTTCAGATGTACTGATCTTTGATGTGATGTTGTTGCATGTTCTGATCTAATGCTCTGAATTTTTTATTAATAAGTAATAAACTAACCTAATTGTGGAAAGAAGAGGGAAATACTGATTCACGCTGCTCTTAGTATTTCCAACAATTGGTATCAGAGCGGGTCCTTCTCAAAGGCTTGACTGCTTGAAGGCAGATCCATAGGATTCTGAAAGGCTTGCAGGATGGTTGTTGATCTGGAAGCAAAAGTTAATTCCCTCAAAGACAAGCTTCAAGCAGTGACATTGGATAGGGATAGAAACACGACAACGTACAACAGTCTTTACAGAGAACATGAAGACCTGAAGGCCAAGAAGACGAAGTATTATGACAGTTGGAGATTTGCCTTGGTTGATATCATGTGGCTTGAAGCTCAAATTAAAAATCTACAAAGATGAGAAAAGGATCAAACTTGATGCAAAGAAGGAAGCAAAGCATCTCAAAGGCGTGTTGGAAGAGGAAGACAAGAAAGAAAGCACACTGACAAGCTAGCTCAAGGAAAAGGAAAAAGAAAAGCCAAATAAATGGAACAAGAAGTATAAACGGAAGCTAATCACTTCCTTAAAGAGGGAACTTGAAGAATCCAAAAGGATTGACGATGTCTTAAGAAGTCAGATGTAAGAAATGTCAATAATTTAAACAACTATTCCCTATGAACTCAGTATGAAATAATAGAATATTACAGCCATTGCAGAGACAGTAAATGCTTCTAGAATTACACTTCATGATCTTGTGATAAAAATTCTTGAATTTTATAAATTTAATTGACAGAACCAATGAAAGTACTTACCTGAAATCCTACGGTCGATGATGCCTCAAACTACTCCTACTTCGGTTACCAAAAGACCGAAACCACCCAGCCAAACTGAGCAAAACCTCGCTACTCAGTCAAGTAAACTTCTCAGTTGAAGCAGATTGTTCCCCCGTGCCCAGAAACCTCAGAACAAGTAAGGCCCAACTCTTCCTGATGATAAACAAACTCTGTGTATAAGTTTTTCTCTTGTTTTTCCTCCCCCTGCCTCCAACCATCCCTTCCTTCTTATAAGTTTCCATTTACCGACATCCTCCATCACCGTGTCTAAATTATGATACGTGTCGATTTTTATAAACAAAATCTAATTTGATTTTATTTGCATATCTTAATTTGAAATAAAGTTTATTTATTTATTTTAATTTATAATTTTATTAATTTATTTAATTTTATAAATATTACTTTACTATAAGTGGGTCATTACATACATCCCTCCTTCCAAAAACTTCGTCCCGAAGTTAGGGTTTATAAAATATATTAATGATTATTATGAGTATATAGGTCTTTATATTACAAAATTGAATTTGTTTTCTTTATTATTTTTAATATTTTACAACTATAATATCCATGTTCTGTCTCAGTTGGTTTTCAGCTATTCTATAATCATCCTATCCTTCCTAATCTCTTCTATTCCCATCTTATCCGTCCTCTACTAGAGTATGCCATGGCGTCAGTTATACTGACCTAACCATTTATAAATTCCAAGGATGACAGCGTCGGCTATACCGATCTGATCCTTAGTAGGCATCCGGCAGTCACCATCACACGTCTAGGGGAGCGTGACTCGCACAGTCCTCCCATGACTCCAGGGTTCGAAGGATAAACGGTGAGCAACACCTCCACCCCTCCTAGTAGAATCAGGGTTAATACCCTATCATGGAATCTCTTTGAGCCTTAATTGTTCTGAAGTTTCTGTCATCATGTGGTCATTTTGGTAACAGATATTATCTGCAATCATAAACACTTGTCCATGCATTTATAAAATTTGCATTAATATATTCAAAGACACATAGCTTATGTATATCTCATATATGTTATCTACAGTATAACATACTTTGCCATAATCTATTCATGTCAGTAGTTTTCATATCAAAATGTAATCATTCTTTGATTTCTATCTCATCAATCATATTGATATGCATAAATAAAACAAAATTATAATATCCTAATTCTCATCAGAAGCAAAATTACTCAAATGTTTAAACTTTACTTTGATAACTATAATTTAGTAAAATCAATAACATATTCCGTTTTGATATCCATGTACTAGCGGAATTAAACAGATATTATGTCATAAAAGTTCATGTTTATATATATTCATTCAAAAATGGTTCTGAGTCTCTAATTTACAGTGAAGTAAATATATACAAAACATAGTTTAAAGTTTTTCAAAATTGACACAGATTGGGGTATTTTTGACATATGTTCTCTGTATCTTCCCAAGTAGTCGATTCAGGGCTATACTTGTCCCATTGGACCTTAACTTGGTCTACCAGACAATTCCTGAACTGTCGAACCCTACGTTCCAGCATACGTAATGGTTCAACCGATATGATTCCTTCGTTCGATACCTGCAGTTCCTTCCATTGAAGGTTATGAGATTGATCAGCTATATAATGTCTTAATACAGATACATGAAATACATTATGAACTTTATGCAAATGAGGTCGCAATGCAAGACGATAGGCAATAGGTCCAATTCTTTCCATGACTTTGAATGGTCCAATAAATCGGGGTGACAACTTTGTCCTTTTTCAGAATCGAATAGTGTTTTTATTCAGTTTGATGCCGATGAAAACCTAATCCCCTACTTCATACTCCCTATCAGTTCTGTGAGCATCAACATAACTCTTGTGTCTATCATGTGCTTCTTTTAATCGTTGCCTAATTTGTTTTACCTGCTCCTCCATTTCTTGGATTAATTTTGGTCCTATTATGGCCCGATCTTCTAATCTGTCCCAACTTAATGGTGTTCTGCAAGGTCTACCATATAATGTTTCAAATGGAGGCATTTCGATTGAGCTGTGGTAGCTGTTATTGTATGCACATTCGACTAAGGATAAGTACTTTTCCCAGTGTGATTGCTGATCCATAACATACATCCTCAACATATCTTCAAATACTTGATTTACCATTTATGTTTGCCCATCAGTTTCAGGATGATAAGTCGTGCTCAAATTTAGTTGAATTCCTAAGGCTGACTGCATGCAAGTATAGAATCTTCAAGTGAATCGTGAATCTCTATCTAATATAATCTTTTTAGGTACTCCATGAAATCTGATAATTTCATTTATGAATACTCGAGCCATGTCAACAACTTCATAAGTATCTCTTACGGGAATGAAATGGGCACTTTTTGTTAGTTTATCCACTACTACTAGAATGGAATTGTGTCTTTGAGAAGTAAGAGGTAGGCCAATGATAAAATCCATAGAAATAATCTCCCATTTGGTCATAGGAATGTCGTGAGGTTGTAAAAGACCTGCTGGATGATAATGATCTACTTTTACTTGTTGACATTCCAAACATCTTACAATGAATTGAACGATATCACTCTTCATGCCCGATCAGAAGAAAAGTTTCTTGGTATCCGCATACATTTTCTTTACTTCAAGATGTGCATAATACACTGCTCTATGAGCTTCTTTAAGGATAGTGTCTTGAAGATCCCTATTATCAGGAATATATAACCTTCCATGGAATCATAAGATTCCATCATCTTCTAGTTCATATCCTTCAAACTTAGATTCTTTCTCAAGACTAGATCTCACCTTTAAATACCAGCTATCTTTTATGATATATTCTAGTACTCATTGCCTTAAGTCTACTTTGATAGGTATGAGAGAAAATATACGTGGTCTTCTGCTTAAAGCATCTGCTACTACATTTTCTTTTCCCTTAATATATGATATTCCAAAGTCATATTCACTTAGGAATTCACTCCATCGTCTTTGTCTGGCATTTAATTCTCTTTGGGTGAACAATATTGTAGACTTTGATGGTCACTTTTAAGTGTAAAACTTCGTCCCACTAGATAATGCCTCCAAATCTTTAAAGCTAGTACTACAGCGGCTAACTCTAAATCATGAGTAGCATAGAGTTCTTCATGAGACTTTAACTTTCTTGAGACATATGCTATTACTCCTCTATCCTGCATCAATACTGTACCTAGCACTTGTTTGGATGCATCAGTACATACCATAAAATCTTTGTCCATATCAGGAACTCTTAAGATTGGTGCACTGGTCAGTAGTCCTTTGAGTTCAGAGAATGCTTTATTACATTCCTCAGTCCATTCATACTTAACACCTTTATGCTGAAGGGTTGTAATCGACTTTGCAATTTTGAAGAATCCCTCCACAAATCTTCGGTAGTAACCGGCTAAACCCATAAAGCTTCACACTTCATGTGTGTTTTTTTGTATTGGCCATTCCATGATTGCTTTTACCTTCTCAGGGTCTACTGAAATCCCTTCACCTAATATGATATGACCTAAGTAATGAATCTTTTCCTGAAAGAACGAACACATGGATAATTTTCCATACAACTGATGTTTTCTAAGGCAGGACAACACTATTCGTAAATGATCTTCATGCTCTTTCTCATTCTTGGAATAGATGACTATATCATTTAAAAATACTTGTACAAATTAATCAAGATATTTGCGGAAAACACTGTTCATAAGATTCATGAATACTGCTGGTGCATTTGTTAATCCAAATGGTACCACAGTAAATTCATAATGTCCAAAACGTGTTCGGAATGTTGTCTTAGAAATATCGTTTTCAAAAATCCTTAGCTGATGATAGCCTGATCGAAGATCAATTTTTGAAAAGACAGTAGCTCCTTTCATTTGATCGAAAACATCATCAATTCGAGGCATAGGATATCGATTCCTTACTGTAGCTCGATTCAAGTCTCGATAATTTATGCATAACCTTAAGGATCCATCTTTCTTCTTAACAAAAATTACAGGAGCACCCCAAAGTGATATAATGGGTCGAATATGTCCTATATCTAATAGTTCCTTCAATTGAATTTGAAATTCTTGAAGTTCTGGAGCTGTCATTCTATAAGGTGTTTTAGAGACTGGTTGAGTACCAGGTTTCAATTCTATTGTGAGATTTAGCACTCTTTCAGGGGGTAATCCTGGTAGTTCCTTTGGAAATACATCCGGAAATTCAGCAAACACCGGATATTTTTCTAAGGATGGTCCTTTTTCTTTACTTACTTCCTGAATTACATATGCCTGGCAATATTTTCTTAAGCAACGCTTCATTTTCATTGCTAATATGTAGCGTAAAGATACTTTTCTATTTATTCCTTAAATTTGGATTGCTTCTCCTTCATCATTTATACCTAGAATTCTTTTTCCATAACAGTCTACCCAAGCTTGATAAGCTTCTAGCCAATCCATACCTATGACAATATCATAAGTTCCTAAGGCTGTGACATAAACTTTTAATTTAGTCGTACAGACCCCTAGATCAATTTTGCATTGATCCATACTTAAGTCTACGGATTAGAGGTCTCCTGAGGCTATTTCTACTTGTCTGAAATCATTTTGTCTGCGAGCTGCCAACCCGAATTTGTTTAATGCATATGATGAAATGAAATTATCTGTGGCACCAGTATCAAATAATATTTTCAGTTTTATACCATTAATAATACCTGAAGATTCCACTATAGTGGATTGATGTGTTGCTTGATCGTTGTTGACTAATGCATGAATTCTATGATTGCCTTGGTTATTTGATATTGGTTCCTTTCCAGTCCTATGCAATATACTTGATGAAGCTTCTGGACAATCACGTTGAAAATGCGGTCCTCCACATCCCCAACAATTAACCTGTGTTGGTCCTCTTAAATCAAGACGTGAATTTCTAGATAAAGAGTTTCAACCTCTCATGTTGTTTCCTCTCGAATTTCTTCCTCTATTAGTAGTTCCACGAGATTTCCATGGACTAGTGTTTGATGATTCAGCAACTATAGTATTAACTGCCATGGGAGCTCTTGTTCCTACATTTCTTGGGATAAATCTATTACCATAAGGTGGTCTTAAGCTACCTCCCCTAAAGAAATTTCGGGGAGTCTTTCCTGAAAATCCTGATTGTAAAGGTTCTGTTGGCCTTACATCCTTCTTGATTCCTAGATGTTCTTCTGCATAACAGCCACATTTGCCGCCTCAGCGATTGATGATGGTTTCCACATGCTCACCAAGGCCCTGATGCGAGGATTTAACCCAAATATGAAGCGTTCAGCCTAACGTTCATCAGAATCTAAGTAGTGAATGTATTTTACAAGCTCCATAAACCTTATCTCGTATTCCTCCACTGTTTTATTACTTTGAACTAATGTATGAAAGGCTGCAGCTTGCTGTTGTTGAAAATATGGAGGTAAATACTTCACGCAGAATCTTTCCTCGAACAATTCCCAAGGGACATTATCCGTTGTGAGGTGTAGTTGTTTTTCCAGATTTCCCCACCAAATCAAAGCACTCTCCTTTAATTGAAATACAACAATTTTTGTTTTTGCAGAAGAAGAATATTCTCTTAATTTAAAACATCTGTTCATTCCTTCTAACCATGCCTCGGCACGTTCTCCTGCTCGACCTCCTGAAAATTCTGGGAGTTTAATTTTTTGAAGTTCCCTAGAAATATCTTCCTTTGATCTTTTATACTCAAAATTCTTTGGTTCCGCTGAATTGGTTGCTAAGGGTTGAAGTTCTTCTTTGGTCTTAGCCATGGTTGACCCTTTTAATGTTTCCAATAAGGCTTCCAAGGAGTTCATTATCATAGTCAATTCCGGTGCTGGAGCGATCGGTATTGATGGTGGTCTCGATGGAGGCGATGATGATGATGGTGGCGATGGAGATGGTGATGACGACGGTAGTGGCATTAATGATGGTGATGCTGCCCGATCACGTCGTCGTCGCTCATATGTCCTTACCATCGTAATGTTTCCTGAATACATAATAAAATTTGTAAAAATTTGAGGTATATATTCGAATTTAACATATAGTTTTGCAATTTCACATTTATAAACAGGTATAGTTTTATGGTATTTTTACCTGCTAGGCAAATCTTACTGGTACCGAGGTCAAGGAAGGTGGTCTCGCAACCTCCTTATCCTAATGCAGGGAATCCTATCTTAATGCGTAATAATAATTTTCTAAAGCATGAGTCTTTATAAATCCTCTTTTAACATTGCAACATAACCTAATTATGTAATATAATCATTTTATTATTAGTGGACTAATTTTAATCTATTTTCTTTTAAATGTAATATTTATAGTAATCAATATACATAATATCATTACTTAACATTATTGCATTCGCTATTAATTTATATCAGGGGTGAGTATCACTTAATAATATTATCTATATATTTCATCATATATATTTGGCGTCATTTCATTATATTACTACTTGTTATCTTTTCATATATTTTCATTGCATTCCTCTGTTTCTATAATTCTACTCCACTTTTTAATACATTTTTATGTCTTTTTTTTTGCTTCTATCTTATCTTCCATTAAATATGACGAAAATCGCATTAATATGAATGATTCTTCTAACCCGGGAATAGGGACAAGCGGTTGAATTTAGAAAATATATGAGTCATCAGAGGCCTCTCCAGAAGGAAGATGAGATTACTTATTTGCAAACTATGATTTTTAGTCCTAACTTCATGGTTAGCACGAGTTTGCACACATTTTCACTTTACTGTTGTATATATATATATATATATATATATATATATATATATATAGTTCAACTTCAACATAAATACGGAGATCAAAGGCACAAGCAACGTGAATTAAATTTTAGTTTAATTCGTCCAAATTTTGACTCGTATATCGTGGTAAAGCCAATGATTCTATTTTTTTTATAGTGGAGGGGTTCAACACTCGGGCTTCCTTTTGTTACGTTGCATAGCGGACTTGGGAAAAACCTGAACTAAGTTTCTTGCATGCACAATGACAGTGATGCATTTTAGACAGATTAATTTTTTTATATATCGATTAATTGGAAATAACATTAATCATTAATTAATATAAATAGATTAAAAAAAATACTCCTTCGATGACCGCAAGATTTGTGGTGTATATTTATATATATATTAAAACATTAATATCGATCACTTTTCTATTTTCTCGATTCAGACAAAGCCGAAACGGAGGCACCAATAACATTGGTCATCATTAATATATAAAAATAATATTCTTTCGATGAGTGGAATTTATAAACCGCAGAAAGGCAAATTTAGATAAGTATGAAGTCAACATCGTATATATATATATATATATATATATATATATATATATATATATATGATGGGTTGGACATGACGAGGTGGCCATGGTTTCGAAACAGACGCCCACCTTTTACCTAAACTGTCTTTTCTCCAGTACTCTTTATCTTTCCATAAGCAAAACAATTCTCACAATTAGAAACTGCCTACACTGCCTACAGACACCAAATAATTATTAAAAAAAAAAACAGTTAACCGAATGAATTGGATTTCCGACACCCGTCGCAGACTAAATTTAAGTCGGTTATATATTAATGCGATTTTAAATTATGTATTATAGTTTTTTTTTTGTTTTAACTTAAGAGCCCACACAGAGTTTGCATACCCTTACACGTCACTAAACTATAAAACTCATGCCATAATCCAACATGCAGTTGATTAACTGAACGGGTGTCAAATATAGGCTTGGCCTAGCATTGGGGCTGCATTCTTGTCGGGGAGCTTATCATGAAGGATTTGCGGTGAATTTGTCGTCTTTGTGAATGTGTTGGACAAGCTGCCTGAATCACACGGGCAGGGTGTGAGGAGGAGCCATGGAGGTCACCCCTGTCAAATTTCCAGCCCTGTTTCTCGTGGCTTCCATCATCGGATGGGTGCTTTTCATGTTTGTTGCTAGACTATTGGCTTAGGTTCTTCGCCGAACAATGGGAGCATCTATCCAATTTCGTGTTGCAGGATGCAACTGTGTCAGGGATGTATTGGTAAAGTTTAAGAAGGTTTGCTTGCTGCATAAGAAAGTCGCTAATTTATGTTGAAGGGCATTCAACATTTTGACGCCTTTTTTGTTTTCTCCAAATGAGCGAGGACGTGGTTGCCGTTACCTCAAATTGAAGATTCAGCAGCACGAGTTTATAATTCTATGACTTCTATAGTACCTACCAAAGGGCTGCAGAGGCGTTTTTCTGCCTGTATCACCTTTCTCTGCCTGTATTACCTTCTCCCTATTGTAGATCAATCTGGACAGTTTTAGGCAATGGCGGACTCATTTCGTAATAGAAATCGCAGGCAACGGTGGCAAGAGCAGCACTCCAGGATTTCAAACCCTTCTTCGACCAATTATAGCAACTTCATTGCTACTCACTCGGTAGCTCAGAGTAACCAGCGCAAGGGGTGTGAATGTGCAGGCTAACATAATAGCTCGTGTCGAGCAAGCGGCCACAAACGCATACAGGGGCCTTCTGTCAAAGGGAGAGAGTGTGACTGTTTAGAAACTTACTCAATCGGTCTTCTCCCCTCTAAAGATTGATCCATGGAGTCTGTGGGTTTAAGGGTTCATGAAATACCTTGCTTGTATAGGATCATTCTCTTGGAAGGGCAGCTTTGGTCAAATATATGCAGTTACATAGCTCTGTTTTACATCAGAGGGCTGAAAAGCTACAAAACTGAAGCTAAAACATAAAGAGGTTCAAGGCGTGCTTATGTGTTTTAGGCTCCATTTTTGCACAAAACTTAAATATACAGTTTCCAGTGAGATTGAGAAGGCCTATGATAAAACAACGACAAGGAGTTCGCGGAGCAACTAATAAAAGCTATGAAAGTTCATCTGGTTGAAGTCCTAAACAGACAATAAGCGCTGTAAAATTTATTAATGGGTGCATGATTTAAATAGCTTTAGCACAACTCTATTTCAATAAATTTGAATCAAACTTAACAACAGGTCTGAGAGTTTAAACTTGCTCCGATACCAAATGTAAGAACTGTGAATAATTTAAACAATTATTCCCTATGAACTCAGTATGAAATAACAGAATATTACAGCCATTGCAGAGACAATAAATGCTTCTAAAATTACACTTCATGATCTTGTGATAAAAATTCCTGAATTTTATAAATTTAATTGACAAAACCAGTGAAGGTACTTGAAATCCTACGGTCGATGATGCCTCAAACTACCCCTAATTCGGTTACCAAAAGACTGAAACCACCCAGCCAAACTGAGCAGAACCTCGCTACTCAGTCCGGTAAACTTCTCAACTGAAGCACACTGTTTCCCTGTGCCCAGAAAGCTCAGAACAAGTAAAGCCCAACTCATCCTGATGATAAACAAACTCTGTGTATAAGTTTTTCTCCTGTTTTGCCTCCCCCTGCCTCCAACCGTCCCTTCCTTCTTATAAGTTTCCATTTACCGACATCCTCCATGTAGAAATTTTGAATAATAAACACTTATTCATAGAAATTATCCCGATTATAAACTATTGCGGAATACATGCATAATACATAACCTCCTCTACGTTGATCATCAATTTAGCAGCATTAAAAACAATGAAACATCAATCGCATGCACACATTAACATAGTATGTAACCCAGGGAAAGCATACAGTGGAAAACCCCACACTATCTATATATTATAATGATTGAGAACATGTAACAATACATAGTACAATACTCCTCACAAGTACTCAGTACTATCTCCACCTGTTACACACAAAACTAGCTCAGATCCGAACAAGTGACAGGTTCAAATCTCCTATGTTGCTTTGCCTGCCTCCACTGCACAATCCAAAGTGAAAATCACATGAGCACAAGCTACAATTTCCTTGGCATTGGCCCACACTGCGCAGTCCTCATTGGCATAACTCAATCCATGCATGTGCAAATCTCATGCACACCTATAGTCACATCTATAGTCACAACTGATAGCAATCTCCCTCTAACACCTGTCTCCACTGAACTGTCCATGCACTAAGTTAACCGATGTATTCTTCAGTTTTTTTATGAGTTAATAATTAGTGAATTAATTAATATTTAATTCACACAACTCATAACTAATGTATTCTTTAGTTAGACTAAAATACAACTAGTTCAACCAAGTCAAACTGAACACAACTCCATCAACTCTACAATCAATTCCACCAAACTCAACCACATGAGTTCTAACTAAAGTCCTGCATGCAATAGCTCAACTGACCCACAAGAAAAGCGTATTTCCTTCTGACAGCTGCATGTGCCACATCTGTAGCTCAAACTGAAGTGCTCCAAGAGGATAAGATAATGTTTATAGTCCAAATATTATTATGAGACAATAATATTCGACTGTTCTATTTTTAGCGTTGCAGTCTAAAAATAGAAACCTGCGCATATGTCTAAAAATAGAAGTCCATCTATTTTTACCAACATGACCAATCATCCACAAATAGCATCCTGCAACTCATAGACCATGATCCGTATGTCTAAAAATAAACATAGTCTAAAAATAGACATTGCGCCAAAAATAGCCTGCGGCTCCACTTAGTGAAGGCGACTCCTTTCCACTAAGCTCCATCATCTTGTTGCATTTTCAACACTCCATCACCGTGTCTAAATTATGATACATGTCGATTTTTATAGACAAACTCTGATTTGATTTTATCTGCATATCTTAATTTGAAATAAAGTTTATTTATTTATTTTAATAATTTAATTTTAATTTATAATTTAATTAATTTTATTTAATTTTATAAATATTAATTTACTATAAGTGGGTCATTACATCAGATGAAGTAGAAGAAAGAAGACTGCATAAAACATGAGCAGGAAATTTTCACATTGAAAGCAGAAGTTAACAAGCTGAAACAGAAGTTGAGGATTTCACCGATATTAGATGACATTATCAACTGCCAAAGATCACCACTTATCAAGACAGGGCTTGGATATGTCGATGAGTCCTCATGCTCCAATAATGAAGAGCAGTTGCATGTCAAAGAAGAAGAGAATCCTCATTCCAATGATGAAGAGCAGCCACATGTCAAGGAAGAGAAGAAGTCTCATGAGAGGAAGCCTCATGCCAAAAATGGAGAGAAGCCCAAAGTCAAGGTCTTGCACAAATCAACCAAAACCAAAAGTGGGAAGACCTATGCCACAAGAAATCAAGATTATATATTCAAGACACCAAATCATAATAGAGCATTCAGAAGTGGAGAGCAGCAAAGATACTCTCAAGGGCAAGACACCTTCAACAGATCTTCACCCTATACACCTAGGTATACAAGTGCATTTTATGGTTATTATTATACATGTTCTAACTATGGACATAGAGTTGCAGATTGTAGGAGATATAGCAGAAGTATTGATAGAGGGTTTCATCAAAGCCCTAGAAGCAAATTTTCTGGAAGACAAGACAGAGTCCCTTACACCTATGACAGCAAAAGTCACAACACCTTTGCTCCATTATTGAGGTCAGAGTGCTATATATGCCAAAATCTTGGTCACTTTGCTCAAGATTGCAGAAGTGGCTTGGCGTGGACCCTGTAGAACCAAAAGAAGGAAGACAATACCACCAAGGTCTGGTAGAGAAAACAGGTTTCTCAATGATCTCTCACACATTTGGTAGATGCAAAGAGACAGGGGGAGTTTGTAGGAGAAGCATATATTTAGGGGGAGCATTAGCACATGATCCAATGATGTTACAGGATGCAGAAGGAAAGCAAGTTGACAGGGGGAGTCTGTCAAGGGGAGTTAGATCATAGGTCTGCAAGATTAGGAAGATTGTCAGGGGGAGTCAACCTTTTCCATTGATGTCAAAGGGGGAGAGAAACTTGGAGGAATCAAGGGAGAGAGAGAGATGCAACAAAAAACATGCCTTGTCATGCCAAGTGTGTTGATATCAATGACAAAGGGGGAGATTGTTGAGTATGTTGTCATTGATGTCAAAGCAGGAGCGGGATTAGGTGTGAAAGATGTCATTGATGTCAAAGCAGGGGTAGGAGAAGGTATGCAAGGGATGATGTCATTAGATGATGTAGCTTGACGAAACCCTAGCTCTAGGGTTTGACTCTTTGGTCGATGGACATAGCCCGCACTCGTTGAGGATTTTGAAGGAACATATCGTCGAATATGTCTTCGAGACCCTCGCGATTAGACTCTACTCATCATGTTGATTCCAGAGGTATGTGGAGACCCTCGAGATTAGACTTCATGGTTTGAGAGAAATGCTTAGTCAAAGTCGAAGACCCAATCTTTGGTCCAAAACCCCAAAGGGTTGATGAGGTGGCACCATAAAGCATGTTGATGTGGCACTAGGCAATAAATGGATTATGTGGCATCATTTTTATTCATTGATGACAATGCAGCGCCTTCCCAACTGGTAGCCAAAGCATCGAGTTGAAAACCCTAATTCGGCTAGGGTTTGGACCAAGGTTTTGTTTCAAAAATTGAATTATTTTTTGGATTACCCTAAAAGGACATGACCCTTCATATATCCAAACTACTATATATTGGCGTTGAGGTTCATTTATCACATAAGAAAATTTTGGTCTTTTCTAAGATCACTTATGATATGAAGTTCGATTATTTTCTGAGGCCTGATACGAGGTTCTCTGGTGCTTTGGTTTAGTTTAATGGTTTTTGGGATTCGCTGGAATTCATGGGTATATGGGATTCATTTCTCTCTTGCAGGTAAAGATCGATGTATATCAAGATAACTCTTGATCTATGTGGTTCCTCAAATAGTGGATGAGTGAAGAAATTGGGCACTCAAGAAATCATCAAATTCTAAGATTTGATCTAGTCTTGAAACCCCTAAAGCTCTCTAAATTTGTTCTTTGCATCCACTTTGTCTATCTCTGAACTACGGATTGACTTTTGGATGTGGCCTCATAAATTATATCTCTGCACAGTGATTGGTATATGATTATCAAAGACCTGTAGCTTCATTTCAGTGATTTAGCTTCTATAAAAAGGGAAAAGGGTTACATTCCATATATCATTGAAGTTATTTTCAATCTCTCTAATACATCCTCGGCTCTGTGGAACATTAATTGTATTGAGGTCAAAGCTGCTAAAATAGTTTGGATTATGGTTTATTTCTTTTGGGATGGGATTCGTTTTGGTAAATTATTGCGGTTGTTTTGAAGATAATGAGGAGATGAATCTGGAGGCGCTATCTGCAAATTTTTGTTTGAACAATCTCTTGAAGATCACGATTAGAGACGTGTTGCGGCCTTGATTTTTGAAATCCATATCTAGGCTAACACCAAATTCATGTATGCCTGAAGCTCTTCGATCTTAAACTCATGAAAATATCCCTACATATGGCTGTGACCAGGGATAGAAGCATAAATCTAATCTAAATCTTGTTTGAGGCCAGGATTCCCTGATTAGGTTCTATGCAAGGGAGTTTCACTTAGTCATAGTTTAGTGAAGGTGCCTTTTGGTATTGAAATATCATCTCTTGAAAGGGGTCGAGTGACATCCCAGAAGGCCATATATAGTATATACTAACTTTGTGGTCTCCAAGTTTTGAAATTATAATCTCTTTATGACAGAGTAGTGTGATTCCATCATTTGCAGACTTGGAGTATCTTGAAGTTCTCATCCTACCTTGACAGCTATAGCAGTAGACTTGACTAGAAATCGATTGACCATTCAAATACATATTATCTTCCAAAACTTGTCTAGAAAAGTATCTTTGCAGTCTTAAACGTTGAAAACTTTGTTGATCTACATAGTCTCTTGTGCGTATAAGCCTTGGTGGAACTGATGTAAGGATTGTGGAACCCTTCTGAGGTAGACAAAGAATTTATTCCTTGATCAGTGAACAAGTAAAAACAATATGGCACAGTTATTGAGTACAATGTTTGGTACATGTAGTAAAGATGCCCAGCGTGAACATTGTAGCCAGTGATGAAAGAGATGTTAACTATGAACCTGCTCATAGCAATGACATAACCTTGCATTATGATAGAGATCCTAACTATAATTGTGATACATGGCAACAATGTATATGGGAGTCACTTTTGATGTATGACACTGGTTTGCATAATGTCCCGGTTCCCCACAGTTGAAGCACTTAATCTTGGAGAGGTCCTTTTTCTTCCTCTTCTCCTGCTTCCCCACAGATGCCAGAGTTGCATCCTCTTCCACTTCCTTCTTGATCCGGACTCCTTTGTTGCTACTTTTTGTCTTGTTCAGCCATCTGATCTCTTCTTGTCGAAGAGTCGTCCACAATTCTTCCCAATCTGGAAGAGTCACCTTGCCCAGAATGCTCTGAACGAATGTCTCCCACTCCTCGAAGACTACGTTTAGAGGGGTCCTCACCATCAGCTCTTGATCCGACGTGGCCCCTATGGAAGTCAATTGGTTCCGAATCTCCTTCAATCTACCGAGGAAGTGATCTATCTGCTCCCCCTTCTGCATCTGGTATGACTGCAACTAATTCTCTAGTAACATCTTCCTCTTGACGAAAGTATGTTGGTACAACGTCTTCAAGGCATCCCAAATTTCCTTTGCCATCTCCTTCTCAGAAATATGTTGGACCACTGATTCGACTTTTCTTAGCAAACCCCACTCTAGAAAATCAAATGACTGATCACTCTGTTGTGTTCTCCAACTGACCCTCAAGCCTCCTCTTATACTTTTCAAGTTGGTTCTTCAACAGCCGAGATTACATCTCTAATCAATGGCTAAGATTAGATTTGGCTTGATCCATGTCATTTGGTAACTTCTAACCCAATTTTATATTAATACCTATTAACATTTTATTTTTCCTAAGTTTAGACTTAGGAACTCCATTAAAAATATTAATTATTTTAATATCTCATAAACTAGGAAGAATCTGCCCAAACCATTTCTGGGCCTTGGAGATCTCATGTGCTTTAGCCTCTGCACCAATTTTCATGGCTAAAGCACATCCAATGCTACCGCAAATAAACACCCCCTCTTAGCGAGGATTGTGCTCTAGTAATACTCCATACTGAGCATCACACTGATTATATAGCACCGGTATCTGTGTTGGTGCTAGGACTCCCTGCCCAACATCCTTTGCACTGCTATATCCTATACTGTTGCCCATGGCCCTGCCACTGCCACTGCTACATCTGTACGACAACTTCCTCTGTATCTGTGTTGCGCTGGTCCTTTCTCTCAATACTGCATCTGCACTGCAACCCCCTCTCATCATGCTGCATCATGCTATTGCTAACTGCTACTGCACTGCAACTCAGTTACTGAGAAGTAACTAATCCACCCAACTACTGACATCCCTGTCAAGCTAGAAACACTCCTGATGCTAAAGCTCTCTCTACCACTATCACATGCTCCCTCTACTGCCTCTACGATGCTGCAACAACTCCCTACCTCTCGCACCGCTGCAAACCTCTTTATACCATCCTGCACTGTTGAAACCTCCTTTGTGCCTCTCACATTGCTGCAACCTGCTAGCTCTGCGCTGCCCGGGACTACTGCACTGTGGCACTCTCTGTTGCTTCATCCGCATTTGTTTCTACCAACATCCGCCAGTCCTACTACTCTCTCTTCGGGGCTCCCATAGCCAGGGATAATCCAAGAGTTTGGGTACCTCAAGGACCCTACCCCTCATCACCTGTAGTCTTCTTGACTACAGCTCAATGTCTCCCCACCTCTTCTCTAGAGGTACATGAGCACTCATGGCACAATCGTCATCCTCCTCTACCTCCTTTTCCGCCTTCGTTGTCGCTACCTTGGAGTCAGACGCCTCTCCCTTATTCTTCTTCCTCGAACACTGGTTCACATAATGCCCCAGTTCCCCACAGTTGAAGCACTTTATCTTAGAGAGGTCCTTCTTCTTCCTCTTCTCTTGCTTCCCCGCAAACGCCAGCGCTGCATCCTCTTCCTCTTCCTTTTTGAGCTGGACTCCTTTGCTGCTACTTACTGTCTTGCTCAGTCGTCTAATCTCTTCTTGTCGAAGAGTCGCCCACAATTCTTCCCAATCTGGAAGAGTCGCCCTGCCTAGAATGCTCTAGACGAATGTCTCCCACTCCACAGAGACTGTGTTTAGAGCGGTCCTCACCATTAGCTCCTGATCCGGCGTGGCGCCTATGGAAGTCAGTTGGTCCCAGATCTCCTTCAATCTACTGAGGAAGTGATCTATCTACTCCCCCTTTTGCATCTGGTATGACCACAGCTGATTCTCTAGTAACATCTTCCTCTGAACGGAAGTATGCTGGTACAACATCTACAAGGCGTCCCACATTTCCTTTGTCATCTCCTTCTCGACAATATGTTGGACCACACGATCCTTGACCCCATCAAGGATGATGCATTTCGCCTTGGCCATTGCCTCCTCATACTTTTCATTGTCAGTTAGGCCGTCTGAGATAGCCACTGTTCTCAAGGCGAAGGCCTTGATGTGATGTCTATCTAGAATGGACAGGATCCGTGCTTGCCAAACCACAAAGTTGGATGCCCCGTCCAACCTGTCTTGATCCCTCAGTCCATTCATGGCCATCTCTCTGCTCTTGCTTTCAACTCCTCTGAGTCTCTACTTCCCTCTAGAAGTTCTCTCTTCGACTCCCTCTGAGTCTATACTTCCCGTCTAGAAGTTCTCTGCTAGACTCCCTCTGGGTCTCAATTTCCCTCCTAGAAATCCGCCTACCAACCGTCTAGTCGCACCTCTCCAATCTCCTATGCACCTGCAACACTGATCTGGATTTCTTGGCTAGAAATCCGCCTAGGTAGCGACTCCCTCTACCTTGGTTTTGCCCTGTTAGGTACTATTTTGTCTCTACAACAACAACACCTGCCAGCTTCACTCCTCGCAAACTGCCCACAGCTTCCTAAGCCCCAGCAATCGAAGGACTAAGCCTCTAGGCTTTGTGCAATCCTGAAACTGGCTGAAATGCTCCCCAAGCCAATTGTGTCAATCCTCCTAGTCTCTGCATGGCTCTTCATGAGCCTTTTTCTGCCCTCCTCAGCCTCTATGCTAACCTCTCTCTGGCTTGATCTGATGATGCAGTCCAGTCCCTTTGCATCAACCCTTCTCTGTCGCTTTCTGCTAGGAACATCTTTTGTCACTCGGAACAACTGTTTCTGTTGCAAATTCTCTACTTCAGTTGGTGCCTTCAACTCTCCTGTGATCTGCAACCACGTTTTGATACTATGTTGAAATTTCTAAGTATTACCCGTTAGAAATTTTATTAGTATTCTCTGGTTTATTTCTCCTACTTGTTAATTACGAACAAGTTATTTAAACATATAAATATCGAAATAAGCACAATACAGTCTCAACCATCTACAGATCAACAGCTGAAAGAAATAACAAACACACAAGTGACACCATTATTTTTGGACAACTCATCCTCGGAAAAAACCTAACTTGGGAAAACCGGTGCAACAATTCTGAGGGTTACTTTATTATGCAGTCTATCTAAGTATAACTGGGTGCCAAATTGACTCACTCGACAGAGAAAATAATCTGGCAGTAATATCTCTCTACTCGGAAGCAGATATTCAGAAAATATGCCCCACAAAACCCTCTCCAGCACAACTGAAGCACTGCGTCAGCCCTCCTAGCCTCTGCGTCAGCCTGAAAACCCCCTGCATCAGCTCTTTGAGGCTCTACGCAACCTCTCTGGCTCTTTGCATCACTACAGTAGCCTCTGCATGGATGACACATGCCCTCTTGGCCCCTGCATTGTCTTTGTTAGCCTTTGTGTGGCTCCATCTGGCTTTTGCGTCTGCCTCTCTACCTCTGCGTTGGTCTTCCGACACTATCTCTGCCTCTTTGTCTCGTACTCACTGCCCCTCACTGCAAATTGATCATTGATTCGACTTTTCTTTGCAAACCTTGCTCTAGAAAATCGAATGACTGATCACTTTGGTGTGTTCTCCAACTGACCCTCAAGCCTCCTCTTATACTTTTCCTATTGGTCCTTCAACGATTGAGATTACATCTCTAATCAATGGCTAAGATTAGATTTGGATTGATCCATGTCATTTGTAACCTTCTAACCTAGTTTTATATTAATACCCATTAATATTTTATTTTTCCTATGTTTAGACTTAGGAACTCCATTAAAAATATTAATTATTTTAATATCTCCTAACCGGGAAAGATCTACCCAAACCATTTTTGGGTCATGGAGATTTCATTTGCTTTAGTCTCTCCACCAATTTTTATGGCTAGAGCACATTTGATGCTACCCCAAATCAATAGTTATCTGGCTAACATATTGTTTTGCTATGTGGAAAGATATTGTAGGAATATGTGAAGGATGTTGAGCCAAGCTCAACATATGATACTTGGCAATCATGAAGTCAAAATGTCTTCATCTTGAGATTGAAAGGTAGCAATGCGAGAGGATAACCAATAGGTCAAGTTCGTACAACAACAAGGAGATCACTTTCATGAGGAAGCTATGATCAGCGTGAAGTTTGAAAAGGCTCAATATAATGCCTTCATTGATGATGGCAAGACAAAAGTGATGTGCAAGATTAATGACTTGAACCCTGTCACAAAGGAAGAAGGCAGCTCCATGATACTAAGGAAGGAAGCAGGCTCGATACAATGAGATGTGGAGGAAAGAAGGAGCCATGCAGCTATAAAGAACATGTAGTTGATACTCTTGTAGAGACAGGTTATAAGGCTTGTGATATTGACTTCCTAAATTGAAAGGACGTACAAAATCTCCTCTGGTTTTGAGAGGGTGTAAGGGAGTCTCTTTGAATAGGAGCAACGATTTGGGCAGATTCTAAACAGTTTGGGAGGTATTAAAATAATTAATATTTTTAATGGAGTCCCTAAGTTTAAACTCAGGGAAAATAAAATATTAATGTGAATTAATATAAAATTGTGTTAAAGGGTCCAAAAGTCATGGATCAAGCCAGAGTTAATCTTAGCCGTTGATTAGAGACTTAATCGCGATCGTTGAATTGTCAACGAGAAAATTATAAGAGGAGGCTTGAAGGTCACTTGGAGAACACACAGAGTTGATCAAGATTTCGATTTTCTAGGGCAGGGTTTGCTGAGGAAGTCGAAGGAGTGATCAAACTTGCAGCTGAGGGGCATTGAATACAGAAGCAGACAGGCAGAGATAGTACCAGGAGGATCAGCACAGAAGCTGGAAGAGAGGGACGCAGAGCCACGCAGGGCTGACACAGAGCTAGGAGTCCTGCAGTGCCTCGGAGAGCCAGCGTGGGTGACGCAGAGGCTCTAAGGGCTAACATAGGGCAAGCTAGGGTGACACTGGGCAGACGTTGGGCCAGAAAGGGCTGACGATGGGGTTTTTGTGGGGCAGATTGGAGTTGGGAGTTGTCGGAGTTTTTATCCAGGGTTTCAGCCAGAACATATGTCTCCGACTAAGAGGTACTACTGTCGAGATTATTCTCTGTTGGGTGAGTCGGTTTTGGCACTCAGATTGTATTCTGAAACTGCTTAATAATTAAAACCCTCAAATAGTTGCACTGGTTTTCCCGCATTGGGTTTTTCCAGGGACATTGGTCCAAAAACAACAGTGTCACTTGTGTGCTTGTTTTGTTTCCTTCAGTTGATGATTTGTAATGTTTTGAGCATGCACTTGTATTTATTTTCAGTATTTACATGGTAAATAACTTGTTAATTAATCAGAACAAGTAGGAAAAAATAAATCAGAAAAGTACATGAAGGGTTTCTAACAATTAGACTTAGAAATTCCAACATGGTATCAAAGCGTGGTTGTAGATCACAGGAGAATTGAGGACATCAGCCGAGCAGAGCAGCAGTAGCAGAAAACAGTTGTCCCGAGTGACAGAAGTTGTTCTTAGTAGAGAAGCAGCAAGGAAGGGGTGACGCAGTGCCTGTGTCATCAAGTTTGAGCCGGGAAGAGGATCAGCGCAGTGGCAGAGGGGAGCAGACTCGACCTACGCAGTGCCCGGTCATCTTTCTTAGTCAGGAAGGATTGATGCCCGTGGCCAGGAGGTGCGGATTTTGCTGGTGTCGGGATTGCACAAAGCCTAGAAGCTCTAACCTTTAGTTTGTTGGGGCTTAGGAGGTTGTGGGTAAGTTGCAGAGTGAAGCTGGTGGGGTACTATAGTCAGAACAATACCTAACAGGGAAAGACCAAGGAGGAGGGAGTTGCTACTGAGGATTTCTAGCCAAGAATTCCAGATCAAGGGTGCAACTACACTAACGATCAGAGTGGGGGCATCTCAACATTGGCAGAAGGATTTCCAGGAGGGAAATCGAGGCTCAAAGGGAGTCACACCAATAACTTTCAAGAGGGAAGTAGAGGAGCAGCAAGATGGCAATGAACGGGGTAAGAGACCAGCACAGACTGGATGGAGCCTCAAACTTCATAGTTTGGAAGGCCAGAATCTTATCCATTCTAGACAAGGACCATCTCAAGTAATTCGCCTTGAGGACAATAGTGATCCCAATTGACCTAGTTGATAACGACAGGTACGAGGATGTAATGGTGAGGGCCAAGAGCATCATCCTTGACAGGTCAAGGACCATGTAGTACCACATATTGCCGAGAAGAATAGGGTAAATGAGATGTGGGAGGCTCTAACAAAGTTGTATCAGCATACTTCTGTGCAGAAGAAGATGCTACTAGAAAATCAGCTGTGGTCATACCAGATGCAGAAGGGAGAACAGATCGAAACCTTTCTCGGTTAATTGAAGGAGATTCGGGATCAGTTGACTTCCATAGGGGCCACGCCGGATCAAGAATTAATGGTGAGAATAGCTTTGAACATAGTCTCTGAAGACTAGGAGGTGTTTGTCTAGAGCATACTGGGGAGGGCGACCCTTCCAGATTGGCAAGAAATGTGGGTGGTTCTTCGCCAAGAAGAGATCAAAAGGCTAACCAAGGTAGGAAGCAGCGACAACGGGGTCAGAATCAAGAAGGAGGAGGAGGTGGATGTTACCCTAACATTTGAGGGAAAGAAGGAGAAACGGAAGAAGAAGGACCTCTCCAAGGTCAAATGCTTCCACTGTGGGGAACTGGGTCATTATAAGACCCAGTGTCCAAGGACGAAGAGCAAGGGAGAGGCTTTTGAGACCAGGGCTGCGCCAACAAGGGCGAGAAGGAAGTGGAGACAAATGATGGTTGTGCCATGAGTGATCACACACCACTTGAGCGGAAGTGGGGAGACATCAAGCTGTAGTCAGACACACTATAGGTGATGAGGGGCAGGATCCTCGAGGTACCTAACCTCTTGGATTATTCCTGGCTATAGGAGCCTTGAAGAGGAGTAGCAGTACTGGTGGATGTCAGTAGAGACAAATGTGGATGGAGCGATAGAGGTATCTACAATGCAGGATTTCCACGACAGTGTGAGGCAGCATTGCGAGATGCATGGAGTTGCTGCAGCAGCGTAGAGGTCAGATAAGGGGCACTTGTCAATGACAGAAGGAGTTTCAGCATCGAGGGCGTCTCTACACTGACAGAGATGTCAGAGTTGGGAGATCAGTTACTTACTTCTCAGTGACTGAGTTGCAGTCCATCAGTTAGCAGTGGCAGTGCTATGGGTAGCATGATGCAGCATGATGAGAGGGGCTAACGTACAGATGCAACAGTGAAAGTGGCAGGGACATGGGTAGCAGTACATGATGCAGTAGTGCAGAGGATGTTGGGCAACAGGCCTAGCATCAACACACAGACTGATGCCGGATGATCAGGGTGATGCTCAGTGGGGAGTATTACTAGAACACAGTCTTCGCTAAGAGGGAGTGTTAATTTGGGGTAGCATCATATGTGCTCTAGCCACGAAAATTGGTGGAGAGGCTAAAGCACATGAGATTTCCAATACCCAAAAATGGTTTGGGCAGATTCTTAACAGTTTGGGAGATATTAAAATAATTAATATTTTTAATGGAGTCCCTATGTCTAAACTTAGGGAAAAAAATATTAATGTGAATTAATATAAAATTGTGTTAGAATGGCCAAAAAGTCATGGATCAGGCCATAGTTAATCTTAGCCGTTGATTAGGGACTTAATCTCGGTCATTGAATTATCAACGAGAAAAGTATAAGAGGAGGCTTGAGGATCACTTGGAGAACACACCGAGTTGATCAAGATTTCGATTTTCTAGGGCAAGGTTCGTTGAGGAAGTTGAAGGAGTGATCAGAGTTGCAGCTATGGGGTAGTGAATACAGAAGCAAAGAGGCAAAGATAGTACCAGGAGGATCAGCGCAGAAGCCCGGAGAGAGGGACGCACAACTAGCTAGAGGTTCACGCAGAGGCAGCGAGGGCTCACGCAGAGGCAGCGAGGAGTTGCGCGGTGCCTCAGAGAACCAGCGTGGGTGACACAGAGTAGCCAGGAGTTGTGCAGTGCCTCAGAGAGCCAGCGTGGGTGACGCAGAGGCTCTAAGGGCTGACGCAGTCCCTCCAGAGGCTAACGCATGGTGAGCTAGGGTGACGTTGGGCAGACGTTGGGCCAGAAAGGGTTGACGCAGTCCCTAGAGGCTGACATTGGGGTTTTCGTGGGGCAGATTGGAGCTGGGAGCTGTCGGAGTGTTTATTCGGGGTTTCAGCCGGAACATCTGTCTCTCACTGAGAGGTACTACTGCCGAAATTATTCTCTATTGGGTGAGCCGATTTTGGCACCCAGATTGTATTCTAAAACTACTTAATAATTAAAACCCTCAAATAGCTGCACCGGTTTTCCCACATTGGGATCTTCCGGGAACATTGGTCCAAAAACAACGATGTCACTTGTGTGCTTGTTTTGTTTCCTTCAGTTGATGATCTGTAATGTGTTGAGCATGTACTTGTATTTATTTTTAGTATTTACATGGTAAATAACTTGTTAATTAATCAGAACAAGTAGGCAGAAATAAATCAGAAAAGTACATGAAGGGTTTCTAACAGTTAGACTTAGAAATTCCAACAATATCCTCTCTGGTTGAGAGAGAGTGATGTTGGACATCACATGTGCATTCTCTTCCTCATGTGTAATGCACTTGACCAAGACTAACAGTCGTAAGTCTAAGTGAAGGACTTGGAGAGAGAATGGTAGAGGATTCGATAAGCATTTGTGGTTTTCTTGAGGATAAATCATCCAAGAAAGGAAAGGCATTGACACTCTTTGAGGATAGGACAAGTCTCCAAGCTAAGAGTGGTCGAAGAGGGCCGATATTCTTTGAGGATTCAAGTTTGGAAATCCAAGATAAGAATAGTCCTTAAAGGACATACCTTGTGAACATCATAATGGGGTATGTGCCTTGTAGAAGTAGTGTGGTATCACACGTAAAGCCTCCCAACATAATGCTCTTGAATGAAGATGAGTTTGTCTAGTTAGGCCTTAAAGACAGTGTTGGTCATAATGTTGATGCTTACAGTTGGCTTATCAATCCGACTCTTCTTACGAGAACTCTTCAGTTTGAGAATGGTGTTGTACTGGTTGTACAATTATGAATACCTCTCTAGTTAAGAGGGAGTGTTGGAAATGTCACTACTTTCGGTCTTCAAGATTGTTATTGTACTCATTTCAATATGTACCTTATGTAACAAACAAAAGAAGAAAAAGAAAAAGTTATTATTTTAAAGCATGGGTTTCATGCTCATTATTGATGGTTTTCTAGGTAAAAGCACATTCTTCGTGCTTCTAGGGTTTGTTAGATCATAGGATTTATTGTCATGAGTCAAGAATGTCAACATCATGATTATAAGACCCTTTCAGGCAAAATGTGTCTTGAAAAATAATTTATTTCGAGTCTAGGTCCTAGAAATGTCAAAAGCACAAGTCAGCCCTGGCAGAGACAAGTCGGCCTAGAGACGGGCTATTTGACCTCTTGGAGAGGCTATATAAAGAGACATTTTCAACCTCATTTGGCACGTCATCATCTCAAGTTCAATCTACAATAAGAAGGACGAAAAAGAATAGCAAAGGACAAGAAATTGGGTAAACCCTAGCTAAGAAAAGAAGTCGAGTTTTTGGGCATTTTCTCTCACACGTGCGAGTTTCTGGAGTAGTTGCAGGGGCTGAAATTTATGAAGTAACTACAGGTCCAAAATTCTGTTGCAAGAGGGGCCGAAATTTTGTTGCAGGTGTAGTTCTAGAAGGGTTTGTCTTGAGTTGACTTGTTTTGATATTGACCTAATTGGAAGGTCTCTTTGGAGGTTTAACTTGGTGTTGGAGGAGGACTCGGTCTAGGGTTTATGGGACTTAATTGTCTCATTTGAAGCATATTCTATAAGAAGAGGATATTTTCTGGGTTTTCACCTTGGAGGGGCTTTGCCCTGACTTGGAGCCTAATTTTTGTGTCCATTGTCTTTACTGTTTTGTTCTTGATATTTGTTTGATGAACAAGATCTAATAAACACAAGAAGAATAATAAAGTTCACAAGCAAGTATTAAGGTTAAGGAAAATTGGAATTAATAACTGCCACTTTGCATTTTCCAACAAGGGACCATCCATTGGGGATAACCATGTCAACTGTTAAGTCTCATCCAAGAAATAGGACTTCTTATCAAACCCAAATGATGTGATTTATATTTTATGCATTCACTAATAGAACAACATTGTAGGACATAAAATAAAAGCTTTATAAGTGTTCCTTAGTACCATAGATGCAATGGAATTTGTAAAGTTATCCACTGAAAAATTATTATCAATGACAATGTTCAATGTTGTATATTGTTAAAAGAATTTAGTCATTATAAAGGTTTTATAAACCCAGACATCTCACGGATATTAACACAACTTTTTACCTCTAAGTCATGCACACAAACAACCATATCAATATCAATAGGGAAATATGCATTGAAACTGCTAATGATAATACACTAGGTCAATAATAAAATGTACCCCAAGGATTGAAATTGCTAAGAAATTTCCCTCGTAGACTTGCTGACGTTATAAATTTAAAGCATTCTAAAGCATTTTAAATCAACAAAATTCATTAGCTCAAATCCTCTAGTTTTCAGTTTCCGAAAATTCTATTCTCAGGAAGTTCTATACTGGAGTTGAAGTTAGCTCCTAAGCACCAATCTGCTGCTTTTGATGCCATGCAATAACCTCCTCATAAGGCAAGTTCCCGCCAAATATATCAAGAGCACTACCCACTGTTGCATCAACAGATCCAGCACCAGCTTCTCTAATACTATCCAGGTCTGCAAGAGTTGTTGCACCACCAGCATATGTAACCGGAATCTGAAATATAATGCAGAAGAAATAACAGAGTTAAAATACGATATGAAACATAAGGCAGGGGGATAAAACCTGTTAGTGGTTTGATTTAGAGATAACTTTATCCTGAAGCCTTAATTGCCAACATGCAAAGGATCTGCATGGCTAACACAATTATGAAATAGTATTACTTACAGGGGAACACCTGCCAAGAAGACTGACAAGTTCCTCATCAATTCCTAGCCTGCACAGCAATGAAAGTTAAGGACTAGAATTATGGTAACTCCTGGAAAGAAAATGCAACGAGATCAAATTATCCCTTAAAGAAACAAAACATCATTTTTTCTTGAGAATAAGGACCTAAGATCCATGTATAATATTAATATCATCAAGGTGAATGTGCACATAGTTAAGGATCCAACTGTCATTGGATTGAGGTACTGGATCAAGCACCTAAAACTGAGATGCTTAAAAAGCATATGGTAATGAGTAGAAACTATTTGGTAACAAGTATGCCAAAAGAAAAAGTACAGGGTAACAAGTGGAACCATGTTTTTGGCAATAATCGGAATGCAATATATTACCTTGATATTTAGGTTGTGAACGCTACTTTGAGATAGATAGTTCTATAACATTCCAACAGATCACTGTGAAATATTCAATATCAATTGTAAATATGGATGACCCATTGCAGTGTCTTTTTTCAGCTGGAATAAACTATACGCATTACGAAGTGCTCTTTGTGTCCATTGGAAGATGGTTAAACATGTAACAATGTTTTCTAGAACTGCAAGTTGTGATCAATTGCCTGGTTCAGCTTCTTCCATTCTTCGCAGAAGATGGGCTCTGTTACAACAAAATCTAGCACCCACAGAAGTATAATGTCCCAACCACCAAGGTAATAGCTTTGTGTACCTCAAGAAGGTTGCCCACTCTCACCTTAGCAGCTCTTCCCCACACATTAGGTTGGCTCTTCTCCAACACATTCCCTAGGGTAGGATTGTTAAGGCTATAGAGTGGAGGCTCAAGATGAAGTTTGAATAGTAACCTTAACAAAACAAGGTTGTATATGGAAGAAAATGGAAATGGGAAAGTGATAAGGGGAATAAAGGAATAGGAAGGAGGAGACAAAGAAATGAAATGATATGACAAGAGACTAGTGATTATCAATCTACTGGGCCAATGGAGTAATGAAATATTCTATAATGGAAAGAACTATTTGATACATTAACAACTACCTCACGGAGAGGCATTATAAAGGAAGAAAGGACTGATTTGATAAATTAAACCTTCATTGATAAAAGAACTAGTTTGAAATGATCATCATTTAGTTATGTACTTAAGGTAAAAGGACCTAGGTTTAATACAATTCACCTTATTGTCTGCTGAAAATTAGGCATGGAAAGTTGAAACTAATCTTGGAGAGCTGGATTTGCCACACATCAAACAAATATGAAGGTGTTGTTATACATGGATGAAGTATGATTCTAATTCACCAACTAGTTTGATATATAAATGAAACTAATGCAGAAATAAAACAGCAAGAAAGGCAAGAGGAACGTCGTGTCTCACACTTGCTCCTAAATAAATAATCCTTCACAAATAGCAATTACAACAAGAGGTTTCTACAACAAAACTTACAACAAATAAGAGCATAAAAATGAACCTTACAAGAAAATAGATGCAATATCTCACTCCATTAACTCTTCAAGAGTTTGATAATAATCCAGCCCTTCAGACATCAATTTCAAGCTCCAATCTTCCCTATCATTTCTCAATTTCACATACTCCCAGTCCTCCAAAATCACTAATGGATGGAGAGAAAGCTCCTTTTAATAGAGTGAGCTCCATCTCTCTTACAATAAAATATAATGTTTGCTATCCAACTCCACGACAAGACAAACAATAATCAAATACTATAGTAGTTAGGAATTATGCCCATCATGGTTGATTTGTCAACCATGATCCCTAGTCTCCATTCTCTCCAAGAGTGCCCACTCCATCTAAAATCATGGAATAATGTGCAAGATAGGGCTTCAAGAGAGAGGGTGCACCTTTCTAAGAAGCTTTGAAAATCTCAAGAAGAGAAGGGTCCACATCTAATGTGCCCTCCAATATGCTAGATCAAGAAAACATTAAAATACTCCTTGACATAGGAGAGCGTGCTCCATGGTTTGCCTATGAAAAGCCTCTGTCAAATTCCACTTAAATAACACTGTAAATTCTTAATACCTTTTTGGGTGTGAAGCTGATTTTAGTGGCAAATTCCTTGGACAGTTCAGGGAGGCACTGCTGTAGGTGCTTACTGTAGACTGCTAAATTACATTTAGGGACTAATATGAACCACAGACTTCTCAAATTGCATACACACTTCTTATATCTACTCAGAAAATTATACAGTTCATACAATGAGAAACTGACCCACAAATAAACTTCTTCTATTCAGAATCTGAGCATTCGGTGAATTTAAATAAGAGTGTGAACCTGGTAATTCGATGGCAGCCAATATAGTCACACAGTCACAAGTTACAACGTAGGTGGGTGATACTCCAGCAACAGCATGAGAAATATACTATCGGTCTCAGGTGTGAGCACGTCCCTGCTGGCAGATAAGGTGAATGTAACAGCCGCTGATATAGTCAACAGGTAGCCACTGGTACAGTCAACAGGTTCAAAACTCCATGCAGTCAGCACAGCACACCATCCAAAGCTTCCAGGATAAAACGCAGCAATTACCTCGTCCTTCCTCAGCTGTCACTCAGTCCAGGTATCGTGTGGCTTCTTGTCCATCACAGCAGTGACTCTATTCCTCCTGGGAATCACACCCAGCAACCCCACCAGAACTCGGCCCCTGTAAAAATGTGTCTCCGCTAGCAAAAATTGAGTAGCTCAGCTCAGAAAATAGAAGGGCATGCATGCTGTGAGAAAGATGAGATTCAGGGCCTGTCCCTTCCTTGGAAACGCATATAGTGCCTCCAAAAATTCGAACTGCTATAGTTTGGTAACTGTGCTTGTTTCTTCTTTCATGCTCAGCCACATGAGGATCTGCACATTAATATTTGTGTGGAAATTATTGGCTGGCCCCACAAACTGGAGTATTAACTGTCCAGCACTCAGCTTCTTTCTGTTGGCTCATATTCACCTTTGTGGCTCGATTTCCCAAAAAATCTTCAGCCTGTCATAAGAAATGGGAAATACCGTATAAGAATATAAAACAACTGATAAGCTTGAATACCTCAATACTTCTCAGAAAATTCATTGTCCATTGAAGCGTTACAGTGAAATCTGAGTGACTTCACTCTCAGACTAGGGGTATCATCGCAACACCGAAGTCTGCTATGGCAGCTAGAGCTCCAAAGCCCTCAGCTTCCTCTCCCAACTCTCTCCAAGAGCTCTCTCTTCAAACTCACGCAATGCAAGAATGCAGGGAGATTCCTCAATTCCCTTCTTTAATGAGTTTGGGATGGCCTTTTCATCTTCACCTTCCTTTTTGTTTTTTTTTTTGTTTTTATTAAATTCACTTTTAGAAAGTCAATTTATGATACTTTCATTTTATAAAGTTAAAGTGACCCCCCCTACTTGCCTAGCAAATATCATCTTTTTCCCTTCTCTAATAAACTCTTCTTAGGCAGCTTTAAGTTCCCTTATCAATTATTTCCCCGCTTTAGCCTACAGGAACCTTTCTAGGCTAGTGTGCTCCGTCATAAGCTTCTTACGGGGACGGGGACATTACAGTCCTCCCTGCCCAAGATTGTTCGTCGCCAAGCAATTTCAATTAGGGATGTTTGAGCACTTGTTCACCTTCCCATGTAGCACTTCTACCGGCAAATCCCTCCATTTTACTAGGTACTCCTTGATTGTTCTGCTCCCAAATTTTCTTTCTCTTGTGTCTAGGATCTTCTCAGGAACTAGGACCAATTCTCCATCATCATCTAACGGTGGAAGCTCTGTGGAAACAAAAATATGTTGTCCCAAAGCTTTTTTGAGGCACGAGACATGATAAGCATTGTGAATCTTGCATCCCTCTGGAAGCTGGAGTTCGTAGGCCACCTCTCCTACTCTTCTTAAGATTTTGAATGGTCCATAGAACTTGGGTTTTAACTTCTCTGCCCCTTTAGTTTTGAGTGAGGACTGCCTGTGGGGTTGGAGACAGAGGTATACCATATCCCACTTCAAAGTTCTATTCCACCCTGTGCTTGTCTGCATACATTTTTTGTTGGTTTTGAGCCGTGTGTAGATTGTCCTTGAGAACCTTTAAAATATCCTGGACCCAGTCTTTGGCCAGTGGTGCTCGACTATCCCCAAATATCCTGTCTGCAAAAGTTGGGGCATCATATCCATATAATGCTTTGAAGGGAGTCATTCCAATGGATGTGTGGAAAGTGGTGTTGTAACAATGCTCCCCCAAATGCAACCACTTCACCCATGTCTTTTGTTGGCCAACCACATAATTCCTGAGATAGCCCTCCAACCACTTGTTCACAATCTCTATCTGATCATCAGTTTGTGGGTGATAGCTAGTGCTTGGAGTTAGCTCAATCCCCACGCGTTTGAAAAGCTCCCACTAGAAACTGCCCATGAACCTACTATCTCTGTCACTGACAATGTTCTTTGGCAGGCTGTGCAATCTGAAAACCTCCCTGAAAAATAGCTAGACTACCTGTGAAGTTGAATATTTTGATGGTATGGAAAAAAACTGGGCAAATTTTGTGAGTTGATCTACCACCACATATATGCAATCTTTTCCCTGTACCGGTGGTAAGCCCGTGATAAAGTCCATAGAAATGCTTTCCCACTTTCGTTCTGGAATGGGGAGGGGTTGCAGCAAGCCTGCTGGATGCGCATGTTTTGTCTTGTTTTGCTGGCAAGTATTGCACTCCCTCACATGTCTCAGAACATCCGACTTAAGGCCCTTCCAGGTGAATCTCTCCCTAACCTTCTTGTAGGTCTTTAAATATCCCGGGTGTCTGACCAAGGGTGAGTTGTGAGCTGCCTGCATGATCCTTTCCTTGAGCTTTGATTCTGGAACAAGATAGATTCGGTCTTTATAGTAGATAACGTTATTCATAAATCGATACCTATCACCATAGATCAACCCTTCTAAAATCTTACAAGCAAATTTATTCTTCGAATACTCCACTAGTAGCAATGATTTCCAATCTTCTGTCATCTCCATGAGTGAGAGTGGATGGCATCTTTGATAGAGCATCTACCACTATGTTGTTCTTGCCTTTGACATATTCTATCTCAAAGTCATAAGCCTGCAACTTGCTTATCCACTATTGCTGTGTCTCACTCAGTTCTTTCTGCCCCAATATGAATTTTAGGTTGTTGTGGTCTGTTCTTACCTTGAATTTGCCCCTACTAAATACTACATGAATTTGGCCAATGCATGCATTATGGCCAACATCTCCTTATCATATATCGAATAGTGCAGCTCATACTCTCTAAGCTTGCGACTTTCGAACACTATGGGGTGTTGATTCTGCATAAGGACCGCTCCTATTCCTATCCCCGAAGCATCGCACTCCAACACAAATGGCTGGGTGAAATCAGGTAAAGCAAGCACAGGGCAAGTGCTCATCACCTCCTTCATTCTAACAAATGTTTCCTATGCTTTCTCCGACCAGCTGAAAGCCCCCTTTTTGGTGAGATTTGTAAGAGGGGTTGTTAACTGTGAGAATCCTTTAACAAATTTCCTATAATAAGTGCAAAGTCCAAGGAAGCTCTTCAACTCTGTGACATTCTTTGGGATGGGCCATTCGATGATTGCTCGGATTTTCTCCTGATGCACCCGTACCCCATCATGATCGATACTATGCCCTAGATAAAGCATCTCCATCATGTCAAATTTACACTTGGACTCCTTTGAATACAATTCATTTTCCTCCAGAATGCCCAACACTTCGTCCAAGTGCCTCAAATGGTACTCCCGTGTCTTGCTGTAGACCAATATGTCATCGAAGAAGACCAGCAAGTACTTTTACAGCTGCTTATTAAATATATGATTTATACAAGACTGGAAAGTCACAAGAGCGTTGGTTAGCCCAAATGGCATGATCAAAAACTCATAGTGCCCATAGTGGCACCTGAAAGTTGTCTTCGGAATGTCTTGCTCCCGAACCCGAATCTTATGGTAGTCAGAACGAAGATCTATCTTTGAAAAATATTTGGCCCCTTTCAACTCATCCATCAACTCATCAATCCTGGGAATAGGATACCGGTTCTTAATTGTTTTCTTATTGAGAGCACGGTAGTCTATACACATCTGCAAGGTGTCGTCCTTCTTCTTAGCCATCACCACCGAAGAAGCGAACGGACTAGAGCTTGGTTGAATATGGCCCAATCTCAATAGCTCCTTTATGGCCTTTTCTATTTCATCCTTATAAAATTTGGGATGTCGATAAGGAGTGGTTATTACTACCTGTACACCCTCCTCGAGTTCTATAACATGCTCAAAGCCTCTATCTGGTGGTCTACCTGGAGGAATATCAACAAAAACTTTATGATGTCTACGAAGTAGTACTTGTATGTCATTTGGTCATGGCTACTCCACTTTTCTGTTATCTGTAATAAGGCATTCTACTGCCCACTCGATATCTTGTGCCTCAATACAGCCTCCATGTTGTTGGATGATACGAGCTTCGACGGGTATTTATGCATGGCTCTCAAAACCACCCTCCTGCCATCCACTGGATCATTGAACTCCGTCTCCATGTTCCATTGATTTGTGGTGTACTTTCCTATGTAATAAAGCCACTGACACCCCAACACCACATTAGCATCTGGCACATCCACTACAAAGAATTCATTTGTCACTGGATAGTTCCCCATGGCAAGTTGTAGCTTGGGAATGTACCTGTTGCAGCCCATCTGATGTTTTACAGGTATGATAACTGTAAAACCATCGAATTCTACTATAGGAATCGCCCTTTGTTCCACCAGCACCGTATCTATGAAGTTGTGAGAAGCCCCACCATCAACCAGTACTGTCACTTTGTGCCCAGCTATCACTCCTCTAACTTTGAAGGTATGGTATCTAGGGAATCGTGACATAGAGGCAAGAATAAGGGCTTTGCCCTCTGCATGCAAGGACTCACCTCCCACGGTTTAATGCATCTGCCCCTTTAATTTTTCTTATGTTGATCCCTATACCGGTCTGTGTACCTGCTCCTCATCATTGTCATTACTATCACTCTCTGATTACACCTCAATGTAGTGGGCCTTGCCTGCTTTGTCTTTGCCCGCACACCTGTGCCCTGGTGCCCAAGGTTCTTGACAGCCGAAACAAAGTTTCTACTTCCTCAACTCTTTTCGGGTCTCTTCATCCAGTTTTGGTTTCCCGATCCACTCCTTTTGAAAGGGCTTGATCTCTTTATCCCTTTGAGGGAAAGGAGGTTTAGGAGTGAATCTATTTTTTGAAGTTGTATCTTGTAAGTCCTTGGTTTTATTGATTGTTGCCCGAAGTGTGGTGGGTTCAAAACTCTTGACCCATCCACGTAGAGGTTCTGCCAACCCCTCATGAATAGCATCACCAAACTGGCTTCTAAAATATTTGTAACCAGGACCGCCAGTCTCTAAAACTCTGTAATATAAGCCTCTAGAGTCTGGGCTACCTATTTGCTTGAGTTGTGCCAGCTCTTTGAAATGTATCTCTGGATCCTTCCTGCCAAAGCGTTCAATAAGCCTTTGTGTGAACTCTGTGTATGAGGTGATGTTATTATGCCCCAACGTCACCAACCCATGGTACCACCACTCATGGGCCTCACCATCAATGTGCAGGGTGGCCAATTTAATAGCCTCCTCCTCAGTGATATGATGCAATTGAAAATAAGTGTCCAATTTTTGCACCCACGATCTAATCAAGTATTTGGACGACCTATCAAAACAGGGGATGGTCACCTTCCCCAGTGTTTTCTGCAGCTCATGATTCTGCCTTGGAAACCTATGAGATGGTTTGGGCCTACTCTTTAGCCGGAGATTACATAAATCAATGAAGCTCATAGCAGCGCGGAAATCCCGTCCTAAAGCTTCATACTGTTCCATGTAATCTACATAAGGGATTCCAAAATCAGTCTGCTCTGTTAGGTCTTCTGTTGTCTGCTGCACAAACTGAGGCATATTGCGTCTGGCCATTTTGCTATCAGTGCGGGATGGATTTTGTGCATAAGTCTGGGCTTGACGCAATGAAGGGTCCAGCACTGTTGGACCATTCCTCATGCAATGGATCTTTTCCAGTGGAAGCCCTTATATGTCCACTATCTCTTTTTGGCCCTTGGGCAAGTCATTTATGGCCTTGAGTAAGCTATTAAAAGCTTGTTCCTCCTTGTCCCCCATGTCTGGCCTTTCAAACTCAAGTGTTTTCTCTAAGCCCTTGTGCCCTTCTATCGTTTCTTCACTCTCTGTATCAGGGATATCTTCCTCTGAAAGGGGAGTTGGTTCTCTGTAATTGTGCTTCCTCCTATATGTTACTCCTATGTATGGATTTTCTTCTGTCATGAAGTTTTCAGCCCACTATTTTCAAGCCAAACCCACAGGCTGAGCCAAGATTAAGGCTCTAATACCACTATAAAAATTCTGGTTTAAGAAAACTGTAAATTATTAATACCTTTTTGGGTGTGAAGCTGAGTTTAGTGGCAAATTCCTTCGACAGATTAGGGAGACACTGTTGTAGGTGCTTACTGTGGACTGCTAAATTACATTTAGGGAGTGATATGAACCACAGACTTCTCAAATTGCATACACACTTCTTATATCAACTCAAAAAATTATACAGTTCATATGAATGAGAAACTGAACCACAAATAAACTTCTTCTATTCAGAATCTGAGCATTCAATGAATTTAAATAAGTGTGAACTCACAGCCACAAGTCACAAGTTACAACACAGGTGGGTGATACTCCAGCAAAAGCATGAGAAGTATACTATCTGTCTCAGGTTTGAGCACATCCTTGCTGGTAGATAAGGTGAATGTAACAGCCGCTGATACAGTCAACAGGTAGCTGTTGGTACAATCAACACATTCAGAACTCCATGCAGTCAGCACAGCACACCATCCGAAGCTTCCAGGATAAAACGCAGCAATTACCTCGTCCTTCCTCAGCTATCACTCAGTCCAGGTATCATGTGGCTTCTTGTCCATCACAGCAGTGACTTTATTCCTCCTGGGAATCACGCCCAGCAACTCCACCAGAACTTGGTCTCTGTAAAAATGTGTCTCCGCTAGCAACAATGAAGTAGCTCGGCTCAAAAAATAGAAGGGCATGCATGCTGTGAGAAAGATGAGATTTTGGGCCTGTCCCTTCCTTGGAAACGCATATAGTGCCTCCAAAAATTTGAATTGCTATAGTCTGGTAATCATGCTTGTTTCTTCTTTCATGCTCAGCCACGTGAGGATCTGCACATTAATATTTGTGTGGAAATTATTGGCTAGCCCCACTGTTAAGTTATGGTATGTTTTATGCTTAGTATAGTTTACTTCAATTTCTTCTTATTAGCCACTGTTTAGCAATCACATAAACATAAAGTAAAATGCAGATAGAACATTAATAGATCGACAGAAAACAAGCCAAGACAAGAGACACCAGATGTGGCGGCTAGCCAGGGACAAACCCCAATGTGGGGAAGCCCTTTGATCAATTCTTCTTTAATCTTTAATAGTTCAACAGACAGAAATAGTACAAATACATAAATCTGTAATTTTATGACAGCAGTAGCAAACCCTAACCAACAAAGTCAAATCTGGTCAAACAAGATGAAATTGACCTTCAATATGCTTGGTCAATTTCCCGGTCATCTAGTCTTCCAACAGCAAGAAGAAGTAGCCCATAAACAGTCCCAAAATCACAGTCCAACTACACTCAACAGAAGTCAATCTGCTGCCACAAACTAGGGCAGTTAACGTTGGTCAAACCAGAGGTCAGATTGTCTCAATTTGCGTGCCAAAAACTATGGCCTACCTAGGAGAGGCAGCCATACCAAAACTGCACTCCTGAAAAGTCAATGCTTGGTCAATGCTGGTCGAAACGTCTTGCTGCAACTTCTGCGTCAGCCACACCAAAACCGCACTCCTGAAAAGTCAACGCTTGGTCAACGCTGGTCAAACGTCTTGCTGCAACTTCTGCGTCCTCCTTCCTTACCCTTCTGTGTCCTCCTTCTTCCCGCATGTAAGCTTCTCTTCCTTGTGTGTAAACCCAATCAACTAAGGAGAGAAGAATGTGTGAGAGATGAGATGAGTGAATAATGCCTCAACCTCAGTTGTATTTATATGATATGTTGGGCATGTGTGCCACACATTTAGTTGTTGGCCGACCTTGACAATTTGTCAAGTAAATACAAATAAATTCATATCTCTATAAATACTTGTCGGAATCGGATGATCATTAGATCAATTCTACACCTCTCGACAAGAGGAATCAAGGAAAAATATCAGTTGCCATAAATAAGATGACCCACATGGAGTTTGGCCCTAGTTCCCAATTTTAACACTCCCTCTGAACTAGGGAGAACTCCATCTGCTAATCCGTCTGACTGTCGGTATTATCTCTGCCATCAAATGCACTGCCCTGCACTGCTTGGCTCTGCTTTGCTCTACTTTGCTCTACTCTGCTCTACTGAACTATGAAGAAGAAGAAATGATCAAGGATGTATCATACCATCCTCCACTGACCCAAAGTCAATCCTAGAGAGTGTGTCATACCACTCTCATTGATCCCAAATCGGTTTCATTGATCCCAGATCAATGGAGGTCATCCTAGCATAGGGAGTACAGTAGATACAACGATGTGTCCATCGATAGAAATATTATGGTCCCTAACCCCATTTCCCTACTCATTGATCAGATGAGAGGTACTTCCCATGAGTCCTAGACTGCATGGGTAGGATGCCCCGACAGGAGAACTAATTATCCTATCCATAAGTCACCACAAGGTATCAGTTATCACAGGGGAAGGTTGAACCTTTCAACCTGAACATAGCGCACCACTAGGGGAAGGTGAGTCACCTTGTGGTCGCATGTCGCTCCAAGAAGTACCCCAAACCCCCCGGAGCTCCCAGAGCTTAATGTATGCATCATACATGACCCCCCATAAGAGGGTCTCTCAACGACACCAAGTCGTTCTCGGAAAGTCAAGAATTTGACCTTTCCCAGGGGCTTCGTCAAAATGTTGGAGACTTGCTCATCTATACAGATATGTTGGAGCCTTATTGCTCCTCGTTGCACCATATCCCAGATATAGTGGTACCTGATATCGATATGCTTGGAACAATCATGAAATACGGGATTCTCTGATAAACGAATCCCACTCTGGTTGTCACACAGGATCACGGTAGTATCCAATGTAAATCCAAACAGCTCAATGAAGAGCTTCCGCAACCAGGCAGCGTCACAAGAGGCCATACTCGCAGCAATGTACTCTGCCTTAGCAGTGCTCAAAGCCACCGACTTCTGCTTCCTAATCATCCAGGATATCGAGGCAGATCCCAAAGAGAAACAACACTCAGAAGTGCTCTTTTGGTCCACCACACTGCCTGCCCAATCAACATTGGTATATCCATGTAGTCTTACATCTCCGACAGTGTACCTCAACCCATGAGTGATTGCGCCATGAAGGTATCTCAACAGATTCTTGGAACCAATCCAATGTGTGTGGTGAGGCTCAACCATATGTTGACTCAACGTGTTCACTGCAAAACATATATCTGGACGGGAGTTCACCAAGAACATCAATGCTCCAATGAGTTGATGATACTTTGTAGCATTTTGCAAAACAGGTCCGGCAGTACTACCGCTTAACTTCTTGACGTCAAGATCCATCGAGGTAGTCATGGGCTTGTAGTCCACCATACAGAATCTCTCTAATATCTTCACAACATATTTTCCTTGAGATAGGAAAATCTCCCCTGGATTCTGCCAGACTTCTAGTCCTGGGAAATAGTGCATCAGTCCCAGGTCCTTCATCTCAAACTCAGAAGCCATCTCCCTCTTACATTTGTGAATGAGAGGGTATGCACCTGTCAAAAAGAGGTCGTCAATGTACAGCACCAGCGTGAGAGGTTTGTCATCTTCAACCTAAAGTAAAGGTTAGGGTTGGCTTCGCTCGTAGTGAATTCCAACTTCATCAAGTAGCTATTGATCCTCTCATACCACGCTCAGGGTGCTTGCTTCAGCCCATAGAGGGCTTTCTTCAACCTACACACGTGAGATTCCCGATCATGAATCTCAAATCCTTCGAGTTGTTCGACATAGACTTCCTCTTTGATCGAACAATGCAAGAACGCGGTCTTGACATCCATCTGATGTAGGTTCCATCCCTGCGAAGCGGCAAGGGCTATGATCAAGCGGATGGTAGTGTATCGGGAAACAGGTGCAAATATCTCGTCATAGTCTATACCCTCCTTTTGAGAGAAGCCATGAGCGACAAAACGAGCCTTATACTTTTCAGCACTTCCATCAACTCCATGCTTTATCTTGTAAAGCCATTTCGAAGTGACAATTGTTTTGTCCTGGGGTCTGGGGACCACATCCCAGACATGGTTCTTCATGATGGACTCATATTCCTCAGTCATAGCATCTTTCCATACTTGATGCTTGATAACTTCGGCGAACGATGAAGGCTCATTTTGAATGATCGTGCTTATGAGGGTCAAGTATCCCTAATACCTGGCCGGCTTCTTACTTTCTCAGAAAGTCCCTCTGGGTGTAATGTCTCCTTCAGCATCATCAAGTGTCCCCCTAAGCCATGAAGGCCTTTTCCTAGAAGAGGAAGGCTCTTGCGGAGGGCGATCAATAGGATCCATACGTTCTTCTACATCGGGCATCATCTCATCTTCCTTTTCCTCTGGTTTCCTAGTGTCAGCTTCTTCAGATTTCCTTAGTATAGGAAGATTGTCAACTTTGCTAGGAGCCATATCTTCGTCAAAGGTGACATCATGGCTAATCTCGACTTTCCTTTGACCAACCACATAGATTCTATACCCCTTAGTATTTTCACTATAGCCAACGAAGATTCCTTTCTTTCCAGATGCACCCAATTTATTCCTTTTCTCTTTCGGCACATAAAAATATACAGGACTTCCAAAAAATTATGAAATGAGATACATTAGGTTTCTTACCAGTGAACATTTCTTCTGGAATCCTGGAACCCAATGCTTGATGAGGGCAACGATTTAGCACATATACAGTGGTATTTGTAGCTTCGGCCCATAGAAACTTCAAAAGCCTCTGATCATGGAGCATAGCACGGACAGCTTCCACAATCATACGATTCTTCCTTTCCACCACACCATTCTGCTCAGGAGTATATGGTTTTGTAGTCTCCCTCTTAATGCCAGCCTCTTTGCAAAAGTCATGGAACTCATTGGATTCATACTCAGTCCCATTATCAATCCTTCAGAACTTGATCTTCTTTTCGGTTTGATTCTTGATCAAGGCTTTGAAGTGACGAAACCAGGAGAACACTTCATCCTTCTTTTTCAAGAAGTATATCCAAGTCTTACGAGAATAATCATCTATAAAAGTGAGGTAATATAAATATCCTCCCAAAGAATTCACAGGCATCATACCAGATATGTCGGAGTGAACCAATTGCAATATATCAGAGGTCTTGCTATGGCTTGAGGGGAATGGTCCCCTTTTGAGCTTTCCTTCGGCACATCCTGGACATACACCTTCTTGGTTTAATTTGACTTCAGGCATCCCGGTCACCATTTGTCTCACATCGGGTAGAGTTTTATAATGAAGGTCGGCAAACCTCTGGTGTCAGAGTTCGGATTCAAGAGATGTGTCACAAGTCATGACACCCAGCAGACTTCCTCCGACATGATATAAAGAGTCAACCCGAAACCCAAGAGTGAAAGCATCCTTGAAATTCTTTTTCCAAACATGTACCTTGCCATCGATGAAGGCCACCTTGTAGCCTTTATATTCCATTGCCGAAATGGACACCAGTTCTTTTTGAGATCAGGTACATCTAGGACTTCTTGCAAATGAATTGTATTACCCTGATTCAATTGAAGAGAGACATTCCCTACACCTTTCACGGGATATTTGGAGTTGTCCCCAAGAACAATTTCCAGGCTGGTCACCTTCTCTATCAGATTAGAGAGAGCTTCTTTGTAACCAGTGAAGTGCCTTAAGGCACCACTATCAATAAGACAATTTCCCAGTGAGTCTGGGACAGAAGTAGTAGAGAGGGTCGCTGGTAGATAATATTCATCTTGCTTATTGTTAACAAAATTAGATTCATACCTGGAGTTTCTTGCCTCCTTGGAGGGTTGACCACTTCCTTGATTTCTGGCATTCCTCTTTCCTTTGCCATTGAACCTACCCTTCCTTTTATTGTTGTTGGAATTGCCTCGAGAGTGATTTTGATCATCATCATGAGATGTGCCTTTTCTATCAAGGCACTCCCTTGCATAGTGGCCAATTTTGTTGCAAATGTAACATCTACCTTTCCTTCCACCTTTCGGTCTAGCCTTTCCCTTAGATTTTGCCCCAGAATTATTTCTCCTTTTAGCATGAGAGGAGAATGTAGCGAGATTGCCTCTAAGTGCAGGCATTTCCTGCTCTTCCATCCTTGTTTCTTCTTGAATGCATCTTGCCATCAATTCCTCAAATCCTGGAATTACATTATTGTTGAGAAGAGTGGTTCTGAATATATACCATTCAGATGGGAGCCCTCCAAGAGTAGTGATGGTCAGTTCCCTGTCAGGAATGACTTCCCCAATTGATAGGAGATCATTCTTGATCTCGGTGATCCTTAAGAAGTAGGCTTGCATACTCTCATCTTTGCCCTTCTTAATTTCCTTCAGCTTATTCTTAAGGAACAAAACTTGATTTGCATCATTAACTTTAAATAAGCTTACTAGTCTATTGTAGATTTCCTTGGAGGTGGTCAGCTCGGAAACATAGGCCACCAGGCATTTGTCGATAGAGTCCCGGATGATCTTCTTTGCTTTGACTTCTCCCCTAGTCCACTTGTTCCTTGCAGCAACGGATGCATTTGATGGAGGCTCAATGATTTTGCCTCTCACATGGTCCAACGCTTCCTGTTCTTCCAATGTTAGATCGAGAGACATCTTCCATCCGTGAAAGTCGGACTTCTCACGGAGCTTGTCTTTGGCGGGAAAGTGTGACGAGGACCCCATGAAGTCTTTTTAGATTGCTTCAATAGCTTTCGGTGATTGCTCTTGCTCTTGCTTGGGTTTTGTCTTCAGCTCAGCTCTAATACCATGTTAAGTTATGGTATGTTCTATGCTTAGTGTAGTTTACTTCAATCTCTTCTTATTAGCCACTGTTTAGCAATCACATAAACATAAAGTAAAACGCAGATAGAACATTAATAGATCGACAAAAAACAAGCCAAGACAAGAGACACCAGATGTGGTAGCTAGCCTGTAATATCCCATTTCAAGGATATTCTCTAAAACCCCAGTAACTCCAACCAAATACGTACAAATGAAATAATAACTGAGAAGCTCAAAATGATAAAAATAACAGTGGTGCAATATATAATAATATAAACGTGAAATATAGGCAAATACTCAAGAAATGCAAAGAGAAATGCTAAGCCATTTTATTATATTGAGCAATAGACTGAGTACAGGAGGTGATCAGAAAGCTATGTTGCAGGACACGTGGGGCAGAAGGGCGTTTCCGTACGGAAACGAGTACGAAACGCTGAAACGCGTTTGGTACGGCTGCCACGTTTCACGAAATTGAAACGTGGCCAGTACGGCCTGAAACGCGTTTCAGGGCCGTACGACCCACGTTTCAGCATTTACTTGTTTTTTATTTATTTATTTTTTATTTTATTTGTTTTCTAATCTATTCTTACGTTAGCCTACTGACTTCTAGTTGCTTCCAGATGCCTGTCTAAAGTTATAAAAGTGAACTTTTGCTCTAGTGTTGACATGCAGTTCATGGTAATGTTAAATTCTTAAAGTAAAAGTGATATTCTCCTTTATTTTTCATTTTCATCCTTTTACTTAAATTTTTAACATTACCATGAAATGACTCAGGATGTTTGAGAGTGGTTTCGCCCTCATTGGATTTCATATGGAGAAAGTAGAATTTTAGATCTCACTCAAAATCCAGCAGACTTATCTGTTTTTCAGGATTTCAGGATTGGGGGGATTGCAATGTTTCCATTGGATTTTATCATGTACTAGGGTATGGAACTTGTATTTAATCAAGAGAACCAAGCCCTCTATGCAGGGGAGACTCCCAATAATCAAGAGAATGTAGGGTACTAGGGTATGAAACTTGTATTTAATCAAGAGCATTAAGGTCGTTCGACTATGTAGGAGGAGACTCCCAATCAAGCACGAGACAAGAAATTAGAAATTTCTCGTGGCTGATTTTGGATATTTCTATTTTCATTATGTGATTATTCATGAGCAAGTGTGATGCAAATTTAGATACTTATAGTTTATGCATTGACAATTGACAGTTTTATCATAATTTAATAAATTAGAATGTATCATATATGCTTTATGATTGCACATATTTCTTAAATGTCCTAATAGATATATATATATATATATATATATATATATATATATATATATATATATATATTCGCGTTTCCCCGTTTCCAAAATTTGGGGAGGTCGCGTTTCGTATCGCTTCCCGTTTCGGAAACTCGTACCCATTTCCCCATTTCGTGCAACCTTGTCAGAAAGATGGCACCTCGACTTGCACGAGGCAAGTGAAGAAATACATTTAGAATAGCAAAGGAATGACCTCTCTCTAATCTGCGTCCCAAATGCTGGAGAACTGTTGTGCTGCTGTTGCTGCTGGAAATCAAATGAGGATTTGGGGCTGTTCCCCCCCTCCGAAAAGGCTGAAACTCTGGAATCGGACTCTACTCAAGAAACCTAGAAAAACCCAGGAAGCTTTTCTAGAATGGCCGACCCCCAAAAATCACCCCCTTGGGGTTCTGCACAGTCCCTCAATGCTCTGCGCTGCCACTAAATGAAACTCTCCAGTAATCTGCCTGAAACCATTTCCAAAACCCTCCAATATGCAAGGGTTGATCCCCTGCTCAATCTCCCAGCACAAATCCTACTGCAAACCCTCAATCCATAACTCCCACTAGAAAGAATTGCGTCATCCCTCTCAGTGTTGCGCAGTCCTCCAAGATGCTCAATCCTCCTGCCAAAAACGCTGATGAAACTACTGCAAAAATGCTGATGGAAATACCTTGCCCGAGCAGGCACACGAAGTCCCCCAGGGCTAAGGGTGAGATCTCCGAACGGAGACACTCAATGCACTAAACAATGCTGCAGACTAGCTAAACAGCCAATGTGCTCTAAGTCGAAGTGACTAGCTCAAATGCAAAAAATCGAATGCCAAAATGAGGAAGCTCCTCTCTCCTTTATAGCCTTCGCTTCTCTCAATCCCAAGGCCCACCTTTTCCAGCGTGATTCCTCTCTTGCCACGTGTTTCTTCCCTTCTGCGCAGTCCCTCCAAGTGTCTGTGTGGGCTCCATCTTTGCGTCCCCTTTTGGCCCCCTTGGCTCCCCTTTAAGTCACAACGTTGTGCTACTAGGAAGTGACTTTTATTCTAAAAGTGAGTCATGTCCCTTTTTCCTCACCTTTTTATTCATAAATAACTATAGAAGGCAAAATTAAGCAAAATCGAATATTCCAATTAACCATGGCTAATTAGGAATATTACGGTCTCTCCCGGCAAAATGTTGCTTGTCCTCAAGCAACTGAAGTGATGGATGCTGCAAGATTTTCTCACTCTCCCAAGTGGCATCCTCATCCGGCAAATTCTTCCACCTCACCAAGAATTCCCGGACCGTCTTGCTCCGCAACTGCCTCTCCCTGGTATCAATAATAGCCTCTGGCTGCAACACCAAATGCCCCTCATCATCCATGGGTGGTAGCTCATCTGTCACTGTCACCTGCTGCCCCCATGCCTTCTTCAGGCATGATACATGAAAAACGTTATGAATCTTGCTGCCTTGGGGCAACGCCAACTCATATGCAACCTGTCCAATCCTGCGTATCACCCTGTATGGCCCATAAAAGCGGGGCTTGAGCTTCTTAGCCCCCTTCTGCTTCAGTGACGACTGTCGGTATGGCTATACTCGTAGGTAGACCATGTCCCAGACCTCAAGCTGTCTCTCCACCCGACCCCTATCAACATTAGCTTCTGCTAGTTCTGCGTTGTAGCCATGTTATCCTTGAGAGCTCGGAGGATATCCTGACTCTCTTGGATCCAAATCTTGGCTCTCGGAGCCTTGCTATCACCAAACATCATGTCAACAAAAGATAAAGGATGATAGCCATACAAAGCATAGAATGGTGACATACCAATGGACATGTGATGTGTAGTGTTGTAGCAGTACTCCGCTAGATGCAACCACTTTAGCCATGCTCTCTGCTGCCCACTGACATAGTTACGCAAGTAGCCCTCCAACCACTTGTTAACTATCTCTGTCTGTGGGTGATAACTAGTGCTTGGTGTCAACTCCGTCCCCACTAGCCGAAAAAGCTCCTGCCAAAACCCACCCATGAAACAGCTGTCCCTGTCACTAACGATGGTCTTAGGAAAACCATGTAGCCTGAAGACCTCTCTGAAGAACAACTCGGCCACCTGTGTTGCTGTGTAGTGCGCGGATACGGCAAAGAAATGTGTGTACTTTGTCAGTCGGTCAACAACGACAAAGATACAATCCTTGCCCTATACCATGGGCAACCTTGTGATGAAGTCTATCGAAATACTCTCCCATTTCCCCTCCGGAATGAGAAGAGGCTACAATAAACCCGCGGGATGGCTCATCTCCCCCTTGTTCCGCTGGCAAACGTCGCACTCCCGGATATGTTGGAGTACGTCCTCCTTGAGGCCCTTCCATGAGAACCTCTCTCTGATGGCCCTGTAGGTTTTGGTAAACCCCTGATGGCCGGCCAATGGCGAATCATGTGATGCCTGGAGTATCTTCTTCTTGAGCTGATATCCCTCAGTCAAGAAGATCCAATCCCTGTCGTAGATGATCTCATCGACCACCCTGTACCTGTCATCCGCCACTTGCCCATCCAAAACCTCACATGCAAACCTGTCCTTGGAGTACTCTACTAAAAGTCGAGCTCTCTAGTCTGTGTCCAAGCTCATTAGAGACAACGTGGCTGGTCTACGTGAAAGAGCATCTGCTACCATGTTGTTCTTACCCTTGACATACTCAATGTCAAAGTCATATGCTTGGATCTTGCTGATCCACTTCTGCTGCCTCTTCTATAGCTGCTTCTGCTCCAAAAAGAATCTGAGGCTGTTGTGATCAGTCCTCACCCTAAACCTATTACCCACTAAATACTGCTGGAACTTGGCCAATGCATGCATGATCGCCAACATCTCCTTGTTGTATATAGAATACAACCTCTCATGCGGAAGGAGCTTTCGGCTCTCATAGGCTATAGGGTGACCTCCCTACATCAATACTGCGTCGATACCCTCTCCCGACGCGTCACACTCCAAAACAAATGGCTACGTGAAATTTGGCAATGCAAGCACTGGGCAGCTGCTCATAACCTCCTTGAGCCTGTCAAAGGCTCGCTGCGCTATATCCGACCAACTGAAAGCCCCCTTCCTCGTCAAATCTGTCAAGGATGTAGCAAGCTATGAGAAACTCTTGACGAACTTCCAGTAGTAAGTACAAATGCTAATGAATCCCCAGAGTTTTGTCACGTTCCTCGGCTCCAGCAACTCTCTAATGGCCTTGATCTTCTCCTCGTGGACTCTCACTCCGTCCACTGCTATGATGTGCCCCAAATACAACATCTCCGTCAACCCAAACTCACACTTGGAGAGTTTTGCATAGAACTGCTGCTCCTACAAGATACGCAACATTGTCTCAATGTGCTGGAGATGCTCCTCCCAAGTCCTGCTGTAAATGAGAATGCCATCAAAGAATACCAACACAAACTTCCTCAGGTGACTGCGGAAGATGTGATTTATGCAGGACTGAAATGTGGCGGGGGCGTTGGTTAGCCCAAAGGGCATCACCAGGAACTCAAAGTGCCCATAGTGACACCTGAAGGCGGTCTTGGGAATGTCCTGCTCCCTCACGCGAATCTGATGGTACCTAGATCTCAAACCAATCTTTGAGAAGAACCGTGCTCCTCTCAACTCATCCATCAACTCGTCGATCCTAGGTAAGGGGTGTTTGTTCTTCAGTGTCTTCTTGTTCAGGGCCCTATAGTCAATGCACATTCTCAATGTGTCGTCCTTCTTCTTCACCAACACCACGGAAGAAGCGAAAGGACTTGTGCTCGGTCGAATGTGCCCAAGAGCCAGCAACTCCTGGATAGCTCGCTCAATCTCATCCCGATAGGCCTTGGGGTGCCTATAGGGGGTGGTAATCACTACCTGTATGCCCTACTCAAGCTCAATGGTGTGCTCAAACCCCCGGTCTGGTGGCTGTCCTGGCGGAATCTCCCAAACACTATGGCATACTAGTCAAGGATGGACTGTATCTTGGGATGTACCGTTTGCTCTATAGTCCCTGCCTCTGATGCACGCAGCTCCACTGCCCACTCTATGTCTCCCTTTCTGATGACTGCCTCCATCCGATGAGCTGAAACAATCTGAGGCGGATATGTGTGTTGTCCCCGTATCTTCTCATGCCTCCCTGTCTTCTCATCATCCCACTCCATCTCTAGGGTCTTCCAATCTGTCGTGACCTTCCCTAGAGTGATAAGTCACTGGACACCCAGTATCACATTGGTGTTCGGAATATTGACCCCGCAAAAGTGGTCAGTCAATGTGTAGGTGCCCATCGTCACTGACAGCCCTAAGACATAACGAGCACACATCATGGTCTGATCTCCTAGGACCAAGACTGAGAACCCATCGAAGCTCTATGTCTTTATACCTCTCCGCTCAACCATCTGTGCATCGATGAAGTTGTGGGTTGCCCCACTATCAACCAAAACTGATACTCGCTGGCCACGTACTATCCCCTGTACGCGTAGCGTCAGATACTTGGGGACTCCTCGCAATGCTGCAAGGGCCCCTCCGGTAGGTACAAAAGATGCACCACCTGCTGCTGGCGGTGGAGGTGGCAAAAGTCCCTGCACGGCATAACTATCTCCTGCCTCCACATCATCCTCTTCCCCACTGCTCTAGAAGAAGACCTCAATAAAATGGGCTTTGCAGCAACACATCTATGTCCAGTGCCCACGGCTCCTGACAGGTGAAGCACAACTGCTTCTTCTTCAGCGCCCTCCTGGTATCATCGTCAATCTGTGCTCGTCCCGGATTCCCCTTTGGAGGTGGAATCCTCACATCCTTCCCCTTAGACTAGAAAGTCTGTCTCTGAGGGTAAGGTGTCCGGGTCCTGGGTAAGACATCCTGTAAGTCTCGGGTCCTGCTAATAGCGTCTTGGAGTGTGGCTGGTCTAGTGGATCGGACTAAACCCCGAAGTGGCTTTGCTAACCCCTCAACATACATATAGATCCTCCGAACCGTGGATAGATCTGGCACCATCACTGAGACCCTCAAGAAACCTACAATGTAGGTCTCTGGGCTCCCTGTCTGTTTGAGCCTCGTCAGCTCAACGAAATGCTGCTCTGGATCCCTCCGACAAAATCGCTCCATCAATCTCCTGGTGAACTCGGCATATGTCATTATTGTGGAGTGTTCGAGTGTAACCATCCCATGAAACCACCAATCTTGAGCCTCACCATCCAAATGCAATGTTGCCACCTTGATGGCCTCTGTCTCCGACAGCTGGTTAAGCTGGAAATAAATATCCAGCTTCTCCACCCAAGACTTTGTCGAACTGTTTGATGAACCATCAAACATAGGCAAGTGGAATCTACTCACTACACGGTGGGTGTCACCATCATGGTAATGTCGGTACCCTCTGTGATGGTCGCGGAGTCTACTATCACGCTAGAGCTGAACAAAATCTCTGAATGAGAGAGCCTCCCTGAACTCTTGCCCATAGGCCTGGTACTTTGCAAAATAATTGCCCATATGACCGGGCTCTGCCTCCTGCTGGGCTCTGGCCCCCGTGTCTGCTCCTAAGAAAGTGGGCATGGTAGAGCATGTAGGGGCATGTGAGGCCACCTGCTAAGAAGTATCACGCTGCTCTGTCAAATGGTGGGATGCACCCGATCCCTCACCAACCTGGAAAACCTGTGGGCTCTCACGCTGTCTAGCCTCTACTGCCGTGAATCTCTGCCCCATCACCTCAATCTGCCTCGACAAATCTTGCACCAATTTGAGGAGCATATCCGCAAATCTCTTCCCGTCCTCATCTGCCATCGAATCCTCTTGCTCTGCGTCCACCACAGGCTCCTTCTGTTCTGCGTCCACCACAGGCTCCTCCTGTTCTACGTCCACCACCGAAACACAGTCTCCCCCTGCATAGGTGTTCTCCAACCTATGCCCAGTGTCTCGGTATCTCCTACCTCTATAACAAATGTAGGGCTTTTCCCTCGGTGTCATAGATTACTAGTTCCACAGGCTGAGCCAGATCTATGCTCTGATACCACTATAATATCCCGTTTCAGGGATATTCTCTAAAACCCCAGTGACTCCAACCAAGTACGTACAAATGAAATAATAACCGAGAAGCTCAAAATGATAAAAATAACAGTGGTGCAATATATAATAATATAAACGTGAAATATAGGCAGATACTCAAGAAATGCAGAGAGAAATGCTAAGCCATTTTATTATACTGAGCAATAGACTGAGTACAGGAGGTGATCAGATAGACGGCACCTCGACTTGCACGAGGCAAGTGAAGAAATACACACAGAATAGCAAAGGAATGGCCTCTCTCTAATCTGCGTCCTAGCTACTGGAGAACTGCCATGCTGCTGCTGCTCCTGGAAATCAAATGAGGATTTGGGATTGTTCCCCTCCTCCGAAAAGGCTGAAACTCTGGAATCGGACTCTACTCAAGAAACCTAGAAAGCTTTTCTGGAATGGCCGACCCCCGAAAATCACCCCCTTGGGGTTCTACGCAGTCCCTCAATGCTCTGCGTTGCCACTGAATGAAACTCTCCAGTAATCTGCCTGAAACCACTGCTAAAACCCTCCAATATGCAAGGGCTGATCCCCTGCTCAATCTCCCAGCACAAATCCTACTGCAAACCCTCAATCTAGAACTCCCACCAGAAAGAACTGCATCATCCCTCTCAGTGTTGCGCAGTCCTCCAAGATGCTCAATCCTCCTGCCAAAAATGCTGATGAAACTACCGCAAAAATGTTGATGGAAATACCTTGCCCACGCAGGCACTCGAAGTCCCCCGAGGCTAAGGGTGAGATCTCTGAACAGAGACACTCAATGCACTAAACAATGTTGTAGACTAGCTAAACAGCGAGCGTGCTCTAAGTCGAAGTGACTAGCTCAAATGCACAAAATCAAATGCCAAAATGAGGAAGCTCCTCTCTCCTTTATAGCCTTTGCCTCTCTCAATCCCAAGGCCCACCTTCTCCAGCGTGATTCCTCTCTTGCCACGTGTCTCTTCCCCTCTACGCAGTCCCTCCAAGTGTCTGCGTGGGCTCCATCTCTGCACCCCTCTTTGGCCCCCTTGGCTCCCCTTTAAGTCACAACGTTGTGCTACTAAGAAGTGACTTTTATTCTAAAAGTGAGTCATGTCCCTGTTTCCTCACCTTTTTATTCATAAATAACTATAGAAGGCAAAAATAAGCAAAATCGAATATTCCAATTAGCCATGGCCAATTAGGAATATTACATAGCCAGGGACAAACCCCAATGTGGGGAAACCCTTTGATCAATTCTTCTTTAATTTTCAATAGTTCAGCAGAGAGAAATAGTACAAATACATAAATCTGTAATTTTATGATAGCAGCAGCAAAACCTAACCAGCAAAGTCAAATCTGGTCAAACAAGATGAAATTGACCTTCAATATGCTTGGTCAATTTGCTGCTCATCTAGTCCTCCAACAGCAAGAAGAAGCAGCCCATAAACAGTCCCAAAAACACAGTCAAACTGCAGTCAACTGAAGTCAACCTGCTACCACAAACTAGGGCAGTGAACGCTCGTCAAACCAAAGGTCAAATTGCCTCGGTTTGCATGCCAAAAACTGCGGCCTGCCTAGGAGAGACAGCCACACCAAAACCGCACTCCTGAAAAGTCAACGCTTGGTCAACACTGGTCAAAACATCTTGCTGCAGCTTCTACGTCCTCCTTCATTGCCCTTCTACGTCCTCCTCCTTCCCACGTGTGAGCTTCTCTTGTGTGTAAACCCAATCAGCTAAGGAGAGAAGAACATGTGAGCAATGAGATGAGTGAATAATGCCTCAACCTCACTTGTATTTATATGATACGCTGGCATGTGTGCCACACGTTTAGCTGTTGGCCGACCTTGACAATTTGTCAAGTAAATACAAACAAATTCATATCTCCATAAATACTTGTCGGAATCGGATAATCGTTAGATCAATCCTACAGCTCTCGACGAGAGGAATCAAGGAAAAATATCAACTGCCATAAATAATATGACCCACGTGGAGTTTGGCCCTAGTTGCCAATTTTAACATTGAGCGAAGATTAAGGCTCTGATACCACTCTAAAAATTCCGCTTAAATAAAACTGTAAATTATTAATACCTTTCTGGGCTTGAAGCTGAGTTTAGTGGCAAATTCCTTCGACAGATGAGGGAGACACTGTTGTAGGTGCTTACTGTAGACTACTGAATTACATTTAGGGAGTGATATGAACCACAGACTTCTCAAATTGCATACACACTTCTTATATCAACTCAAAAAATTATACAGTTCATACAATGAGAAGTTGGCCCACAAATAAACTTCTTCTATTCAGAATCTGAGCATTCAGTGAATTTAAATAAGAGTGTGAACTCACAGCCACAAGTCACAAGTTACAACGCAGGTGGGTGATACTCCAGCAAAAGCATGAGAAATATACTATCCGTCTCAGGTTTGAGCACATCCTTGTTGGTAGATAAGGTGAATGTAACAGTCGCTAATACAGTCAACAGGTAGCCGCTGGTACAATCAACAAGGTCAGAAATCCACATAGTCAGCATAGCACACCATCCGAAGTTTCCAGGATAAAACACAACAATTACCTTGTCCTTCCTTAGCTGTCACTCCGTCCAGGTATCGTGCGGCTTCTTGTCCATCACAGCAGTGACTCTATTCCTCCTGGGAATCACACCTAGCAACTCCACCAGAACTCGACCCCTGTAAAAATGTGTCTTCGCTAGCAAAAATGAAGTAGCTCGGCTCAAAAAACAGAAGGGAATGCATGCTGTGAGAAATATGAGATTTTGGGCCTGTCCCTTCCTTAGAAACGCATATAGTGCCTCCAAAAATTCAAATTTCTATAGTCTGGTAATCGTGCTTGTTTCTTCTTTCACGCTCAGCGACATGAGGATCTGCACATTAATATTTGTGTGGAAATTATTGGCTAGCCCCACAAACTAGAGTATTAATTGTCAAGCACTCAACTTCTTTCTGTTGGCTCATATTCACCTTTGTGGCTCGATTTCCCAAAAATCTTCAACTCATCATAAGAAATGGGAAATACCGTATAAGAATATCAAACAACTGATAAGCTTGAATACCTCAATATTTAAATTCACTGAATGCTCAGATTCTGAATAGAAGAAGTTTATTTGTGGGTCAGTTTCTCATTGAATGTACTGTATAATTTTTTGAGTTGATATAAGAAGTGTGTATGCAATTTGAGAACCCTGTGGTTCATATCACTCCCTAGATGTAATTCAGCAGTCTACAGTAAGCACCTACAATAGTGTATCCCTAATTTGTCGAAGGAATTTTCCACTAAACTCAGCTTCATACCTAGAAAGGTATTAATAGTTTACAGTTTTATTTAAGCGGAATTTTTACAGTAGTATCAGAGCCTTAATCTTGAATATCTGGCCTTTCAAACTCAGGTGTTTTCTCTAAGCCCTTGCCCCCTTCTGTGGTTTCTTTACTCTCTGTATCAGGGATATCTTCCTCTGAAAGGGGAGTTACTTCTCTGTAATTGTGCTTCCTCCTATATGTTACTCCTGTGTATGGATTTTCTTTTGTCCGAATTTTTCAGCCCACTATTTTCAAGCCAAACCCACACGCTGAAACAAGATTAAGGCTCTGATACCACTGTAAAAATTCTGCTTAAATAAAACTACAAATTGTTAATACCTTTCTGGGCGTGAAGCTGAGTTTAGTGGCAAATTCCTTCAACAGATTAGGGAGACATTGTTGTAGGTGCTTACTGTAGACTGCTAAATTACATTTAGGGAGTGATATGAACCACAAACTTCTCAAATTGCATACACACTTCTTATATCAATTCAAAAAATTATACAGTCCATATAATGAGAAACTAACCCACAAATAAACTTCTTCTATTCAGAATTTGAGCATTCAGTGAATTTAAATAAGAGTGTGAACTCACAGCCACAAGTTACAAGTTACAACGTAGGTGGGTGATACTCTAGCAAAAGCATGAGAAATATACTATCCGTCTCAGGTTTGAGCACATCCTTGCTGGTAGATATGGTGAATGTAACAGCTGCTAATACAGTCAACAGGTAGTTGTTGGTACAGTCAACAGGTTCAAAACTCCACGCAGTCAGCACAGCACACCATCCGAAGCTTCCAAGATAAAACGCAACAATTACCTCGTCCTTCCTCAGCTATCACTTGGTCCAGGTATCGTGTGGTTTCTTGTCCATCACAGCAGTGACTCTATTCCTCCTGGGAATCACGCCCAGCAACTCCACCAGAACTCGGCCCCTGTAAAAAAGTGTCTCTGCTAGCAAAAATGAAGTAGCTCGGCTCAAAAAATAGAAGGGCACACATGTTGTGAGAAAGATGAGATTTTGGGCCTGTCCCTTCCTTGGAAACACATATAGTGCCTCCAAAAATTCGAATTTGTTAAACAGTGATTTGTCATTGTCCTCATCTCAGTCTCTCTGTTGTGTCATGTGTCAAATAAACATGTTCATATCTTCCCACTGATGTAAGAAGATTAAGCAAATGCTCTCCGATGCTGCAAGTTGACCCTCATTCCCTATGTTTCTGCCTCGACACGAGTAAGCCCTTAATATACCTTACAGTCCCCTGTCCTAAATGGTCTCATCGCAACCCCGTCGCAAGTGTACACCTATTTCCCGCAACAGTCGAATTTCAAGGCCCGACGCGAGGTTATTAGCTATTTATCGCGACAATTGGTCCACATGCATTGCCTCCTTGCGATGCTGTCGCAGAGACTTAGTTTACGGCTAGCGACAATCTAGATTGGGCGAATTCGTTCCAACAGTCAGCCTTCTGGATGTCTCTAAACCTAGTTGTTGGGTCAGTTTGGGTCGCACTTCCTCCTCTGGGATGGTAGTTCCATCTTTTGTGCTACCTTCTTTGAGGATAAGCTCCCTCTCCCTTATTTCATGGAAACTCCTTCTCCTATAAAATCACTCACCATTGCTATGATCTGCTAGTTTCTTTGGTTGGACAGTGATGCTAGTGCTTTTGAGTTTGGTAGATAGCTTTGGTGTGAGTGTGACAAGTGTGGGATTGCTAATGGTTTGTAATAGGTTGTGGAGTGCCCTTAACTTTGTATTAAAGCCTGAGTGTGTGAAAGAGAGAGAGAGACATTGTCTATATAGGGGACCCATCCTTGAAAGTGAATGCTTGAAGGAACATACTGGCTGGACCCTCCGAGAAGGCTTGTGATGTCAAGACTTGGTTGTAAGCTTTGCTCTTGATTCATTATTAATACAATCAATGATGATTTCCTATGTCTTGTATGTAATTTACTTGATAGCTCATGATTTCTTGACTTTATGAGTAAATAGATCATTGTTGTTCTCGGTTACGTGCTCTGTTGTTTTCTTGTGGTGTTTCAGGTTGATTGTTCATTGAGGAGAAGAAACAGAAGCTGGAGCAGCGCAACGGAACTTCATCAACCACCGATTTGAGGTAGGCCTCCAACGATGACTATTTAAGGGAATCAATTGTTGTTTTGTCTTTGCTGTGACTAGACCCACTCTAGGGCTAGAGGGGTTGCCTCTTTCCGCAGAGGGAACACTTTCCTACTTCACAAGTTGGCGACTCCACTGGAGAGTTCTTTGTATGTTTCTCTCTTGTTTGCTTTCGTTTGGTTTTTCTCTTGGATTTTGGGGTTAAACGATCAGTTTTTGGATCACCTAGGTCAATCTAGGAAATCCCTTTGCTGTTTGGAAGAATGGTCTAGTCTGTGTTTGGGAGTTTTCATTCATTTTCCATTATTTTTAAGCTCGTCGTTGATAAAAGCTTAACAATCGCACCGACGTCGCCCTGTCTCTATTTTATAAACTTGTGCGTCGCTGAATCTTGTCGTACAGTCGCGATGATTCCTGAAATCGGCTCGTCGCAGAAGAGACGTGTACTCTCGCGACGATGTCGCTCTGTTGCTGCGTCTATTGGTTGATTGTCACTAGTTGTTGGTTTTATGCCCACGACGATTCTTGTAGAGTTGTTTTTTCAACTCTACCTCCTGAATCCACCAGTCTTGTTTATCCCCTGCTGTCTTTCTCTTGCCCATCAGTTTGTTTTAATTGCTTTTGGTTAAGGTACTGTCTCTTTGGTTTCATTGAGTGAATCTTGTGTTTTTTGGCTTTGTGACCTAGCTCTTTCAAGTTTTTGAATTATCTGGCCTGGTTGCTTGTCTGTCCAAGGTTCATCCGCAACCGTCTTGTTGATTTGCTTGAGGCTTTTTCATTGCTTGTTTCTTGCTGGTTGATGTTTAGTGTCAATTATTGAACCAATTTTTGATATTGATTCGATTTTTTCACTACCAGACATAGATTACAATTGTTTGGATCAATCAGTTCACGCTTGCTTGTTTGTCTCTTTAAATTCAAAACTATCAAAATCAAAAGATTGCATTCATTTAGTATACAAAAGTGAAAGTATGTTTTCATTTCAAGTTTTCATGTTTGAGAAATTGAAAAGCAAACTTTAAATCTATCATTAGTAGTATCGATGCACTATAGGATTGATGTGTTTATGCATTGTGTCTCTTAGTGCTTGCACTCGCTTGTCTTGGTTGGGAATGAACTCTCTACCTTTCTGTAAGTAGGTGTTTATCGAAATGAAAGATGCTTTACTCATTCTTGCTGCATCCTAGGGTTTTGATATGCATACTGTAAGGCCTGGAAATTGAAACCTAATTCAAGATCAACTCTAAAATGAACTGAATGAACTTAACAATGCATTGGAACATAACGCACATTATTTGGAGGTCTAGGCTAGAGATGTCCTCCGGCGTCGTCAAACCTAGTCACTATTGCTTTCACTTAAGGTTGGGTGATTCCTCCTTTTGTGACTCAATAGCTGCTAGTACAGACTTGCACTCCTAGTACCGTCGAGTATATGGGGAACACCCACCAGGTTATCATCCTATATCCTTAGGAAGCTGTGTCTGCCGCCTTGCAAACCGTAACGCACTGAACACAGCATTCGGGAAGATTGACTGTTGTACAGAAAGTCCTTGGTTTTCATATGATTGCCAAGGTGTATATGCAGTTTTACAGGTTGTTTGGTAAACCTTTTACCTAGTTCTCCAGAGTAGTCACTTTCGTTCCTTTTCGGACTCCTTAAAAGAAAAGGTCCATCTAAGCACTTGTCCTTTCAGGCTCATTAAACCTCGAAAGGGATAGTCACCTTTTCATCCTTTTCTCGACTCTTGAAACATAAAAAGGTCAAGTTTTGTTCCTGCGTCATAAAATTTACTGCCCATGAAATATTCCTGGTAACAGTTCGAGTTCTTGGTTGTGATAAGAGTGTTTTTCAGGCTTGTTCCCGATGGCAACATTCCCCGAGTCTAACGGCCAAGGTCTTCCCCCAAATGGGAATCCTGGTCCGTTTCCGCCTTTTGGAAATGTTGGTGCTCCGTACATGGCAACTTTGTCTTTGCCTGGGTTAACCATCGGTTTGCCCGTTTGGTTATTTTCAACCTCGGTGGTCCCGAGCGTCATGACTCCTGTTCCACCGTCTCCTTCGTCTGAAACACGACATGTTGATTCCAAAGTTGAGCCTATGCCTTCTTCCCCTCTTTCTACACCTTCCTCTCCTCCTTCGACTGGTGAAAGTTTCACATCTAGTAACCAGGAGTCTAAGAAGAAGAAGAAGAAGGTGAAGAAGAAGAAAAAGTCTGATACACGCGAGGCCACCTGTGCCGCTATTGCTTCGAGTACATCTCAGGTTGTACCACCCTCTGCTCCTCCGCGGAAGGTTAAGTTTCCTTGTAAATTGTGCAAGGGTGACCATCTTCTTCGTGATTGTCCTGGCATCCCTAGGATCTTAGAAGTATGGTCTCACAATCTGACTCGCCCCTCGTCGTCCTTTGAAGCTTATGACGACGCTACCTTATCAACTGGCAACGGTAAGAAGAAAAGGAAGATTCGATTCCCCTGTAGACTGTGTGAAGGCAACCATCCCCTTCACCTTTGTCCACTCATGGATAAAGCCTTTGTCGTTTTGGATAGTCTTACAGCTTCTTCACCTCAGCTCCCCGTTGGTTATCAGAAGCTCTCTTCAGACCCTCTCCCAGTTGACAAAGAGATTGAATTAGATTCTTCTCTTGTCCGCCCTCCTCTTTCCGAACCTGGCTGTGCTAAGCCCGTTCTCGACCAACCATTGGCCAGAGAGAGTGTCGACTTGGATTCACCACCTGTTGATCACTCTGTTCTGGAGGAGCATCATGATTATACTGCTCATGTTCTTCTCGTCTCGTCAGATTCTCCTAAGTCCGAGAACGACCCTCCTATCCCAGCTGATTCAGAGAGTCCTTCTTCGGTTCTGTTGAGCATGGGGGCAATCATACGATACCCCCACCAAGTAGTTCAGTCGTTTCCTTTGACTGGAGTCATTTGACTGCATTCCACCTTCCATCCTATGTGCCTTTCTAGATTACGGTACATGCCTATGATAAGGCAGTACCTGGCACTGTCTTGGATGAGGGTGCGTCGGTTAGCCTCATGCCTTTCACTACTTGGCAAGCTTTGGGCTCCCCACAGCTTGTGCCGGTCATGCAGAATCTGTTGGCGTTTGACGGAGGAACCAGTCAACCTTTAGGGATCCTCCCGAAGTTCCCTGTCACTTTGGGAGGCAAAACTGTCTCTATAGATGTAATGGTTGTCCTAGGTGCTTTGGATTTCAGTCTTCTCCTTGGTCGTGACTATATTTATGCCATGGGGGCCCTCGTCTCTTCACTTTTCCGTGTGGTTTGTTTTCCACACGACGGCAGAATGGTGACCATAGATCAATTATTGTTCTTTAGTCCCCCAGTGCCTCCTGTGCAACTGTCACCCCCTATCGGTTCTTATCCACAAGCAGTACCTTCCTTGCCACAAGTCAATTATGTGGCTACCCGTTCCGTCTCCACATCCGCTAATGCTCATGCAAATGGTCTCGTACGCCATATACTAGGGGCATTGGAACCCGATCTGTCCCTGGTGTCTCATGACAGGTGTTCCTCCCAGAACATGTTTCTTCCGTCCCGTGAAGCCCTCTTGGGAGCCATGTTCTCATATGGCCCATGCACAGGAGTCCGAGGGTAGTTTGTTCCCGTGTCAACCTCGTTAAAAAATGAAACAAGGAGTGGAGCACAGTTCCTTGTCATGTCAAGCTCGTTAAACAATGATACAAGGTATTCGAGGATGGTTTGCTCTTGTTTCAACCTTGTTAAACTTTGAAACACGTTGTTTGAGCATAGTTCCCCTCTCGTGTCAAGCTCGTTACAAAATGAAACCAAGTGTTCGAGGATGGTTTGGTCTTGTTTCAACCTCGTTAAAATTTTGAAACGAGTTGTTTGAGCATAGTTCTTCCCTTGTGTCAACATCGTTAAAACAAGGAAACAATTTCTCCCTATCGAGCCTTAATGGACCTCGCCTTTTCAAGCTTTCTTACATCCATCTTATTGAATGCAATAATGCTTCGGGGGCATGTGCCTCGATCGGATTATATGTCGGGGGCATGTTTATTTTATTCAAGCATAGTTCTCTATGGTTCAAGCTTGCGTAAAAATGAACCCTTGCGTTGTTGTACCTATTATGGCTTGGTGTGTAGGCATAATTGCCGCTTATTGTGTCTTTTTCCTTCTTGTACAGATCTCTGGTACACCTTACATTGGTTTCGCTAATGGTGCCTATCGTAGTACCCGGAACCTTTCCTCTGCGGTATGGGTGATCTACGATCCTCACGGTTAGTTAGTAGACCTTCAAGGTGTTTGTCTGGGTTGCACCAAGAACAATGTTGCTAAATATAGCGTTGTCATTGAATTATTGACCGAGGTTGTTAACCTCGATATTCGTGCATTGGTTGTGAATCTAGATTCTCAACTTGTTGTCCACCAACTTAACGGGCATTATTCCGTCAGAGATCATCGGATTTTAAGGTTGTATTTACGTGTTAAATTATTGGAAAGAAATTTTGATTTTATTACATATCAACACATTCCAAGAAGATTAAACACATTAACTGATGCATTAGCAAATCATGTATTAGACAGACATTTACACAACATGTAATCAAACATTGTATAGAAGCATTTAGACACAATAATAAACCATAGATAGCATGTATAAATATGTATATCGTGTGGCACACCGAGGCGCTCAAAAAATAAGTGTGTATGTCAAAAATAGAGTCTGTGTCCACCATACATCTGAGACACATGTCTCTCAAAAATAAGCAGAAAGTAAAGCCTAGGTGTCTACAGCGGTGGGTTCTGCTCTCTATAGCAGACCACTTGCCCGCGCAACTCGTCTCAAGAGCCTATGCACCCTAGGTGTCACTCCAACTGTATGTCTCTGATACTCTATTGGGACCTCCTCGATCCCCCTGTAGTCTGGGATCCCATCAGTCAAGCCCTCAAGGTTACGGGCTATCTCCTCCTCTGCATTGCCACCAGGGCAAACCAGGGCCAACTCTTTGTTGCCCTGCGGGTCCCTCCGTGCCTCAGGAGCCAGTCCTACGGGTCTCTCTGATCCCACATCTGCAAGTAACATAGAGACATCATTAAGACATATGCATGACAAAATCCAAAAAACATCATAAAAACAAAACACATAAATAGTGTGGTGTTTGATCAAGTGTTTTACCTCCCTCATCCCACTGCTCGCCAGCTGGAAGCAGCATGTTGGGGTCTCTGCGGAAATCCGTGCCTACATACAGCCAATCCTCGACGATGACCTTTTGACGGTCTAGCCACTCTCGGAACAGCACCCCCCATGATATTGGTCGACCGCCGCACCCTCGCGGCATAACATGTGCCCAGCGGGTGATGCAGGTCTCCCGTGGTCCGGGCATATACAGGTCCATATCCTGTAGCTGAAGGGACGGCACCCGCTCCAACATGAGCGGGATCAGAATGGATCCGTATCCAAACTATTTCGTCTCCCCTTGTCGGCACTTTGTAAGCTACCTCTTCATGTTAACAGCCACTGCTTCGGCCCAGTTATACATGGTCGGGTTGAGGCAATCGAGAGCCAGCCAAAGGTGAGTCTTTGTTGCCTCATGTTGTGCTTGACAGCCCGCTGCTTTGGTAACCATGAACAATACCGAGCGAAGAGTCAAATCCTCCACTGTCGGGATCTGTAGTTTCCCGCTGGTGGCTGATTTGCGTGCCCCTGGGCACACCCGTGCTATCAGCATATCTAGGGTCTCACCGGCAACCTGTGTACCCTCTAAGATTGGTCTCTCACCACGACGAGACAAACCAGTCAAAAAATATATGTCCATTGTGTCAAATTCAATATCTTTGCCATGGATGACGAACTTCCTGTCTGTCGAGTTCCATAAGCGGATCAGCAGCTCTAGCAAGTCAGGTTGTGCTCGAAGAAGTGGAGTGAAAAAAAATTTCAGCAATTCACACTCAAGTAGGGTTCTCTTGCACCCGGGATCATTAAATGCTTGTTCGTCTTTGTTATCGTGGGTTCTGTTAGTGTCGGTCTTGAGCCCTCCATCAGTGATCAATAGCTCTTTGCATATGCATAGTTAGGTGTCTCATTCAGTGTCAATTTTGCATCTCATTAGGCATGCCATAACTATGCATATGCAAAGAGCTATTGATCACTGATGGAGGGCTCAAGACTGCAAAAAGAATGGAGTCAAACGCATTAAAAGAGCTCATTTCAGGACAAAAAGACTCTAAACAGTGTTTAAAAGCAAAGCAAGTTCAAAACATTGGAAAGTGGGTTCTAAAGTTAATTTTTTTTTTAAGGTGACCCTATAAAAGCTGATTTCCCTCTAAATTCACTCTCATTGTGCATTTGAAAGTCAAAAATATGTGTTAGAGGCGGAAGGAGCAAATTCGGGCAAGTTTCTGCAAAGCACAAGTGTTAAAGGTGCGCGCGACCAGTCTGAGACCGTGCGCGACCATCTGGGTGCGCGCGACCAGTTACAGGCCAACGCGCAGTGTTAAATAACACAGGCGCGACCAGTTACAGGGGCGCGACCAGTCTGAGCCCGTGCGCGACCAGAACTTCTGTTTGCCCTAAAAACTCACTCAAACGCTGAAATCACCCTCAAATTCTCTCAAGTTATTAAGGTATGCCTCCTCCACGGGTTGTATGATGATGTTATGGTTTCAAAGGAAGGTAATAGTCACAATTTCATGAAAGAAATCAATAGAAGATAGGTTGAATGATGGCTGTTTTGCAAGCACTATGCATGGACAGTTTGTTTGTTTTTCAAGGCAATTTTTCCCTTATGTCCCTCCTTTCATTTTCCCATGTAAATTACATATGTTAACATGTCATATTTATTGATCTCATTTGCAAATTAATCATACCAACCCTACCCCTAAATCCTATCAAACCCTAGTCCCCTCTAATCATTTCAAACCCTACCTTTTCCCCATGTTATATGCTCAAAACCTAAACACTAGTATACACAGCAAATTATATATCAAATGCACAGCAAAAGAATGAACAGAAAACATTGTAAAAAACAAATAGAAAAGTGATGACAAGGCATACATTCAAGAAATGTAAAAAACAGTGAAAATTGCTACTTGCATAGCCTTAGAAAAAATAAAGAAAAATGTCATCTTGCTGTATAATGTCAAAGGCTACAAGCTGTATAAAATTCATGACAAAATTCATTAAAGGTATCAGCTGCATAGCTATCAAAAAAGACCAGTTTTTTTGTGATTAGGGTTTGCAGTAACATGGTATCTTTTTTTTTTCCCTCCTCAAAAACTCTGTTTTTTCCCTTACCTAATTCCCTATGTAAACCCTAATTCAATTGCTTGTCCCTTCAGTTAAACTCCTTGTGCAATTGAATATCCCTCCCTATGATCAAATCACACAGTGAAACCCTAATTACTCATGGCAAATGAAAAAATAAGGCTGCCTCTGTTTTAAATGAACTGTTGTTATATAAATTGGTTGGCAGCAGACTTTGTTGATGGGTTCCATTGTCCCCCTAAACCTAATCCCTAATATCCTCTATTTTCCCTCATTCCTATGATCACAACAACCCCTTCCCTTCCTCTTACAATCAGAAACCCTAAATCCCTGTTTCCCAAAGCATCAAATGGTCATTTTGAAATTATGAAAAACAGAGTATGCTCCTCAATGACATTCAAAACAAATTGAAATGAGCTGCCTGTTACTTGTACATAGATGATGCTGCCTTATCCCCCTATGCTTATGACATCCTCCCCTCCATCATGATGATTTTCATTGTCCTTTCCCTTGGTGATTAAAAATCACAGTTTCCCTAAATAAAGTATTGATTTGCAAATGATGAAAGATGGAATGACATGTTTAGCATTGTGTGATGATTTCCTTCAGAATTCCCTGCTTATATATATATTTGTCCCTTTCCTATACGTAAATTCCCTCCCCTAACATATCCCTCATGATGTTTCCCCTTGAAAACAGCATACTTCACAGCATTTTGCAGGCAGGGCAGCGGTCATCTTGACTTATTTATTCCACCTTGCTCAATAACACCATGTCAACTACTGAGACTAATGAGCAAGGTGATGACCGATCATCATCTACTGAGATTGAGACACAGCAGAGGCCTCGTAAGGGTGGCAAAGGTGGTCATCATAGTGGTTACATGTTTGCAAGGCTAAAATGAAAATTCTCCAAAGGAAGTTGTCTGAGGCCCGGAAGAGGAAGAAAAGGACAAACCCACTCCGCATCTTGGCTGAGGCATCCCTCACTCATCATGGTACTGATCAGCCTTGATCTAGCATCAAAATGTGAAAATTTTGAGAATTTTGGAGCATTTTGGAAATTTTTGGTAAAATTACAGGTTTTTCCCAAGAACTGGTCTCACCCCGGGTGAGACCAGTTTGAAGGGCTGCTCGGAATTTTGAAAACTTGGCATTTTTGGAAAGGGCATTCAAAAAGAAAAATTACCAATACTTGGGAGAAGCCTGATTTTGAGTTTTGAGCCTCCAAAAGCTCAAAATACACCTAAAAAATGACTTTCTGCCCACTTTTTGAGTTGCAGAAAGTGACCTTGGGAGAAATGGTTTTTGAGGGGTCAAATCAACACCAAATTCAGAAATTCCACTTGGGATGGAAAGTAGACAGGCCAAGCTTTCCAATGAGCCATCTTGCACCTGATTTGGACCAGTGGAACCCACTCAAAAACAGCTGTGAAGGGGCGCGACCAGAACTTCCAGATTTGCCAAAATTCACATTTTTGGTCAAAAAACACTGTTTTGACTATGGTTGACTATTTTTACTTGTAGATGAAGGATAAATGTAATATTTTCATGGCACTTTGGTAGTTTTTATCTTTCTTTACCCTTCTAGAAGCTTCCATGATGTAAAAAGTGAAAAATTAATGCATGGATGAGTTAGCTAAGTAATAGAGGCAAGTTGTTAGGCGGCCTATTTTCTAGTTCTTAGTTTAGAATTTGTTCAAACTGCTCCTAGAAAGCTGAGCTCGACCCCTAGAGGTGGGGAAAGGAGTTAGATGGTCTATATTATGCTCTCTCCTTCTCATTTTCATGGTTGGACTCTTGTGTAAGGAAGCTTTATTGTATATTGTGCATCTATTTCTGCAATTGAAGGCAAGGAAAGCCAGGGTTTTACAGACATCTTTGAGGATTCTTGTGGATCTGATTGTTGATGGTGTGTTCTCTACATGTTCTTGTAAGTTTGTTTATGTGTTTCACATCTCTCTTATGCTTCTAAATTGGACAGATGAAGTGGTAAAGTTTGAACTCATGTTTTGACATGCTCAGCTTTTTAGTTTGTTCAATTTTAATGTTTTCTACTGTCTAGAGAGGATTCGAATTGTGTGTTTGCCCTCTTTAGCTTCTCCTCTATCATCTCTGATCATCCATCTCAGATTAAGACATCAGCACTCATTCCTACCTTGCCCCTTAGATCCCCCTGTGAAAACTGTGCTCAATCCCCGCACCTTGAATTGCACTTCCACCAATTGCCACCAAAACCCCCACAAATCATCAAATCAAACCCCCTATCAATTTACTAGCCTAAAATCTTTATTTTTAATTGGTCAGCCTAATCATATTGAAAGATCTATCGAATCTGACCCGAGAGAGCCTTCTCATACCTCGTAGGGCTAGCTACGAGGTGAAATGGTTTGATGTAGCCTTGAGAGTTTGTCTATCTCAGCCTAGGTGAATTCCAAGCGCTAACATATTGGCGACCATACTGGGGAGAACATATTAATCGTTTGCTCATTGTCGTGTTATTTCATAAGTCTTAGACGGAGCCTGAAGTTACGCCAGAAGCCTTCGAAAACGCTCTTGTTTTACATCAGCGCAAGTAGATAAACGCTGCTTCAGTCTATCTCCGTGGGATTTGTGAACATAGCGCTTCATTGACACTTTACCCCAGTACATGTATCAAGTTCAGATCTGATTGTTGATAGTGGACAACGATCAGACACTTGAAAGGCTGAAATCATTCACTGGCGACTCCTTTCACTGAAGAATCCAGCAATCAGTGCTTCATGGTGACTTCACTGCAGATAGATCAGTGGCTTTGAGATTTTCAAGATGGATCAGATTGCAAGAAGATATGCTCCCTTGAGCCGAGATCACATTCCAGGTTTTCCGAATAAAATTCCAAAGGTAGATTGGTCAAGGAATTTGCCTATATTTAATGATGATGGTAAGAAGGATGCTGCTTTACATTTGATTAGATTTCATATGCATGTTCGCAAGTTAAAGATCAATTTTCCTGAGGACTGTCTGATGAAAATGTTTATGGCTACTCTGGAAGATGAAGCCCGATTCTGGTATGAAAGTTTGCCATCTGCTTCAATTTATTGTTTAAGGGATTTTCATACCGTGTTCTTTGAAAAGTATAAAGAATCATATCCATCTTTGATTTTCGTTCAGAACTGTTGTAGCCATGTACATAATTTTATTGAAAGCCTTGAGAAGTATTATGAAGATGATAATTTTATGGATGTTGAGATCATGGAGGCTTTGTATGAGAATCCATTTCAGCAACATGAAGAGAACCTAGAGGATTCCCATAGAGACGATCATGAAAATTTGCAGCAAGACCAAGATCTTAGTATGGTGGAAAATGAAAAAATTTCGCCTCTTGACAATCAACAGAAATTGCATGAAATGGATCAGCAGTATGAGGATAATCTGTATACTCCTTCACTTGAAATCAATGAAGACAATCACTGTTTGAGCAGAAGAAAACAAAAGGCATTATCTCCTTTGTCCGAAGAGGAGATAGATCAGCTCTTGAGAGGTCTTGCTCCAGCTCAAGTTAATGCAGATTTGCAGTGCACACATGGTCAAGAAGATGATGGTGGACCTTCTTCCTCTTCTGAAAAGGATGACAGTCTTGTAAGCAGCTTTATAGATCAGCAGGTTGAAATTTGTTATATGGCTGAAGATGGTGAAAGAGAAGAGCTCATTTTAGATCTGCCCACAGAAGAAGACAGCATGCAAAGCCTGCATGAGGAGGTAATTCAGTCAGTTCATGAAAAGCAAGATGACATCTTCATTCAAGTAAGTGAAACAGTTCCTTTGGATGAATTTGTGGTAGATGATAGAAATGTCATTTGTGCACTTCAAGAATCAGCTGAAGTTTCTTTCCTTATGATTGAAGGATGTAATAAGGAACTAGATAATTTGGTTGTGATATCATATGAAGATGACCTACAACACATTCACACCATAGAAGATCATAGCATTCAGGATTTCCATTCAGATTCTTCATATGTCTCATGTGTTGAAATGTTATTCCAAGAAGAGATCTGCTCATCCATTTGTTCGGAGTTTTTTGAAGCCCATGAGCATACTTTCACCGTAGCACATGAGGAAAGCAGATCAGAATTTGAAACAAAAGACACCTTGTTCTTTCAGCAGGAGGTGGCAGTGGCAAATCTTTATGTTTTTCACGATCCTCTAGCAAGTTTGTTGCAGCCAGCAGTGATAGTGTTTATTGCAGTGTTCAGTGATGAAGGAGATCATGGTCAGCTATGTCTTTGGATGCCCAGTGATAGGTTTGTATTGTTGATCATGAGATCTCATAGAAAGAATCAGTCAAGAAGCCATCTTCTTGATTGGTTGCATTGGCATTATGATATAGTTTGATGTATATTGTCTTGTAAGAAACACAGGTGGTTGTCATCATGATTTCAAATCTTGATGGACTGCTGCCCTTCAAAAAGCTTTGTAAAGTCTTGTTTTGTCATGAGTCATTTGTGTTTGGTCTGTTGAGTGAGTTTTTCAAGTTCTTTCAGTTTGCCATCGAGTCGGTTTCAGTTAGTTTTCAGTCAAGTTTTCATTCAATAAATGAGTCAAAGTCTTGTGTTGTTTGCCGAAATAATGACTCCATCGCCCAATGGTTGCAAGCACTGGTCTGCTCTCCCAGAGGTCTGAGGTTCTTGGCACCTCCAAGGAGCTACCATCCCCATTGGAGCCAATGTTAGTGTCGGTCTTGAGCCCTCCATCAGTGATCAATTAGCTCTTTGCATATGCATAGTTAGGTGTCTCATTCAGTGTCAATTTTGCATCTCATTAGGCATGCCATAACACTGAATGGAGGAGCCGGTCTTTGTTCCCTTCTCAGGCTTCGCTGGATCAGGTCATACAACAATGTAATTGAGTCAGGCTTGTTCTTGTTTTTGTCTTGAGGTCCCATGGTCTTAGGTCTAGGGTTTTGAGTCAAAATCATTTCAAGGTCATGAGTCATGGTCAGTAGGTGCCCAGCAAGCCAGAAGGAGTCTTGTACATACGTTTCATTATCATTTTCTTCAGCTATAGCTCATTTTATGCCTTAGGTTTAAAAACCCTGTTTTTAAGTCCAAGGCCATGTGGAAATTTGAAAAAATAAAGAAATTCTCAAAAATTTGTAAAAGTGCCGGCAATAACCCTGGTTCCTTCGCTACAGTTCATCAGGCGGTCAAACTGCAAAAAGAATGGAGTCAAACGCATTAAAAGAGCTCATTTCAGGACAAAAAGACTCTAAACAGTGTTTAAAAGCAAAGCAAGTTCAAAACATTGGAAAGTGGGTTCTAAAGTTAATTTTTTTTTTAAGGTGACCCTATAAAAGCTGATTTCCCTCTAAATTCACTCTCATTGTGCATTTGAAAGTCAAAAATATGTGTTAGAGGCGGAAGGAGCAAATTCGGGCAAGTTTCTGCAAAGCACAAGTGTTAAAGGTGCGCGCGACCAGTCTGAGACCGTGCGCGACCATCTGGGTGTGCGCGACCAGTTACAGGCCAACGCGCAGTGTTAAATAACACAGGCGCGACCAGTTACAGGGGCGGGACCAGTCTGAGCCCGTGCGCGACCAGAACTTCTGTTTGCCCTAAAAACTCACTCAAACGCTGAAATCACCCTCAAATTCTCTCAAGTTATTAAGGTATGCCTCCTCCACGGGTTGTATGATGATGTTATGGTTTCAAAGGAAGGTAATAGTCACAATTTCATGAAAGAAATCAATAGAAGATAGGTTGAATGATCGCTGTTTTGCAAGCACTATGCATGGACAGTTTGTTTGTTTTTCAAGGCAATTTTTCCCTTATGTCCCTCCTTTCATTTTCCCATGTAAATTACATATGTTAACATGTCATATTTATTGATCTCATTTGCAAATTAATCATACCAACCCTACCCCTAAATCCTATCAAACCCTAGTCCCCTCTAATCATTTCAAACCCTACCTTTTCCCCATGTTATATGCTCAAAACCTAAACACTAGTATACACAGCAAATTATATATCAAATGCACAGCAAAAGAATGAACAGAAAACATTGTAAAAAACAAATAGAAAAGTGATGACAAGGCATACATTCAAGAAATGTAAAAAACAGTGAAAATTGCTGCTTGCATAGCCTTAGAAAAAATAAAGAAAAATGTCATCTTGCTGTATAATGTCAAAGGCTACAAGCTGTATAAAATTCATGACAAAATTCATTAAAGGTATCAGCTGCATAGCTATCAAAAAAGACCAGTTTTGCTGTGATTAGGGTTTGCAGTAACATGGTATCTTTTTTTTTTCCCTCCTCAAAAACTCTGTTTTTTCCCTTACCTAATTCCCTATGTAAACCCTAATTCAATTGCTTGTCCCTTCAGTTAAACTCCTTGTGCAATTGAATATCCCTCCCTATGATCAAATCACACAGTGAAACCCTAATTACTCATGGCAAATGAAAAAATAAGGCTGCCTCTGTTTTAAACGAACTGCTGTTATATAAATTGATTGGCAGCAGACTTTGTTGATGGGTTCCATTGTCCCCCTAAACCTAATCCCTAATATCCTCTATTTTCCCTCATTCCTATGATCACAACAACCCCTTCCCTTCCTCTTACAATCAGAAACCCTAAATCCCTGTTTCCCAAAGCATCAAATGGTCATTTTGAAATTATGAAAAACAGAGTATGCTCCTCAATGACATTCAAAACAAATTGAAATGAGCTGCCTGTTACTTGTACATAGATGATGCTGCCTTATCCCCCTATGCTTATGACATCCTCCCCTCCATCATGATGATTTTCATTGTCCTTTCCCTTGGTGATTAAAAATCACAGTTTCCCTAAATAAAGTATTGATTTGCAAATGATGAAAGATGGAATGACATGTTTAGCATTGTGTGATGATTTCCTTCAGAATTCCCTGCTTATATATATATTTGTCCCTTTCCTATACGTAAATTCCCTCCCCTAACATATCCCTCATGATGTTTCCCCTTGAAAACAGCATACTTCACAGCATTTTGCAGGCAGGGCAGCGGTCATCTTGACTTATTTATTCCACCTTGCTCAATAACACCATGTCAACTACTGAGACTAATGAGCAAGGTGATGACCGATCATCATCTACTGAGATTGAGACACAGCAGAGGCCTCGTAAGGGTGGCAAAGGTGGTCATCATAGTGGTTACATGTTTGCAAGGCTAAAATGAAAATTCTCCAAAGGAAGCTGTCTGAGGCCCGGAAGAGGAAGAAAAGGACAAACCCACTCCGCATCTTGGCTGAGGCATCCCTCACTCATCATGGTACTGATCAGCCTTGATCTAGCATCAAAATGTGAAAATTTTGAGAATTTTGGAGCATTTTGGAAATTTTTGGTAAAATTACAGGTTTTTCCCAAGAACTGGTCTCACCCCGGGTGAGACCAGTTTGAAGGGCTGCTCGGAATTTTGAAAACTTGGCATTTTTGGAAAGGGCATTCAAAAAGAAAAATTACCAATACTTGGGAGAAGCCTGATTTTGAGTTTTGAGCCTCCAAAAGCTCAAAATACACCTAAAAAATGACTTTCTGCCCACTTTTTGAGTTGCAGAAAGTGACCTTGGGAGAAATGGTTTTTGAGGGGTCAAATCAACACCAAATTCAGAAATTCCACTTGGGATGGAAAGTAGACAGGCCAAGCTTTCCAATGAGCCATCTTGCACCTGATTTGGACCAGTGGAACCCACTCAAAAACAGCTATGAAGGGGCGCGACCAGAACTTCCAGATTTGCCAAAATTCACATTTTTGGTCAAAAAACACTGTTTTGACTATGGTTGACTATTTTTACTTGTAGATGAAGGATAAATGTAATATTTTCATGGCACTTTGGTAGTTTTTATCTTTCTTTACCCTTCTAGAAGCTTCCATGATGTAAAAAGTGAAAAATTAATGCATGGATGAGTTAGCTAAGTAATAGAGGCAAGTTGTTAGGCTGCCTATTTTCTAGTTCTTAGTTTAGAATTTGTTCAAACTGCTCCTAGAAAGCTGAGCTCGACCCCTAGAGGTGGGGAAAGGAGTTAGATGGTCTATATTATGCTCTCTCCTTCTCATTTTCATGGTTGGACTCTTGTGTAAGGAAGCTTTATTGTATATTGTGCATCTATTTCTGCAATTGAAGGCAAGGAAAGCCAGGGTTTTACAGACATCTTTGAGGATTCTTGTGGATCTGATTGTTGATGGTGTGTTCTCTACATGTTCTTGTAAGTTTGTTTATGTGTTTCACATCTCTCTTATGCTTCTAAATTGGACAGATGAAGTGGTAAAGTTTGAACTCATGTTTTGACATGCTCAGCTTTTTAGTTTGTTCAATTTTAATGTTTTCTACTGTCTAGAGAGGATTCGAATTGTGTGTTTGCCCTCTTTAGCTTCTCCTCTATCATCTCTGATCATCCATCTCAGATTAAGACATCAGCACTCATTCCTACCTTGCCCCTTAGATCCCCCTGTGAAAACTGTGCTCAATCCCCGCACCTTGAATTGCACTTCCACCAATTGCCACCAAAACCCCCACAAATCATCAAATCAAACCCCCTATCAATTTACTAGCCTAAAATCTTTATTTTTAATTGGTCAGCCTAATCATATTGAAAGATCTATCGAATCTGACCCGAGAGAGCCTTCTCATACCTCGTAGGGCTAGCTACGAGGTGAAATGGTTTGATGTAGCCTTGAGAGTTTGTCTATCTCAGCCTAGGTGAATTCCAAGCGCTAACAGGTTCTTTCCTGCCACACAAATGCCATTTTTCCCTGCATTGAAGGAAAAAATGATTAGAGCTTTTCTCATAAGCTTAAATACACAAATTATAAAAATTTTAAACTTTACGGCGTTGCCGCGGCTGTTTTTCAAACAGCAACGACGGCTCGAGGTCAGACGTTCATTTTTTCCGCGATCGTCGCGAGAGTACATCTATCTCTAGCGACGATCCCGATGGTGGAACGTGTTAACATGCTCGGTCGTCGCTAACCCAAGCGGATCTTCCGCGACGACAGAGAGGCAGATTTGGAACTAAAAATCCACCAAAAACCACCTATCCAACATCAAATTGAATGAAAAAACCATTGAAATGCAGCGCAAAAGGGGGATTACTTACTTGGTAGGAGTCTCGGGCAAGATGGTTGATCGTTGGTGCCGGAATCGAGCTCGGAACTTCACTCAGGTTTGCACACAAAATCACCAAAGGTAAAAAAACTCACAAGGTAAATGTAAAAATGAATTACCATACCCCCTTTTATAGTGTTTTTTCCCAAAAAAATTAAAATTGTGCACTATAGGGTTTAGGGTTTCCCCATTTACTTTGAGTTTTGTTTAGGGTTTTGAGTTTTTTAACCTAATTTCCACATATATAATGTATTTGTATCGAATGGATCTTATGATGTGGTGTTTTTGTGCAGAAACAGGGATGGCAGGTACATGTCATGATCTGTATACACTTGGTCTATATTTTTCAAAAGTCCTCTTTAAGCTCTTTTCCGACTCAAAAGACGAAAAGATTGCCGAGTTTTCCCTTTTAACTCGTTAAACAGAATAAAAGGCGGTCCACTTTGAGCTCTTTTCTGACTGTATAAACATGAAAAGATCGTCGGACTTTTGTCGTTTCGGGTTCGATACTGGTTACGAAACAACGTGTCTTCGATCGCTTTTTTACTTTTTCGGATCGGGGCCACTAATTACGAAAAGTACTCCTTGATCGTAATGGTCAAGCAGTTCTCTCGAGTATTATTTTATACTTTTTCAAGCTCGAGAGACACAAATTTACGAAAAAGAACCAGACACAAATTTACGAAAAAGGACCCCCCTTGGAGTTTTCTTTTCCGTGTCTTTTTCAAAAACTCTAAACATGAAAAAGACTCCGACTTTTCCCTGTGTTGGGCTCGTTAAACCCTGACGACATTAGACTCGTCGCCATGACGAGACTCGAGCTTCTCCTCCCTAGGGCTCGTTAAATTGTTACTAGGTTGGATTCGTCTGAAGGTCGAACTTATATTACAAGCATATGCTATCCCTTTCAAGCTTGTTTTCAAAAATAATTGGGGTACTCGCCAGCAATGGTGGGGGGAAATTTGGAAAGTCATCATTGGTTACCTGCGGCAACTAGTCACTCTTGAACATCGACACTTTTGCTTCTTGTTGGGTTGGAATATCCACACATTTTCATTTGGCCTTCCGGGGTTTTGGGTTGCCATTTTGCCTCATTCCATCTGATCCATGTTATCTCCATCAAGCCTCCGATCCCTTGGTACCAAAATACTGCCACATTCCAGAGTCGTGTCGCCGATATATTTAAGAGTATAATCCTTCTGCAGTTCACACCCTTACCTCCTCCTCTAATACTCTGAGTCACCATCTACCACTTGTTCCTTATCTCGTGTCGTTGATGGGGGAAACATTATGGCCCTCCTGCGACAGATCGTCTCCTGTCGACGCCAGCTCATTATCTAGGAGATTGGTCTAGAGATCCCCTTCGGTACCTTGGAGCTTGCATGCCTCAATGGCAAGTTCTTCGCGCCTGACGATAAACTTTTATCATTGGTCTTCGATTGGGTGATTCCACGAGTGTTCGACTTCAGCTCATTTTTCACACTTAGTGGATTGTACTGGACAGTACCTTGAGAGCCATTGGCATTATTGGTGGTTTCTCTCGCGCTTGTTAACGGTTTCCATCATTGACCGGTAATCAAGCGATTTTCTATCATGCTCGACCTCAGCACATTTGTTCGCATGCTAGAATTTGTACTATGATCGGTTGGTTTTCAAGACCCCGAACTAAGGTTACATATATTCGAGTTGCATGGATTGGTTTGTGATTTCATACATGACCCTTTGATGGATGGCTGCGACCATACCTGAGTCTTCATGGATGTCTGCGACCATACCTTTATCATTATCATGGTCTTGTCAACTGGGTGGTTGCGTCCATACCACAAACCAAGTTTCATATGTCTTTTGGATGGCTGCGCCCATGCCTAGACTACATGTATTTCACTATTAAAGACATCAGTTGTACTTGCGTCTGCAAGTTCTTCAAGGTGGTATTCCAGTTCAAACAGTTTCATAAAGCATTTCACCCCTCCCACTCTCTCGAACTTCATACTTTAGGGGGCATCTGTTACACAGTAATTTGTCACTGTCCTCATCTCAATCTCTCTGTTGTGTCATGTGTCAAATAAACATGTTCATATCTTCCCACTGATGTAAGAAGATTAAGCAAATGCTCTCCAATGCTGCAAGTTGACCCTCATTCCCTAAGTTTTTGCCTCGTCGCAAGTAAGCCCTTAATATACGCGACGGTCCCCTGTCCTAAACGACGACCCCGTCGCAGGTGTACACCTGTTTCCCGCAATAATCGAATTTCAAGGCCCGGCGCAGGGCTATTAGCTATTTATCATGACGATTGGTCCACATGCATTGCCTCCTTGCAATGTCGTCGCGGAGACTTAGTTTACGGCTAGCGACGATCCAGATTGGGCGAATTCGTTCCAATAGTCAGCCTTCTAGATCTCTCTAGCCCTAGTTGTTCAGTCAGTTTGGGTCGCCCTTCCTCCTCTGGGATGGTAGTTCCGTCTTTTGTGCTACCTTCTTTGAGGATAAGCTCCCTCTCCCTCATTTCATGAAGACTCCTTCTCCTATAAAATCACTCACCATTGCTATGATCTGCTAGTTCCTTTGGTTGGATAGTGCTGCCAGTGCTTTTGAGTTTGGTAGATAGCTTTGGTGTGAGTGTGACAAGTGTGGGATTGCTAATGGTTTGTAAGAGGTTGTGGAGTGCCCTTAACTTTGTATTAAAGCTTGTGAGTGAGAGAGAGAGAGAGAGAGATATTGTCTATTTGGGAGACCCATCCTTGAGAGTGAATGCTTGAAGGAACATACTGGCTGGACCCTCCGAGAAGACTTGCGATGTCAAGACTTGGTTGTAAGCTTTGCTCTTGATTCATTATTAATACAATCAATGATGATTTCCTATGTCTTGTATGTAATTTACCTAATAGCTCATGATTTCTTGACTTTATGAGTAAATAGATCATTGTTGTTCTCGGTTACGTGCTTTGTTGTTTTCTTGTGGTGTTTGAGGTTGATTGCTCATTGAGGAGAAGAAACGAAAGCTGGAGCAGCGCAACGGAACTTCATCAATCACCGATTTGAGGTAGGCCTCCAACGATGACTATTTAAGGGAATCAATTGTTGTTTTGTCTTTGCTGTGACTAGACCCACTCTAGGGCTAGAGGGGTTGCCTCTATCTGCAAAGGGAACACTTTCCTACTTCACAGAATTGCTATAGTTTGGTAATCATGCTTGTTTCTTCTTTCACGCCCAGCGATGTGAGGATCTGCACATCAATATTTGTGTGGAAATTATTGGCTAGCCCCACAAACTAGAGTATTAATTATCAAGCACTCAACTTCTTTCTATTGGCTCATATTCACCTTTGTGGCTCGATTTCCCAAAAAATCTTCAATCTATCATAAGAAATGGTTAAGACCGTATAAGAATATCAAACAACTGATAAGCTTGAATACCTCAATACTTCTCAGGAAATTCGTTCTCCATTGAAGCACTACGGTGAAATTTGAGTGACTTCACTCTCAGACTAGGGGGTATTGTCGCAACACCGAAGTCTGTTATGGCAGCGAGGGCTCCAAAGCCCTCAACTTCCTCTTCCAAATCTCTCCAAGAGCTCTCTCTTCAAACTCACACAATGCACAAATGCAGGGAGCCTCCTCAGTTCCCTTGTTTAATGAGTTTGGGATGGCCTTTTCATCTTCACATTCTCTTTTGTATTTTCCTCTTCACCTTCCTTTTTGTTTTTCTCTCTGTATTATATTTTTTTCTTTTTAATAAATTCACTTTATGATACTTCCATGTTATAAAGTTAAAGTGACCCCCCCTACTTGCCTAGCAAATATCGTCATTTTCCCTTCTCTAATAAAGTCTTCTTAGGCAGCTTTAAGTCCCCTTATCAATTATTTCCCCGTTTTAGCCTACGGGAACCTTTCTAGGCTATCGGGCTCTGTCCTAAGCTTCCTATGGGGACGGGGACATTACAGCCTCCAAGAGCACCCTCCAATTGTATGCATGAAGAAAATAATAAAATACTCCCCCAAGAATAGCACTCCTCAATCACCTCCTCAAAATAGCAAATGTGGTCCATAAGGTGCATGAACAAGTGTGCAAATCCTTCACACAAGGGGATTTCATGATGGTTTGCTCCAACCAATAAATGTACAAGAGTGGAGCACTTTAGGGTTTTGACCATGTAAAACCCCCATCAAATAATAAAATAATGCCCTCAAAGTACCACACCCTCAACAAATGTGCAACCACCACCTCAAAATAGCATGTGTTGTGTTCAAACTTCAAAGTAACCTCCATTATGTGAAATGCCTAGGGTTCTAAGTCTTGACCATGTCAAACCCTCAAAATAGGAAGAAGCCTTCTTTAAAGTGGATGAATGAGGGTTTGACCAAGTAAATCCTTTAAAGTGGCATGTCACATCAAATATTGTGCACATGTGAGAATAAATGCTTCATACATAGAAGAAAGGCAAAAAGTTACAATAGTTTGACCACATGTCAAAGAGAACAACTAAGGCAAAGGCACCTTCATAACTAACTCCATAACATATCTCCCAATGTGAAACAACCCTCCAACGATGTGTACGGAAGCATTGAACAATATAATAATCATCCACAAATAACTCCACATAGGCATGCAAGGAAGGATTGAACAATATAATAATCATCCACAAATAACTCCACGTAGGCGCGCCCTAGAGAAGTGTGTCAACCTCCAACAAACACTAAAATAGTGCTCCACCATGCCATGGATCCTAGTGCATCCCAACAAACTCCAAGACCAAGGGGATGGCCCCTTCACTCAAGCAAATAATAAAATATGTGATTTACGTCAACATGTGTGCCAAAGAAAGGGTGCACTCCATCAAAGTGTTGTATCATGCAATATAAAGTTGTTCCTCCTAGCAAAGACCCCCATGATACCAAAATAATAATACAATATTAAGCTCAACCTAGGATTGAACCTAGCATGCACCACCACTAAGGATACTTATATCATTGAACACACATCCACCCTAGGTGATGTCTAATATTACCATGTTATATCACCTAGGACAATTGTTAAAATTGGCAACTAGGGCCAAACTCCATGTGGGTCATCTTATTTATGGCAGCTGATATTTTTCCTTGATTCCTCTCATCAAGAGGTGTAGTATTGATTTAACGATCATCCAATTCCGACAAGTATTTATGGAGATATGAATTTATTTGTATTTACTTGACAAATTGTCAAGGTCGGCCAGCAGCTAAATGTGTGGCACACATGCCCAGCATATCATATAAATACAAGTGAGGTTGAGTAATTATTCATCATCTCATCTCACACATTCTTCTCTCTCCTTAGCATCAGGTTTATAAACAAGGAAGAGAAGGTCACACGTGGGAAGAAGGAGGACGTTGAAAGGCAAAGGAGGAGGACGCAGAAAGACGCAGTTTGGAGGATGCGGAAGCTGCAGGTCGTCTCCTTGACCAACGTTGACCAGCATGGGCAATTCAGCCTGCGGTTTTGGTGTGGCTACCTCTCCTCAGTAAGCCACAAATTCTGGCACAAAAACCGAGACATTCTGACCTCTAGTTTGACCAAGGTTGACTGTCGTAGTTTGGGGCAGCAAGCATATTATAGTTGACTTTTGTTTTACTGTGTTTTTGGGGCTGTTTGGGGACTGCTTCTTGTTGTTGTTGAAGGACTAGATGACTGAGAAATTGAGGAAACATATTGAAGGTCAATTTCACCATGTTTGACCAGATTTGACTTTGTTTGTTAGGGTTTACTACTACTATCATAAAATTACAGATTTATGAATTTGTACTATTTCTCTCTGTTGAACTATTGAAGATTAAAGAAAATTTGATCAAAGGGTTTCCCCACATTGGGGTATGTCCCTGGCTAGCCATCACATCTAGAGTCTCTTGTCTTGGCTTGTTTTCTGTCGATCTATTAATGTTCTATCTGCACTTTACTTTATGTTTACGTGATTGCTCAACAGTGGGTAATAAGAAGAATTGAAGTAAACTGCTCTAAGCATAGAACATACCATAAATTAACATGGTATCAAAGTTGAGGTGAAGACAAAGCCCAAGCAAGAGCAATCACCAAACGTTGTTGAAGCAATCTCAAAGACTTCATGGGGTCCTCATCACACTTCACCGTTGAAGAAAAGCTCCGTGAGAATTCTGACTATCACGGATGGAAGACGTCTCTCGATCTGAGATTAGAAGTGTTGGAAGTGTTGGACCATGTGAGAGGCAGAATCGTTGAGCCTCCATCAAATGCATCTGGTGCTGCTAGGAACAAGTGGACCAGGGGAGAATTCAAAGCAAAGAAGATCATCCGAGACTCTATCGACAAGCACCTGGTGGCCTATGTTTCCGAGCTAACCACCTCCAAGGAAATCTACGATAGACTGGTAAGTTTATTTAAAGTTGATGATGCAAAACAAGTTTTGTTCCTAAGAATAAGCTAAAGGAAATGAAGAAGGGCAAAGATGAAAGTATGCAAGCATACATCTTAAGGATCACTGAGATCAAGAATGATCTCCTATCAATTGGGGAAGTCATTCCTGACAAGGAACTGACCATCACTACTCTCGGAGGGCTCCCATCTGAATGGTATATATTTAGAACCACTCTTCTCAACAATAATGTAATTCCTAGATTTCAGCAACTGATGGTGAGATGCATTCAAGAAGAAACAAGCATGGAAGAGCAAGAAATGCCTGCACTTACAGGCAATCCCACTGCATTCTCCTCTCATGCTAAAAGGAGAAATAATTCCGAGGCAAAATCTAAAGGAAAGGCCAGACCAAAGGGTAGAAGAAAAGGAAGATGTTACAATTGCAACAAAATGGCCCACTATGCAAGGGAGTGCCCTAATAAAAAGGAGTCACATCATGACGATGATCAAAATCAATCCTGAGGCAATCAAGGGAATGGCAAGTTCAATGGCAAAGGAAAGAGGAATGTCGGAAATCAAAGAAGTGCTGAACCCTCCAAGAAGGCAAGAAACTCCAAGTACAAATCTAATGTTGTTAACAATAAGCAAGATGAATATTATCTACCAGCAGTGCTCTCTACTACTGCTCCCCTAGACTCGTTGGGAAATTGGCTTATTGATAGTGGTGCCTCAAGGCACTTCACTAGTTACAAAGAATCTCTCTCTAATCTGATAGAGAAGGAGACCAACCTAGAAATTGTTCTTGGGGACAACTCCAAATATCTCGTGAAAGGCGAAAGGAATGTCACTCTTCAATTGAATTAGGGTAATACAATTCATTTGCAAGAAGTCCTATATGTACCTGATCTCAAAAAGAACCCAGTGTCCATTTCGACAATGGAAGACAAAGGCTACAAGGCGGCCTTCATCGATGGCAAGGTACGTGTATGGAAAAAGAATTTTAAAAATGCTTTCACTCTTGGGTTGCGAGTTGATTTATTATATCAGGTTGGAGCAAGTCCACTGGGTGTCATGTCTTGTGACACATCTCTTCAGTCCAAACTATGACATCGGAGGTTTGCTCACCTTCATTATAAAGCTCTACCTGATGTGAGACAAATGGTGTCAGGGATGTCAGAGTTCAAAGTAGAACATGAAGGTGTATGTCCAGGATGTACCGAAGGAAAGCTCAAAAGGGGCCCATTCCCCTCAAGCCATAACAAGACCTCTGATATATTACAATTGGCTCACTCAGACATATATGGGATGATGCCTGTGAACTCCTTGGGAGGATATTTATATTACCTCACTTTTACAGATGATTATTCTCGCAAGACTTGGATATACTTCTTGAAAAAGAAGGATGAAGTGTTCTCCTGGTTTCGTCACTTCAAAGCCTTGATCGAGAATCAAATCAAAAAGAAGATAAAGATCTTAAGGACTGATAATGGGACTGAGTATGAATCCAATGAGTTCCATGACTTTTGCAAAGAGGCTGGAATTAAGAGGGAAACTACAACACCATATACTCCTGAGCAGAATGGTGTGGCAAAAAGGAAGAATCATACGATTGTGGAAGCTATGTGTGCTATGCTCCATATCAAAGGCTTCCAAAGCTGCGAATACCGTCGTATTTGTTCAAAACCGATGCCCTCATCAAGCATTGGGTTCCAAGACTCCCGAAGAGATGTTCACTAGTAAGAAACCTGATGTATCTCATTTTAGAATTTTTGGAAGTCCTGTATATTTTCATGTGTCGAAAGAGAAAAGGAATAAATTGGGTGCATCTGGAAAGAAAGGAATCTTTGTGGGCTATAGCGAAAATTCTAAGGGCTATAGAATCTATGTGGCTAGTCAAAGGGAAGTCGAGATTAGCCATGATGTCACCTTTGACGAAGATATGGCTCTTAGCAAAGTTGACAATTTTCCTACTCTAAGGGAATCTAAAGAAGCTGACACCAGGAAACCAAAGAAAAAGGAAGATGAGACGATGCCCGATGTGGAAGAACCTATGGATCCTATTGATTCCCCTCCGCAAGATCCTTCTTCTTCTAGGAAGAGGCCTTCATGGCTTAGGGGGACACTCGATGATGCCGAAGCACACATTGCACCCAAAGGGACTTTCCGAGAAAGTAAGAAGCCGGCTAGGTATCAGGGATACTTTACCATTATGAGCACGATCATCCAAAATGAGCCTTCATCATTTGCAGAACTTGTCAAGAATCAAGTATGGAAGGATGCTATGACTGAGGAATATGAGTCCATCATGAAAAACGATGTCTGGGATGTGGTCCCCAGACCCCAGGACAAAGCAGTTGTCACTTCGAAATGGCTTTACAAGATAAAGCATGGAGCTGATGGAAGCGCTGAAAAGTACAAGGCTTGTTTTGTCACTAGTGGCTTCTCTCAGAAGGAAGGCATAAACTATGACGAGATATATGCACCTGTTTCCTGATACACCACCATCCACTCGATCATAGCCCTTGTTGCTTCGCAAGGATGGAGCCTACATTAGATGGATGTCAAGACTGCATTCTTGCATGGTTCGATCAAAGAGAAAGTCTATGTGGAACAACTCGAAGGATTTGAGATTCATGATCGGGAATCTCATGTGTGCAGGTTGAAGAAAGCCCTCTATGGGCTGAAGCAAGCACCCCGAGCGTGGTATGAGAGGATCGATAGCTACTTGATGAGGCTGGAATTCACTAGGAGTGAAACCGGCCCTAACCTTTACTTTAAGGTTGAAGATGACAAACCTCTCATACTGGTGTTGTACGTTGACGACCTCTTTCTAACAAGTGTAGACCCTCTCATTCACAAATGTAAGAGGGAGTTGGCTTCCGAGTTTGCAATGAAGGACCTAGGGCTGATGCACTATTTTCTAGGACTGGAAGTCTGGCAGAAGCCAAGTGAGATTTTCCTATCTCAAGGAAAATATGTGGTGAAGATACTGGAGAGATTCGATATGGTGGACTGCAAGCCCGTGACTACCCCGATGGAGCTTGACTTCAAGAAGGTAAGCGGTACTGCTGCCGGACTTGTTTTACAAAATGCTACCGAGTATCGTCAACTCATCGAAGCATTGATGTTCTTGGTGAACTCCCGTCCGGATATATGTTTTGCAGTCAACATATGGTTGAGCCTAACCACACACATTGGCTTGTAGCCAAGAATCTGTTGAGATAACTTCGTGGCACAATCACTCATGGGTTGAGATACACTACCGGAGATGTGAGATTACATGGATATACCAATGTTGATTGGGCAGGCCGTGTGGTGGATTGAAAGAGCACTTCTGGGTGTTGTTTCTCTTTGAGATCCGCCTCGATATCCTAGATGAGCAGGGAGCAGAAGTTGGTGACTTTGAGCACCGCTAAGGCAAAGTACATTGCTACGAGTATGGCCTCTTGTGAGGCAATCTGGTTGCAGAAGCTCTTCAGTGAGTTCTTTGGATTTACATTGGATACTACCGTGATCTTGTGTGACAACCAGAGCGGGATTCGTTTATTAGAGAATCCCGTATTTCATGATCACTCCAAGCATATCAATATCAAGTACCACTATATCCGGGATATGGTGCAGCAAGGAGCAATAAGGCTCCAACATATCAGTACAGATGAGTAGGTCATCGACATTTTGACGAAGCCCTTGGGAAAGGTCAAATTCTTGACTTTCTAAGAACGACTTGGTGTCGTTGAGAGACCCTCTTATGAGGGTCGTGTATGATGCATACATTGAGCTTGGGGTACTTCTTGGAGCGACATGCGACCATAGGGTGACTCACCCTCCACTAGTGGTGTGCTATGTACAGGGTGAATGGTTCAACCTTCCCCTGTGATACCCCGTGGCGAATTTGGGACAGGATGATTAGTTCTCCTTTCGAAGCATCCAATCCATGAAGTCTGGGACTCATGGGAAGTACCTCTCATCTGATCAATGAGTAGGGAAATAGGGTTAGGGACCATTAGTAGTACTATTGATGGACGCATCGTTGTATCTACCGTACTCCCTATGCTAGGATGACCTCCATTGATCTGGGATCAGTGAGAGTGGTATGACACACTATGAGACTGACTTCAGGCTAGTGGAGAATGGTATGATACATTCTCGATCATTTTTTCTTCTTCATAGTTCACCAGAGCAGAGCCGAGCGGTGCAGGGCAGTGCATTTGATGGCTAAGATAGTACCAATGGTCAGACGGATTAGTAGATAGAGTTCTCCCTAGTTGAGAGGGAGTGTTAAAATTGGCAACTAGGGCCAAACTCCACGTGGGTCATCTTATTTATAGCAGTTGATATTTTTGCTTGATTCCTCTCATCGAAAGATGTAGGATTGATCTAACGATCATCCGATTCCGACAACAATTTATGGAGATATGAATTTATTTGTATTTACTTGACAAATTGTCAAGGTCGGCCAGCAGCTAAATGTGTGGCACACATGCCCTGCATATCATATAAATACAAGTGAGGTTGAGTTGTTATTCATCATCTCATCTCACTCATTCTTCACTCTCCTTAGCATTGGGTTTACACACAAGGAAGAGAAGCTCACACGTGGGAAGGAGGACGTTGAAAGGCAAAGAAGGAGGAAGCATAATGACACAATATGGAGGACACGAAAGTTGCTAGTCATCTCTTTGACCAGCATTGACCAACATGGGCAATTCAGGGCTGCGGTTTTGGTGTGGCTGCCTCTCCTAGGCAAGCCGCAAATTCTGGCACAAAAACCGAGGCATTCTGACCATCGGTTTGACTAGGGTTGATTGCCCTAGTTTGGGGCAGCAGGCAGATTACAGTTGACTATTGTTTGACTATGTTTATGGGGCTGTTTGAGGGCTGCTTCTTCTCGCTGTTGAAGGACTAGATGATTGGGAAATTGACCAAACATATTGAAGGTCAATTTCACCTTGTTTGACCAGATTTGACTTTGTTGGTTAGGGTTTACTGTTGCTGTCATAAAATTACAGATTTATGAATTTGTATTATTTCTCTCTGCTGAAGTAGTGAAGATTAAAGAAGATTTGATCAAAGGAGTTCCCCACATTGGGGTTTGTCCCTGGCTAGCCACCACATCTGGTGTCTCTTGTCTTGGCTTGTTTTCTGTCGATCTATTAATGTTCTATCTGCACTTTACTTTATGTTTATGTGATTGCTAAACAGTGGCTAATAAGAAGAATTGAAGTAAACTGCTCTAAGTATAGAACATACCATAACTTAACAACAACCCACCAAGGAAAAATGTGTCACTACAACACATCCAACAACACAAGAAAGAGACATAAGGGAAGTACCAACTCAAATATGCCCCCACCACACAGTGAACAAGAGGGGACTATGTAGAACACCCCCTCGTAGTGACAAGTCAATCACACAACACAATCATACATAGTCACTAGTATACTACAAAAAATATGACAAAGTACCAATCATCCATATGTCAAAAGAGTGATCCATAAAGCAATGGCATCAACGTAGTAGCAAACCATAAGATGACTATCAACCATGACCATCCACCATAGAGAAGTGAATCTTCCCCACCAAAGGTCATCATCAAATACTCCTTTGCCAAGAATAGAAGAGGCTCCACAAAGGTGTGTAGCCTCAAATCCACACAAATGCTCCATGGGTACTATTACGCCCCAAATCCTTTGTAATATAGACTACAAATTTTTGCTCGAGACAACACCATTATAAGCCAAAATGTGTGCAATTTATTGCCCTGTAAAGGCCATGTGGATGAAGTGTACAAGTGTTGGCTATGAGGTATCCTAGATCCCCTATGTGGATCAGTCATGCCCAGTCTTTTTATTCCCCATTCTCAAGGTGCTTGGTTTTATTGTCTTTATGATCAAATGTAAGATACCCTCCTAGAGGTAACTTAACTTTTAAGTTTCTCGCTAAATTTTTAAAGCTTGTTAAAATTGGCAACTAGGGCCAAACTCCATGTGGGTCAGCTTATTTATGGCAGCTAATATTTTTGTTGGATCCCTCTCGTCGAGAGGTGTAGGATTGATCTAATGATCATCCGATTCCGATAAGTATTTATCAAGATATGAATTTATTTTGATTATGGAATTATTATCAAGCCGACTAGCAACTTGAGTAGGCTCAGAAGCCCAATAGACATGCCTATTCATCATCTACGTTTTAGTATAAATAGAAGAGGATTTGAAGTCATGGAAGACACTCTTCATGTGATCTCCTCTCCATGTCTTGGGTTTTTGGAGAATGAGAGATACTAAAGTGTATGATGCCGTAGCTGCAGTATGATGCCCTAATCCGTTGGCAATGGAGCAACTATACGCACAGCAATGGAAACAGTTATGTGATGCCCTAATCCGTTGGCTATGGAAACTATATACACAACACCCTATACACTGTCATGATATACGCATGGAGACTATATACGCACAGTCTATACGCTGCCTGTAGCAGCGAAAACGCAGTCCTCTAACGTTGTTCTTGAAGACATTTTATATGCAGGCATAGATGGTAGCTGCAGTAGAAGGGAGCCACGGTAGATTGAAGCCGCAGTGATAAAGTTAAAGGCCGCTGTCAAGCATGGAAGGCCGCAGTCAAGCACATAAGAGCAGCAGTCAAGTATGGTAGTCACAGATCCGTATAGGCATAGAATAACCAATGGCACACTTGTAAGGATCTCGGTTGAATGAAGAGCAGTCTATATAATTCTGGAAGACCATACGCAGTCATGGAGACTTCTCATACGTTGGTCTGGAAGACTCTTATACGCAGGTCTATACGCAGTCATGGAGACTTCTCAACGTTGTTCATGGAAACCTTATACGCTGTTACACCTTACCATTGATGAAGTAGATCCAGGTGGTATTCTTGTAGCAGTCTCAGCATAATGGTCAGCAATGGTTAGGGTTTGAATCAGAAGGGCTACGTTCTCTGCAGAACTATTATAGTATGATTTCATAATATATCTTGGCATTCTCCCAGTCAGATCTATAAGGGTATGACTTATACTTGGTGATCAATAAATATATATGTATATGAGTATGATCAGTAATGGGACTATGAAGAACAGCATGATCATGATGATGTAAAGGGCAGCATGATCGGCAATGAGATTACATGTTGATGTATGAGACAACATGTTGATGTATGATGCAGCATGACGATGGATGAGACAGCATGATGTTGTATGATGCAGCATAATGGGCATGAGCAGCATGATGATGAATAGGGCTGCATAATAATGGAAGATAATGGGCAGCATGATGATGAAAGCAGATGAGATGGTGCTCCACGGTAAGGTGTAGCAAATGGACGAAATGGATAGGTGAAGCCATCACCTTGGAGAATCAGTTGAAGCAGAATGTCTTCAACTGGTCTCATGTATCATCGTTATAGGAGATGATCTATGCTCTAATCTAGATAAGTCAAAGGGTTGACTTCTGTTGTAAATGTACCATCTCTCTCACTTTCTCTGCTGAACTTTGAAAAACATAAAAGAAGAATTGATCAACGGTTTCCCCACACTGTGGGTTTGTCCCTGGCTAGCGAAACATCTTGTGTCCTCTTGTCTTGGCTTGTCTTCTGCGATTTATGTTCATGTTCTATCTCTAGTTTACTTTAATGCTAATGTGATTGCTAACTGTGAAAATTTAAATAAATTTCTCTAGCATAGAACATACCTAAACTGAACATGGTATCAGAGTTGAAGTGAAGACAATGCCCAAACAAGAGTGAAGGAGCGATCACCAAAGACAGTTGGGACAAGATAAAAGGATCAATAGGGTTCCTCATCCCTCTTCAAATTCACCCTGGGTGAATTCGAAGCAGAGAATATTATCAGAATGGCGTAGTGGAAGGTTCTGATGGCCTACCTAAAAATCACTTCATTGGGAAGTTCGGATCCAAGGGTGGAAGGAAAGACAGATGCCTTGGTTACAATAAGTTTGGCCATTATGCGAAGGAGTGTCTGAATGGCAGAGACACTTCTCTTGATGAAGATAAACAAATCATTCCAGGGTCAAGGGAATGATAGGTAATACAGTTCATCAAGGAGAAATGGTCGACTCTTCAAAGAAAGCAAGGAACCCCAGGCACTTCATCAGATAGATAATCGTGGGATTATACTTGGAGCCGATACCACCTATCTCGAAAAGGGTGCAGGGAATGTTACCCCTCAATTGAATGAGGGTAACTCGATTCATTTACAGAATCTCTTTTATGTACCTAATCGCAAGAAGAACCTAGTGTCCATGTCAGCAATGGAAGTCAAAGGTTACAGGGTGGCACTCATCGATGGAAAGGTACATGCTTGAAAATAGATTTTTCAAAGATGTTTTTGAGTTCAGGGTTGTATCAAGTTGCAGGAAGTCCACTGGGAACCATGTCCATTGACACAGCACCGGAGGTCTGTGAGTCAGATGGTGACAGGGATGCCTGAATTCAAAAGGAGCATGAAGGTACATGTCTGAGATGTACCAAAGGAAAATCTTATAAGGGGACCATTCCCCTCATGCCACAAGTCCATAGGTTTGGAACAACCCGAGGAGTTTAAGATTCATGATCAGGTATCTCATGTATGCAGGGTGTAGAAAGCTCTCTATGGCTTGAAGCAAATCACTTTGGGCATAGTATGAGAGGATCAACTGTTGTCTGATGAAGCTAAGATTCACTAGGAGTGAAATCGATCCAAACCATTACTCGAAGGTTGTAGATGATAGACCTCTCATATCGGCACCTATGTCTGACAGGTGCAAACCCTCTCATTTGTAGGAGACAGAGGGAGTTGGATTCCGAATGTGGAAAGAAAAACTGCAAGCCTGTGACTACCTCGAGGATCTTAACTTTCAAGAAGTTATATGGTAGTGATGTCGGACCAGATTTGGGAATTGCCTCTGAGTTTCATAAACTCATTCGCGTTGATGTTCTTGGAGAACCTCCGTACAGACATATGTGTTGCAGTTAACATGGTGAGCTCATATTTGGTTGAGCTTCACTGGATTGGTGTCTAGAATCTTCTGAGATATCTTCAAGGCACAATCTCTCATGGATTGAGATACACTGCCTGGAATATTTCAAACAGGAAAGCAGTGTGAAGGATCACTAGAGCACTTCTCAATGTTGGTTCTCCTTGGGATCTGCTTTGATATCCTGGCTGCGCAGGAAGCAGAAGTCGGTGGCTTTGAGCACTGCCGAGGCAGAGTATATTGCTACTAGCATGGCTACCTGAGAAGCAGTCTGGCTACAAAAGCTCTTCAGTGAGCTGTTTGGATACCACTATGTAGCAGGATGATTAGTTCTCCTATGAGGTCTAGATGATGTGTTCTCCATGACGATTATGTAGTAGGATGATTAGCTCTCCTGTGAGACTAGCTCTCCTGTGAGGCCTGGATGATGTGTTCTCCATGGCAATTGTGTAGTAGGATGATAAGTTCTCCTGTGAGGACAGGATTGATTAGTTCTCCTGTCGAGGCATCCTACCCATGCAGTTTGGGACTCATGGGAAGTACCTCTCATCTAATCAATGAGTAGAGAAATGAGGATAGGGACCATAGTAGTACCGATGGATGCATCGTTGTATCTACCGTACTCCCTATGCTAGGATGACCTTCATTGATCTGGGATCAATGATACTAGTCTGGGACCAGTCATAGTTGTACCTACTATGACGCTGACTTCAGGTCGATTGAGACTGGTCTGGGACTAGTGGTACATACTCTGAGACTGACTTCGGGTCAGTGGAGGACTGGTCTGGGACCAGTTGTAGGATTCGTACCTACTATGACGCTGACTTCGAGTCGATTGAGATTGGTCTGGGACCAATGGCACATACTTTGAGACTGACTTCAGGTCAGTGTAGGACTAGTCTGGGACCAGTGAGAGCGGTACATACTATGACGCTAACTTCAAGTCGGTTGAGACTGGTCTAGGACCAATGGTACACACTCTAAGACTGATGATACTGGTCTGGGACCAGTGGTAGGAGTGGTACCCCCTATGACGCTGACTTCAGGTCAGTTGAGACTGGTCTAGGACCAGTGGTACACACTCTGAGACTAATGATATTGGTCTGGGACCAGTGGTAGGAGTGGTACCCCCTATGACGCTGACTTTGGGTCGATTGAGACTGGTCTAGGACCAGTGGTACGCACTTTGAGACTGACTTCGGGTCAGTGGAGAATGGTATGAAACATTCTCGATCAATTCTTCTTCTTCATGGTTCAGCAGAGCTAAATTGAGTAGAGCAGAGCCAGCAGAGCTGAGTAGAGCTGAGCAGAGCCAGCAGAAGCTGAGCAAAGCTAGCAGAGCTTAGCAGAGCAATGCAGGGCACTGATGGCAGAGACAGTACAGTCAGACATATGGATCAGTGGATGGAGTTCACCCTAGTTGAGAGGCAGTGTTAAAATTGGCAACTAGGGCCAAACTCTATATGGGTCAACTTATTTATGGCAGCTGATATTTTTATTGGATCTCTCTCGTCGAGAGGTGTAGGATTGATCTAAATATCATCCGATTCCGATAAGTATTTATGGAGATATGAATTTATTTTGATTATGGAATTATTATCAAGCCGACTAGCAACTTTAGTAGGCCCAGAAGCCCAACAGACATGCCTATTCATCATCTACATTTTAGTATAAATAGAAGAGGATTTGAAGTCATGGAAGACACACTCTTCATCTGATCTCCTCTCCACGTCTTGGGTTTTTGGAGAAGGAGAGATACTAAAGAGTATGATGCCCTAGCTGCAGTTTGATGCCCTAATCCATTGGCAATGGAGCAACCATACGCACAGCAATGGAAACAACTATGTGATGCCCTAATCCATTGGCTATGGAAACTATATACACAGCACTCTACACGCTGTCATGATATACGCATGGAGACTATATACGCACAGTCTATACGATGCCTGTAGCAACGAAAACACAGTCCTCTAACGCTGTTCTTGAAGACATTTTATACGTAGGCATAGATGGTAGCCATAGTAGAAGGGAGCCACAGTAGATGGAAGCCGCAATGATAAAGTTAAAGGCCGCAGTCAAGCATGTAAGGCCGCAGTCACACATAAGGCCGCAGTCAAGCACGTAAGAGCCACAGTCAAGTATGGTAGTCGTAGATCCGTATAGGCATAGAATAACCAATGGCACACTTGTAAGGATCTCGGTTGAATGAAGAGCAGTCTATATAATTCTGGAAGACCATACGCAACGATCGAGACTTCTCATACGCTAGTCTGGAAGACTCTTATATGCAGGTCTATACGTAGTCATGGAGACTTCTCAACGCTGTTCATGGAAACCTTATACGCTGTTACACCTTACCGTTGATGAAGCAGATCCAGATGGTATTCCTGTAGTAGTCTCAGCATAATGGTCAGCAGTGGTTAGGGTTTGAATCAGAAGGGCTACGTTCTCTTTAAAACTATTATAGTATGATTTCATAATATATCTCGGCATTCTCCCAGTCAGATCTGTAAGGGTATGACTTATACTTGGTGATCAATAAATATATATGTATATGAGTATGATCAGTAATGGGACTATGAAGGACAGCATGATCATGATGATGTAAAGGGCAGCATGATCGGCAATGAGATTGCATGCTGATGTATGAGGCAGCATGTTGATGTATGAGGCAGCATGATGATGGATGAGACAGCATGATGTTGTATGATGCAACATAATGGGCATGAGCAACATGATGATGAATAGGGCTGCATAATAATGGAAGATGCAGAATAATGGGCAGCATGATGATGAAAGCAGATGAGATGGTGCTCCACGGTAAGGTGTAGCAAATGGATGAAATGGATAGGTGAAGCTGTCACCTTGGAGAATCAGTTGAAGCAGAATGTCTTCAACTGATCTCATGTATCATCATTATAGGAGATGATCTATGCTCTGATCTAGATAAGTCAAAGGGTTGACTTCTGTTGTAAATGTACTATCTCTCTCACTTTCTCTGCCGAACTTTGAAGAACATAAAAGAAGAATTGATCAAGGGTTTCCCCACATTGTGGGGTTTGTCCCTGGCTAGCGCCACATCTTGTGTCCTCTTGTCTTGGGTTGTCTTCTGCGATTTATGTTCATGTTCTATCTGCAGTTTACTTTAATGCTAACGTGATTGCTAACTGCGAAAATTTAAATAAATTTCTCTAGCATAGAACATACCTAAACTTAACAGAAGTGAATCTTCCCCACGAAAGGTCATCATCAAATACTCCTTTGCCAAGAATAGAATACGCCCCAGATCCTTTGTAATGTACACTACAAATTTTTGCTCGAGACAACACCATTATAAGCCAAAACATGTGCAATTTATTGCCCTGTAAAGGCCATGTGGATGAAGTGTACAAGTGTTGGCTATGAGGTATCCAAGATCCCCTATGTGGATCAGTCATGCCCAGTCTTTTTAGTCCCCATTCTCAAGGTGCTTGGTTTTACTGCCTTTATGATCAAATGTAAGATACCCTCCTAGAGGTACCTTAACTTTTAAGTTTCTCGCTAAATTTCTGAGTTTTGTTGGGTCTGGCCTTTGTGAGATTTCATCAAACAATTGGAATGCAAACTGTTGTAGGTGCACTCTTTATTGTTTTGGGTTTAAATAAGTATTAGTTTTTGTAGCATCGGATGTGTTCTAACCTTGAAATTTTGTGTAGAGGCTAGAATACATGAGTCTCGAAAACTCAGAAATCGTTTCTGGAAATTCCACCTAGAAATGACTTTATTAGATTATTAACTGGTTTTTAAATATTTCCTAAGTCTAAACATAGGGAATATGATTAATTAATCAATATTAATTAAGTCAAGGCGTGAATCATCTAGACACTCACACAGATCGAATCCAAGATGATCCTAGCCATCGATTATGTTTTAATCTTGGTCATTGGTGCTCTAATAGAGGATTATAAGAGGAGGTCGATATGGTGATGGAGAAGACACTTGAGAGGTTCGATTTCTAGGTAGATCGATTTCCAGAGTTGCAGCAGTCAGTTGCCGGAGAGAGAGCTAGAGATCAAAGCAGTGAGAGAGGGGCAGAGAAAGTGAAGTTGGAGAAAGATTTCCAAATTCAGTGGTTGAATTTGCAGAGAGGCAAAAGAGCCACAGAGAGGCTGACACTGGGGCAGTGGAGTAGCTTCTAGAGGCAATTTCGATTATGCTAGGGAAAGCCAAGTTTCAATGCCAAAAGCTAGACAGAGATTCTGAAGGCCAGGAGAGACATTTTCCCAAACAGCAATAGACCAGACGGCTTGAGGATAAGTTGTTCCAAATTGAGTGCAGAAGGAACTGCACTAGGGTGACGCAGTAGCGGCGCAGAGGCAGTTTGGACAACTCACTTGGAACTATGGTCAGAGCCCAAATTTGCCTGTGGGGTGAGGAAATTTCCTCACTAGATTTTTGCCAGTATTTTCTTTGCAGGTATAATGTTCCTCTTTTTGGTGTTCTTCACGACATGGTTAGGATGGACTTTCAAGGCTGGGGCAGACAGGTCACAAATGCAGGTTTACTTCATCAGCGGGCCCGGGGGCTCCAGGAGGTGTTTCATGGGGTTTTGAGGAGTTTTTATGAGGTCCGATGGCATCTGTTTGGTATATTCCATCATCCGCACAGTTTCCCTTTTATTCCATTGCATTTCGACAACTTTCAAAAAACTGAGTTATTAATGAGCTTGACTCAAATAATTACACTTAAGATGGAATTTCAAGAGGAATACTTGGCATAACAGCTTAGTTTAATAGCTCGTTGGAGCCAGAACGAGAAAATATATAGGATGGGATGGATAGAAGTGATTTTCGGAGGCTTGATGAGGCATGTGGTCAATTTACCATTTTCCCACATTAAAAAGAATACTTTTATTAAGGGAAATGTGTTAAATGATTAAAATAATAATAAAATAGGAGATTCTAGAGGGGTCCATAAAATCTAAAAAGAGGAGGCCATTAGATGACATCTTGGATTTGATATTTCTTCTTGTATGAGAGGTTGGGAACCCGATTTTCTACTTCCTTGGTAGCCCAAGGACGGAAACCCTTGGGTGATTTAGTGAGATTGGGCGAGTACCCATCTCCCCTTGGTGAATTCATCCAGAATTCACAGGAGAGCTTAGCAGTGGCAATTCAGTTCAGTTTTGGTGGAGGGCCCATGCAGCATTGGAGCAGATCCTTGAGGCCAGTTCTATCTCAACTATATCAGCTATTCTGTTATTTCAACATGTAAAACCCTAGTTATATATTATAATAAAAGCTGAGATTATTTCTGCTCATTGTATGATTGAATTGTATGCATTCTTGTTAAAATTGTCAACCAGGGAAAAACTTCATGTGGGTCATCTTATTCATGGCTAATAATATTTTCATTAGATTCCTCTCGTCGAGAGGTGTAGGATTGATATAAAGATCATCCAATTCCGATAAGTATTCATGGAGATATGAACTTATTTTGATTATAGAATTATTATCAAGCCGACCTACAACTCATGTAGGCTCAGAAGCCCAACAGTCGCATCTATTCACCCACCAACGTTGTGTATAAATATAAGAGGACTTTTCCTCATTTGGAATCACTCATCTCATCACATCCCTCTCTCTCTACTGTGCAGATATGAGTCTCTTCTCTACTGCACTGAAATGGGTCTCTCTCTCTCACACATGTGAAGCCGGAAACTGCTGAAACTGAAGCTGCAACTGCAGAAATAAAGATTGACTTGCGTGGCCTAGAAGATCTCCTCATCTGAACTGCATTGTAGGTTCATCTGAACCTCCTTTGAAAGCCGCAACTTTTGGTGGTGGAATGAAGTCAATCCGACGAACGGTTTGCAAGATATCGACTGCCCTAGTTTGAAGCCGGAAACTGCTGAAACTGAAGTTGCAACTGCAGAAGTAAAGATTGACTTGTGTGGCCTAGAAGATCTCCTCATCTGAACTGCGCTATAGGTTCATCTGAACCTCCTCTGGAAGCCGAAACTTTTGGTGGTGGAATGAAGTCAATCCGACTGTCGGTTTGTGAGATATGGTCTGCCCTAGTTTGATAATGAAGCCGCTAATGCTGATGCTACTGATCTAGGGTTTGCTACTGCTGATATGAATCAGATTTATTGTACTATTCTCTCTGCTGAATTATTGAAGATAAAAGAAGATTTGATCAAAGGGTTTCCCCACACATTGTGGGGTTTGTCCCTGGCTAGCCGCCACATCTTGTGTCTCTTGTCTTGGCTTGTTTTCTGTCAATCGTTTAATGTTCTATCTACACTTTACTTTATGTACATGTGATTGCTAATCGGTGGAATATAATAAGAAAAAGAAGTAAATTGTTATAAGCATAGAACATACCATAATTTAACATGGTATCAGAGCTGAGGTGAAGACAAAGCCCGAGCAAGAGCAAGAGCAATCATTGAAGAGAAGATTGGCAAGGCTATCCTAAAAGAACTATGGGGTCCTCAACACTCTTTCCTGCCGAAGACAAGCTCCGTGAGAAAGCTAACTATCACGGATGAAAGATGTCTATCGATCTAACCCTTGAACATCAAGGAGTGCTGGACCATGTAAGAGGCAATATTGTTGAGCCTTCATCAAATGCATCTGCTGCTGCCTGGAACAAATGGAAAAATGGAGAAGTCAAAACAAAGAAGATCATCCGGGACTCTATCGACAAGCGCTTGGTGGCCTACATCTCTGATCTAGACACCTCCAAGGAAATCTACGACAGACTGGTGAGTTTATTTAAAGTTAATGATGCAAATCAAGTTTTGTTTCTTAGAAATAAGCTGAGGGAAATCAAGAAGGGTAAAGATGAAAGTATGCAAGCATACTTCTTAAGAATCACCGAGATCAAGAACGATCTCCTATCTATTGGGGAAACCATTACTGACAGAGAAATGGCACTCACAATTCTTGAAGGATTACCATCTGAATGGTATGTGTTCAGGACTACTCTTTTGAACTATAATGTAATTCCTGGTTTCGAGGAATTAATGCATTTGCGATAAAGCAAGTCACTATGCAAAGGAGTGCCCTGATAGAAAGGACTCACTCTAGGACGATGATCAAAATCCCTCTGATGGCAATCAAAGGAATGACAAATTCAACAGCAAAGGTAAGAGGAGAGCTGGGAATCAAGGAAGAGGACAAGCATTCAAGAAGGCCAGAAATTCCAGGATGTATTAAATGCACCTGACCTCAAAAAGAACCTAGTGTCCATCTCGGGAACGGAAGACAAAGGCTACAAGGTAACCTTCAGTGATGGCAAGGTATGTATATGGAAAAATAATGTTAAAGATGCCTTTACTCTTGGGTTTAGTGTTGATTCATTATATCAGGTCGATGAAAGTCTGCTAGGTGTCATGTCTTATGACACATCTCTTTAGTCCGAACTTTGGCATTAGAGGTTTCCCCCCCTTCATTATAAAGCTATACTCGGTGTAAGACAAATGGTGATAGGGATGCCCGAATTTTGAATAGAGAATGAAGGTGTATGTCCAGGATGTGCTGAAGGAAAGCTCAAAAGGGGACCATTCCCCTCAAGCCAAAGCAAGACCTCTGATATATTACAATTGGTTCACTCAGGCATACCTGAGGTTGGCATTAAGAGGGAGACTACTACACCACATACTCCTGAGCAGAATGGTGTGGTGGGAAGGAAGAACCGCACGATGATGGAAGCTGTCTGGGCCATGCTACATGATCAAAGACTTCTAATGTTTCTATGGGCTGAAACTACAATCATCGTCGTATATGTACAAAATTGATGCCCTCATCAAGCATTGGGTTCCAAGACTCCTAAAGAAAAGTTCACCACAAGGTGAACAATCTTTCGACTTTGAGGAGCTCTCAAGAAGCCAACACCAGGGAACCGAAAGAAAAGGATGATGAATCAATGCCTGATGTAGAAGAACCCATGGATCTGATAGATTCTCATCCACATGAGCCTTCCTCTTCTAGGAAGAGGCCTTCATGGCTTAGGGGGATACTTGATGATGCTAAAGGACATGCTGCACCCTGAGGAACCTTCCGTCAAAGTAAGAAACTTAATAGGTATCAAGGATACCTGACCATCATGAACACGATCATACAAAATGAGCCTTCGTCATTCTCAGATGTCGTCAAGCATCAAGTATGGAAGGATGCTATGACCGTAGAATATGAGTCTATTATGGAGAATGATGTCTGGGAAGTAGTTCCCAGACCCTGGACAAGACAATTGTTACTTCAAAATGGCTTTACAAGATAAAGCATGCAGCAGATGGAAGCACGGAAAAGTATAAGGCTCGTTTTGTTGCTCGAGGTTTCTCCCAAAAGGAAGGTATAGACTATGATGAGATATTTGCACCTGTTGCCAGATATACGACCATCCGCTCGATCATAGCCCTTGCCGCTTCACAAGGATGGAACCTACATCAGATGGATGTCAAGATTGCGTTCTTGCATGGCTCGATCAAAGAAGAGGTCTACGTGGAGCAACCCGAACGATTTGAGATTTATGATCGAAAATCTCATGTATGCAGGTTGAAGAAAGCTCTCTATGGGCTGAAGCAAGCACCCCGAGCATGGTATGAGAGGATCGATAGCTACTTGATGAAGCTGGGATTCACTAGGAGTGAAGCCAATCCTAACCTTTACTTTAAGGTTGAAGATGACAAGCCTCTCATACTGGTATTGTATGTGGATAACCTCTTTCTAACAGGTGCAGACCCTCTCATTCACAAATGTAAGAGGGAGCTGGCCTCTGAATTTGAAATGAAAGACCTAGGACTGATGCACTACTTCCTAGGACTTGAAGTATGGCAGAAGCCAAGGGAAATTTTCCTATCTCAAGGGAAATATGTGGTAAAGATATTGGAAAGATTTGGTATGATGGACTGCAAGCCTGTGACTACCTCGAGGATCTTAACTTTTAGAAGTTATATGGTAGTGATGTCGGACCAGATTTGGGAAATGCCTCTGAGTTTCATAAACTCATTCGCATTGATGTTCTTGGTGAACCTCCTTCCGAACATATTTTTTGCAGTTAGCATTGTGAGCTCATATTTGGTTGAGCCTCACTGGATTGATGCCAGGAATCTTCTGAGATGTCTTCAGGACACAATCTCTCATGGATTAAGATACACTACCGGAGATGTGAGACTACTTGGATATACTGATGTTGATTGGGCAGGCAGTGTGGTGGACCGTAAGAGCACTTCCGGGTGCCGTTTCACCTTGGGATCTGCTTCGATATCCTGGATGAGCAGGAAGCAGAAGTCGGTGGCTTTGAGCACCGCCAAAGCAGGATATATTGTTGCTAGCATAACCTCGTGTGAGGTAGTCTGGTTACGAAATCTCTTCAGTGAGCTGTTTGGATTTACATTGGATACCACTGTGATTCTCTATAACAACCAGAGGTGGGATTTGATTATTGAGGAATCCCGTATTCGTCGATTGCTCCAGCAGATAGACATCATCTTGGATATGGTAAGTTGATGAGCAAGGAGGCTCCATCGCATTAAGATGATGTACAGGCTGATACACCTTGTCAAAGCCCCGAGGAAAGATCTAATCTGTGATTTTCCCAAACGACTTGGAGTCGGTAACAAACCCTTGTACAAGGGTCTTGCATGTTGCATACATTGAGCTCTGGGAGCTCTAAGGGCTTGCGGTTATTACTGGAGCAACATACGACCACAGGGTGACTCACCCTCCCCTGGTGGTGCACACTGGAACAAGATGATTCGCTCTCTTGTGGGACAAGATGATTCGCTCTCTTGTGGAACAGGATGATTCGCTCTCCTGTGTAGCAGGATGATTAGTTCTCCTGTGAGGCCTGGATTGATGTGTTCTCCATGGCGATTGTAGCAGGATTGATGTGTTCTCCTGTGAGGCCTGGATTGATGTGTTCTCCATGGCGGCCTGGATTGATGTGTTCTCCATGGCAATTGTAGCAGGATTGATGTGTTCTCCTGTGAGGCCTGGATTGATGTGTTCTCCATGGCAATTGTAGCAGGATTGATGTGTTCTTGTTAAGTTATGGTATGTTCTATGCTTATAACAGTTTACTTCTTTTTCTTATTATATTCCATCGATTAGCAATCACATGTACATAAAGTAAAGTGCAGATAGAACATTAAACGATCGATAGAAAACAAGCCAAGACAAGAGACACAAGATGTGGCGGCTAGCCAAGGACAAACCCCACAATGTGTGGGGAAACCCTTTGATCAAATCTTCTTTTATCTTCAATAATTCAGCAGAGAGAAATAGTACAATAAATCTGATTCATATCAGCAGTAGCAAACCCTAGATCAGTAGCATCAGCATTAGCGGCTTCATTATCAAACTAGGGCAGACCATATCTCACAAACCGACCGTCGGATTGACTTCATTCCACCACCAAAAGTTTCGGCTTCCAGAGGAGGTTCAGATGAACCTACAGCGCAGTTCAAATGAGGAGATCTTTTAGGCCACGCAAGTCAATCTTTACTTCTGCATTTGCAGCTTCAGTTTCAGCAGTTTCCGGCTTCAAACTAGGGCAGTCGATATCTTGCAAACCGTTCGTCAGATTGACTTCATTCCACCACCAAAAGTTGCGGCTTTCAGAGGAGGTTCAGATGAACCTACAGCGCAGTTCAAATGAGGAGATCTTCTAGGCCACACAAGTCAATCTTTACTTCTGCAGTTGCAGCTTCAGTTTCAGCAGTTTCCGGCTTCAAACTAGGGCAGTCGATATCTTGCAAACCGTTCGTCGGATTGACTTCATTCCACCACCAAAAGTTGCGGCTTTCAGAGGAGGTTCAAATGAACCTACAGCGCAGTTCCAAAGAGGAGATCTTCTAGGCCACGCAAGTCAATCTTTGCTTCTGCAGTTGCAGCTTCAGTTCAACAGCTTCCGGCTTCACATGTGTGAGAGAGGGAGACCCATTTCAGCGCAGTAGAGAAGAGACTCATATCTGCACAGTAGAGAGAGAGAGATGTGATGAGATGAGTGAGTCTAAATGAGGAAAAGTCCTCTTATATTTCTACACAACGTTGGTGGGTGAATAGATGCGACTGTTGGGCTTCTGAGCCTACATGAGTTGTAGGTCGGCTTGATAATAATTCCATAATCAAAATAAATTCATATCTCCATGAATACTTATCGGAATTGGATGATCTTTATATCAATCCTACACCTCTCAACGAGAGGAATCTAATAAAAATATTATTAGCCATGAATAAGATGACCCACATGAAGTTTTTCCCTGGTTGCCAGTTTTAACAGTTCTCCTGTGAGGACAGGATTGATTAGTTCTCCTGTCGAGGCATCCTACCCATGCAGTCTGGGACTCATGGGAAGTACCTCTCATCTGATCAATGAGCAGGGAAATGAAGTTAGGGACCATAGTAGTACCGATGGACGCATCGTTGTAACTACCGTACTCCCTACGCTAGGATGACCTCCATTGATCTGGGATCAATGATACTGGTCTGGGACCAGTGGTAGGAGTTGTACCATACTATGACGCTGACTTCGGGTCGGTTGAGACTGGTCTGGGATCAGTGGTACATACTCTGAAACTGACTTTGAGTCAGTGGACGATGATATTGGTCTGGGACCATTGGAGTTGTACTCACTATGACGCTGACTTTGGGTTGGTTGAGACTGGTCTGGGACCAGTGGTACATACTCTGAGACTGACTTTGAGTCAGTATGATACATCCTCGATCATTTCTTCTTCTTCATAATTCGGACAAAAGCAGAGTAGAACAGAACAATGCAAGAGCAGAGCAGAACAGAACAAAACAGTACAGATCAGTGCAGGGCAGAACAAGACAAAGCAGAACAGGCAAAATAGAGCAGAGCAGGGCAAGGGTCAGGCTGTACAAGGCAGTGCATTTGATGGATGAATAATAACGACCAATAGACAGATTGCAGATGAAGTTCTCCATGGTTGAGAGGGAGTGTTAAAATTGGCAACCAGGGCAAAACTTCATGTGGGTCATCTTATTCATGGCTAATAATATTTTTAATAGATTCCTCTCGTCTAGAGGTGTAGGATTGATATAAAGATCATCCAATTCCGATAAGTATTCATGGAGATATGAATTTATTTTGATTATGGAATTATTATCAAGCCGACCTACAACTCATGTAGGCTCAGAAGCCCAACAGTCGCATCTATTCACCCACCAATGTTGTGTATAAATATAAGAGGACTTTTCCTCATTTGGAATCACTCATCTCATCACATCTCTCTCTCTCTCTACTGCGCAAATATGAGTCTCTTCTCTACTGCGCTGAAATGGGTCTCTCTCTCACACATGTGAAGCCGGAAACTGCTGAAACTGAAGCTGCAACTGCAGAAGTAAAGATTGACTTGCGTGGCCTAGAAGCTCTCCTCATCTGAACTGCGTTGTAGGTTCATCTGAACCTCCTTTGAAAGCCGCAACTTTTGGTGGTGGAATGAAGTCAATCCGACGAACGGTTTGCAAGATATCGACTGCCCTAGTTTGAAGCCGGAAACTGCTGAAACTGAAGCTGCAACTGCAGAAGTAAAGATTGACTTGCGTGGCCTAGAAGATCTCCTCATCTGAACTGCGCTGTAGGTTCATCTGAACCTCCTCTGGAAGCCGAAACTTTTGGTGGTGGAATGAAGTCAATCCGACTGTCGGTTTGTGAAATATGGTCTGCCCTAGTTTGATAATGAAGCCGCTAATGCTGATGCTACTGATCTAGGGTTTGCTACTGCTGATATGAATCAGATTTATTGTACTATTTCTCTCTGCTGAATTATTGAAGATAAAAGAAGATTTGATCAAAGGGTTTCCCCACACATTGTGGGGTTTGTCCCTGGCTAGCCGCCACATCTTGTGTCTCTTGTCTTGGCTTGTTTTCTGTCGATCGTTAAATGTTCTATCTGCACTTTACTTTATGTACATGTGATTGCTAATCGGTGGAATATAATAAGAAAAAGAAGTAAACTGTTATAAGCATAGAACATACCATAATTTAACAATTCTCTTGTTCTATTTTACATGGCAATCTTCTGTTCATCGAATAGTAATTTTATGGGTAAATTTTTTGCTGAGTTAAATTTCTGCAAAATAAGTCAAATATCCCGTTTGGGATATTACAGTGGTATCAGAGCTAGTCATCCTGCCTGCCTGAGGGTTTTACTACATATCAACTTCAGAGGAAGACCGAGGATTTATTATCTTTGCACGGATTATTGGATTTGGAAGGATTGCATATCAGATGCTCGACAAATTGTCGTTTCATGGGCAAATTCTTTGGTGACTATTAATGATTCGATGAATCTGAGTCTAATATTGAGAAGTCAAAAGCTGTCGAACAAAAAAAAAGGGGTCGCTTTCGTTCATCAGGTCGAAGTTGCGTTTGGCCAAGCCAATTATTCATCATTAGCTGTCATTTGTTGTGCACGATCCAATGTGTTGGCAAACACTTGAGCGTTGAACAAATCTTCATGAACACAAATCTCCAAGGGGTCGAATTTGGCAGGTCAAAACCAGGGAAAATCCTTTCTAGGTTTTTCAGGGTTTTTTCTGGGTTTTTGGAGAGGAGTACATCCTCAAAATTGCATAAATTTCTAGGTTGTTTTGAGGGGGTAAATCAGAGCTCCATTATTGTTGAAGGGCCAATCCCCAAGGGGTCGAATTTGGTAGGTCAAGAACCAGGGAAAACCCTTTCTAGGTTTTCTGGGTTTTTGGAGAGAAGTACATCCCCAAAATTGCAGAAATTTCTGGGTTGTTTTGAGGGGGTAAATCAGAGCTTGAAGTCAGATAACAGTGCAAATTTGAAGGCACAACGCAGTTCTCTAGGGAGCAACGAATTCACAGCAGTTGGGCACTTATGTATTGATCACCTAAGGCTTGTAGCTTGCCATGTGCAACCCAGGAATATTACAATGGTGTGCAAATTAAACCTAACCCTTGTAGAAAACAATCTGAAGTTGCGCATTCAAACCCAATAGAATATCATGGTGTGAATTGCGTTCAATCCACATAAATTCGAGTTTGATTCAGAAGTAGAGCTTCTAGTACGTGGTTATTTCTTGTTAGAAGTGGTTCGAAACTCAAGGAGGAGGCAGAGAGGCCACGACTTCAACACTTTCGGGTTCCTGCAAGTTGATATGATTGGTACACGGGGACACTATCACCATATCATTCAGAGTAACCAGATGGAAAAGACAGAATTCCCAGGCCAGTTGAATGCAAAATTGTCATCTTGTTGAAATTTCCATTGAGCAGCATATATCACAGTTGCTGGAAGAGAGTTGTTTGTGGCCTCATTTTGTGGAAGTTCTTGCACTATATGCTGAAGGTGTCATATCGTTGCAGCTAAGCCTATATTCACACCTACAGTCAAGAAAAACTCAGGTTCTATCTCTCTGTTGAATGTTTTGATCCCATGTCATTTATTAGTCTGAAATGAATCATTTTTTTGCCACAAAAAAGTGGTTGCTTTAAACTTATTAGCCTAAGAATGAAATGGCATTATTACATGTAATTGCACATACAACGGTTTTTTTATGAAATAGTTTGTCAAAACACTTCATTGAGAAATTCATCAAAATCAAAAAAACAATGACCTCATTATCACAAATATTATTGTCCTCATTAAGCCAAAACATGGATCAAACATTCCTAAACTCCCTTAATAAACTAGCAGCAACAATCAATAGAACATTGTCCAAGGAGATACTTACTTTGCTACAACACAAGCAGCCACAGAAAAACATGAATTGGGATACAAAATTTATGCACTTGGAACAAATTTGAGATGCATGGGAGTTACAACAAAATCCATTCTCAAACTAGAAGAACTTGCTTCACTTCTCTCCAAGGTGCATCAGTCAGATGGGAAGAGCTTGGTCTGGGCTCTAAAACTAGCCATGCTTGCTCTCATACAACACAAATTTTTGGAGCATCCTTGTGTAGGGGTCAAACTTCCAGTTGCTTCTTGTCTTAGTAGTATCATGATGTTGACCGCACCTATACCTCCTTACAATGATGGCCTTATGAGGAGAGTCTTCAGACTGATATAAGAGACCTTTTAGGATTTGGATAACAATGAGGGCCCTACCTTTGGGAAGAGGCTAGAGATTCTAGAAGTTATGGCCTTGGTTAGATCTTATGACCTCATGTTTGAGCTAGAGTGTGACGATTTGATCTTGCAGATGTTCCAATGCTTCTTCAACATTAGGAAACATCATCCTGACACAGTCATGACACACATGCAGTCCATTTTGTCCTCATGTATGGGAGGCCATGATGCCATTTGTAGGAGGTTGCAGTTTAGGTTGTTGGCCATTTGGAGGGAAGAACAGTTGGTTTCACTTGCTGCTTATGAACTAGCCAAAAGGTTAGTTGAGCAAAACATTGGACTGTTTAGGAGATGATTGACCCAAGAGGAGTTGCAATTGATTTATGGCACCTAACCATGCAGCAAGAATGAGATGAGGAGGAAGGGTTTTTGCTTCATCTGCAAGGAACCTTGGGGACCTGACCACTCATGCTTGAGAGATGCAGAGGAAATGGCAAAGGTAGAGCAGGAGGATATTCCTTCTATCTCTCAGGATGAGGATTCTTCTTTGGATGAGTCCATGGGGTCATACGAGGATGCCTCTGGGGAGCATGAGCAGTCATGTGGAGTTGTTTTTAGCAAGCCAAATTTATATTCCAATGTGTATGGTGAGCAATCAGTGGACCTTATGGGAGACATTCAGGATGATGAGTCACCAGTGATGATTCAACGGAGCAGCATATGGCAGAGCATGAGTCAGCTGAGGAGGATGATATGCACAGTATGCATGATGAGCCCATGATGGAGGAGGATGAGCAACCATCCTTGGGGCTAGCCATCGATGAGGCACAGGCAGATGTAGAGACAACTCGCAGGGTGGCAGTATTTGCAGACACATGTCCTCAGGAGGTGCGAGTGTTTGACGAGATAGCTATGCATGAGGTTGGTAGACTGGAGGAGAATGGAGTTTCGAGCCAGATAGGGGTGGATCTTTTTTATATGGTGGCGCATCCATCTTTGGACCGACCCACTGATGAAGTGCAGGTGCTTGCACAAGCAGCTGGCAGAGCTATAATACTTTAAGGGAGCATCCCTCTCCAAGAGTACATGGACGAGGCTTGCATCACAATTTGGTCACTTGTACCCATTACAGGGAGAGAGGCAGGGTTTCCTCAATGAATATTGTTGACAGACCTGGCAGAGTTGCGTGAGTGGGGCACGATTCAACATAGGGGATTTATCACATATATAGGTGTCTGTGCATCCAATCCTTCCCACAGGATGGATTGACGAGAGATCATGAGTTGGTATCCTATTAATGGTGTGATATCCTCAATTAGTGGTGTAGTAGAGCAGGGACCCCAGACATGTCAAAGGCTACATACTCTAGTTGGTAGTGGGATAGAGGTTGACAGCTCTTCAGCATTCCATCCCAGCATCAGGAGAGCAGCATTAGCATTGGATTGAGTCACGGGTTGGACTGGAGAGAGATGATGAGTTGGTACACAGTCGGTGGGGAAACATTCACAGTCAGAGCTATAGCCCAGCAAGTTCCATGGAGCATTGATGCTTGGTGGCATTGGGATCCAGGAGGGTTTATTGATGACAGGTTCAGGCAAAGATTGGTCTCGAATCTAGGCATTGAGGGATCTGTTCTTGGTGGGTCGACACAGAGGCATAACCTCACCCAATGGTTTGTATGGAATGCGAGCATTAGGTCTCAGTTGCATTGGGCCACCAGACTGGTCCACAGGTTTGGATCACTTGAGGGCAAACAATCTTGGGGTGGGAGGACTTGTAATGTTCCTTTTTCTGGTGTTCCTCACGACATGGTTAGGATGGACTTTCAAGGCTGGGGCAGATAGGTCAAAGGTACAGGTTTACTTCATTAGCAGACCCAGGGGCTTTAGGAGGTGTTCATGGAGTTTTGAGGAGTATTTATGAGTTCTGATGGCATCTGCTTGGTATATTCCATCATCTGCACAGTTTGCCTTTTGTTCCATTGCATTCCGACAACTTTCAAAAAACTGAGTTATTAATGGGCCTGACTCAAATAATTGCGCTTAAGGTGCCATTCCAGGAGGAATACTTGGTAGAACAACTTAGTTCAAGAAGTTCGATTTTTCCTTGCAAATCAGCAGTTGTTGTGAGCAGATCTTCTCACTCCATAAGGGAGTGTGAATAGCTGAGCAAAAAGAAAGAGCATGTTTTCAAAATTTTGTTGAGATGACCACTGTTGGGCTTCGTGATTAGGACAAGTTGGATGGGGCTTCCAACTATGTCATCTGGAAGGCAAGGATGTCCTTCGTTCTATATAAATATGGCCTAAAAACATATATTAATGCAGTGGTAGCAGCTCCCCAAGATGCAGATCAGCTGAAGGGGTATAGAAAGGAGATGGCACAAGCGAAACGATTGATCCTAGATGGAGTCTAGGATCATGTTGTTTCTCACATAGCTGGCAAAGATACTGCCAAAGAGATGTGGGATGCCCTCTCTACATTGTACTAGGGTACTTCCGAGCAACGAAAGATGTACCTAGAGGAGAAGTTGAGGTGTGTACGGATGTAAAAAGGGGGAAGGCATAGACCCATTCCTCACCAAGATTTAGGAGATCCAGGACCAGCTTGGAGTTGTTGGCGTAGCGCCTCAACCCATGGAGCTAGTGCGATTAGCACTCAACAATGTCTCAAAGGATTGGCAGGTATTCATCCAAAGTATCTTGGGCAGAGATACCTTGCCAAGGTGGTACAGGATGTGGGCCGATTTGCAGCAAGAGGAGTTGAGACGAGCTCTATTGAAGAGCTCCATTAGTAGCAATAGCAGTGGATCGAAGCAGGTTAAGGAGGAGGAGAATGTGGCCCTCGCATCGAAGGGTGTCTGTCAGGGATAGGGGGAGCAGAGGAAGAAGAAGGACTTGTCGAAGGTCAGGTGCTTTATATGTGGTGAGTTTGGTCATTATAGTACTAGTGTCCTCTCAGGAAGAAGGACAAGGAAGAGCAACAGGACCAACAGGGAGCTTCAACAGAGATTGATAGGCTATCCTTCACGCTGGAGGAAGACTTCACCATGTTTGCTAACATACCTCCAAGAGTGAGGTGGGGAGATTTGGTGTTGTAGCCTCAAAGTGCTACAGATGGGCAGGATCCTTGAGGAGTCCACCTCATGGATCAACACCTAGCTACGAGGGCCCACAGTTTTCAGTAGCAAGATGGATCAGTGACAGTTGATGCAGTCAGATGCCAGAGTGACAATTGCAAAGACTAGTAGCGGTGAGATGCTGGGGAGCGTAGTGAAAATTTGGCAGTAGTCCAGTTGGCACAATGCAGAGTTAGCAGCAACGCAGATTCTTCAGTGACAGTGCAGATGCTAGTAGCAGTCAGAGACTCAGGGGACAAATGCATCATACTAATCACAGTTGATTCAATATTTTGGATGCTTTTTAGTTGTAGATGTTGTAGTCGCAACAACAACAGATGAGAAGGAGTTGCAGCGCAGATGCAGTGTTGACAGCAATATGATAGTGTCAGCAACAACACAAATGCAGCGTATATCAAACTTGTACAGTGGTTGGTGGGCAATATGGCTAGACATTGGCAGCATGACAGGAGATGATGCAGAGACAGGTTGTTGCTACAGGGTGAGTAGTAGCACTAGAACACATTCCTCGCTAAGAGGGAGTGTTAGTTTTTGTAGTATCGAATGTGTTCTAGCCTTGAAATTTTGTGGAGAGGTTAGAATACATGAGATCTTCAAAACCCAGAAATCGTTTATGGAAATTCCACCTAGAAATGACTTAATTAGATTATTAACCAGTTTTTAAATATTTCCTAAGTCCAACTTAGGGAATATGGTTAATTTATCAGTATTAATTAAGTCAAAGCGTGAATCATCTAGAAACTCACACGGATCGAATCCAAGATGATCCTAGCCATCGATTATGATTTAATCTTGGTCGTTGGTGCTCCAACAGATGATTATAAAGAAGGTCGATGTGGTGATGGAGAAGACACTTGAGAGGTTCGATTTTTTAATAGATCAATTTCCAGAGTTGCGGTAATCAGTTGTCGAAGAGAGAGCTAGAGATCGAAGCAGTGAGTGGGGTAGAGACAGTGAAATCGGAGGAAGATTTCAAGATCAGTGAGTGCATTTGTAGAGAGGCAGAAGAGCTACAGAGAGGCTGACGTTGGGGCAGTGTAGTAGCCTCTAGAGGCAATTTTGATTCTACTAGGGAAAGCCAAGTTTCAGTGCCAAAAGTTGGAAAGAGGTTTCGAAGGCCAGGAGAGACATTTTCCCAGACAGCAGCAAATTAGACAGCTTGAAGAGAAGTTTCTCTAGACCAAGTGCGGAAGGAACTAAGCTAGGGTGATGCAGTAGTTGCGCAGAGGTGGTTTGGACGGCTCACTTGGAGCTGTGGTCAGAGCCCGGATTTGCCTGTGCGATGAGGAAATTTTCTCACTAGATTTTTGCTAGTATTTTCTCTGCAGGACTGCAAGTATTCGGCATCCAGATTGTACTAAGATTATTTCACTGCTGCTTAATAATAAAACCCTCGGTTGTTGCACCAGTTTTCCCAAGTTGGGTTTTTCCGGGAATTTTGTCCAAAAATCACTGTGTTATTTTATGTGTGCGCTAGCATTTCTTCTAGTGTTTATTCTTCCGCAGTTTTATTTGTGTAGATTGCAATGTGATTTATTCAATATTTGTTGTAGAAAACAACAAATAAATTGTTAAATTAAATTAACAATTAGGAAAATAATTTCCAGTCACTGCAATAGGATTCTGGTCTTGGAATTTTCACAATAAGCATGTAATATCAAAATTTATGCTTGCAAACACACTCCTGGGTAGCAATATAGCGCTAATAATAAACTCAGCAAGAAACATTTACCATTGGGACAATAGGGACAGTTTTACAATATCCATTTCTTCACTGATTATAACCCGAAAATTACACAACATAACGGAGATTACAATAAGGAGCAATATGAGGGAACTTGGTATGTCTTTTCCCACTATGATATCATTCCCTTGAGACAAAGATAAACCAGGGGTACTCTTTTAAAGTTTGAGCTTTTTTTCTACAGTATAGACAACTCCCTTTTCACTGTATCATCTCAGCAATAAAACCATGGCCCCTCCTCACAAATCGCAGCTTCCACGCACTGATATTTAGTGTGACTCCACAACCAGTAAACAGAGATTAACACAGCAACCTTGAAGGATAAACTCAGCCCACACGCACTGCTACAATAAGTATAAGCTTGGACTCTCAGCTGAGGAACTCGACCCAACACAATGTGGCTCCCAATCTTCAACACGTGGCCTAGTATGCAGTCAAATGAAGGTAAATTCGAGCCACTTTAACAAGCAACATGTACCACTGAAAGAATATTGAGCTTGGCCCCTTATAAATTGGTAAATACGTTGCCTTCTCCACAGTCACGTCCAACAAGGAATAGAATGTAACTCGGCCTCTCTCTTTCAAGGAGATTTGACCTCCCTTGAGCCAAAAAACTCAGCCTTTCTTCAAGAAACTTGTCCTAGGTGTAGACCCCCAAGAAAGGACCTTAGATTTGGCTTGGGCATCCAGATGAAAGATAATAAATATAAAACACAAAATCAGATGATAAAATCAACTAATAACACCTTTTACCTCCATTATTTTCTGCAAATCTTCTTCTCCTTGGTAGCGTAATGGTGAAATCTGAATGATTCCACTCTCTAAACCAACTAGGATGTATAGTTTCAACATTGAAGCTAACAATGGCGTCTAGGGTTTCCTAAACCCTAAGCTTCTCTCCAAAAACTTTCCCAAAGCTTCTTTTCTCAAAATGTAACTGATAGAATGAAGAGAGGCTCTTCACTTTTGCCATTTTATAATTTAGTGGCCACTTATGCCACCATTTTATCTTTTTAATTGTATAAAGTCACTTTAGAAACTTTTTACTTTATAAAATAAAAGTGACTTTTCATTAACCTAAGATATGTCCCCTTTTTCACCCCTTAAGCTCTTACAATGTTTTTCCTAGGTGAATCATGTTCCCTTATTAAAAAATTCCGCCTTAGCCTACAAAACATTATTAGGCTAGCAGAACCTCGTCTTATGCCTCCTAAGTGGTTGGGGACATTACAATCCTTCCCACCCAAGATTGTTTGTCCTCAAGCAACTTTAGTTTTGGATGTTTGAACACTTGTTCACCCTCCCAAGTGGCATCTTCAATAGGTAAATCCGTCCACTTCACAAGGTACTCCTTCGCAGTTTTGTTCCTCAACTTTTGTGTAGTATAACTAATGGAAATATTAATTGATAATAGCCATAAATTTCTTACATGCAACCAAAATCAAAACACCACAAAATATCAACACGTTAACAGTTTACTCCCAAAGAAGCTAAGCCATTTTATTTTATATCATGGTAGGACTACAATAGGAAAGAAAAAGTGCACCTAGGCTTGTATCCAGATGATGGGAAGTGACTTCTCCTCTATCCTCTGTGTTGCCCTTGAAATCTGCACTACTAGCTAGAAAGAGACCCTTGTTTGGACCCTCTAGACTACTCAGAAAATTCTGCAAAATTAATCTTGACCTATCCTCAACAAACCTAGAAAAACCCAAAAAGGGTTTGGTCTAATTCAAACCTTTGAATTTTACCCCTATTTCTGCTTGCTCCTCCAATAGCTGGGAAATTCGTCCCACCTGTATATCTTTCCTCACAATCCTGACAAAATGATGACAAAGGATAGCAAGATCTCCTTCTAGTAGCCTCCACAAATTCCAGCTCTATCCAGCCCCAGTTGTGCCTCCCCTCAACCCCCACATGTGGCCCAGAATTAGCTTTTGTGCAGACCCACGCAGTCCCTAGAAAGGTGATGCTACCACAGCAAAAACTCCACTGGATTGTGCCCAACCAGCACTCCAATTCTTCAACAATATTTAGTCAAATTCTCTCCCTGAAAGCCCGGCAAGATGTTGGCCCAGAACTGTCTCTCTGAGGTAATGCATATTCCTCTTCTGCATCCAACCTACTGAGAAAAACCCACAAATTTTCCTAAATAATCACTGGAACAGCTTTGCAATATGAAGTAGAACTCCTCCTAGGGATGGCACTCGAAGTCCCCCGAATGTAGATTGAGATTTCCGCTTGGAGATCTCGTGTGCTAAACAACACTGTTGACCTAGCTAAACAGCATGAGCAAACAATGGTTTAAATGATAAATGAGCCAAAAGTCCTCAAAATGAGGTCCTCCACCTCTATTTATCTTTGCTACCCCTTTCTTCCTCCTTGTGGTTCCCACTAGTCAAATTCCCTCCTTTCTCTCTACCCACAAGTTCAATTTCTCCTAAGGGGTGTGAATTCCCTTTTGGAGTGGCCCCCACTTCCCACTTGCTCTTTAATTTATCTTCTTTTCTAAAGTTTGGTAGCCTTCTTTTCCTCAAAATTCAGAGTGGGGTCCTCCTAACCCACTTTCCCTAAGTCAACTATGCCAAAATACCAAAGCTGTGTAAAAATATATTTAGCTAACAAAATTTGCTAAGTGGGGACATTACAATCCTCCCCGCCAAAAATTGTTTGTCCTCAAGCAATTTAGAGTGTGACTATCGATGTCAAGGTCCCAAAGATGTTGATAGAAAGCTTCTAAACATGAGTAGTGTATTGCCCTAGCTCCATTAAATTCCACCTAATTGTAGCTCCCTACTATGCTACAGAACAATTCTCCATACTATAGACCTTCTTCCACAAATGTTCCTGGATCGTGAGTGCGCTTAGAGAATACTCCAGCATCATGGTTATATTCTCTCACCCTGTGGGCCTTTCTACCTTTTCCTTTAAGGATAGTAACAGCACCTTCCACTCCCATAATGCCCTTGACAAATTTATTGTCCTCTCCATTTTCATTACTGAAATGCATATCAAAACAAAGTCCATTAATCTGCTTCCACTTACCACTTATACTATTTTCTTCATCAGATCCTTTATTTGAAACACAAGTAATCTCTGTTTCACATGTATTTCGCACAGAAGGGGCAGTTTTCAGAGCAATCTTAAAACCAGCAGACAGTGAGGTGGCTTCAGTGGCATTCCTCACATTACTCTTTCCATAATATTTTACAATCAGATTATTTTCCTTGTTGATGGCATTTCCAGTTTCATTGCTCCATAACTCAATATTGAGGCTAGCAACACCTCCACTCGCAGTCGCTTCATCATGTCTTTCATTGCTCAAGTAATTTGTACCATTGGCCTTTGTTTCTACGGTATCTTGTATAAACAAGGAGTTGTAAATACTATCTTGCCTTTCTAACTAGTGCAAAACACCAATCCCTTGGATGAGTAGAGTCAGAGGTGCCATATAATAGTCAAATTTATACCCACGGAGAAAACTCTCTGCAGGAATTGTTTCTGTAGTGGCAAGGGATCCAAAGAAGGCTACGCAAAAACCAAAAGTGTTGAGACTAAGTTCGGTAACTGAGGTGAGGAGAATTCCACCCACTATAGATACCAGGGTCCACCATATGCACATATCAAACATCCTTCTCCACATTAACCATTGAAGGGATACTGTTGTAGCAAGGGTAAAAATACAATTGTTTTGAAAACTTTAACTGCAATGTATGGCCCCACTGCTGAGCATTTGTAGTGTACACACGAAACTGATAGAGGAAACCTGATGTCCAACCTCTGCTCAGTTTATACAGCTATTACTGAGAAGAAAATTTTGACGTAATTAACAGATAGAAAGAACTTAATCAGGTGTTGCAATGGTGATTCGAGTAATTGAATTTTCACATGGTACCAAAGTTGCAGGTGAAACAAGAGAGCAAAGCTGGAAGAGTCTAGCGTTAAAGAGGAGGATGGTCGAAATGTTGTGTAGGCAGCAAATCGAAACCCTAGAGGGATTGCGCAATCCAGGCCATGAGGGCAAAAAATTTCGAGGAAGGTCTCTCTCTTAGTGAGTCGACAGAGAGGTAGACTTACAGATCGAAGTTTGCCAGTGTCAGAGGGAGCAACGCAGCAGCTTCAGCGAAGAGGCAGTTTTCTGGCGTGACGCAATTTTCTGCAGCAGTTGTTGGGACAGAAAATCGTCAGAAGGAAAAAGGGAGACACTGTTCAGAGAATTTCTTCCTCAAAGAATTCCTAGCCAAGTAATTCGATTTCTCTATTGTTGAGCAGTAGCAGAGAGGAGCAGACCTACTAACTCCAGCAGGGAGTGCGTAGGCCAGCCTAGTGTTACGTAGAGGAGAGAGGAAGCAATTCATCACTTTACTTGGCAGAGATGATAGTCAGTGGGTTACAGGATCAGGATCGGTTGGATGGTGCATCCAACTATGTGATCTAGAAGGCAGTGATGTCATGCCTTCTAGATGAAAATTTTCTCAAGATCTACGTCGATAGTGTGGTAGCTGAGCCCGCAGATCCAGATCCGCTCAAAAAGTACAAGGGAGAGATGGCGAAGGCCAAGCAGATGATCCTCGATAGAGTGAAGGATCATGTAGTATGTCACATCTCAGGCAAAGGGACTGCCAAGGAGATGTGGGATGCCTTGTCCATGTTATATTAGGGATCTTCCGAGCAGCGGAAGATGTACTTGGAGCAAAAGATGAGATCCATGCAGATGCAAAAGGGGGAACGCATTGATCTGTTCCTTGCAAAGCTTTAGGAAACCCGAGACGAGTTGGCAGTTGTGGGGTCAACACCTCAGCCTACCGAGATGGTGAGGCTGGCCCTAAACTCAGTTTCAGAAGAGTGGTAAGTATTTGTCCAGAGCATCCTAGGCAGGGAGAAATTTCCAGACTGAGAAGGAATGTGGGCCACTCCTCAGCGAGAAGAGATGAGGAGGTACTTGGTCAACTGTAAACTTGATGGCAACAGCAGCAGTGGTTCAAAGCCCAAGGGAGAGGATGAGAATAGAGCCCTCGCATCTAAGGGGCAACAGGAGTAGTGGAAGAAGAAGAAAGATGTTTCAAAGATCAAGTGCTTCCAGTGTGGTGAACTTGGTCACTACGCTATGCAGTGTCCTCTCAAGAAGAAGGACAAGGACGAGAAGCATGATCCGAAGGTTGCATCTGCACAGATCGAGGAGGAGGAGTTTGCCATGATTGCCCAGAGGTGGGGTGATATAGAACTGTAGTTCGAAAGAACTGCAATTGGGCAAGATCCTTGAGAAGTCCACCTCTTGGATCACTACTTTGCTACGGGAGCCCAAATCAGAAGTAGCAGGATGGATCAGTCTCAGTTGGTGCAAAGGAGTGTTGGAGTAATAGTTACAGTAGCTAAGAGTGTCAGAGACTGAGCAACGTAGAGCTAGAGTTGGCAGCAGTGCAGTTGGTACAGAGCCACTGTTAGTAGCAGCGGAAAGGCTTCAGAGGGTCAGAGCAAAGACTAGAAGCAGTCAGAACTCCAGCAACAAGATGCAACATACTGAACACATGTTCAGTAATTTTGGATGATTTTCCGTTGTTGATGCAATAACTGCAGCAGTTGGAGAAGGTTGCAGTGCAAATGCGATATTAGCAGTGGCAGTTCCAGCAGCAGCACGGATGCAGAATTTGAGATGGAGTCGCAGTACATATGCAGTGTTGGCAGTGACAGTCTCAGTAGCAGTACAGATGCAGCATTCACGCAGTAGTTGATGGGCAAATATGTCAGACATCAGCAGCATAGAGGGAGATGTGTCAAACTCAGAGTGATGCTTCAGCAAGTTGCATTACTAGAGCACATTCCTCACTAAGAGGGAGTGTTGATTTCTGGTAGCATCAGATGTGCTCTTACCGTCAAAATTTGCAGGGAGGCTAGGACACATGTATTCCACAATACCCAGAAATCTTTTTGGAAAATTCCACCCGGAGATAGTTTTATTAAAATAATTAATTATTTTTAATGGGTGCCTAAGTCTAAACTTAGGAAATTAAAATAATTAAAGGGTATTAATCTAACTGTGGGTGAAACTTTTAGAAGAAGACAAGGATCAAGCCAAAATGATCTGAGCCATTGATTAGGATCTAATCTGGATCGTTGGTTCTCAACAAAAGGATTATAAGAGGAGACTTGATGGACATTTGGAAGACACATCAAGTGGGAAATCAGAGATCGAATTTCTAAAGTGAGCAGCATAGCAATTGCCAGAGAGATTCAAAGTGATTTCTTGTAGAGGGGCAAGGATAGTTCCGGTTGGAAATTTCTCCTCATCTAGGAATACTCAGTAGAGGAGGCAAAGAGAGATCTGGGAGAGGCAATGCAGAGGCTACGCTAGCCAACGTACGCTGACGCAGAGGCAGCACAGAACCTTGAGGAGATCCGTATTTTTGCTGGAGAGATCGATTTCTGAAGCCAGAAGCCAGGGTGTGAGACCGGGAGGACAGAATCAAAGTATCAGAGAGGCAAATTGATCAGCAGAAGGGGTGAAGATGTCCCTAGGAGCTGTGAATCTGGGCCTGAGTAGTGACTACGCAGAGGCAGCAAGGAACAAGCCATTCTGTGGCTGAATCAGTCAGGATTGCCAATGATAATGTGAGGTATTTCTCACTAATCTTCAGTCAGTCATATTATTTGTACTGGATAGCCAACAAGGCATCCAGAGATTGTATTCAGAAAACTACTGCTTAATAATACAAACCCTCAGCTGCTGCACCGGTTTTCCTACATTGGGTTTTTCCAGGGACATTTGTCCAAAAACAACGGTGTAATGTGTTGTGTATTTCTTTCTTGCTCAATTTCTTGTTTCCACTTATAATTTAATTGGTGAAGACTGCAATGTATTAGTTTCGGTGTTTACTGTAGGAAACAGTAAATAATTTGTTCAGTAATTAACAGATCGAAGGAACTTAATCAGTTGCTGTAGTGGTGATTCGCGTAATCGAATTTTCACACCCATTAGGTCCCCTAGGGCATCATTTATCTCGTAAACCACCAACTCAAAATATTCGATCTCATGGCATCCTCTGCATTGGTGTGTCTCCTAGGTACCCTCCAATTTTGAAGTAATTCCGACAGTGGGATTTTGAGATATCTCAAGCCCTAGCCATGAGATTCTTGCCCTCGATTTCCTTAGGCTAGTAGCCTCATTGGGATCATCATATTGCCTTTATTAGAAATTCTTTCTTTGATCCCCTTCTCTTCCCTAGTTGGGTCAAGTACATGATTGGTTGCTAAATCCCATTACCTTGACCTATCCGAGGGTCCACTTGGTCCCATGTGGTCCCATTTCCTATCAAAATTGATTCTTCGAAAACCACTTGGGAGACCAAGTTCCATAAGGATTTTAGGGATTAGGAAGCTCATTGCAAGTCATATTCCTTAAACCTAGCCCTCAAATCCTCATCAACCCCTCCTAGAGAACCCTACACCTTGCTTAAAAAGCAAGCAAGCCCTAATTTTGAGTTTCTCCTAGGAAAGGGTTATTGGAATCACCTCCTATCCATTTCATTGATTTACCCTTCATAGGTGATTCCCTATATGTACCGGGTCTCCTCCCATCGATGAAAGTCTGTAAAGAGTAGGGAACTTTAGCTGTGGTGATAGTGGGTTATAGCTCCATTGTTTCTCTTGACCTAGCAAGTGCCCCTCTAGGACCCCAGTTAATTTGAGTAGTAACAGGCTGATCAAACCCTTGAGCTCTTCTTTTGCCTCTAGCAACCACCTTCGTCCATGAAGATGGTGCACGTCAGGCTACAACTTGGGCACTATCACTCTGACCTCCAACAGACCATAAACGCCCAATCCATTGTCCACACTTGGTCCACTCTCTCGCTGCCCTCCAACAGACCACGAGTGTCCAATACTTGTTGTAGCATCTGCCCTCTAGTTAGGGCATCCAACCACTAGGATCGCCCTTCCTCTTGGCTGCCAACAAACTTCACAAACTAGTAAAACCTAGACCTCATCCACTAGCAACTCAACGTCAACAAGAGGATATACATACCTATGTCTCCAACGCTCTGTTGGTCCTCTTGTCCTTGGGTTATGTGAGCTCTGGTTAGGGCACAACAACAACCCTAAACCCTGCTCCAAGACTATGGTTCCATTCTCCAATCAATCTCCCTAGCTTGTTATCCCTTCTAGCCCTTCCAACACACCTGTTCAGTTTTGGGAACCTCCACAAAGCATCCTATAGGCCTGTAGTTTTGTACAGCAAGGAATCTCATCTTGTTTACAAGGGAAACCACCCTCTACCCTCCTCACAACAGTTGCACTATGCTTTCTATGGCTGCGACTAGTAGAATAGGCCTTTACTAGGCCTCTCGACCCTCCAAACAAGGGTCTTCTCACTGCTGCAACTACCTAGCACTCTACGGCCAGAACAAAATACAAAGGCTCCTATAGGCTGTGCACAAAAATGCCCTAACACGTCTCTGAAATTTGCGGGATAATCCTCCACTTACTCAGCCTTGACTAGGGCATATTGGACCTGCATCATAACCCTTCTTCAGACCTTCCTAACTGCGCTTTTGATAGAGAGCCTAGTAGGCTACACAACCTCCCTAAACAACCCTCCTTCCCACCTGCAATTACAATAGAAAAACTCAGCCCTAAATAGAGAAGAGTTACTTGATGATTTGCCCAGAATTTACCGTTCAGATCTCGGCCTCTTGCCTATACGAGCTCAATCCCCAAACAGTCTAGAAGAAGACACAAATTATGCCTCCTTTCATCTTCGTTGGGTCCCCTTCTTCCTACAGCCAAATCAGAGATATCTCCTTGATGTGTTGCTCCTTAGGATCTTTGAAATGAGGTCTCCCTTACCTCTTATTTATACATGTCTCATGTGGCAACGTCTTATGCCACAAACCCATAAATAATCTTCAAAAATTCATATCTTGACTTCTACACCTCGAATTTGGATGATTATCGTTGCACTCGGTTCGTCTCGACGTCCTCTATCATCTCCATCCATCACATGTAGAAATCTCCTCATGGATTCACACATGTATGCTCGGATGCAAATCCCATAGGCTTGTGTTTCACACCCACAAGCCACTTGTGTGCCAACTCCTCCACAACCCTTAAGCCTAGGGTTTGGAGTACCTCCCAAGCTACAAATCTCAACATGGAGTACATACCCCAGTATGTGAACATAGGGTGAGTGGTTCACCTTCCCCTATCAATACCTCAACATACATCCCACCCTTGCAATCTGGGACTCTTGGGAAGTACCTTTCACCTAGCTAATGAGTTGGGAAAAGTGGTTACAGTTAATCAGTACTACTGAAGGATGCGTCAAGTACTACTGTATTCCCTATGACTAGGATGCATGATGTTCAACAACTTGATCACTAAAGGATCAAGCCTGGTAGGGGTTTTATCCCTAGACATGAGGACTTGCCTTTGTCATTTTGGCGAGGATGGCAAGGTCTTGTGACCCACCCTCTTTCAATCCTTTCTTAGTGGACTATGATATCAATCTTCAACAAGGACGAGACAAGTTGCGAAGATGGCACATGATGGACACGATGGCATAGTAGTGGATGGATGTTGACAGGTGGAATTCCTCCCTAGTTGAGAGGGAGTGTTAAAGAGTGCAATTAGGGACTAATTCCCATTTCTAGAAGCCTGTTATGAATAAAATATATAAAAATAATATAAATAACTATAAATAATAAATAGTTAACTAATAATTATTTTTGAAAAGACAAATCTCCAAGGATATGACCATTCATGAATTGGGACCCTTAGTTGTAATCAAATGATCTCATATCTTCTTGTACGTATTGGTGATGTTCTATCTACAATTACTATCAATGATGATAAGACATTGAAGTAATTGTTGCAAGCATAGAACATACCATAAAAATTAACAGTGTTTTAAGGATCTACATTCTAGTTGTTAGGCTGTGACTGAAGGTACTGGCTCTGATACCAATAGTTGGAAATACTAAGGGGGTTGAATCAGTATTTCTTTTACAATTGTTACTTTTATTGCAGTTAAGTTCACTTAATAAATCACAACACAGAAAAGTACAACAAAAGAATAATTTTATTAACAAGAATGGCGAGGACTCCAATCCTCTATTTACGACAATTCAAGTTGTTATGACGTTTCAGAAGTCGAAAAAAAAACCCATTTGAGAAGAAATCGCACTAAACCTTGGGTCCGAATTTCAGAGCTTTTCGCGTGACATTTTCGGAGATATGATCTGAGGAAGTTGGTCTTTTTGCAGACTCCTGAATTACACTCAAAACAGGTGACCTGGGGAAAATCGTCATAACTTTATTTCTGAGCATCGAATTGAAATTTCGTAAGAAGGTATAGAAAGAGGACGGACTGTAGTTTTCTTTTATAGATTTTTCAGAGTCAAAGGTTGAAACAGTGACACGTGGCACTTCATACAAGTTCGCTCTACTGAACTAGTCTATAATCAGGTCACTGCGGGAGATTGTGCATAACTTTTTCTTGGAAAATCCAATTTGGATCAGACTTGTGGCCAAATTGGATTTTCCAAGAAAAAGTTATGCACAATCTCCCGCAGTGACCTGATTATAGACTAGTTCAGTAGAGCGAACTTGTATGAAGTGCCACGTGTCACTGTTTCAACCTTTGACTCTGAAAAATCTATGAAAGAAAACTACAATCCGTCCTCTTTCTATACCTTCTTACGAAATTTCAATTCGATGCTCAGAAATAAAGTTATGACGATTTTCCCCAGGTCACCTGTTTTGAGTGTAATTCAGGAGTCTGCAAAAAGACCAACTTCCTCAGATCATATCTCTGAAAATGTCACGCGAAAAGCTCTGAAATTCGGACCCAAGGTTTAGTGCGATTTCTTCTCAAATTCTTGCCAATGCTTTACAAGATATGGTCTGATTCATTTCTTCTTTCTCTGGGGTGGTGTCCTGACATATATCCTCTTCTTTTGATGTTTCTTGATCCTTTTCTTCCTCCTTTTCATATTCTATGTAAAATAATTTCTTCTCGGCACACCTATGACCTTTAGTGCATTTGCTATCACAATTGTAACAAAGCCCTTTTTCTCTTTTTTCTTCCAATTGTTGTGGTGTAACCCTTGTAGGTTGTGGAAGGCTGGGAGAAACAACACTTCCATCTTTATAGTTGTGAGGGATATGCTTCCCGGTTTCCATAATTTTTCTTTCCATTATGTCACAAAGCCCTTTTACTCTTTCCAATTGTTGTGGTGTTTCTCTAAAGAACGTGTTGCTCTTTGTATCCTCATAATGTGCTATCATTTCCTCTGTGAAAATTGACCACGTAACAAGTTTTTTACGAGAACAAAGCCCTTTGTACCATAAAAATTGATCTGGTTCTAAATATGAAGATGCAATACATACCTTTTGTAACAGTTGAACACCATGTATATCAAAATATTGCTCCATTTGAAGTATCCAATTTACCGGACCCTTGCCATCAAACTTCCTCATCTTGCTTTTTCTTGATTTTAGGAGCTCTACCTTGAAACGACTGTAATTCTGTACTTTCAGATCTTTAAGTTCTGAAATTGTGACCTGTAGTAGCCCTCTGTGTCCTCTTTCCAATGCCACAAGTCTGATCCAAATTGGATTCTCCAAGAAATAGTTATGCACAATCTCCCGCAGTGACCTGATTATAGACTAGTTCAGTAGAGCGAACTTGTATGAAGTGCCACGTGTCACTATTTCAACCTTTGACTCTGAAAAATATATAAACAAAAACTACAATCCGTCCTCTTTCTGTAACTTCTTACGAAATTTCAATCCGATGCTCAGAAAGAAAGTTATGACGATTTTCCCCAGGTCACCTGTTTTGAGTGTAATTCAGGAGTCTGCAAAAAGACCAATTTCCTCAGATCATATGTCCGACAATATCGCATAAAAATTTCTGAAATTTGGACCCAAGGTTCAGCGTCAATTCTTCTCAAATGGGTTTTTTTTGCGACTTCTGAAACGTCACAGAAAAAAAGTTATAGCGAAAATGCCACGATGACTTGTTTAAAGCAGCGAAACCCTAGAATCCAAAGCTCTGATACCAAATGTTATGAAACCAGCTCACAAAAAGATAGAAAAGAGAGATCCACGCCTTAGAATTCAGCCTCTTCGAGGGGGCAACCTCCTTTACATTACATAAATGAACAATTCTTGGATGATACAAATGAAAATACCTCCTTTCTATATATAGGAGTCTAAGTGGTCCCAATACAATCAAAGCCTACATAACAATAATATTGTAGGGCACAACAGTAACAATGGTGGGTTTCTATGTGGCATAATAGTAACAATATGGGCACTACATGGGTACATCAATATAATAAGTGGGTTATACTAATAACAATAAGGGGTTACACTAGTAGTATAGGGGCCTAACACAAGTACAATAACACTTCAGGGTTCTAACCATAGATGAAGGCTCCAATCTTCAATCAAACCAAGCTCCAACTTGTACTATACAACCAAGTTCCAACTTGGTCTACTTGAGGACTCCAATCCTCTAGGGCCCCAACCCTCTTATCTGGCTTAGGCTCCAACCTGGTCTTCTTGACAACTCCAATCCTCTAGGGCTCCAACCCTCTACTTTTGTTCTTCAAAGTAGGTTCAATAGTTCTTCAAGGCTTCCAAAATCTTCTGCAACAAACCCTAATAATATCTTCAAGATCGCCTTCAATAATGCCCTCAATTAATCTTCAAAACACTTAGTTCATCAATGACAACTTTAGTAGCCATAGTAGGTGTCTCCAAGACTCTTCATGATACCCAAACAATCTTCTCCAATGTTACTCCATAAGGGCTTCAATTATGCATCACAAGGTCAACCAATGTCTCCAAGAATGCCTCAATTAATCTTCAAGATCGCCTTCAATAATGCCCTCAATTAATCTTCAAAACACTTAGTTCATCAATGACAACTTTAGTAGCCATAGTAGGTGTCTCCAAGACTCTTCATGATACCCAAACAATCTTCTCGAATGTTACTCCATAAGGGCTTCAATTATGCATCACAAGGTCAACCCATGTCTCCAAGAATGCCTCCAATATCTGCGTCTACAAGTGTCTTCAACAGGTCTTCAACAATTCTTCCCAACAAGATGGCTTCAATAAGTTGCTGTAAGATACTCTCGAGTCTCAATACAATCTTCAAGATGAATTTCAAAGATGTGCTAATCAAAAAGATCCCCAAGAATTCTTCAAAGTCACTTGAAGATGTATTCCAAATTTCACCAAAAATCTCCTTAAGAACTGCTCCAAACAATGCCCAATATAATGCTCTCAATGTAACAGATCCAAATTGTTGGAAAACTTCAGTAGTGTTCTTCAACAATGTCTTAAAGATGCTCGATTTATACTGCTCCAAGATTTTCTTAATGAATTTGCTCTGTTGGAATTTCTAAGTCTAATTGTTAGAAATCCTTCATGTACCTTCTGATTTATTTCTGCCTATTTGTTTTGTTTAATTAACAAGTTATTTACCATGTAAATACTAAAAATAAATACAAGTACATGCTCAACACATTACAGATCATCAACTAAAGGAAAAACAAGCACACAAGTGACATCGTTGTTTTTGGACTAATGTCCCCGGAAAAACCCAATGCGGGAAAACCGGTGCAGCTATCTGAGGGTTTTATTATTAAGCAATTTCAGAATACAATCTGGGTGCCAAACTGGCTCACCCAATAGAGAATGATCTCGGTAGTAGTACCTCTCAATCGGAGACAGATATTTCGGCTAAAACCCCGGATGAACAATCCCACAGCTCTCAGCTCCAATCTGCCCCACGAAATCTCCAGCGTCTACCTCTAGGGACTGCGTCAGCCTCTAGAGCCTCTGTGTCACCCACGCTGGCTCTCTTTGGCACTGCGCAGCTCCTAGCTGCCTCTGCATGGGCCCTAACTAGCTCTGCGTGGCCTCTAGCTGGCTCTACGTCCCTCTCTCTCGGCTTATGTGCTGATACTCCTGGTACCATCTCTGCTTCTGTATTCATTGCCCCTCAGCTGCAACTCTAATCACTCCTTCGATTTCCTCAGCAAGCCCTGCCCTAGAAAATCGAATTCTTGATCAACTTGGTGTGTTCTCCAAGTGACCCTCAAGCCTCCTCTTATACTTTTCTAGTTGACAATTCAACAGCCAAAATTAAGTCCCTAATCAACCACTAAGATTAACTCTGGCTTGATCCATGACTTTTACACCCTTCTAACACAGTTTTATATTAATTCACATTATTATTTTATTTTCCCTAAGTTTAGACTTAGGAACTCCATTAAAAATATTAATTATTTTAGTATCTCCCAAACTGTTTAGAATCTACCCAAACCATTTCTTGGTATTGGAGATCTCATGTGCTTTAGCCTCTCCACCAATTTTCATGGCTAGAGCACATCTAATGCTACCCCAAATCAACATGCTCTGCCCTAACACAAGATTTCAATGATATTGCTCCAACTATGCTTCAGCTCTTTTTTAAAGATGCTTCAATATTTCCTCAATCTTGCTTCAACAATATCACAAGGTAACCTCAAATGATCCCAAAACATGCCAAGGGTTCCTTCAATTTGTATCAGAAAATATCCAAAGCCTTGTACCCAAGTGAAGTCAAGATTTCAAACAAGTGTCACAAGCATAGGTCTGATCTTCAACGGGTCTCCAGGATATCTTCACTGTAGGACGAACTCAATGGTGTTCCTCCATGAAAGACTTCTCTATAAACTTATTCTAAAAATTGTGCCTACAGTCAACGGTCTGCAATGATCCCAACTTGTGCTTCCAGCAGAAGACTTCACTATAGAATGATCCCAATATCGTGCCTTCAACGGGGGCTTGCAAAAGCCACCGCAGGTCCGCAAAAGATAGTTTACACAATTCTGAAACATACTCTCCACAAGTCAAAGTAGATAGCCTCCACATGTTCGAAGTGTTATCACCTAGATTGACCTCAGGCTGAAGGGAGGCAATTCCAAGGTAACCACAAACCAAGCTTAGCCTAGTAGCTAGCCTTACCAAGCCGGGAGAGGGCTCTCTCCTTTAGAATCTCACTCGAAATGACTGGATCAAGTAAGGATTTTAGGCTAGGTATAGTAGCACAAGAATTTTGATTGGGTTTTGTTGATGTTTTGCTGGATCAAGAGGAGCTGGGCAGTTTAGGTCTAGGGAATTAGGTCAGAATTGCAGTGTGTTCTATGGGGCAAGGTAGGCATAGGTTATAGCATTCTTAAGCTTGATGAAATGAAGTGTTTGACTGGTGAGAAGCTAAGGAGGGCATGTGGAGATCATGGATCCTTCTTAAATAGTAGAAAAACATGAAATATTGAGTGTTTTCCCAAGGCAAAGCATTAAATACAATGGATTCTACCTATCTTACTTGAAAACATTCAACTAGAAGCATTCAAATGATTGAGAGCATACATAAAACAAGTAAACAAATGATCACATAAGGAAAAACTATGCTAGAACTCCATACCACAGGGATCCCATAAAAATAGCTGCAATTCTTATTAATGGCCTGCCAAAACTGCTTACAAGAGAAATACAATCAAGTGCTGAGCATCCAGCTGAGTCCAACCCTTGCAAATGACAAAGAGAATACATGATATAGACATCCAAATCACTCATCCTAACCATTAGGGGTCGAAACCATGAGAAGAGGAGTTGTTTCAACCATTTCTAAACAAGGAACTGGAATCTAGGCAACTAAACAACTTGCCTCTAAAAGAGGGGAAACTAATTCATTACCCTCAAAACCACTTTTAATCTAATGAATCTACCATCTACTAGTGTTTGACCATCATATTTACAAGCCATGACATTAATTACATTAGTAAATCCTCCACCATGAGAGAGAAATCAAGAAAATAGTCGAAAATTGGCAAACTAGGCATTCCTGAGCAAAATTGCCCTATGCACAGCGCCATTGGTCCTACGTGCAGCGCCACTTTTAGGCCACTTTTGGAGGCCTTCCCATCATCCAAATTGAGCTGAGGATAGCTCATTCGAAAGGTCTTCAAGTCTACTTTCCAGAACACTTGGAACTTTTGCATTTGGAGCTCATTGACCCCTCAAAAGTTTATTCTCCCAAGGCTGCTTTTATGTGTCCAAAAACTGGCAGAAAGGTCAATTTTGGAGTGTTTTTGGACCTTTTGGTGGACTAATTTTGCTCCAAAAATTCTGAAAATTGCTAGGGTGCATGTCCTTGATACCATGAATCCAAAAATGCAAACCATTTGTCCATTGGGCGCCCCTAGAAAAAGCGCAGCGCCAGTGGCACTCCGCTTTTGCACAGATTTTCTACGTTTTGAATTTCCAAAATTCCAAAATGACAAAATTCCTTCAAAAACTGCCCAAAATTGATATAAGGCACCACCATCAACTGCTTTGATTAGCCAAGGAGGCTTCAGCCAACATCTTTCATCTATCCTCCTCCTTTTTGCCTTCTAAAGCCCTCCTTAACCTAGCCTTCAACTTTCTGATCCTCATGTTACAAATTTTATTGCGGGTCATGTAATGGTATGCCATGTGTCTAAGCATTTTCTTGTCCCTGTTGGCCTTCTCAATGAGCCCTTCAAGATGTATGTTGACCCTCTCAAGCCAAGTCTCCTTATCGTTTTCAATCTCCTACTCAATAAGAGTTAATGTGACTTGTGTCTCTTTGCCAATTTGCCTTTTTGCTTTGAGCACTTCCAACTCCATGAGGACTTGTTTGTCACTCAATTGTTCGTTATCCTATTCTAAGTATGTGATGACATACTTGGCCCTCTCTAGGTTATCCATCAAAGCTTGTATTTGAGCTTCCCTTTCTTGGATGATGATTTCTTCGATAGTTTCCCTCTCCTAAGCTTCTAAACCAATAATCTCAGTGTCAAGCTGCTCAGGCTCATCATGTTCTCTCAACTCAAACTCTCTTTCTTGCTCATCATCCAAGTCTTCTTCTTGCACCTTTTCCTTCCCTTTGTTCAGCTACTATACCTGTACCTGCTGTGTCGATGAAGAAGGCAAAGCCCCTTCCACATCCTGTGGAGATAGCATTTGCATATGGGCTAATGAAGAAGGCAAGGTGCCTTCCACATCCTGTGGAGCAAACACTTGCCTAGCAACTACAAAAAATTCCCTTGTACCTCTTTGATATGTCAAGTATACCGACACCTCAGCAGTTTTTGTCTCCTTGGTTTCTTCCCCTGTTTCCACATGACTAGAAGGCCCACCTGTTTCTTGAACCATGGATGGAGGAACTTGGGGTCCCCTAAACATGTCATGAGCAATGAAAGTCTCGCAAGGGATGTTGAGTAGACTGAGATGGTGAAGAACAATAATCTTGATCAAGGAGTAGTGATAGATGTTGTTCATCTGTTGAGGGTATGGCTTCTTCTACACAAGGTAAGCCATCTTATCAATGTTTCTAAACAAAAAGTATGGCAGGTTCAACATTTTTACCCTTGTGAAGTGCATAAGGAGCCTGATATGGTAAGTGTACAACCTGGAAAATCTGCCCTCACAAGTGAAATATTTGATGATGACCCTCATCAAGGGGACATACTTGTTCTCCAAGAATTTGATGGGGAAAAGCCTCTTCACCTGACTTCTGTACTGAGGCTTAATGTAAGGCTCATAGTAATGCTCATCAAGGTCTTGAGCCTTATACCATTTCTCACCAACATCAGGAATCCTGGTGGCCTTTGAAATAATAGATGGTGACACTGTGAAAGTCACCCCAGCAAGAGTCACTTCATTGTTGTGCAAGTGGGCTACAAAGAGTCTAGCCAATTCATGATGAAATTGTACTCTCTCCACTAGTTCACAGAATTCATAACATCCAAGGTGTCTAAAACATGAAACTGCCAATGGAGAGGCCTGTAATTCTCTTAGGTTAGTTGGCTCTTCTCTTATGATCTTGCCTCCCTTATGAGGTTTTCTATGCTGCCTGTTTCTCTCTGCTGAACTGTCACTTGTTGTATTCTCCTCATCATAATCATAATCTGCTCTATCCATTTTAACCAGCTTCTTAGTTGCACAATATTAGACAATGTAGATGGGAATGAGTGATATGCTCTAGGGCTTGTAGGGATGGGTTTTGAGTGAATTTAGGCACTTATGGGTAAATTATGAATCATGAGGGTGAGGGAGAGGGTTTTGAGAATGATGGATAGATGAGGGAATATAGATTAGGGGAAAGGAAATGATGTAAAAAGGGTTTTAGTTATAATGATAGGTAATGGGAAAAACAAGCTAGTTAGGGTTTGTAGTGGAAAACTAGGGTTTGATATTAAGAGTGAAGGAGATGTCTAAAACATTAAATGTGCAAGCTAAACATCAAGTGAAGTAGGGCCACTTACTTGTAGAGGAGGAATTTGCAAGAAATTTGGTGGAATTTTGAAGTTTGAAGTGATTTGGTGGCTCACTGCCCTACGCATAGTGCACTCGCCCAGAAGCGCAGCGCCTGCTCCTACGCACAGTGCCCTTGTATTTTTGCACTGGTGAAATTCTACCTACGCGCAGCGCCTCCTTCCGTACGCGTAGCGCTTTTTGCATGCCACTTTTGGAGTCCTTCCCGGTGTCCAAATTGGGCGTGGGATAGCTCGTTGGAAAGCTTGTCGAGTCTACTTTCCAAAACATCTTGAATTTTTCAATTTGGAGTTCATTTGCCCTATCAAAAGCTCAATCTCCCAAGACTGGTCAAAATGTGCAAAATGAGGCTACCAAAATGCAAAGTGATTTTGCAGTCAACTTTAGGAGGTCTTCCTCAACTCCAAATTGAGCTCATGATAGCTCATTGGAAAGATCTTTGTGTCTAGTTATCAGTTGACTCATCAAGCAAATCATTTGGACATTTCATCTAGGAGAAAATTTGATTTTACCAAGGTCACTCCAGAAGGGCAACAACTCTCCTGTGGCAAATGATTGTTCGGACATTTCTCCCAAACCATGAGACCTGTGTAAAAACTGAAGGAGACTTTTCTTCTTGGGTCTATGGTGGACAAAAACCTCTCTCACTTTTGTCAAATTCATCTTTTCATGCTCAGAAACATCATTTGAATAAAACCTATCCCGATGTGTGGAACAGGGGATTTGTAGAAATGAAGGGAATGAGGGGCTTCTAAATTCTTGAGAAAATTTTGGGAAGTAGGGAGAGATGTTAGGAAGCAGGGGAAAGTGGAATTTCAAAGATTGAGTGAGGGTAAGGGGTCCAAAAGGGCAAAACACAGGCCTAACCTAGAAAAGTGTCAAATTGTAGCAATAGGCTAGGGTTTGTGGGAAAATGATGAATTTGAGGGATATCCATGATGGGAAGTGTTTAAGAAGGTATATTAAGGATAGGGGAAGGTGTATGAGCATCAAGATACAAGTTTTGTTGATGATTTGACCATCCAAGAAAAATTACCTTCAAAACCCTAGGAGAGGGAAATGAGCCTTACCTAAGCACCACTGAAGCACAAACAAGGTGTAAAATGACCCATTGGAACTTGAAATAATGATGACAACTCTTTGAATGATGGTACACTCAACCGAATGGTGACATGGACCAATACTTGAAAAACTTTGGAAGGATTGAAAACAAATCCTAGACCTAATACCTAGTGACCAAATTTTACTTGAAGATTCACTGAAATGACACAATTTGATTTTGACACCCCGAGACCACTTTGTAAGAGCATGTTTGATCGCTGGTGGAAGGCTGCAAAGACTGACTCTAACACGAAGTGTGATCACTATAATAGGTTAAAAATCAATGGCAAGTTCGAGCTGTGAGATTCTAAACAGATCAAAGCTCTAAAATTTTAAAGAGGTCCGAGGGTACACTCTAAAATAGATCCTACAACAGTTCTGAAACATTTGCCTCCACAACTCTGCAATTTAGTCTGAAAATATTCCTCCACAGATCTACTATTAGGAGTCCGAGAAGCAATCAATCTGAATTATGTCCAAGAAAAATCCAAGCAATCTTTGTCTTGCTTTCTTTGTTCTACTGTACTCTTATTTTTTCCGAATTTTTTTTGAGATTAGATAGTTCTGAAATGAGATAATTCAACCTTAAATTTATAGTGATTTTACTCTATTGTGAGGGGACAAAACCATTGGAGGGGTATGTTGGGCCTACTCAAGTCGGCTAGCAGGCCTTGTTGATTTTTGACATGTTTTGTCTTCAAAAATTAATTTCTCTTCAATGACAAGGAATTAGGATGCTCAAGCCACAAGTTAGGCGTGTCAGTCATCTCAAGACTTGCATTACGTAGCAAACTATATATATATCTATATATATAGATACTGAGTGCTCATTGGGAAGCTCTTGGAAGCCTCTATAAGTTGATATAATTATCTTCCCAAGAAATAACTTCTAGTGCTAACAATATTAATTTTTCTTCCATTATATGGGTGTTTTCCATAATAGTTCTTGAAGGTTTCTTCCATGGAACAAGGGCATCACATAGCTTAGGGTTTTTCCATTATATTAAGGCTCCTTCTTATGATTAGGGCATAGGATTAAGTTATTAAGATTTATTTATTACAAACAAGGCTAGGGCATCATCAGGATTAAGACTTCATCATATAGATAGGGATTTATATAGCTAGGGTTTCATGGGCCTCTTTAGGACATCAAATTTAGGGCTAGGGTATCTTCTACATAGAGCCAGGGCTTCTTGCGCATTAGGGTTTCATGCATTATTACACGTTGGGCTTCAACCATTTCATTTATGCATAGGCTAGGTTATGCCAACAAGGGCTAGCATCAAACATCTAGGGCTTCATCATTCTTCACCTAGGGTTCTTCAACACAACAAGGATTTAACCAAGCTAAAGACATGCTTCAACCAAGGAAAATTTTGAGGATGGAAGTTTATCTTAAAGTTTAGACACCTTGGTGAATCTTCCTAGTCCCTAATATTGTAAAAATTTTGGTGATATTTTTGTAGAAATATTTAGATTTCCAATTATTTTATATTAGTCGATATAATATTTTGGCGATTTTTAAGGTAAAATAATGGTGTACTATAAAATTTGGGCGAATCATTTTAGAAAAAAATGGAAATTGGCTAATCTTTTTTTTGTAAAAAGCATGGAAAATTAGCCACCTATGAATATTAGCCCCTAAAATTATCCTTGGCTTCAATAAGAGCTATGGATTATCATATACCTAGGGTATGCTCAGGACACCAATGCAAGGGTTCCTTCAATACACTTAGGGTTTTCACTTAGGATCCTAGGGTTTCATCTAGGGCATGCCTCAACAATGCACCTGGGTTGACATCTTATTGACATCAATGACAATTTTATCCAACAAGTCCTCATCTCCCATGCATTCTCATAAGGACTGTGAGTATTAATTGCTCGTAGCTTTCACCATCAAGCAAGTTCTGCCTATCATTTTTCATGAATTAAAAGAAATGTTCTAGTTTTTCTCACCTTGAGCCATCTCAGCTCATATAAGAATGACAGCTTGATTTTCTCATCAAGTTATAGTCATGATGGAATTCAATTTTTGTGTATATTTCAGATGCTTATCTTCATAATGTCTTCCATTCACAGTATATGCAGAATCGCATTCCATGGGAAGTAGGAGTAAAGGGTACCCATGATCTTCATGGCAGATAAATGCTTTCTGTTAAAGATAGAAAGCAGTATGAGTATTAACTACATAGTCTATGAAACCTTATATTTTTTAAAGTTTATTGATATTCTGGTTGAAGTCCCCATAATATAAATATCTATTTCTGCCTATCAAGAAAGAAGAAGAAGAAGAAAAACTGTATTAATGCATTTTTTCTTTGTTTATTTTCTTTGTTTGGTTAACCATATTATTCCAGGCCTAGGGATTACCATAGAAACCATATATGTATAACTAATCTTGGTTCCACATCAAGATGATTTGGAACCTGCATACTATATGAAGAGAAATTCGTCAACCAAGAACAGTTGGCTCCATAATTGTTGATGGATTACATCAATATACATGCACAAAAACCAAATCTTTAAGATATGTGCAGAGACCCAAAATGGGATAAAGCTAACCAATTTACCAATAGTTTGGAAATCAGGAGCAGATTATACAAAGTTACCGTTTTCCTTCAACATCAACGCCATGTACTAAGTATTCATCAGCATATATTGAAAGAGTATCTAATGTCTTCTCATTTAGTGCTATGTCACTGAACTTCTGCCATCTATCTGTCACAATAATATACTTTCCATCCTGCCAACATCAAAAATTATCAAATCAAGACAAATATTTATTAGTGCATTAACTTCAACAAAAATGACCTTTCAATAATGTAAATTGCTAAGATTTGAGGAATCTACTTGACATCCAATCCCCCTCTTCATCTTCGAGGAACACATAAAAAATGACACATTAAAAAGTGCTCAAATACAGGTATTCTAATTTTAACCTAAGTGAACAAAAGTAGGTTAATGAGAGAGTCCAGCCAAATTCTTGATTCAAATCTTGATGCCTGAAAATGCCCATCTCATGAAACACTATTGAAAATAAAAATATAGTCCAATCAAATGCACAAAAGATTAAAGTACATCGTTCTAAAGGGAAGATACGTATATTCAGTAGTATTTATACTCAGATATATTCTTTCCATCAAACAACAAATGTCCATCTCCTTATACACTGTATGGTGGCCAGCATTAAATAATCAAGTGTTGATCAGAAGGCAGAAATACTTAATCAATAGAACAGTCATATATGTGACAGAAATACACTAAATCCAAATACTCTTTTGCTGTTAAAGTAATAGAAAACTATCTTCTGGTGAACAAGTACACAGAAGTAACAGCTTAGGGTTTGGAGTTAGGCAACAGGTTTCAGCAGCTAGGGCCACCATCCTGAGCAGCTTAAGCCAGCCATGGGCCCCAGATCTGATGTTTCCCTCTAATAGTCACTTGACCTATAAAGTGCTGGTCACAGGAGAGAGTTTGGGAAACACTAACAACCAGGAATCTGTCCAACCAAATGCAAGTAATCTCAAAAATCCTCAAGGGTCGTAGTAAAATCTGTTTAGAAGCCTATTTATGAGGTGACCTCTCAAAAAATAGGGACATGTATCCCGTACATGCAAGACCACATGATCACCTGCATATTCATTGGACCATGACCATACGAAGCAAGTCTCAAATGGTAGATCTCATCGCTCTGGAAGGTGAGGGGGCTGTCAACCTACAGCTGGAAGCAAAAGGCTTTTTCACAGGGACCTCTAGAAACATAGAGGATATAAAAGCAATCTTTAAAAGTGGACCTGTTGACTTGCCGCCTACACCTACCAGTTAGTGAGAAAAGCTTTTAACCCCACAAGGTGTGGTTGGTGGCAAGAAAAAAGAGTTGGGGCTGTCACCTATTCCCAACACTCTCCGTTTAAGCTCTCTCCTTGGTTAGCTAAGGAGGATGGTTCCTAAATGGAAAACTAAGTTAAAGGGTGATGTGAGATTTCTAGGAGATGCAGTTAAATTTAATTGAAATGCTTATCAAAAATAACATGTTTCCAAGAAATAAGCAAGCATATGAATAAACAAGCAAACTTGAAATATAGATTCAAAATGTAGACTAGTGCCTTCAAGTAAATAACAATAGCTTGCTCAAAATGAAATCAAGATACAAATGATAGACAATTCAAATGTTAGACCAAGATAAGCATATGAACATCAATTGCAACTATAAAGGAAATAGTACTTTGGAAGTGAATGCCCCAAATAACAAGATACATCAATTACTCATGAGCATAATGATCATCAAAGCAATAACATGAAATAAAATTGCACCAATGAACAATATTCCAAGTACAAGAAAATTAGATTGTTGCAAAAGTAAAGGACTCACAATCCTTGCATCATAAATGCTTCTTAAAATAAAAATAAAAAAATTGATATTTGCAAATGAAACTCAAAACACATCAAGATAGTAAAATGGGAAATTGCAAGTAAAGTAAAATCCTTATGTAAATGTGCTCTTGGTTTATTTTATCAGTTAAACTCTAAAGGCAAGATTTCAATTAAACTCCAATCCTCAGACCTCACCCTCACCCGAAAATTCGGATCTCACAGTGAGGAGTCAATAGAGGTGGAGGTTCCCTAGATGTCTATACAACCAATTTAACTTGGAGTCTAATTTTAGTAATGCATGTAAGATTTCTCAAAGTAGCTTGCAAATGCTTGAATAGTGAGGTGAAATGAAATTTGATGTCCACAATAGACCTAAGTTAGTGAGAAAAGCCCTTAACCCCACAAGGTGTGGTTGGTAGCAAGAATTAAGAAAAGGGGTTGTTTTCGGGGACAAGTCTTCTTGTACCTAGGAAATCAACTAACTTTTGGTTTTAGCATATTGGACTTTAGGATTAGATTCTTGCTCAAGTGGCGACTCCATTGAATTCAAATTTTGCAAGAGTTTCTACTAGGAGAAATGTTAAAATTGGCAACTAGGGCCAAACTCCATGTGGGTCATCTTATTTATGGCCGCTGATATTTTTCTCTGATTCCTCTCATGGAGAGGTGTAGGATTGATCTAACGATCATCCGATTCCGACAAGTATTTATGGAGATATGAATTTATTTGTATTTACTTACAAATTGTCAAGGTCGGCCAGCAGCGAAATGTGTGGCACACATGCCCAGCACATCATATAAGTACAAGTCAGGTTGAGTCATTATTCACTCATCTCATCTCAACTCATCTTCTCTCCTCATCTCATTGGGCCAGCGAAGGAGTAGCTTCTCTCACACGTGCAAGAAGAAGGATGCATTTTCTGTTTAGTGCAGCGTTGACTGATTTTAGGGCATCGTTGACTTTTCTAGGGCTATGTTGACCAAGTGCTGGGTTGTTTTGTGAAGCGTTGACCAAGGGCTAACCTACGCAGGTTGTTTGGATGTTGCGTTGACCAGCGTTGACTAGTTAGGGTTGACCGCAAACTAATGATCTTTGATTGTTGTTCTAACCATTAACCAAGGGTTGTTTTGGGCTGCCGAAGTTTGCTATTGAAGACCGAGTTCTTCAAGGTTGACTAGAGGTCATTCCAGGGTTGTTTGACTAAGTTTGACTTTGCTGCTATTGTTATAAAATTACAAATTTCGAAATTGTACTATTTCTCTCTACTAAACTATTGAAGATTAAAGAAGAATTAATCAAAGAGTTTCCCCACATTGGGGTTTGTCCTTGGCTAGCCGCCACATCTTGTGTCTCTTGTCTTGGCTTGTTTTTTGGCGATCTATTAATGTTCTATCAGCATTTTACTTTATGTTTATGTGATTGCTAAGCAGTGGCTAATAAGAAGAAATCAAAGTAAACTGCACTAAGCATAGAACATACCATAAATCAACATGGTATCAAGGCTGAGGTGAAGACAAAGCCCAAGTAGGAGCAAGAGCAAGAGCAATCACCAAAGGTTGTTGAAGAAATCTCAAAGACTTCATGGGGTCCTCATCACACTTCCTCGCTGAAGACAAGCTCCGTGAGAAGTCTGACTACCACGGATGGAAGATGTCTCTCGATCTGACATTAGAAGAGCAGGAAGTGTTGGACCATGTGAGAGGCAAAATCATTGAGCCTCCGTCAAATGCATCTGCTGCCGCTAGGAAGAAGTGGACCGGGAGAGAAGTCAAAGCAAAGAAGATTATCCGGGACTTTATCGACAAGCGCCTCGTGGCCCATGTTTCCAAGCTGACCAACTCCAAGGAAATCTACGATAGACTGGTAAGCTTATTTAAAGTTAATGATGCAAATCAAGTTTTGTTCCTTGGAAATACGCTGAAGGAAATTAAGAAGGGCAAAGATGAGACTATGCAAGCATACTTCTTAAGGATCACCGAGATCAAGAATGATCTCTTATCAATTAGGGAAGTCGTTCCTGACAGGGAAATGACTATCACAACTCTTGGAGGGCTCCCATCTGAATGGTATATATTCAGAACCACTCTTCTCAACAATAATGTAATCCCAGGATTTGAGGAACTGATGGCGAGATGCATTCAAGAACAAACAAGGATGGAAGATCAGGAAATGCTTGCACTTAGAGGCAATCCCGCTACATTCTCCTCCCATGCTAAAAGGAAGAACAATTCCGGGGCTAAATCCAAAGGAAAGGCCGGACCGAAGGGTGGAAGAAAGGAAGATGTTACAATTGCAACAAAATGGGCCACTATGCAAGGGAGTGCCCTGATAAAAAGGACTCACATCATGAAGATGATCAAAATCACTCCCGAGGCAATCAAAGGAATGGTAGGTTCAATGACAAAAGGAATGCCAGAAATCAAGGGAGCGGTCAACTCTCCAAAAAGGTAAGAAACCCCAGGTATGAATCTAACGTTGTTAACAATAAGCAAAATGAATATTATCTACCAGTGGCCCTCTCTACTACTACTCCCCTAGACTCGCTAGGAAATTGCTTTATTGATAGTGGTGCCTCAAGGCACTCCACTGGTTACAAAGAATCTCTCTCTAATCTGATAGAGAAGGAGACCAACTTGGAAATTGTTCTTGGAGACAACTCCAGATATCCCATGAAAGGCATAGGGAATGTCACTCTTCAATTGAATCAAGGTAATACAATTCATTTGCGAGAAGTCCTATATGTACCTAATCTCAAAAAGAACATGGTGTCCATTTCGGCAATGGAAGACAAAGGCAACAAGGTGGCCTTCATCAATGGCAAGGTACGTGTATGGAAAAAGAATTTCAAAGATGCTTTCACTCTTGGGTTTCAAGTTGATTCATTATATCAGGTCAGTGGAAGTCCGCTGGGTGTCATGCCTTGTGGCACATCTCTTCAGTCCGAACTATGGCATCGGAGGTTTTCTCACCTTCATTATAAAGCTCTACCCGTTGTGAGACAAATGGTGACAGGGATGCCCGAGTTCAAAGTAGAGCAAGAAGGTGTATGTCCGGGATGTGCCGAAGGAAAGTTCAAAAGAGGACCATTCCCCTCAAGCCATAACAAGACCTCCGATATATTGCAGTTGGTTCACTCAGACATATCTGGTATGATGCCTATGAACTCCTTGGGAGGATATTTATATTACCTCACTTTTACAGATGATTATTCTCGCAAGACTTGGATATACTTCTTGAAAAAGAAGGATGTAGTGTTCTCCTAGTTTCCTCACTTCAACGCCTTGATCGAGAATCAAACCGAAAAGAAGATCAAGATCTTGAGGACTGATAATGGGACTGAGTATGAATGCAATGAGTTCCATGACTTTTGCAAAGACGTTGGCATTAAGAGGGAGACTACAACACCATATACTCCTGAACAGAATAGTGTGGCAGAAAGGAAGAATCGTACGATTGTGGAAGTAGTTTGTACTATAATCCATGATCAAAGGCTTCCGAAGTTTCTATGGGCCGAAGCTGCGAATACCACTGTATATGTGCAAAACCGATGCCCTCATCAAGCATTGGGTTCCAAGACTCCCAAAGAAATGTTCACTGGGAAGTCGAGATTAGTCATCATGTCACCTTTGACGAAGATATGGCTCTTAGCAAACTTGACAATCTTCCTACTCTAAGGGAATCTAAAAAAGCTGACACCGGGAAACCAAAGGGAAAGGAAGATGAGACGATGCCCAATGTGGAGGAACCTATGGATCCTATTGATCCCCCTCCTCAAGAGCCTTCCTCTTGTAGGAAGAGGCCTTCATGGCTCAGGGGGACACTTGATGATGTCGAAGGACACATTGCACCCAGAGGGACTCTCTGTGAAAGTAAGAAGCCGGCCAAGTATAAGGGATACTTGACCATCATGAGCACGATCATTCAAAATGAGCCTTTGTCATTCGCAAAAGCTGTCAAGCATCAAGTATGGAAGGATGCTATGACTGAGGAATATGAGTCCATCATGAAGAATGATCTCTGGGATGTGGTCCCTGTTGTCGCGCGGATTGACACGACAACGCTCAGACCGGGGGCTGTCACTCTGATCCCCGATCCCTCCGTTTAAGCCTGTCTCCCGCGGCTAAGGGGGGTAGTCCCTGTGAGATGATGAGACCAACTGTCAACCAGTTGGTTGGGAGACACGATATGAAAAACACCAGATAGATTTGATTAACTTAGCAGACCAGTGCCTTAAGAGATTTGTTTTTAAAACGATTACTTGTTTGATAGAAACATGAACTGTGAAAAACAATCATTTGTCATCAGCTAAATCACAATGCTCTTAAAATGACCAAAACGATATCCAGTAACTGAAAATTTTAAAGAGATGAATGCTTTAAACCATCACGAATCATAAACCATTAACCAGATATCAATTTCGCATCTCGACTTGAAAATTTAGATCTCAGCATGAAAGATGATAAATCCCGAAAATGACTGGATCTGGCAAAAATAAATTTTCCACGAAATTTTTATATTTTTTCAAAAAAAAAAAATATTTTTTATTTTTTTATTTATTTTATTATTTTTATTCATTTTTTAATTTTTTAATTCATTTTAAAATGGATCATCGAACTAAGCCTTCGGAAACATCACCTAGGACCTAGGACTTAGGACTCATGAGGGGATTTAAAACATTTTTCGACCCTCAGGACACATTACATCATGACTTTTACAATTTACATCTTAAGGGAGAAAACCCCTTTAACATAGACCCTCACAAATCACCCAGTTCTGCGACACAACTATAATCTAGCAGATCAACACACTAGGATTCTCCTAAAATTCCAATGACAAAGTCCATCCCGGCTTTGGGGTCAGGTTTGAAGGAAAACTCTGCCGATCCGTGGATCGGTGAGACGAAAAACCTTCCGGGACGTAGATTATCATCAGAAAGTTAGGTCCACCTAGGCAAATTACATACATGACTCATGTCTGCTAAGATTATTTACAATTAATACATGCAGACTGGGTTTACAATCAAAAAGATCAAGCTGCTGATGATGGCAGGATGGCACGGACATGCTGATCAGGTGCTGCCCCTTTTTGCCAAGAAAAGGGGGATGTACTGCATGGGTAGTTGACCAGTAGAGGTCAACATCTGGCTCTACTTGGGGACACGTTGCTGCTTGCAGGAATGTGAGAATCCAGAATCTGCATCCATACAACACAAAAATAAGTAGCGTCCATCCAAAAATCAGCATATACATTAAGCACAGGAAAGAAAAAAGCTCTTCATTTATTAACTATCTAAAGCAGAAATAAAAATGCGGAAAAAACAAGGAGTAGGGTTAGAAATACGATACAAAGGATGCCCTACGGCATCAAATGTGTTCAATATAGTGCATACTGAGCATTTGCCTGCTTTCAGGCAAATCTGTCGGTTGCTTGTCGGATGTGCCATGTCCAATTTTGCATATGGTAGGACTCTTTCCTATCCGAAAATCAAGCTGCTCACGGCCGTCTGATGCATCAAATCTTCGTCTAATCTTCTTTCTCTTGCGTTTTTTCTTTCTGGCAGGTGGAATTACTGATGACCTGGAACTTTCTGTTTCAAAACTATCAGATGAAGTATGCGTGATATGTCTTTCTTTATCCTGCATCTGATCTTTATCATTCTTAAGATCTGGATCACCTTCAATCGACCATCTTTCAACTGAACTAATAACCTCCTCATAATAAGATGGAGCTTGTTGCAACAAATGAGAAGGTTCCTGATCTATTGATGTTACCTGGTTTCTTTCATCTTCCAATTGCTGAAACTTTCGAACCTGTATTCTAATGGCATCCATCTGTCTAGAGTGTTCAACCTTTATAGCACTGATTTGTCTGGCATGATGTTCTTCCATGTCTTTTATTACTTTAACATTTTCTTCCTTTATGTTCATCAAGCAATGCTGCATGGAATTTATTTCTTCTTCGTGATTCGCTTGCATGTTTCCAATTTCTGTTTCATATTTAGTTTTCATGGCCTCAATTTCCTTAGCATGCTGATTTTGCGTGACCTCAATCTCCTTATTACATTTTTCCAGATGGGTGCGTAAAGTTTTAACATCATTGATAAGATTAGTTTGGTTGCTTTCCATATTTTTCACCAGCATCATTAAATCTTGTATTATTTGCTTTTGCTCCTCCTTTTCATTGTCATTTATCCCTGATTTTTCACTATCATGAACTTGATCTGCAATAGTTCCGGTTGATGACATATTCTGATCTTGAACTCTTTCTTTCTGTTGCACAATTTTAGGGGCAGAAGGCAAGCTGTTTGGACTATCATATCTATCTTTAAAAGCATTGAGAATGTCTTGTAAAGAAGTGAAAAAATCATTAGGAAAATTATTAAACCAATTCAAGGCATCACCCTCTAAAGAATGGACAAATAGACGCATCTTGAAATCTTCATGATTATATTGAGGCAGTCTACAATATATGGTCATTACACAAGTAAACATGTTTAAATGATGTCTAACAGCGACCGGATCATCACCCGAGAACTTAAATAATTTAGAAATGGCCTCTTTCGGAAGATCATAGAGATTATTAGTAAAATGACATGGTTTACATGAATAATCCATGATGAACAACAAGGGATCAAATGGATGATAGAAAGAGATTTCTGCTCAAGAAAATTAAGAGATGAGAGAAGTGGAGTCGCCACTTGAACAATGAATCTGATTCTAGGATCCAAAAAGTAACCACAAGCAGATATGAGGAAAGCTTCTTGTCTGGGAAAAATGAGAAAGTGGAGTCGCCACCCAAACAGGAAACAAACCCAAGAGGCGTTGCTGATACGTGATGAAAAGATGCCAAAATATTGAATCTGCCAGCTCAACTGAGAGATGAGAAAGATGAGAAGATGAATGATTGTCGTTTGAAACACCGAGAACAAAGTTTCCCCGGCAACGGCGCCAAAAATGTTGTCGCGCGGATTGACACGACAACGCTCAGACTGGGGGCTGTCACTCTGATCCCCGATCCCTCCGTTTAAGCCTGTCTCCCGCGGCTAAGGGGGGTAGTCCCTGTGAGATGATGAGACCAACTGTCAACCAGTTGGTTGGGAGACACGAGACACGATATGAAAAACACCAGATAGATTTGATTAACTTAGCAGACCAGTGCCTTAAGAGATTTGTTTTTAAAACGATTACTTGTTTGATAGAAACATGAACTGTGAAAAACAATCATTTGTCATCAGCTAAATCACAATGCTCTTAAAATGACCAAAACGATATCCAGTAACTGAAAATTTTAAAGAGATGAATGCTTTAAACCATCACGAATCATAAACCATTAACCAGATATCAATTTCGCATCTCGACTTGAAAATTTAGATCTCAGCATGAAAGATGATAAATCCCGAAAATCACTGGATCTGGCAAAAATAAATTTTCCACGAAATTTTTATATTTTTTCAAATTTTTATTTTTATTTTTTTTTTATTTTTTATTTTTTTTTAAATAAAATAAAAAGTCTAACCATTAAAAAATTAAAATTAAAGTATGTACAAATCTAATTTAAAACATTATAAATCTAAATTCTAAAAATAAAACTAACACATTAAAAATTTATTAAATCAAATCTAAATAAACAAAATAAAATCTAATTAAAACAACAATTAAATCAAAATCTAAAACATACACATTTTTACCTTTTTTATTCTTTTTAATTTTTCTGAATCTATAATTAACAAAAAAGAAACTAAAATAATTAAAATCTAAAAAAAATATTAAAATCTAAGGAAATACGTAACTAAGCATGACTAAATTAAAATCTAAGTTTAAAAAAAAAATCTACGTTAAAAAATGAAAACGGCAAATCGTATTTTTTTTTTTTTATATGTATCAAAATACATTTAAAAAACAAACCTAAATCTAAACCACGCTATTTACATGAATCATAACGCATCGAAAACTTAAGGAAATCGAATCAAACATTTCAATCGTAAGTCCAATGCCCAAAATTTTTTAAATACATTGAAATCCCTTCGAAAATTTTGTGAAAGAGTAACGAAACGTCAAGGGTTTACCTGCGATGAAAGCCTGAGCAGGGGAAAAACAGAAACACAGTTTTGAAAATCACCTGAGGTATGCCGAATCGAAATCAGATCCTCTTACCGCATCAACTTTTCTGATCGTGAATTGCAGTGACAGTTTCGTGTGGAAATACTCGATCCAGCAGCCAATTTCTTCTAAACGAAATGCCTGGTCCGATGCTTTGCTGTCAACCATGCTCAGAAATCGACCCTTCTCACCGTCGGCAGTGGCAATGATGTTTAACGCAGGCGTGTGAAGTTTATTTCGAACGAGTTTCCTTCCCTGGAACTGTTGACAGCCTGAAATCTATTGCATATGCTTCGCAGTTTCATGTGCGGATCAAAGGAGGGGTTTACAAATGCGTGGAGAAGTTTGGACAGCCACGGAGGAAAAAACGAAAATGCATGAGGAGCTCAGGGATGACGCAGATCGGATTTCTGGTATTTGAAGGCAGGCAGAAACGATTTTCAAGAGAAAGACGGCGTGACCCGGGTGTGTAAGAGCATAACGTTCTCAAATGCGTGAAACGGCGGCAATGGAAAACGATTTTATGTGAGAAAGCTACCTGAGCGTGATTTACCTGGCCCGTAAAGAATGCTGTTCGATGGAGTACCCAGAGCTCACGCTATATTGCTTAGAAACTCTGCTATCTGTGTGTAGATTTACGAGTTTGCTGATGTCCTGATATTTTCCAGCCACGCCTGATCTCTACCCACGTCACATATATGCTTGCAGGTCCACAGAAGCTTTGTTAACACAAAAGAGAAGGGATAAGACTGCGTAGGTGATTGCGTGGGCGAGAAGATTGACGCAGTCCTGCAATTGTTAAAAAGACAAAACCCTATACCTACAAACACAAAAGAAAAACAAAACCCTAGTGAAAACTGCATAAAGCAAACAAAATCTAAAACCCTAGAACAGCTTAATTAATTTACAGATTTGGCCCCTTACAGCCAGATTTAGCCATAATAACAGAAATATTTTCAGATTATCAGAAACTTGAACTTTGCTGTGAACAGAAAGAAAATCTCTCAATGTAAAATACGAAATAAACTTTAAATGATTAACCCAGGGCAAAATCAGCTGGGCTCTGCAAAGAAAAGCCTGTGGGAGTCGGCTGGTTCAGCCTAGAACTTCCCCAAACGCCCACAATTTCCTTCAGAAAGGTTTTCCTGCACATCTCAAGCAACCATCAGCAAAGAGAGAGAGAATGCTGCTAGATCTCAGGAAATAATGGAGATACCTGCCATTATTTCAGAAACCCTAGCAACACTCAAACCCTAGCAAGTGAACAAGATACCTGTGCTCACAATACTCCTAAAAAAACAAGCTATGATTAATGGCTGAGAACTGAAATATGCAGAAAATTAAAGATCTCACAGCAATTCCAGAGAGTAACACCAGCACGATTTGGACCCCAAAGTCTTCTTTTATTAACCAGAAATCAAATTACAAGAGAGCTTTTTCAGTACAGACTCACAGATCAGATTAACCTGAAATGACCCCTAGCACCCTACTTAAAGGAAATGCCTCCAACGACTAGTTCGAGTGATCCATGTAAAAATGATCTTGACCGTTGATGAGGATCAAGACATCTCTTGATCTCATCCGTCGATTTATTCACTTAAAATATTATTATTTTATTAGTTTTTTTTCATTTTTTAATTTTTTAATTCATTTTAAAATGGATCATCGAACTAAGCCTTCGGAAACATCACCTAGGACCTAGGACTTAGGACTCATGAGGGGATTTAAAACATTTTTCGACCCTCAGGACACATTACATCATGACTTTTACAATTTACATCTTAAGGGAGAAAACCCCTTTAACATAGACCCTCACAAATCACCCAGTTCTGCGACACAACTATAATTTAGCAGATCAACACACTAGGATTCTCCTAAAATTCCAATGACAAAGTCCATCCCGGCTTTGGGGTCAGGTTTGAAGGAAAACTCTGCCGATCCGTGGATCGATGAGACGAAAAACCTTCCGGGACGTAGATTATCATCAGAAAGTTAGGTCCACCTAGGCAAATTACATACATGACTCATGTCTGCTAAGATTATTTACAATTAATACATGCAGACTGGGTTTACAATCAAAAAGATCAAGCTGCTGATGATGGCAGGATGGCACGGACATGCTGATCAGGTGCTGCCCCTTTTAGCCAAGAAAAGGGGGATGTACTGCATGGGTAGTTGACCAGTAGAGGTCAACAGTCCCCAAACCCAAGGACAAAGCACTTGTCACTTTGAAATGGTTTTACAAGATAAATCATGGAGCTGATGGAAGTGTTGAAAAAGTATAAGGCTTGTTTTGTCGCTCGTGGCTTCTCTTAGAAGGAAGGTATAGACTATGACAAGATATTTACACTTGTTGCCCGATATACCACCATCCGCTCGATCATAGCCCTTGCTGCTTTGCAAGGATGAAACCTACATCATATGGATGTCAAGACTGGATTCTTGCATGGTTGGATCATCGAGGAATTCTATGTGGAACAACCCGAAGGATTTGAGATTCATGATCAGGAATCTCATGTGTGCAGGTTGAAGAAAGCCCTCTATGGGTTGAAGCAAACACCCCGAACGTGGTATGAGAGGATCAATAGCTACTTGATGAAGTTGGGATTCACTAGGAGTGAAGCCGACCCTAACCTTTACTTTAAGGTTGAAGATGACAAACCTCTCATACTAGTGCTATACGTTGACGACCTCTTTCTGACAGATGCAGACCCTCCTCATTCACAAATTTAAGAGGGAGTTGACTTCAGAGTTTGAGATGAAGGACCTAGGACTAATGCACTATTTCCTAGGACTGGAAGTCTGGCAGAAACCAGGGAAGATTTTCCTATCTCAAGGAAAATATGTGGTGAAGATATTGGAGAGATTCGGTATGGTGGACTGCAAGCCCGTGACTACCTCAATGGAGCTTGACTTCAAGAAGTTAAGCAATAGTGCTGCCGGACCTATTTTACAAAATGCTACCGAGTATCGTCAACTCATCGGAGCATTGATGTTCTTGGTGAACTCCCGTCTGAATATATGTTTTGTAGTCAACACGTTGAGTCAACATATGGTTGAGCCTCACCACACACATTGGATCGATGCCAAAAATCTGTTGAGATACCTCCGTGGCACAATCACTCGTGGGTTGAGATACACTGCCAGAGATGTGAGATTACATGGATATACCAAAGCTGATTGGGTTGGCAGTGTGGTGCACCGAAAGAGCACTTCCGGGTGTTGTTTCTCTTTGGGATCTGCCTCAATATCCTGGATGAGCAGGATGCAGAAGTCAGTGGCTTTGAGCACCGCTGAGGCAGAGTACATTGCTGCAAGTATGGCCTCTTGTGAGGCGGTCTGGTTGCGGAAGCTCTTCAGTGAGTTGTTTAGATTTACATTGGATACAACCGTGATCCTGTGTGACAACTAGAGCAGGATTCGTTTATTAGAGAATCCCGTATTTCATGATCACTCCAAGCATATTGATATCAGGTACCTCTATATCCAGGATATGGTGCAGCGGGGAGCAATAAGGCTCCAACATATCAGTACAGATGAGCAAGTCACCAACATTTTGATGAAGCCCCTGGGAAAGGTCAAATTCTTGACTTTCCGAGAACGACTTGGTGTCATTGAGAGACCCTCTTATGAGGGTCGTGTATGATGCATACATTGAGCTCTGGGAGCTCTGGGGGGCTTGGGGTACTTCTTGGAGCGACATGCGACCACGGGGCGACTCACCCTCCCCTAGTGGTGTGCTATGTACAGGGTGAAAGGTTCAACCTTCCACTGTGATACCCCGTGGTGACTTTGGGACATGATGGTTAGTTCTCCTGTCAAGGCATCGCAGTCTAGAACTCATGGGAAGTACCTCTCATCTGATCAATGAGTAGGGAAATGGGGTTAGGGACCATTAGTATTACTATCGATGGACGCATCGTTGTATCTACCGTGCTCTTATGCTAGGATGACCTCCATTGAACTGGGATCAATGATACTGATCTGGGATCAATGAGAGTGGTATGACACACTCTGAGACTGACTACGGGTCAGTGGAGGATGGTATGATACATCCTCGATCATTTCTTCTTCTTCATAGTTCAGCAGAGCAGTGTATTTGATGGCAGAGATAGTACTGACGGTCAGACCGAGTAACAGATGGAGTTCTCCCTAGTTGAGAGGGAGTGTTAAAATTGGCAACTAGGGCCAAACTCCATGTGGATCATCTTATTTATGGCAGCTGATATTTTTCCTTGATTCCTCTCGTCGAGAGGTGTAGGATTGATCTAACGATCATCCGATTCCGACAAGTATTTATGGAGATATGAATTTATTTGTATTTACTTGTAAGCGCTGAACTAATTTAAAGGACCATTTCTGAAACTATAAAGATTGACTAAACTGTAAATATTGTAAAGGAGTTTTATAGAGCTATCTATCCTGAACAGAGTATGAAACCTTAAAAAAAATTATGTTCTAAATTTATACAAAACTTCATATAACTAATTGATTGATTCAATGATAAGTACTTACTGGTCTATTGCGGATGTCTACTGCGGATGAAGGTGTTTCAGAACTTCTCCAGTTCGCTCCCGTTTACCAAAAGACCGAAACCACCCAGCCAAACTGAGCAGAACCTCGCTACTCAGTCCAGTAAGCTTCTCAGTTGAAGCAGATTGTTCCCCCGTGCCCAGAAACCTCAGAACAACCAGCTCTCCTTCTGTTGGTAACTCAAGTTTATAAAGTTTTGTACTTCTTCAGTATCCCCTTCGTTCTTTCTTCTTCTTCCCGATGCCCCTCCCAAAACTGTTCTCTCTGGTTTATAAATTGTTTCTTGGCGGTGGCCGCCCTTCCTCCAGCAACCCACCGCTTCATCTCCTCGTGACACCCTTCCCATGTCACGTCATATATATTTCTTTTTAAAAGGTATATTGATTTTTGATTAAATATCCTTTTGTTTGATTTTAATATAAAGGTTTAGGCTACCCAGATGCGGGTGACACTAACAGCAATCAATGACAAACTCCGCTATTCAGACATCTGGCCTGACGGATGGCAGGCGGATGGTATGCAGGGTACGCGTCGTAGGATGGCGTATTAAGTTTAGGGCAGATGAAGTAAATTTCGAGCAGTCTCGAATTTGGTCTGGCATTAATGCGAGCATGGCTGCACTGCAAACAAGTTGGCTTATTGGCATGGATCCGCTCAACGCCCCTGTCGCAGTTAATGGCTCTTTTTATTATGAAGCAAAGCCGCTTCAGCTCCCCTGTCTGGTCTTTCGTGTCTGGCTGTTAGCTTGGCTCTGGAAGCGCCCTGAATCTTTCAGCGCTCTTACTGTTTCTGGTCTGCTTTGTCTCAATCGATCTCCCAGCACATTTGCCTCTTTGATTATGCCTCGCAGCCGAGGAATCCCACGTCGAGGAAGCCATTCAGGGAACAGAGGTCGCCCTTCTCGCCCTGCTCCTCAGAATGTTGCTCCCATCGCCTCAGCTCCTCCTTCTTCTCCGCCTCTGGATCAAGATAGGCTTATCCCGAACAATTCATACCAGACCTCCAGGTTTACGTTTCAAAGTCGGCTCAACAGGCCTGTGGTGACAGTAAATTTTACCATATTTGTCTCGGAGGAGGAGAGCAACCAGCTCAGTTCGACTCCTTCTATCTCCTCACACTCTCAGGATGATAGTGTTCTGCTAGGGGACTTGACAGGGATAGTGTTCCATGCGGATCACATGCAAGAGGATGCCCCTGTTTCGGAAGCGCCTCAGCAGCCAGTTGATCCGACTCAGAATGATACTTTAGTCTGCGGGCCATCTCAAAGGGCAGTTGGTATTTTACATCTGGTTACTAATCCTGATGGAGGTGCACCGGCACAGGATGAAGACGGTTTCGTGACCTGGGCAGCTTCTACCAGCCAGGTGAATGAGGATACGCCAGCTTCACCAAAACATGCAGATTAATCATGTCTCCTCTCTGTCGGGTGGCCTTCTAGCCTATATGCTATGCAATTTTGGTTTTGTGTCTTTGATTCTGAAGTTAGATGTCTGTGTCTGGTTCATTCTCATGCTACAGGCAGTGGCAACAGCCAATATAGGTTCTACTTTTTGTTATAAATATGGCTATGCTAGTTGCTCTTTTGCTTTTTTGGTCAGTGAAGGGCATGACGATTGTAGTCCTGGTAAAATTTTTCAGTATGTCAGAGTCCAAAGTCAAAATTTTGAAGTCTGTACTGTAAATCTGGTTGAAGGCCTGAACTGTAATGTCTCTGAGTTTCTGGTTGAGGAATGGCCTCGGCCTCCTCTGAGGTCTTGACCTCATTGTATATATTTTTTCACCTTTTTTAATAGAATTAGTATTTACGAAGAAAAAAAAAATATAAAGGTTTAGGCTTATATTAAAATACTTTATCATTAATTTATTTTTATTATTTTATTAATTGATTAATATAATTTATTTAATATAGTTTATTAATATTTATTTTATAAATAGGTCGTTACATACACCCCCCTTCAAAAACTTTGTCCCGAAGTTAGAGTTTTATCTTATATGAATATTTATGATAGCGATTAGTACATTTTTCTTAGGATTGTGTATTGAGGTCAAATTCTTACTTAATGTGAGGGCACTATAAAATTGGTGTTTTGAATTCTTAAGGTTTATAACTTTAATGATCATGATTTATTTCATCAGGGTCCCCAGCTATTACAAAATCATCCTATCCTTTCTAATCTCTTTCGCTCCCATCCTATTCGTCCTCTACTGGAGTACGTCATGGAGTCAGTTATACTGGCCTAACCATTTATAAACTCCAAGGATGACAGCGTCGACTATATCGACCTGATCCCTAGTAGGCATCTGGCAGTCATCATCACACATCTAGGGGAGCGTGACTCGCACAGTCCTCCCATGACTCTAGGGTTCGAAGGATACACGGTGGGCAACACCTCCACCCCTTAGTAGAATCAGGGTAAATACCCTATCATGGAATCTCTTTGAGCCTTAATTGTTCTGAGGTTTCTGTCATCACGCGGTCATTTTGGTAACGGATATTATCTGCAATCATAAACACTTGTCCATGCAAAAATGTGCATTAACATATTCAAAACAAATAGCTTATGTATAATTCACACATGTCAATTACAGTATAACATACTTTGCCTTATTCTATTCATGTCATTAACTTTCATATTAAAATGTAATCATTCTTTGATTTCTATCTCATCAATCATATTGATATGCATAAATGAAACAAAATTATAATATCTTAATTCCCATCAGAAGCAAAATTACTCAAATATTTAAACTTTACTTTGATAACTATAATTTAGTAAGATCAATAACATATTCCGTCTTGGTATCCATGTACTAGCAGAATTAAACAGATATTATGTCATAAAAATTCACGTTTATATATGATCATTTCAAAATGGTTCTGAGTCTCTGATTTAAAGTAAAGTAAATATATACAAAACATGGTTTAAAGTTCTTCAAAATTAGCACAAGTTGGGATATTTTTGACATATGATTTCTGTATCTTCCCAAGTAGTTGATCCATGACTATAATTGTCCCATTGGACCTTAACTTGGTCTACCAGATGATTTCTGAGTTGTCGAACTCTACGTTCCAGTATACGTAATGGTTCGACCGATATGGTTCCTTCGTCCGATACCTGCAATTCCTTCCATTGAAGGTTATGAGATTGGTCAGCTATGTAATGCCTTAATACAGATACATGAAATATATTATGAACTTTATGCAAGTGAGGTGGCAGTGCAAGATGATAGGCAACAGGTCCAACTCTTTCCATGACTTTAAATGGTCCAATAAATCGGGGTGATAATTTTGTCCCTTTTCCGAATCGAATAGTACTTTTATTCGGTTTGATGCGGATGAAAACCTGATCTCCTACTTCATACTTCCTATCAGTTCTGTGAACTTCAGCATAATTCTTTTGTCTATTCTGTGCTTCCTTTAACCACTGTCTAATTTGTTTTACCTGCTCTTCTATTTCTTGGATTAATTCTGGTCCTATTATCACTCGATCTTCTAATTTGTCCCGACTTAACGGTGTTCTGCAAGGTCTGTCGTATAATGCTTCAAATGGAGGCATTCCGCTTGAACTGTGGTAACTGTTATTGTATGCAAATTCGACTAAGGATAAGTACTTTTCCCAGTGTGATTGCTGATCCATAACATACATCCTCAACATATTTTCAAGTACTTGATTTATCTTTTCTATTTGCCCATCAGTTTCAGGATGATAAGCTGTGCTTAAATTTAATTGAGTTCCTAAGGCTGACCGCATGCAAGTCCATAATCTTGAAGTAAATCGTGAATCTCTATCTGATATAGTCTTCTTAGGTACTCCATGAAATCTGATAATTTCATTTATGAATACTCGAGCTATATCAGCAACTTCGTAAGTATCTCTTACGAGCATGAAATGGATGCTTTTTGTTAATTTATCTACTACGACCAAAATGGCATTGTGTCTTTGAGAAGTCAGAGGTAGTCCAGTGATGAAATCCATAGAAATGATCTCCCATTTGGTCATAGGAATGTCGTGAGGTTGTAAGAGACCTGCTGGATGACAATGATCTGCTTTTACTTGTTGACATTCCAAACATCTTGCAACAAATTGAACGATATCACATTTCATGCCAGACCAGAAAAAGAGTTTCTTGGTATTCATATACATCTTCTTTGTTCCAGGATGTGCACAATACACTGCTCTGTGCGCTTCCTTAAGGATGGTGTCTCGAAGATCCCTATTATCAGGAATATACATCCTTCCATGAAATCGTAAGATTCCATCATCTTCTAGTTCATATCCTTCAAATTTAGATTCTTTTGGCTTTTTACTATCAAGACTAGATCTTACTTTTAAATACCATCTTTAATGAGATGTTCTAGTACTCATTGCCTTAAGTCTACTTTAATAGGTATGAGAGAGAATATTCGAGGTCTTTTGCTTAAAGCATCTGCCATTACATTTTCTTTTCCTTTAATATATGATATTCCAAAGTCATATTCACTTAAGAATTCACTCCATCGTCTTTGTCTAGCAGTTAAGTCTCTTTGCGTGAACAAATATTGTAGACTTTGATGGTCGCTTTTAAGTGTAAAATTTTGCCCCACTAAATAGTGTCTCCAAATCTTTAAAGCTAGTACTACAGCAGCTAACTCTAAATCATGAGTAGCATAGAGTTCTTCATGAGGCTTTAACTTTCTTGAGACATACGCTGTTACTCCTCTATGCTGCATTAATACTGCACCTAACCCATGTTTGGATGCGTCATTACATACCGTAAAATCTTTGCCCATATCAGGGACTCTTAAGATTGGTGCACTAGTGAGTAGTCTTTTGAGTTCAAAGAATGTTTTATTACATTCCTCAGTCCATTCATAATTAACACCTTTACGCTGAAGGGTTGTAATCGGCTTTGCAATTTTGGAGAATCCTTCCACAAATCTTCGATAGTAACTGGCTAAACCCATAAAGCTTCGTACTTCATGTGCGTTTTTTGGTATTGGCCATTCCATGATTGCTTTTACCTTCTCAAGGTATACTGAAATCCCTTCACCTGATATGATATGACCTAAGTAATGAATCTTTTCCTGAAAGAACGAACACTTGGATAATTTCCCGTACAACTGATGTTTTCTAAGGCAGGGCAACACTATCCATAAATGATCTTCATGCTCTTTCTCATTCTTGGAATAGATGAGTATATCATCTAAAAAGACTTGTACAAATTGATCAAGGTATTTGTGGAAAACATTGTTCATAAGATTCATGAATACTGCTAATGCATTAGTTAATCCAAATGGTACCACAGTAAATTCATAATGCCCAAAGCGTGTCCGTAATGAGGTCTTAGAAATATCGCTTTCAGAAATCCTTAGCTGATGATAGCCTGATCGAAGATCAATTTTTGAAAAGACAGTAGCTCCTTTCATTTGATCGAAAAGATCATCAATTCGAGGCATAGGATATCGATTTTTTACCATAGCTCGATTCAAGTCTCAATAATCTATGCATAATCTTAAGGATCCATCTTTCTTCTTGACAAAAATTACAGGAGCACCCCAAGGTGATATATTGAGTCAAATATGTCCTATATCCAATAGTTCCTTCAAATGAATTTATAATTCTTGAAGTTTTGGAGCTGTCATTCTATAAGGTGTTTTAGAGATTGGTTGAGTACCACGTTTCAATTCTATTGTGAAATCTAGCTCTCTTACAGGGGGTAATCCTGGTAGTTCCTTTGGAAATACATCCGGAAATTTGGCTAACACCGGATATTGTTCTAAGGATGGTCCTTTTTCTTTACTTCTTGAATTACATATGCCTGACAACCTTTTCTTAAGCAACGCTTCATTTTTATTGCTGATATGTAGCGTAAAGATACTTTTCTCTTGATTCCTTGAATTTGGATCGCTTCTCCTTCATCATTTATACCTAGAATTCTTTTTCCATAACAGTCTACCCAAGCTTGATGAGCTTCTAGCCAATCCATACCTATGACAAGATCATAAGTTCCTAAGGCTGTGACATAAACTTTTAATTTAGTCGAACAGACCCCTAGGTCAATTTTGCATTGATCCACACTTAAGTCTACGGATTGGAGTTCTCCTGAGGCCATTTCTACCTGTCTGAAATCATTTTGTCTGCGAGCTGCCAACCCACATTTGTTTAATGCATATGACGAAATGAAACTATCTGTGGCACCAGTATCAAATAAGATTTTGAGTTTTATACCATTAATAATACCTGAAGATTCCACTACAGTGGATTGATGTGCTGCTTGATCGTTGTTGACTAATGCATGAATTCTATGATTGCCTTGATTATTTGATATTGGTTCCTTTCCAGTCCTATGCAATATACTTGATGAAGCTTTTGGACAATCACGTTGAAAATGTGGTCCTCCACATCCCTAACAATTAATCTGTATTGGTCCTCTTGAATCAGGACGTGAATTTCTAGATAAAGAGCTTCGTCCTCTCATGTTGCTTCCTCTCGAATTTCTTCCTTTGTTAGCAGTTCCACGAGATTTCCATGGACTTTTGTTTGATGATTCAGTGGCTATAGTATTAACTGCTATGGAAGCTCTTGTTCCTAGTTATGCTTGGTATGGATTCTCATTGCTCGTCCATTACGAGAGGCACGGGGGTTCCTTCTTATTTTTCTAGAAATGAGAAATCCAGATTCTATATCAACCATGATTTAAACTTGGAATTCGAGTATTATGATTAACGCCTTCGATGCTATATTTTATATATTTTGAAGTGGGTTCCATACCCAGTTTTATAACCACTAAACATGAACATTTCCTCTTTTAACTTATATTTTATATAATTAGAGGTGGGTTCCATACCCAGTTTTACACTTATATATATATATTTTCCTTCAAATGCATAAGCCCCCACGGTATTATGATTAACGCCTTCAATGCTATATTTTATATATTTTGAAGTGGGTTCCATACCCAGTTTTATAACCACTAAACATGAACATTTCCTCTTTTAACTTACATTTTATATAATTAGAGGTGGGTTCCATACCCAGTTTTACACTTATATATATATATATATATATATATATATATTCCTTCAAATGCATAAATCCCCACGGGAAGCATCAAAAAATAAAATTATGTCAGGGAAACTATGTGAGATTAAAAGCCAGGAGTATCTTTGTGTGGAGTTTTTATTTAGCTCTTCATACCTAACGTCACTGGGTTGATTCCCTTACAGCTCCAAATACTGTGATGTAATGATATGTGCCTCTTCCCATACCATATTCTTTGAATATCGTGATATGATTCAAGCCCTTCGCCCTTAAATAATGTCACAGGTATGGCTCTGGTTTCTCTTACTGTGTCGCTTGATAGCGTAATCTTCATTCAATTGCTATAGCCACCGGATGTAATGGTATCGTGTAGGTTATAGGTTTAATTTTTTTTTGAATTTTAAACATGATAATGCTATTCCCATCGATTGAATGGGAAGCCTATCAGAACGAGAAAAAAAAATAACTCTGTCTGGATTTATTAATCTGTAAATAATAATAATAATAAATTACAGCGAACCCCTTTTTTTAAGGGAATCTGCAAAAGTAGTGGATAAAATAAAACTATGTCTAATTTACTGTCCGAATAATTTTCGACAAAGAGCACTATATCTTGTGCTTGCTCTCAATTTTTTTTACTCTCATTCTCAGGTTGCTTAGACAGATACAGACTCTCAAGGACTATTACGAATTGGACGCGATATACGCCACGGTTTATGCTTTCAACATTGAGAATTTCAAGCAGTCGACGGAAGAAGTGGACGTTCTCATGGATTTATTGCAGAGGGAACTCGAATCCCTCCTGGAGAAGGAGAGTTTGGTTTCTGAGGCGTGCATCCTTATTGTAATAAATTTAAATTCTTAGCAAGTTTTAACAAGTCCGAGAGTTTGAGCCTGCTCTGATACCAGATGTAAGGGCTGAACTAATTTAAAGGACCATTTCTGAAACTATAAAGATTGACTGAACTGTAAATATTGTAAAGGAGTTTTATAGAGCTATCTATCCTGAACAGAGTATGCAACCTTAAAAAAAAATTATGTTCTAAATTTATACAAAACTTCATATAACTAATTGATTGATTCAATGATAAGTACTTACTTGGTCTGCTGCGGATGAAGGTGTTTCTGAACTTCTCCAGTTCGCTCCCATTTACCAAAAGACTAAAACCACTCAGCGAAATTGAGCAAAACCTCACTACTCAATCCAGTAAGCTTCTCAGTTGAAGCAGACTGTTCCCCCATGCCCAGAAACCTCAAAACAACCAGCTCTCCTTCTGCTGGTAACTCAGGTTTATAAAGTTCTATACTTCTTCAGTATCCTCTTCGTTCTTTCTTCTTCTCCCTGATGCCCCTCCCAAAACTGTTCTCTCTAGTTTATAAATTGTTTCTTGGCGGTGGCCGCCCTTCCTCCAGCAACCCACTGCTTCATCTCCTTGTGACACCCTTCCCATGTTACGTCATATATATTTCTTTTTAAAAGGTATATTGATTTTTGATTAAATATCCTTTTGTTTGATTTTAATATAAAGGTTTAGGCTTATATTAAAATACTCTATCATTAATTTATTTTTATTATTTTATTAATTGATTGATATAATTTATTTTATATTTATTTTATAAATAGGTCATTACATTACTTAACAAATTGTCAAAGTCAGCCAGCGGCTAAATGTGTGGCACACATGCCCAGCACATCATATAAGTACAAGTGAGGTTGAGTCATTATTCACTCATCTCATCTCAACTCATCTTCCCTCTCCTCATCTCATTGGGCCAGCGAAGGAGAAGTTTCTCTCACACGTGCAAGAAGAACGACACATTTTCTGTTTAGGGCAGTGTTGACTGATTTTAGGGCAGCATTGACTGATTTTAGGGCATCATTGACTTTCTGGGCAGCATTGACTTTTCTCGGGCTGCATTGACTTTTCTAGAGCTGCGTTGACCAACTTTTGGGCTGTTTTGTGAAGTGTTGACCAAGGGCTGACCTACGCAGGCTGTTTAGGTGTTGCATTGACCTGCGTTGACCAACGTGTTGACCAGCATTGACTGGTTAGGGCTGACTGTAGACTACTGATCTTTGACTATTGTTTTGACCACTGACCAAGGGTTGTTTTGGGTTGCCGAAGTTTGTTATTGATGACAGAGTTCTTCAAGGTTGACTAGAGGTCATTCCGGAGCTGTTTGACTAAGTTTGACTTTGCTGATTTAGGGTTTGTTGTTGCTGTTATAAAATTACAGATTTCTGAATTGTACTATTTCTCTCTACTGAACTATTGAAGATTAAAGAAGAATTGATCAAAGGGTTTCCCCACATTGAGGTTTGTCCTTGGCTAGCCGCCACATCTTGTGTCTTTTGTCTTGGCTTGTTTTATGTTGATCTATTAATGTTCTGGCAGCATTTTACTTTATGTTTATGTGATTGCTAAATAGTGGCTAATAAGAAGAAATCAAAGTAAACTGCACTAAGCATAGAACATAGCATAAATTAACAAGAAATCCAAGTGGTCTAGTTAGCCCCATTCTTGAGCCTAAAAAGATTTTAGAGAGAGGTTAAATAGACTTTCTCATAGTAGAACCCTTGCTAATTGATGAGCCCCAAATTTTGGTAACAATTTGGGCTCATTTGGCCTACTTACCTTGCTCAACCCTTCATTTTTTATCACTTATGCATCATTTCTTAGTATATTCGTGTTATTTGTAGGAAGAAGGGCAGTCATTATGCCTATGTGGCTAATACATGATGATTTCAGGTTTTTTGACATTAAATGGAGCAAAGACCACGCAAATGAAGACAAGGAGACAGCCAAGGTGGCATTGCGAGTTTATAGGGAGGTTGTCCACAGCCTTGAATGACCTTCCTCGTGATCTCCACCCCAACTCCGAGCTCCAACAGCTATCACCACCGAGCTAGAAGGCAGCGAACGGATTCTACAGGAACAGCAGTTTGCTTTTAGTTGGACAGCCAACCTCCACTAATTGAGGAGGCCAGCTTGGCCCTCATCATGTATAAATATTGAGGCTGTAGCCTTCAATGGGACTCTTGAACTTTTGTTGTAGATTTTGAACCACGAGTTGTAGCTCTGTTTTTGCTCTTTGTAAGCCAATTTTGGCATGTTGTTAGACTCATGATTATGATCTTTTAATAAAAGGCAGGCAGATTTGGATTCGATTCTGAGTTCTTAGGGGAGCTATAGCTCTCAGGTTAGGGCCCAACCTGAGAGCAATAGACCTCCTTTTTGTATTGTTACTTGTCTTTCTTTTATCATTGCATTTCTTTCCTTTACATGCACTTGAAAAATACAGTTTGCTGAGTTGACTGTTTCGGTTTGGTTATGTAGGTTAGTTTCATGAATGCAGTTGTTTCAGTAGTTCAGAATTAGCGTAGGGAGATTGAAGTTACGTTGAGTTCAAAAAAAGGTTGAATGCATGCTCACTTTCACCTCTGTTTGGGGACCGGAAGTGTAGACCGTGCCAACTGCCAAAAACACTGTTTTAACATATGCATGCAAGTATTGATGTAATGTTTTCGATTGAAGAATTGTCCATGCGATTATATCTTGAGTAATGACTCTTTGGTTCAGCATCATGCACGGTTTCCCTTCAACTTACATTGCTGTTCTTTGATTCCTAATAAAACAGTTAGAATAGGTTGGTGAACTTTCGTTTACATGCAAGATAAGGGTGATTTGTTTCATTTACACTGCGCAGCACCACTTCAACGTGTTCTTCTTCTTCTAAACCGTGCCTAAGCCACCTACGCATCCTCTGTTCAGCTCATTTGCCTTCCAACCCTTCTACTGTCCACGTTGCTCAATCTTTTTGACCTTCCACTACTCTACCCTTCTATCGACCAACCAGCTCTATCCACTCTCTCTCCATCTCATCTCTCTGTCCATAGGCCATCTCAAGCTCCTCTTTCATCTTACCTATCCACCCACACAGCTCCTTCACTCCTCCATCACCCAAAACTCCGACTATAGAACATCCTGTAGAAGTTAGCAGACTTCCTGTAGAAATCCCGAGTTTCCTGTAGGATCCCCTGCAGACATCCTGTAGAAGCCTGCAAACACGATTGCCAAGCACCTGAACGTTGTGGACTTCTGTGGAATGATGTGAGGGATCCCCTGGAACCTCTCAGAGTCCTCCTGACAGTTCCCAAGCCTTCCTTCCCTTTGAACTACCCCTGCACAGTCAAGACCCAGTAAGAAGCACAATCACAATAACTCCACCCACTTGAGCAAAAATCCAAAAACGTGTTCTCTTCAATAGAAGTAGTTTAAATTCATGCATCTCATCTCACTAGAAGTAATGGCATCATTTCTAGAAGTTGCATTCCCACCATTGCATCATAAGGATTAAGCTAGTCAGATTAGGGTTTACTAGGGTTTCCATGTTTGGTTGGCTTTCAGTTCATTCTTGCAAAGTAGGTTAATTTCCTTTGAGATAGCCTTCGTTCATCATTTAGAAAGCTTCTTCTGAGAACATATAGAAGTTGGCTTGAGCCCTAGCGGACTTGTGCCAGCTGACCAAGTGACAGCTGCGACAAGAGCTAGTACTTGTGCATACAGCACCGTCGCTTCCAAGTTTGTTACGAACTACCGGGTTGATAAAATTAGAGAAGGAAGCTCCAGGAGTTGTAGCATTATTGCTACAATACTGGAGCCCACCATCTTTTTGGCGCCGTTGCCGGGGAAGCGTCAGAGTATTAGTAATTGTTGCTTTTCTTCTATTTTCTTACTCTTGCCTTCTGCCAAGTAGTTATTTCATTTCCATTCTGCAAAAGTAGCATAGACATTTCCTGCTTTCATAGATTAGCATTTCAATTCCGCAATTTCAATTTTGCAAGCATAGATTAGCCTTTCAATTCTGCAAGCGTAGACTAGCATTTCCATTCCTGCAATTCCATTTGAGCAAAGTAGATTAGTCCTTTCCTGCTTTCATTTCAATTCTGCATTTTTATTTCAGCAAGATAGTTAGTTGTAGATCAATCTGTTTCAGTTTTGCAGGTACCAACGAAAAAAAACAAAAGCAATCAAAAAGTCTTTCCATTTCATGCCTCGTAGGAACCGAGATAAAACAGGCAAATTCCTACCCAAGACCCCCACCACATCACTGAGTCACCCTTCTCTCTTCTTCGGTGACAGTGATCCAGAAGAACCTATAGGTGAACCTCCTGAGATATACGAAGATCCTATAGCAGAAGAAGAATTAGAAACCATCCCATCTGAAGCTATGGCTGACAATAGAGGAGAAGATGAGAGAATAGAAGGTGCCTTCCCCATCCGAGAAACCAATGGAGACATGAAAATGAAAAACATTAGCCCCTCTGCTCTGCCTCACTTCCATGGACTGACTACTGAAGACCTTGATACCTTCCTGTTTGAGTTTGTTGTCCTTTGTAGAACCTATGACTATACTGAAGATGAGCAGAAGCTGAAACTCTTCCCTTCAACTCTTAAGGATGCAGCATTACGCTGGTTCATGGGCTTACCTGGGAATAGTATCACCACTTGGGCTCAGATGCAGCAAGCTTTCAATACCAAGTACCGGGACTACTGTAGGTCCAAGGAAACCAAGGGAGAAATCTTTCGGATGACCATGGGAAATGATGAGTCCTTAGAGGATTATGAGGAGAGGTTCCAACTTAGCTATAAGCGGGCCAGGTGTACACTTGACCCTGAATCCCTCAAGTTGGTCCTGCTCCGAGGAGTCCCTGAAGACCATTTAGATACCCTTCACATGTTAGCTGGGGGAGATATTTACCAGCTGCCTTATGAGGACATCAAGACTGTGTTCAGAAACCACTCTAGGGCAGCCCGGAAACGAGGTAGAGGAAACCTTCTCTCAGCTGGTATTCCTTTCTCCAAGCATGAGTTTGCAAATCAATTAGAAGATCTTAAGAGTGAGGTGAGACAGACCATCGCCATGCAACTGGACACATTCAGGATCCAGCAGAAGAAGGAAGAAGCTGAGAGGGCCTTGGCTATCTTCTGCCCTAGATGTACAAGGAGACACCCTAAGAACGAATGCCCATTGCATTCGGTCGAAGTGTGCTTCGTTTGTGAGGAGGACCATCCCACAAATCAATGCCCAACCTTACCTGGACTTAAAGCTATGTACCAAGGGACAGAAGCTCCCACTGAACCTCTCTATTTCCTCAACCAAAGGAGGCCACAAGGACCTAGACCTTACCAGCAGGGGATGCAAGGGGCACCTCAAGCTTATTACAGCCCCAACCAATCGACTCCTATGCCTTCCTGGGGTCCCCCTGCTCATCCTTCCTGGTCTATGCCTCCTCCATGGTCTTATCCACCTCAGTACCCTACTCAACCCACTACTCATTCATATCATTCACATGCCCAGCCACAGCCTCAGTGGAATGCACCTCAGTCGGGGTGGAGGCCCCAGTACAACACTCCTCCCGCCATTTTGCCTCCGCCACCAGTTCAACCTCAACCATTACCTCCTGCTCCTCCAAGGCAACCTCAAATGCCTGCTCAACCGAACCCGAACCCCAACAATAGACAGGCCCAGCAGGTATACACTGGGGAAACATCATGCCCTACCTATGCTGTGGAGATCCAGGAGATCAATCTTCGATCTGGAAAGACTCTTCCGGATCGCCAACCTCCTCCCCCAGAGGACGAGGAGGACAAACAGGAAAGTGAACCAAAGGCTATTCCACCCTTTCCTGAGAGACTAACAGCCACCACACAACCCAACCCAGAGGAGGATGAGTTTCTGGGAGAGCTCAAGCAGTTGTGCGTGAAAATACCACTTCTCCAAGCCATCAAGGATGTGCCAATATACAACAAACTGGTTAAGGAAAAGTGTTTTAAACACCCAGGCAGGCGAAAGAGAGATGATTCAACCATCAATGTCTTAGGACAACTGTCTGACCTTATGTTAGGACAAGTCATCTGCCCAAAGTACCTAGATCTTGGGAGTCCTGTAGTAGATGTCCACATCAATGGCACCATCATACCTCACACCTTGATTGATTTGGGGGCTGCCATTAATGTGATGACCAGGGATACCATGCTCAAACTCAATCTTCAGGGTTCCTTGAGGAAGACCTCGACAGTACTGCAACTAGCAGATCGCTCCACTGTGACTCTCGAAGGGATTGTGGAGGATGTCTTGGTCTCTGTCGACTCTTGGGAATACCCTGCAGATTTCTTGGTTCTGCAACCCAAGGCAAAGCTTACTAGATATCCTCTTATTTTGGGAAGGCCTTGGTTAGCCACTGCAGATGCTTACATAAGTTGCCGTGCAGGAAACATGACCATTAAAAACGGCCCTATGTCCAAGCAGCTAGTCCTATATCCTCCTGCCCAACCCTCCTTAGAGCATGACTTACCACTGTGGTTGGAGGAAGGAGAAGAGGATGAGGTGTACTCAGCACCTTTGTGCACCCTAGATACCACTAGAAGAGACCCCCCAACCGAGGATGACTTGATTGAGACTTTGATCCAGAATCCACCTTCCAGTGCACTATCCTTAGAGAAATTGGTGGAGGACGCCCAAGCCAACACCTTAGTGGACCTTTGTGCCACCAACCCTGTCACTCCCAGAGTCAAGAATGTGGAGTTCAGCCCTGAGAGAACGTTAAAGATCAGCTCCTCCCTATCTCCTTCCCAGGAAACGGAGCTGTGTAGCCTGTTGGCCAGCCACCTAGATGCTTTTGCTTGGAGCTATAAGGAGATGAAAGGAGTCCATCCCTCGGTCTGTACCCATCACATATACATCAAAGAGGGTTGTAAACCAGTTAGGCAACCTCAGAGGAGAATGAATCCAGCCCTTAAGGACATTGTCAAAGAAGAATTGCAAAAACTGTTGGATGCCGGATTCATTTACCCCATCTCAGATAGTGAATGGGTGTCCCCTCTGGTGTTGGTTCCCAAGAAAAATGGGAAGTGGAGAAGCTGTGTGGACTACCGAGAACTGAACAAAGCTACCAAGAAAGACCATTTCCCTCTACCTTTCATAGATCAAGTGTTGGATGGACTGGCAGGAAAGAAGTTTTTCTCTTTCCTGGATGGGTTTAGCGGGTACAACCAAATCCAAATCAGCCCGGAAGACCAAGATAAGACCACCTTCACTTGTCCTTGGGGTACCTTTGCCTACCGAGTTCTCCCCTTTTGGCTATGCAATGCTCCTGCTACCTTCCAGAGAGCTGTCCTGAGCATCTTCTCGAAGTTGGTCCATGATGCGGTGGAAATCTATATGGATGACTTCACTCCTTATGGGTCCAACTTCCAGGAAGCATTGTCCAATCTAGGAAAGGTCCTAACCAAATGCATTGAGATGAACATGTCCCTTAGTCCTGAAAAATGTGAATTCCTGATGACTGAAGGGACCGTGCTAGGCCATACCATTTCTTGCCAAGGGTTACAAGTGGATCCTAACAAAATTGCTCTCATCAAGAAGGTTCCACCTCCCCAAAAGGTAAGGGATGTCCGGAGTTTCTTAGGATTAGCAGGGTATTACCGGAGATTCATTAAAGACTTCAGCAAGCTAGCCTCGCCGTTGTTTGGTCTGTTGGCAAAAGATGTGGAGTTTAAATGGACTGACGATTGTCAGAGGGCTTTGAATGAATTAAAGGACAAGTTGGTGTCAGCCCCAATCTTGAGAGGTCCAAACTGGGCCCTACCTTTCCACATCCACACTGATGCCTCAAACAAAGCCATAGGGGCAGCTGTAGGACAAGTTGAACAAAAACTTCCATATGCCATTTACTTTGTTAGCAAAAACTTGTCCAAAGCCGAACTGAATTACACTGTAACCGAGAAAGAATTCTCGGCTGTGGTCCATGCACTGAACAAGTTCCGACATTATATCACTGGCTATCAAACCTTTATACACACGGATCATGCTGCAATTAGATATTTAATGAATAAACCAGATGTGAATGCTCGTATTATTAGATGGTTACTTTTGTTGCAGCAGTTTGATTTGACCATTGTTGACAAACCAGGTAAAGAAAATGTTGTTGCTGACTTTTTATCTAGATTGGATTTGTCTGCAGATGAGGATGGAACAGTGGATGACCAGATGCCCGATGAACATCTGTTTGTTATCTCAGTACTCTCTCCATGGTTTGCTGATATAGCAAACTACCTTGTTTCAGCACAGTTCCCTCCGCACCTATTTTCAAGAGAGAAGAGCAGAATCATCAGAAAAAGTGCCTCATTTACTTGGATCGGGGGCAATCTGTTCAAGCTTGGCCCTAATCAGATCTTAAGGCGTTGTGTAAGGGAGGAGGAAGTCTTTGATATCCTCCTCACCTGTCATGATGGGCCTTGTGGAGGACATTTTGCAGCAAAGAGAACTGCCTTCAAAATCCTGCAGGCAAGCTACTATTGGCCCACACTTCATCAAGATGTCAGAAGATATATCAGCCAATGTGACCGATGCCAAAGAATGGGGAAACCGACCCCAAGGGATGAGATGCCTCTCCAACCTCAAGTGACTCTTGAGCCATTTGAGAAGTGGGGTATGGATTTTGTGGGTCCAATCAACCCTCCTTCGAGGCAAAGGTCTTACATCATTGTGTGCACTGACTACCTGACAAAGTGGGCAGAGACTAAAGCAATCAAGGCAGCAACAGAAGAGAAGGTGGCCGAGTTCTTAAGAGAAAACATCTTCTACAAATTTGGCTACCCAAGAGAGCTGGTCACCGATCAAGGGAGCCAGTTCACATCCAACTTGATTGAAGACCTGCTAGCTCACCACAAAATCAAGCATAGGACTTCCACCCCCTATCATCCACAGGCAAATGGGCAAGTGGAAGTCACCAACAGAGCATTGGAAGGGATTTTGACTAAGGTGGTGAGCAGCAGTAGGAAAGATTGGGCAGATCGCCTGGTTGAGGCCACATGGGCTTACAACACCACCTGGAAGACCACCACCGGCTTCACACCTTATGAGCTGGTCTATGGGAAGAAAGCTTTGCTGTCCATTGAGTTTGAATACAACACTTTGAGGATGGCAGCTCAGCTAGATCTAGATCTCAGCCATGCACAACAAGAAAGGTTATTGCAGCTGAATGGACTGGACGAGCACCGGATGCAGGCCCTCCTTCACTCAGAAGTGGTTCAACTTCAGAGAAAGGTGTGGAATGACCAACACCTCCATGACAAGCAATTCCAGCCGGGAGATTGGGCCTTGTTGTATGACTCCAGGTACAAAGATTTCAAGGGGAAGCTGAGAACCAGATGGCTAGGACCATATGCAGTGGAAAAATGCCATGACAATGGATCTGTTCTTATTCGAACCATTGATGAGGAAGCCATCCCCATGCTTGTCAATGGGCATCGCTTGAAGATCTACAGGAAGCCTCTCTCAAAACAAGAGTTCATCAAAACTATGGAGAAATCAGTGTTGGTCATAGAGAAGGGTTTTGCCTCTGCTTTGGACATACCCTAAAAGATCTAAAAAATAAAAAATAAAAAAAAAATAATAATAAAATAATAAAGATCCTTGGGTGAAAACCTTTCTGCGGCTCCCAAGGCAGGTGGTAGGGGTGAAAACCTCGTTGAGGCGCCCCTATTGTCTTTCAAAAAAAAAAAAGAGAGATTTAAAAAAGATCCTTGAGTGAAAACCTCTCTGAGGCGCTTAAGGCAGATGGCAAGGGTGAAAACCTCATTGAGGCGCCCCTGTTATCTTTCAAAAAAAAAAAAAAGAGACAAAAAGAAAAGAGAAAAGAGAAAAGAAGACAATAAGCAAAAAGATAGGGACAGCAAGTTTATAATGTGAAAATGCATGCAGGTTGCAGGTGTTCTATGAAGGTGAGGAGGACTCTTAACGCAAAGCCAAAGATCCTTATCATGCTGCCAGGAGACCTCACCAGCCCCTCCTCCAAGAATACTCATTTTCTCCAAGGTATGTGCACAATTTCATCACGGCTTGAGTCTTCTACAGGAAGATGCAGACTTTCTACAGGAAGGTGCAGACTTTCTACAGGAAACACAACCTTTCTACAGGAAGTTCTGTATTTCTACAGGAAACTTCCTGTAGAAGTTCGGGACGGCCCAGAATTCATTTTATGAGGAGATCTAACGACCAAGGATCGGTTTGGACGCATGCAAGCTACTGTTGTCACCCTTATACATTGTTGTCACCTCTTTCTACCATCCCTGTCGACATGCAATGAAGTTACCTGCACCATCAAAGCAGATCATTGAGTTATCAAGAGAAAAGCAATTTTTGAGATGAAAAAAACGCTGAGATGTCATACCATATCCATCCCAGCCATCCATGAGCTCTGTGAGCGTGATCGTGGGGCCATTGCCTTCGTCGTGCAGCATGCACCCGAGGAGGAAGAAACTGTTACAGGACATCCTGTAGGAGTCCCGTAACAGTTAAGCCCGCTAGAGTGCACACCATATACAATGAAAACGCGGGCGCATGCAGCTGAAGCATCAAATCCATCGTCAGCGACCTGTGAATATGAACCTCCGGGCCTGTGCAAATCCACCAGCAGCAAATAAATCCACTCATCGTCGTCCAAGAGCCTGAACAATCGTGTTGCGGCCGCACAGGTAAGTGCCTCGACCCTTTCTTCCGTCGAATTGCATGAATTTTACTTTGAAAATGTTTGCAAGTGTGAAATGGATGGGTTGAGCGGTTGTATGGTCAATCGATTGGCCACGTCGACCAGTCAGCTGGTCGAGCCGGATGTGTGAATGGTGGCCGTGGAAAAAACGGGCAGTGGACACGTGAGAACCGTCCACTCGGGGAGAAACGAGTTCTAACGAGAATGGCGGCGGCGGATCTGCGAGGAATGATGCGGCAGTAAGGGAACTTGCAGAAGAATGATGGGATGACGTCGTCCAACGGTCCGGCAGGGACAGCTCACCCCCGCGCCACGGATTCCGCCGATTCAAATCTAATCGGCTAGATTGCCACCCCATGCATTTATCATCCACCGTTTGAGACTCGAGTGATCATCCGGATCCCTCTGCAGCTCGATACTCCGAGTCTTTGGCCATCAGAACGCCTGTGAAGCAACACCAAGAGCGCAGACCCACTGCAGTATCCCCCGGAAATCGCGCACTGCTCCTACAGGAAAGCTGTTTCTACAGGAAGTCGGGTTCCTCACGTCAAAAGGTGGCGGATTAAAAAGGTAAGCCTGAACTCTCCATGCAATTGGTTTTTGAAGGTGGCAGAATCGTCGTCTACAGTCTGGTCGTAGAAAATTGTTGCAATTGTTGTCTGCCGTGCATGAACTGTCGTCCTACAGGATGTCAGTGTAGTTGGCTGTGTTAAAGGTTCTCAGGGGATAAGCTTTGTGAATTATGTGCATGACAGAGGCGTAGTCCTACGCTCTGTCCCAGTAGACCAAATTTCTCCCGCATTTGCCACCTCCAGCTAACGCAGCAGTTTTTCACCATGCCGGGTGGGTTCATCAGAAGGGAGCCCACTGATTCAACGAAGTTAAGGGAAAATCCTGAGGTGGTGGAGCTCTTCACACGAGCACAATGGATATCCTTCTGTGACAAATTGCAGGGCTATGACGACGAAGTGGCAGAAGAGTTTTTGCAAGCTCTGAGGCCGAAATCTAAAACGTTGGCCACCGTTACCTTCAGGGGTCTGAGCCTCAAACTCACCCCACAATTCATCAGCCGAGTTACGGAGCTCCCAATGGGATTACCATGGGATAAAGAAGAAAGGAAATTGAGCCAACAAGCTAAGAAAGAGTTCCTTCCACCAAAGGAGGAATTTTCAAAAGACAAAAATGGGGTTCGTAGAACCAGTCTACTGCCACCATGGAATGAAGTGAGCCTGCAAATTATGAAGTATATCACTTGCAAAGGCCGTTTTAGCATTGTATACGGGTACCACTTTCGGTTACTCACTGAATTACGGCACCAGATGGATCTACCTGTAGAAAACAAACTCAGTCTCCCTTACTTTCTACTACAGTCTCTGATTGAGTGTGCAACCAAGCTGAAAGAAGGCACACCAGACCAGGTAGCCCACCATGGACTGATCAAACTCCTCGTGGAGGATGCGCTCCACACATACAAGGTTCCTCTCTCATGGGAAGCCTTCAGAAATTTGACAAAGGACGGGGACATAAAGATGCTAACCGAAGAGCTCGGTTCTTCTAGCAGTGAGGAGAAAGAGTCAGTGGCCGCAGTAAAGAAAGAAAAAGGCCAAAAGACCCCAACCACAGAGCAGAAGAAAAAGCAAGAGAAGAAACAAGAGAAAAAGGATGACAAGGAGAAAGATGACACACCCATCTTGACAGCAAGAGAGAAAAGGTTGCAAGGCAGAGTGGACAAGGCTGAGAAGGTCCACATCAGTAAGAGTGCCTCGTCAGTGACCGCATCCAAGTCAAAAAGCAAAACTCATGCAGCAAAGCAAACCAAGGCGGTGACACCTGTTTCTACAGGAAAGCCGAAACCGGTTTCTACAGGAAGCCCGAAATTAACTGAAAAAGGGTCTTCTACAGGAAGCCCGAAATTGACTAAAACAGGGTCTTCTACAGGAAGCCCCGAAAAAGTGAAACCCAAGGAGAAGAAAGTCGACATTCGGGAAAGGGAGGCAGCAGCTGTGCTGGCCGCCCTCAACACACCTCCTAAGCCAAATGAGAAGAGAAAGAGGGAGACCCCTCTATATTTTAAAGCTCGAAGAAGTGTGAGAATAAAGACGGGCAAGCCACAGCCTCCATCCAGCAGCCCGATCATCATTGAAGATGCCCCTACTTCACCCAAGGAAAGGTCCCCCTCGAGGATATCAGTCACCTATGAGAGGGGAAGCCCGAAAACAACTACTTGGAAAGGAAGGTTAGACCAATCGGCTTCAAAAGCCCGGCTCAAGGTCAAGGAAACAGAGAAGAGGGAAGGAGCGGCACCCTCATCACCACCAAGGGCAGAACAGGCAGAGCCACCAAGAGTAGGAAAGAAAGAGCGTATTCCAGAGCCTAGTTCTCGGCCAAGGACAAGGAGCTGGAGCAAAATTGCTCAAGGATGAGCAAATATTTTAGCTGGGGGGTGATGATGAGCCCCAAATTTTGGTAACAATTTGGGCTCATTTGGCCTACTTACCTTGCTCAACCCTTCATTTTTTATCACTTATGCATCATTTCTTAGTATATTCGTGTTATTTGTAGGAAGAAGGGCAGTCATTATGCCTATGTGGCTAATACATGATGATTTCAGGTTTTTTGACATTAAATGGAGCAAAGACCACGCAAATGAAGACAAGGAGACAGCCAAGGTGGCATTGCGGGTTTATAGGGAGGTTGTCCACAGCCTTGAATGACCTTCCTCGTGATCTCCACCCCAACTCCGAGCTCCAACAGCTATCACCACCGAGCTAGAAGGCAGCCAACGGATTCTACAGGAACAGCAGTTTACTTTTAGTTGGACAGCCAAGCTCCACTAATTGAGGAGGCCAGCTTGGCCCTCATCATGTATAAATATTGAGGCTGTAGCCTTCGATGAGACTCTTGAACTTTTGTTGTAGATTTTGAACCACGAGTTGTAGCTCTGTTTTTGCTCTTTGTAAGCCAATTTTGGCATGTTGTTAGACTCATGATTATGATCTTTTAATAAAAGGCAGGCAGATTTGGATTCGATTCTGAGTTCTTAGGGGAGCTATAGCTCTCAGGTTAGGGCCCAACCTGAGAGCAATAGACCTCCTTCTTTTTGTATTGTTACTTGTCTTTCTTTTATCATTGCATTTCTTTCCTTTACATGCACTTGAAAAATACAGTTTGCTGAGTTGACTGTTTCGGTTTGGTTATGTAGGTTAGTTTCATGAATGCAGTTGTTTCAGTAGTTCAGAATTAGCGTAGGGAGATTGAAGTTACGTTGAGTTCAAAAAAAGGTTGAATGCATGCTCACTTTCACCTCTGTTTGGGGACCGGAAGTGTAGACCGTGCCAACTGCCAAAAACACTGTTTTAACATATGCATGCAAGTATTGATGTAATGTTTTCGATTGAAGAATTGTCCATGCGATTATATCTTGAGTAATGACTCTTTGGTTCAGCATCATGCACGGTTTCCCTTCAACTTACATTGCTGTTCTTTGATTCCTAATAAAACAGTTAGAATAGGTTGGTGAACTTTCGTTTACATGCAAGATAAGGGTGATTTGTTTCATTTACACTGCGCAGCACCACTTCATCGTGTTCTTATTCTTCTAAACCGTGCCTAAGCCACCTACGCATCCTCTGTTCAGCTCATTTGCCTTCCAACCCTTCTACTGTCCACGTTGCTCAATCTTTTTGACCTTCCACTACTCTACCCTTCTATCGACCAACCAGCTCTATCCACTCTCTCTCCATCTCATCTCTCTGTCCATAGGCCATCTCAAGCTCCTCTTTCATCTTCCCTATCCACCCACACAGCTCCTTCACTCCTCCATCACCCAAAACTCCGACTGTAGAACATCCTGTAGAAGTTAGCAGACTTCCTGTAGAAATCCCGAGTTTCCTATAGGATCCCCTGCAGACATCCTGTAGAAGCCTGCAAACACGATTGCCAAGCACCTGAACGTTGTGGACTTCTGTGGAATGATGTGAGGGATCCCCTGGAACCTCTCAGAGTCCTCCTGACCGTTCCCAAGCCTTCCTTCCCTTTGAACTACCCCTGCACAGTCAAGACCCAGTAAAAAGCACAATCACAATAACTCCACCCACTTGAGCAAAAATCCAAAAACGTGTTCTCTTCAATAGAAGTAGTTTAAATTCATGCATCTCATCTCACTAGAAGTAATGGCATCATTTCTAGAAGTTGCATTCCCACCATTGCATCATAAGGATTAAGCTAGTCAGATTAGGGTTTACTAGGGTTTCCATGTTTGGTTGGCTTTCAGTTCATTCTTGCAAAGTAGGTTAATTTCCTTTGAGATAGCCTTCGTTCATCATTTAGAAAGCTTCTTCTGAGAACATATAGAAGTTGGCTTGAGCCCTAGCGGACTTGTGCCAGCTGACCAAGTGACAGCTGCGACAAGAGCTAGTACTTGTGCATACAGCACCGTCGCTTCCAAGTTTGTTACGAACTACCGGGTTGATAAAATTAGAGAAGGAAGCTCCAGGAGTTGTAGCATTATTGCTACAATACTGGAGCCCACCACTAATCTTGGGCAAGAGGTTATTTCTGATATTCACTTGCTTTTTCAAGAACAAGTAGAGCCAAGCATCATGAATGATCTTTTTTCTCCTTGTAATTTTACTAACGTAAATGGCTATCCTGATAATATCTCTAACAAGACTATTGAAAAGTTGTCTTCTTTTCAAGGTAACAATGCCATTAGTGCTACATCACATGTCAAGAATTTCAATGTTTGCATTTTCAAGTGGTGTAACACTGCTAACTATGAGGATGTGAAGTTGAGACTTTTTATTCTCTCTTTAGAAGAGGATGCTCTTGATTGGCTCACTAAGCAACCTGCTAACTCATATGACTCCTTACAAGCCATCATAAATGTTTTTTGGAAAAGTTTGGAGAGAAGAAAAAAAATAGTCACTTGATCAATGCCATTAGCAACATGAAGAAAAATGAGAATGAAACCCTGGAGGAGTTTAACAAGAGATTTAATGAATTGGTGAAAAGCACACCTGCTACTGTTAAACCTCTCGATGAATTTCTTTTGTTCTCATATTTGGATACGTTTTGTGCTGACACTACATATGAGTTAAGAAGGAAAGAGCCTACAAATTTGGGTGTAGCCCAAACTGAAGCCTTGAAGATGGAAAGGGCTAGAAAGCAATCAGGAAAATCTGAAATTCCTGGTTTCAATAGAGGGCCATCAAAATCTAATGATTCCAAAGGCAAGGCCAAGGAAGAGACTACACATGATCCTATTAAAGAATTAACTCAACTCATCAAGACTATGGAATCAAATCACACCAAAGAGATGCAAGCCATGCAAAATAGGTTGGTGGCCATGGAAAGATCACAAGTACAAAGATTTCAACCTAGGCCAAATGATAGATGGCAAAAGCATAAAGGCCCTCCATAAGATTATAGGCTTCCAAATCCATTGGAATCCACCAACATGGTAGATCAAATTCCCCCTTTTTGCAAGCCATGTGATGAGTTTCATGAGGAGGCCATATGCCCATATAAGAGATTCATGGAAAGTGGCATTTTAGGAGATGAACATGTAGGAACAAGTGGTCAAATCAATATGTTCTGCATGGAGGATCAAGTATACACCACTGAAAGAAATCAATAGATTGACCATAGGCCTAATAATCTTGGGGTCGACAATATGATTGCAAATTTTGACAAAGTCATTAAGACAGATTCTTGCTATGGTAAAACACAAAGGGATGACTTATCAAAGAAGAGATATTCAAAACAGGAATAATCGAAAAAAAAAAAATTCTCCTCCTACTTCAGAATTAAATTTTTACTTGGGAAAATGGATGAATAATGCAAAGGTTTCTATCCCAGTGACAGAGCTTTAAAAGGTACCATCTCAAAGGGCCAAGTTACTATGTACCATTGAAGTTACTCAAAGAAAAGAAAATCCTAATGATGAACCAGAAGACAAAGAAATTATATTGAAAAGTATGAACTGTCATGTGGGGAACGAAGATCGTCAACCATTTTTTATTACTTTGATAGTGAATGATCGTCTTTTACACAACTACGTGCTAGATTTAGAGGTTTCATCAAATGTTATGACTAAGAAAGTTATGGTGCAACTAAACTTAAGGGTATCTAGGCCTTATCACAACATATGTTCAATGGATTCCAAAATAATTAACGTTTGTGGAATAATTAAAGATTTACAGGGTTTCCTAGCTGCATACCCAAAACAGAATAATGACTATGGATATTGTTGTAATAGATGTGCCTGATGCATGGGGAATGCTCCTATCAAGAAAATGGGCATCGAATTTAGGTGGTAGCCTTCAAATGGACTTATCATATGCCACCATCCCCATGCCTGATAATACCTTTGTCAGGCTTGATCAGAAGTTAAAGCGAAGATATCACGTCTAGGATCCAAGGAAACCCAACAATGAGATTATCTATGAGTCATACAAGCCAGGAAGTGATGCAGCGTTGACAAACTACCCCCCCCACCCCAACAAAGAAGAATCAGAATGAAGAATTTAGGCATAACACAAAAAGCTTGGGTACTTCAAATCTTCCATTAGAGCATTTTCAAGACAATGCAGTAGGATTAATAGTAATTGCATCGTCGTCACCATCGCAACTAACTAAGAAGAAAAGAAAAAAGCGAAAAATAAATAAATAAATAAAAAATGTATATATATATAAAGAATCATCAGTTTTGAGCAGGATCAAGCCTCAACAAATCAATAGTCGAAAAGGTAAAAGGAAGAGGCTTGGTATATTTTATGGTCACAAACAGGGTAATATTGGGGCAAGTCAAAGTCCCAAGATAGTCAGGATTGGACAGGGCACATCAGAGAAAGAACCTATGGATCTTCCTGTGAGTAGGCAGGTTCTCAAGATGGATTTCACCGAAGATATCTGATGCCATGGGGCATCTCTTTTATTATATTTCCATTTTGGTTAAGTAGTTTCATTTCATGAATAAATTGTTATTTATGCTCTTAGAATAAATTTCCATTTCTTCATTGTTGTACTTGATTTCATACGATGATATTTTGAATGGATGTTGCTAATATATGTCTTTTGTTGATGGATGCAGATTTCGGGTTCTTGCATACTATCAATTCCTATCTAGCATGCATCTCCATATGGAGCCAAATGTTGACCACTGGAGTGGCACCTGAAGATTATCTGAAGACTCTATGCCCAAGGATGTACCAAAGGTTTCTTGTACCATCAAAGATCATCATATCACCAGAGTTTTTCAACTCTACTTCTTCTCATTTTCTTCTTCAGTCCTCAGATTCTGTAGCCCTACGAGGATATTGTATAAATGTCACTAGCATGATGAATAAAACCATGTAATAGGCCTACGGTGTTCGGACTCGATCAGCAAGCGAGTACAGTTTTTTTTACTTGGTTAATTATTCTTTCTTTTTAGCAGCAAATAATTTTCTAGGTTTTTCCACTCACTGCATTACACCAAAGTCAGGGTGACGGCTTGAAGGTTGAGCCCCTAATGCATCTTAGTGTCTAGAGTCAATGTATATTACCATGCTAGGTCATCTCTGAAATTTCGTGGAATTTGACTAGGTCTAAGTAGGATTTTTTAATAATTAAAAATTTCCTGCAAAACAAGGTTTTTTAATTAATTTCTATGTAATGATGTAAATCAGTGGTCTTCGGAAATGTCTAGGGCATGTGACTAGAAATTCATCCTCAAAGGCCTAGCATTATCTTAAGACCCACTTTGGGGGTCAAAAAACAACTTATAGTCCCTCAAAAGCTGAGTTTTCTAATGTCAGTAGCAAAAATAAGGAAAAAATTCAAGAAAATGAACAATTGGAAAAATTTTAAAAATTTTCCAAAGTCAAAATAAGTCAAATTTTGACATGGCAATTCCAGTGAAGAGAAAATGATGATGTGACAGCCACATTGGACCCACCACATGAGGCGCAGCTCATGGTCAAAGTCAAAGGGTGGTCAAAAGGCAGTTAACAGTTCCACGATGAGTTCATGAGGCAACAAAAAAATTTGAACTTTGATTTAATTTAATCATAGTTAATTATGATACGTGGTGAAGGATAGAAAGGCCTTTCGTGGAGCTTCATTGCGAAGCATTCAATAACAATTAGCAAGACAACAGCAACGAGACGAGACAACAGCGGAAGAAGCAGAATGGCATAAGGGCGTCACCATGAATGGTCTCGACGCGCTTCTTCTGGGAGATTTCTACACTAATTGCTTAACTCATTTTGCAAAACTCCACCCGTTTAAACAATGATTGAATGCAGCCTATATCAATCCGTTCTACCATAGCCAGGCCTTTCGCGGAGCTTCACTATGAAGCATTCAATAAGAATTAGCAGGATCTATCGTTGTGCCCCACCAGTATTTTTAATGCGAAGGAAACCGAGCTCTAGCATACTAGGGCGGCTTTGTTTTTGGTCATCGGCGTGAAGGCAAGGCAATAACAGAATCAACGGACACACCTCTTAATAAAACGCAACCAATTTGGACATCTACGCTTGATGGATTGTTCACCTTTCATGCTTAATGGCATTAACGGTGTTACGGAGGCGTGAGCAGAATAACTTGAGCGTTGATTACCAGTGTAGTGAGCCAGAAGGTGTATTGATTACCAATGCAGTGGGTCGTTGAATACCAGTGCAGTGAGCCGTTGATTATCAAGCTTATGCATTCAGCAATATTTTTGGGGAAAATTTTAAAATTCGTTGTTTCAAGCATCGGAGAATCGAATCAGCTAGAAATGCATTCAAACATGAAAATAGGGCAAGAAATTCTAGAACCTGTGGAAACAAAAGATCTAGGACAAGTGAAAATTGCCTCATCTGCCAAAGTTGGGAAGTGGGTTTTGATCAATACCAAACAGTATCGGAGCACCCTAAAACAAAGACTAGCTTGTCTAAAATGGAAGCAGACAAGGAAAGTACTTGGGCCCTTCGCAATAAGCATTCAAACAAATCCCCTCTGCAAGCATGTGGCAACAACAAGCCCAAAGGAAAATTCATTGATGCACACCTAGTCCAACATCCACACCTCTCACCTAGTCATTTGATCTTTATGTGAAAGATATGTTAAATTCAAAACAGAGGTTGGAGGTTTTAGAAGCTAAAGAGCAAGTAAGAGATCATAAAATTCATATAATAACAACTGAAAACAAGACTTTAGCAGAAAGCAATAAAGTTTTGAAAGAACAAGTGGCATTGCTACAGGAAGCTCTCCTGATAGGGAAGACAGAATGGCAATGCATGAAGGCGGATGTGCAAAACATAAAAAAAATTGTAGTGGAAAGTGTTGACCACTCCAGGTCAACTACCCCATAGTTGTACAGTTTTTCGCGCAAGGATTTCTATCATGCCTGAGCACTCAGATGATCTACATATTCATCATTATCAACTATATATACACTAGAGTTTTGTAAACCCATTCTGCATTTTGCAATGTAAATGATCCTAATAAGACAAATGTATATAACAACCTAGGTAAATTTATTTTTCTGATGATGATTTCTATCCTAGGAGGTTTTTCATCTCACTGATGCATGTATGTTTCTAAACATGGATGATCGACAAAGTTTTTCCCTCTAACCTCATCCCAAAGCTAGGGTGGATTTTGTCATCAGGATCTTAGATGAGCCCTAGTGTTATTTATCGAGTCTCTGTAAAAGTGATTTGGGAAAAATTCTAGCGGTTTGGTTAGATTATTTTATTACAAGTCAATTAATCTACTAGATCATATTTTGTGTCACAGAAATGGGTAAATGTCGAGGGTCTATAACGAACGGGTGTTCCCCCTTCATGTATTAAATTGTAAAATATCGATGTAAAAAATATTTAGTGCATGGTCCCTCATAATTAGACACCATGGCTAAATATTAGAGGGTTGGAAAAATTATTAATCCTCTCATGAGTCAATTAATTAAATTTTCTGGCTAAAATAAATTAAAAATGTTAAGCCAGAAATTTAATTAATTTAGGTCCTAGAAAAAATTAAATTCTCCAACATTTCAAATTCGCGGGTTTTAAAGTTTTTAATTTTTGGAAGTCCCCAGCCAAGGGAATATTGAAAATTTCAAGATATTTTGGACCCTTCGGCCTTAGTAGTTAATTCAAAGTCAATTTTTTGAGGCAATTAACTCAAAATAATCATTTTGAGTTAATTAAAAAGAAATTAAAACTGAAATTCGAATTTCCTCAAAAAGTAACTTAATTTCGATGTAATGATTAAAAGATTACTTGATCTTCATCAATAGTCGAGATTATTTTGACGGGGATCAAGCCATCTAGCTGTTAGAGAATTTATGTATAAATTAAAGGTCTCTCTCCATTTTTGGATCCCATCATTAAATTGGGTACTACTCTAAGAAAGCTCTTATAACTTTTTTTCTAGTTAATAAAATGCAAAGATTTTGAGGTTCCAAACTGTGGTGTTTGTTGATTTGGAGTAGCATCGGATGTGCGCTAGCCATGAAAATTGGTGGAGAGGCTAAAGCACATGAGGTCTCCAAGACCCAGAAATTGTTTTGGAAAATTCCATCCAGATGAGGAGTTATTAAAATAATTAATATTTTTTAATGAGTTCCTAAGTCTCATCTTAGGAAAAAAAATATTAATGGGTATTAATAAAGATAAGGATGAAAAGCTTCTAAGAGATAAGGATCAAGTTGATTTTAGTCTTAGCCATTGATTAGGGACTTAATCTCGGTTGTTGATTCATCAACAGGAAAAGTATAAGAGAAAACTTGAGGGTCAATTGGAGAGATATGGAGGGAGACTAATCAGTGCAATTTCTGAAGCGGGGCTTGCTAAGAAATTCAAACTAGAGGACTGGATTGCAGTGAGAGGCAGCGAGTACATAACAGAGAGGCAGGGATAGTGTCGGAGAACTAGCACAGAGATTAAAGAGGCAGACGCAGAGGCAACTGGACTGCGCAGTGACTAGAGGGCCTGCATGGGTGACGCAGAGAGGCTAAGTGCCGATGCAGTGAGGCAAAGTGCTGATGCAGAGGGTCTGGGAGCTGCGCAGAGGCTAGCTGGACTGACATTGAGCCTAGGGGAAGCGCCAGAGGATTTTGTGGTATTACTGTCGTGTGGTTATCTCTGTTGGGTAAGCCAGTTTGGCACCCTAGTTGTACTCAAGAAAAACTGATTAATAAAATCCTCCTCTACTGCACCGGTTTTCCCGCATTGGGTTTTTCCGGGGACAATTGTCCAAAAATAACTGTGTTGATGTGTTTGTTTCTTGTACATTTGTTTGCTTTTGCATAATGGTGTGATATCTGCAATAGAATTTATTTTAGTATTTACTGAAGGTATTTCGTAAATAACTTACTGGAAAATAAGTAGGTAAAATAAATCAGTTGCTGCAGTAATAGAATTTCTGTTTAGAAATTTTCACATGGTATCAGAGCGAAGAATAAGAGACAGAAAGGGAAAATAAATTATGGGTCAAGATCGTAATGCAAAGGCATCCACGTCAGGAGACTCATGCAAATTTTCAGAACATTGCACAAGAGATAGAAATTTTGATTTCTCTATGCTAGCTTCCAGATTGGAAGAAGAAGTTGCTTGCATAGCAAGCTCTGCATCATTAAGGGTATGGTATATAGACAGTGGAGCCTCCTGGCATATGTCAGGAATCCAGGAATGTTTCTCAGATTATCAGGAGGAAAGAACGAATTTTCAGATCCCCACAGGGAATAAGGCAAAGTGTACTCCAGTAGGGAAGGGTACCATAGTTTTTCAAACAGAAACATGAGAGCAGTTCTGAGCTACCAATGCCTTGCATGTGCCAGGATTGGGAATGAACTTACTTTTCGTATCACAACTTCAAAGCAAGGGCTATGATGTTTTCTTCAAACAACCAAGCTGGAAAACAAAAGTATAAATCAGAATCAGAGGTAACAGGTTGTACAGGTTGCAGCTAGAATCACCAATGGCGTTGACAAGCAGTAATGGAGACAAGGATTTGAATGAACTATTGGCACAGAAAGATGGGACATTTGCACCATGGGGCTCCGAGAATTCTTAGGAAAACTGTGACAGGAGTTCCAGATCTTAGTACAGAATGAGATGATGTATGCAGAGGATGTGCTCTAGGCAAGTATGCCAAAACAGCGTTTCCTAGAAGTAAAAACAGGGCCAAGAATGTACTAGGATTGATACATTCAAATATCTCCAGACCGATGTCCACAAAAGCTCTTAGTGGTGCCGAATACTTTGTCACTTTCATCGATGACCATTCTAGGAAGACTTGGATTTATTTTCTAAAAACCAAGGACGAGGTTTTCTGTCGATTCAAAGAGTTCAAGGCTCTAGTGGAGAATCTGACTGAAAATAAAATAAAAGTCTTGCGCTTAGACAATGGTGGAGAATATGTCGACAAGGACTTCACTGATTTTTGCGCTAAGGAGGGCATCATAAGAGAGTGGGCAGCTCCGTACAATCCGTAGCAGAATGGAGTAGCAGAAAGGAAGAAGAGGACTATCGTGGAAGCAGCTAGGGCTATGATGTATGATTAGGATATGCCAAAATTCCTGTGGGCAAAAGCATGCAGCACGGCAGTCTATGTCCATAATAGAACTCCTCATAGGGCATTAGGCAAGATTACTCCAAAGAAAGCCTTCACCAGGAAGACACCTGAAGTTAGTCATTTCAGGATATTTGGGAGTTTAGCATCTTGTCGTATACATGAGGAGAAGAGGAAGAAGTTAGATCAAACTGCAGAGAAAGGATATCTAGTGGGATATAGTGAGAACGCTAAGGCATATAGAATCTGTCTTCCAAGGAGCAGGAAGGTAGTAGTTCAACGAGATGTGAAGTTCATGGAAGATAGGGTCTTCAAAAAATCTCGAGAAATGCTGTTAATTTATGGTATGTTCTATGCTTAGAGCAGTTTACTTATCTTTCTTATTATTATCCACAGATTAGCAATCACATGTACAGTAAGTAAAGTGCAGATAGAACATTAAATGATCAACAATAAACAAGCCAAGACACGAGACACCAGATGTGGCGGCTAGCCAGGGACAAACCCCATTATGGGGAAACCCTTTGATCAAATCTTCTTTTATCTTCAATAATTCAGCAGAAAGAAACAGTACAAAAGTCTGATTTATATCAGCAGCAGCAAACCCTAGATCAGCAACATCACCGGCATCACCGACATCAGTATCATTGGCATCACCGGCATCGTCGGCATCACCAGCATCACCGGCATCGTCGGCATCACCGGCATCAGCATCATCAGCATCACCAGCATCAACATCATCGACATCACCGGCATCACCGGCATCATCAGCATCACCGGCATCAGCATTATCGACATCATCGGCATCACCAGCATCATTCCTTCCACACGTGTGAGAGAAGAGTCCCTTTCTGTGCAGTAGGAGAAGAGCCTCTTTTCTGCGCAGGAAAGAGAGAGAAATGTGATGAGATGTGTGTCCAAATGAGGAAAAGACCTCCTGTATTTATACACAAATGTTGATGATTGAATAGATGCGATTGTTGGGCTTCTAAGCCTACATGATTTGCTGGTCAGCATGATAATTATTCCATAATCAAAATAAATTCATATCTCCATAAATACTTATCGGAATCGGATGATCTTTAGATCAATCCTACACCTCTCAACGAGAGGAATCTAATAAAAATATTATCAGACATGAATAAGATGACCCACATGGAGTTTGGCCCTAGTTGCTAATTTTAACACTCCCTCTCAACTAGGGAGAACTACATCTGCAATTCGTCTGTCGGTCGCTACTATTCATCCATCAAATGCACTGCCCTGTACAGCTTGACCCCTGCTCTGCTCTGCTCTATCTTGTTTGCTCTGCTCTGTTTTGTTTTTCCCTATTCTGATCTGCTCTGCTCTACTCTGTTTTGTTCTGCTCTACTCTACTTTATCTGAATTATGAAGAAGAAGAAATGATCGAGGATGTATCATACTGACTCAAAGTCAGTCTCAAAGTGTACCACTGGTCCCAGACCAGTCCTCAACCGACCCAAACTCAATGTCATAGTGGGTACAACTCCTACCACTAGTCCCAGACCAGTATCATCCTCCACTGACTCAAATTCAGTCTCAGAGTGTGTACCACTGGTCCTAGACCAGTCCTCAACCGACCCAAAGTCAGTGTCATAGTGGGTACAACTCCTAACACTGGTTCCAGACTAGTCCTCCACTGACCCGAAGTCAGTCTCAGAGTATGTACCACTGGTCTCAGACCAGTCTCAACCGACCCGAAGTCAGTGCCATAGTGAGTACAACTCCTACAACTAGTTCCAAACCAGTCCTCCACTGACCCGTACCACTGGTCCCAAACCAGTATCATTGATCCCAGATCAATGAAGGTCATCCTAGCATAGGGAGTACGGTAGATACAGCGATGCATCCATCGGTACTACTATGGTCCCTATCCTCATTTCCCTGCTCATTGATCAGATGAGAGGTACTTCCCATGAGTCCCAGACTGCATGGATAAGATGCCTTGACAGGAGAACTAATCATCCTGTCCACAGGAAAGCAAATCATCCTGTCTAGTGGATGCCACGGAGAACTAATCATCCTGGCCCACAGGAGAGCGAATCATCCTGTTCCACAATCGCCATGGAGAACACATCATCCAGGCCTCACAGGAGAATGAATCATCCTGCTACACAATCGTCATGGAGAACACATCATCCAAACCTCACAGGAGAACTAATCATCCTACTACACAATCGTCATGGAGAACACATCATCCAGACCTCACAAGAGAACTAATCATCCTATTACACAAGAGAGCGAATCATCTTGTCCATAGGAGAGCGAATCATCCTATCCACAGGAGAGTGAACCATCCTGTCTCACAAGAGAGCGAATCATCTTGTCCCAATGCACACCACCAGGGGAGGGTGAGTCACCCTGTGGTCGTATGTTGCTCCAGCAAGAACTGCAAGCCCCCAGAGCTCCCAGAGCTCAATGTATGCAACATGAAGGACCCTTTTACAAGGGTCTCTCGACAACTCCAAGTCGTTCGGGAAAATCACAGATTTGATCTTTCCCCGGGGCTTTGTCAAAATGTCAACGACCTGTACATCAGTCTCAATGCGATGGAGCCTCCTTTCTCATCGACTTACCATATCCCAGATAAGGCAGCATCTGATGTTTATCTGCTGAAGCAATCATCGAATACGAGATTCCTCTATAATCGAATCCCACCTCTGGTTGTCACAGAGAATCACAGTAGTATTCATCACGTGTACAAACAGCTCGCTGAAGAGCTTCTACAACCAGACTACCTCACAGGAGGCCATGCTAGCGGCAATGTATTCTGCCCTGGCGATGCTCAGAGCCACCGACTTCTGCTTCCGGCACATCTAGGATATTGAGGTAGATTCCAAAGAGAACCAGCACTGAGAAGTGCTCTTCACACTGCCTGCTCACTCAGCATTCGAATAATCATGCAGTTTCATATTTATGGCAGTGTATCTCAATCCATGAGAGATTGTGCCCCGAAGACATCTCAGAAGATTCTTGGCATCAATCCAGTGAGACTCAACCAAATATGAGCTCACCATGCTAACTGCAAAACATATGTCCGGATGGAGATTCACGAAGAACATCAACGCGAATGAGTTTATTAAACTCAGAGGCATTTCTCAAATCTGGTCCGACATCACTACCATATAACTTCTGAAAGTTAAGATCCTCGAGGTAGTCACAGGCTTGCAGTCCACCATACCGAATCTTTCCAATATCTTCACCACATATTTTCCTTGAGATAGGAAAATTTCCCTTGGCTTCTGCCAGACTTCAAGTCCTAGGAAATAGTGCATCAGTCCTAAGTCCTTCATTTCAAATTCAGAAGCCAACTCCCTCTTACATTTGTGAATGAGAAGGTCTACACCTGTTAGAAAGAGGTCATCCACATACAGCACCAGTATGAGAGGTTTGTCATCTTCAACCTTAGAAAGGTTAGGATCGGCTTCACTCTTAGTGAATCCCAGCTTCATCAGGTAGCTATCGATCCTCTCATACCATGCTCGGGGTGCTTGCTTCAGCCCATAGAGAGCCTTCTTCAACCTGCATACATGAGATTTTCGATCCTAAATCTCAAATTCTTGGGGTTGCTCCACGTAGACCTCTTCTTTGATCGAACCATGCAAGAATGCAGTCTTGACATCCATCTGATGTAGGTTCCATCCTTGTGAAGCCGCAAGGGCTATAATCGATCGGATGGTGGTATATCTGGCAGCAAGTGCAAATATCTCGTCATACTCTTTTTCTTTTGGTTCCCTGGTGTTAGCTTCTTGAGAGCTCCTCGCTGTAGGAAGATTGTTCACCTAGCTGAGAGCCATATCTTCGTCAAAGGTGACATCATGACTAATCACGACTTCCCTTTGATCGGCTACATAGATTCTATAGCCCTTAGTATTTTCACTATAGCCCATGAAGATTCCTTTCTTTCCAGATGCACCCAATTTATTCTTTTTCTCTTTCAGCACATGAAAATATATAGGGCTTCCAAAAATTCTAAAATGAGATATATCAGTTTTCTTACCGGTGAACATTTCTTTGGGAGTCTTGGAACCCAATGCTTGATGAGGGCATCGGTTTTGTACATATACGACGGTGTTTGCAGCTTCGGCCCATAGAAACTTCGGAAGTCTTTGATCATGGAGCATGGCACGGACAGCTTCCACAATCGTACGGTTCTTCCTTTCCACCACACCATTCTGTTCAGGAGTATATGGTGTAGTAGTCTCCCTCTTAATGCCAGCCTCTTGCCATCGCTGAAGGTCACCTTGTAGCTTTTGTCTTCCATTGCCGAGATGGACACCAGGTTCTTTTTGAGGTCAGGTACATATAATACATCCTGGAATTTCTAGCCTTCTTGAATGGAGGCCACCAAGTGCTTGTCGATAAAGTCTCGAATGATCTTCTTTGTTTTGACTTCACCGGTTTTCCATTTGTTCTTGGCAGTAGCGGGTGCATTTGATGGAGGCTCAACAATATTGCCTCTCACATGGTCCAACACTCCTTGATATTCTAAGGTTAGATCGAGAAACATCTTCCATCCGTGATACTCAGACTTCTCACAGAGCTTGTCTTTAGCGGGGAAGAGTGTTGAGGACCCCATAGTTCTTTTAAGATAGCCTTGCCAATCTTCTCTTCGGTGATTGCTCTTGCTCTTGCTCGGGCTTTGTCTTCACCTCAGCTCTGATACCATGTTAATTTATGGTATGTTCTATGCTTAGAGCAGTTTACTTATCTTTCTTATTATTATCCACAGATTAGCAATCACATATATAGTAAGTAAAGTGCAGATAGAACATTAAACGATCGACATAAAACAAGCCAAGACACGAGACACCAGATGTGGTGGCTAGCCAGGGACAAACCCCAATATGGGGAAACCCTTTGATCAAATCTTCTTTTATCTTCAGTAATTCAACAGAGAGAAATAGTACAAAAGTCTGATTTATATCAGCAGCAGCAAACCCTAGATCAGTGGCATTAGTATCAGCAGCATCAACATCACCAGCATCACCAACATCAGTATCATCGGCATTGTCAGCATCATCGGCATCACTAGCATCATCGGCATCACCAGCATCAGCATCATCGGCATCACCAGCATCATCAGCATCACCGACATCACTGGCATCACCGGCATCACTAGCATCATCGGCATCACCGGCATCAGCATCATCGGCATCACCAGCATCATCAGCATCACCGACATCACTGGCATCATCGGCATCACTGGCATCACCGGCATCATCAACATCAGCATCATCAGCATCATCGGCATCACCAGCATCACCAGCATCAACATCTTCGGCATCATCGGCATCACCGGCATCATCGACATCACCGGCATCATTCCTTCCACACGTGCGAGAGAAGAGTCCCTTTGTACGCAGTAGGAGAAGAGCCTCTTTTTTACGCAGGAGAGAGAGAGAGATGTGATGAGATGTGTGTCCAAATGAGGAAAAGACCTCCTGTATTTATACATAAATGTTGATGATTGAATAGATGCGACTATTGGGCTTTTGAGCCTACATGAGTTACTAGTCGGCTTGATAATTATTCCATAATCAAAATAAATTCATATCTCCATAAATGCTTATCAGAATCGGATGATCTTTAGATCAATCCTACACCTCTCGACGAAAGGAATCTAATAAAAATATTATCAGACATGAATAAGATGACCCACATGGAGTTTGGCCCTAGTTGCTAATTTTAACAAATGCCTTCCAAGGAGGAGTCAAAAGATGAGCTGTTGGTCAAACCACTTCAACCAGCGGAAGCCAGTACCAAGAATTCTCCTTCAGAACAGGAGGAAGAGGAAGAGCTAACAGATGCACCTACTACCAAGGGAAGAACAAGCTGGGAACTCCAACAGATTCTGCGGGATGTAGAAGATTTCATCAGTGCACCCCGAAACAATAAAAGGGAACGAAGACAATCGAATAGATATCAAGCCTTAGTAGCTCAGGATGGAGAACCTTCTAGTTTTTAGGAGGCAACTCAACATCAAGTTTGGATGGATGCGATGGTAGAGGAATACAGCTCTATAATAGTGAATGATGTCTAGGAAATAGTGCCTAGGCTTCAGGACAGATCAGTGGTAGGTTCGAGATGAATCTACAAGATCAAATACGCTGCAGATGGCAGTGTAGAAAAATACAAAGCCAGGTTTGTGGCTAAGGGGTATGCTCAAAAGGAAGGGATAGACTATGAAGAGACCTTCGCCCCAGTAGCCAAGTATACATCTATTAGAACCGTGATATCTCTTGCAGCACAGATGGGGTGGGAGATTCATCAGATGGATGTCAAAACGACATTCTTGAACGAAGTGATAGAAGAGGAAGTATACATTGAACAGCCAGAAGGCTTTGAGACACATGAAAAGAAATCTCATGTACGCAGATTGAAGAAAGCCTTATATGTGCTCAAATAGGCACCTAGAACATGTTATGGTCGAATTGATGGCTACTTGCAAAAGATGGGGTTCATCAAGAGTGACGCAAATCCAAATCTCTACTATCTAGTTGTAGAAAATGAGCCTCTAATCCTAGTATTATATGTGGATGATCTCTTCCTGACAGGATCATCCAGGCTCATCGAGGAATGCAAGAAGAATCTAGCCACAGAATTTGACATGAAGGATTTGGGACAGATGCATTATTTCCTGGCGTTGGAAGTTTGGCAGTAGAAGGGGAAGATCTTCCTTGGACAAGGGAGATATGCTACAGAAATTCTGAAGAGATTCAAGATGCAAGACTGTAGGCCTATGGCTACTCCAATGATCACCAACTGGAAGAAAGTTGATGCATCAGAAGACAAGGATGTTGATCCCACAGTATACAGGTAGCTCATAAGGTCCCTGATGTATCTGGTCAATACCAAGCCAGACATTTGTTACACTGTCAACACCCTCAGTCAGTTCATGGTGGAACCGAAGAGGGCACACTGGGCAGCAGCCAAACATGTTCTCATATATATATAGGGAACAATCGATTATGGACTCTTGTACACCAGAAGCAATCAGACTAAGTGGGTTTACTAATGCAGATTGGGTTGGAAGTTCAGTAGATCGGAAAAGTACCTTTGGGTACTGTTTCAACATTGGATCGGGGATGACCTCCTAGTGCAGTAGGAAACAGAAATCTGTAGCTTTGAGCTCAGCCGAAGCAGAATATATGGCCACTAGCACAATTTCGTGCGAAGCCATATGGCTTAGAAAATTGCTTGTAAACCTATTCAGAAGAAGGATGGAAGCGACCAGGATCATGTGTGATAATCAGAGTTGCATCAAGCTCTCTGAGAATCCAGTATTTCATGATCGGTCAAAGCACATTGATATTCGGTGTCACTTTGTCAGAGACTGTGTCCAACGAGGAGTTCTGCAGCTGAGTTACACTCCTACAAGGGAACAGGTGGCAACTATGTCACAGGGTTCGCCGAACTTGAACCTTGAGGTTTGAAATTCGGCGAATCTCAAAAAAAAAAATGAAATTCGTTCAGGTTCACCAAACCTGAAGGCGAACCCCATTCGAATTCGAACCCCATTTGAATAGAATCGAATTCGAAACCTAACGCGAACCTGAAGGCGAATTTAATCGAATTTGAAAAAAAAAATTGGGGTTCAATCTTAGGGTTCGTAGGTTTCATTTAACTCTTTAGCAAAAAAACCATGGGCACACAATGGTTTTCAGCAACCCTGTTCCCGCCAATTTTTTTTGTTTATAAACCATGCCGCTGAAAAGATTTCCACAAGCTAAATAGTGAATTTCCACTATTGACTCTCGAGCAGAGTGTGCAGTGTGAATTTCTAAGTGTCGTGAGGATTGATCTGAGTGTGACTCGTGCATCTTGCAAACTCTGCATGTGAAATTATTATGATCATGATGTCATCAATGCATACACCAAAATCCAAACTTCATAACATGTTGTTTTAATCTATATTTTATGTATTTTTGATCGAAGATATTTGTGGTCAAAGAGATAAGAAATTCTGGCTTCTCATTTTTCATTTTTTTTGGCCAATCAAATAAATTATTTTAAAAAGATAAATACTAAAGAAATTTATTAAATATTTATAATAGAATTAAAAAATCGTTTAATTAAAAATTAATATATTTTAAATGGAAAAAATATGTATTAAAAAGAATTATTTTTCCAAAGCGTTTAAAATTTGTTTAAAAAACAAAGAATAAAGTAGGTTAAGGAAAATTACTCAATAAACTCTGGCTCGAAAATAAAAACAAATTAAAAAAAATAAAAAACTTTTAAATAATTTTTATTCAAAAAAATTAATTTAAAATAGAAGTTTATTTACTTTTTCATTTAAATGGTTATATATTAATTATAATGTAAATATGTAGACACATTAAATATTATTAATGTAAATATTTTTATATGAGAAAATTAGTTTAAATTTATTTTAATTTAAGAAAATTTTAAAGAAATTATAAGAATATTATCAAATAATTATATATTTTTTTGTTTGCTAGGTTATGTAAGTCCTAAGATGATTGATATTGTAATGTATATGTTTAAATTCTGATTATGTTTTAATTATGTGATTTTTTAAAAGATTACTAGTATTTGACATTATAGACATTCATTTAAATTTTGAAGATTGAAAATTATGTCATTTCATTTTTCCATTTTTCCATTTTGCGTATGTTTACATTTAACTAGATGTTAGAATGATTACATTAATCATGTATGTTTACTAATAAGAATTTGTATTCATGTGTTTATGGACCTATTTTGAAAATTTTATAATATTGTCATATATATATATATTGAAAAATATGTATAGTCGAACCTAATGTCGAACCTGATCGGAAAATTCGAATTCGAATCGAACTTAATCGTTGTCGAACTCGAATTTGAACCCGAACCGTGTGACATTAGTTGGCAGACATCCTTACCAAGGCCCTTGGAAGAACCAAGTTCACTTATTTTAGGGAGAAGATGGAGATGATAAAGAATCCATTTCAGTAGCATAAATGGATAAGTATCAGGTGTTGTAGTGCTATGAGTGGCATGATGCAGCATTTGAGAGAGAGTTGCAGTGCAGATGCAGTGTTGGGAAGAAGGACCAACGGCAGCACGAATGCAGAGGGAGCTGTAGTATAGATGTAGCAGTGGCAGTGATAGAGTCATAGGCAGTAGTACAGGAGGCAACAATGCAAAGGATGTTGGGCAGTAGGCCCAACATCAGCACAAGTACCGGTGCAGGATGATCAAGGTGATGTTCAGGGGTGGAGCATTACAAGAGCACATTCCTCGCTAAGAGGGAGTGTTGATTTGGGGTAGCATCGGATGTGCTCTAGACATGAAAATTGGTGGAGATGCTAAAGCACATGAGATCTCCAAGACCCAGAAATCGTTTTGGAAAATTCCATCCGGATGAGGAGTTATTAAAATAATTAATATTTTTTAATGAGTTCCTAAGTCTCAACTTAGGAAAATAACAATATGAATGGGTATTAATAAAGATAAGGATGAGAAGCTCCTAAGAGATAAGGATCAAGTCAATTTTAATCTTAGTCGTTCATTAGGGACTTAATCTCGGTCGTTGATTCATCAAGAGGAAAAGTATAAGAGAAGACTTGAGGGTCAGTTGCAGAGACACAGAGGGAGACCAGTCCGTTTGATTTCTAGAGTGGGGCTTGCTGAGAAATTCGAACTAGAGGACTAGATTGTAGTGAGAGGCAGCGAGTACATAACAGAGAGGCAGGGATAGTGTTGGAGGACCAGCACAGAGATCAAAGAGGCAGACGCAGAGCCAATCAGAAAAACGCAGAGGCAGTTGGACTATGTAGTGACTGGAGCGCCTGTGTGGGTGACGCAGAGAGGCCAAGCGCTGACACAGTGAGGTAGAGTGTTGACACAGTGAGGCAGAGTGTTGACGCAGAGGATATGGGAGCTGCGTAGAGGCTAGCTGGACTGACACTGATCCTAGGGGAAGCACCGAAGGATTTTGTGGTATTATTGTCGTGTGGTTATCTATGTTGGGTAAGCCAGTTTGGTACCCTAGTTGTACTCAAGAAAAGCTGATTAATAGAATCCTCCTCTATTGCACCGGTTTTCCCGCATTGGGTTTTTCCGGGGACAATTGTCCAAAAATAACTGTGTCGATGTGTTTGTTTCTTGTGCATGTGTTTATTTTTGTATAATGGTGTGATATCTGCGATAGAATTTATTTTAACATTTACTGAAGGGATTTCATAAATAACTTATTGGAAAATAAGTAGGTAAAATAAATTAGTTGTTGCAATAATAGAATTTCTGTTTAGAAATTTTCACAGTGTTCCTGTTTCAGATTTATGTGGTAATATTGCTCTCAATACTCCGTTGCTTTTAGTTGTATTTGCTCGATAATAGCCTTTAAGGATTGATCTGTGCACAAGTATCTTGCACAGATTTCTGGGTTTCTAAAATATCATTTTGATTTGATAGAACTAGCAGGTATCTCTATTTCTTGATGATTTTATGATTATTTTGAATCTCTATTAATCTAACAATCAAATCTAAGTTTGCAAAAGTTATTATTCAGGATTTTGGCATTTGGGAAAGTCCTCAGCTAGACCAACTGACTCTCAAATTACAGAATCTAAAGAGCTTATTGTTTTTTATTTCTGAAGTCATCTTACAAAATATTTTATTTGCAGGTTTGTTCTTGGGCTTATGCCTCTTTAAAATTTCCAGTTTATTTATAAATTTGTGCAAAATTGTTTATATCTGGCTAATAGAAGGATTTGATTTGCAGATCTGCTAGATCTATAGAATATTATTGTAGATTTGTAAATTTCAATTTTTTTAATTCATTGGGCTTTTGGGTTATTTCATATTTTTGTATATACATGTCTTGGGGTTTTCTATCTTTTGTTTGTGCAAGAAAAAATCTAAAGATTGCAGACGATTTTTGTGGCTTTTGGAGACAGATCTAGGCCCTGGAGGGCAAGATTTGATCTCAATTTTATTTGTAGGTTGAAGAAAATTTTCAAAGAGGAAACACGATCCGGGTTCTACAGAACTTTTGAAAGATCGTGGGCAAATTGAATTTATTTTTTTGGGCCTAGAGGCCTGCGTTGACCCTCTCCAGCTCTCAGCCCTCTTCTTTCCCTCTCGGCCTGGCATACGGCTTCCCTTTCTCGGCCTCCCTCTCCTTCCTCTCGCCCTCCCTTTCTCGGCCTCCCTCTTCTCCTTCTCGGCCTCCCTCTTCTCTTTCTCGTCATTCTTTCTCAGCCCTCACCCTCAAGCCTCTCTTCCTTCACCCTCTCTCATGATAAGTTTTCACTAAAAATTTCCCTAAAAATTTTAATAAAAAGTTTCTCCAAAAAAATTCTGAGTTGGCATTTGGATTTGAAGATCTTCAGTGACTTGGACAGCTTATCTCCAAGTATCTTCAAGCCCTTAAGGGTTGACTGGTGCACATCCTCTAAACCATTACCCCATTTCATTTATCTGATTGAAAGCAAGACTAATACTAGCATAGAGTTTCAATTAGCTAAAGTTTAGCAGCAAATCTAGTTTGCATCTTTTACTGCAGTGTATTTCAGAAATAGAATTATTTTTAGAAAATTTTGCATGCTAATTGACCAATTTTTGAATATTATTTCACTGCTTTTTCAATAATTTATTTCTGAGTTTTAAGATCAAATACATCACTAGATTGGAAATAGTTAAACTCAGAAATTTTCTGAATTATTAGTTATCAGTTTGTCATTTGAAGTTTTTGCTATTACACATAGACAAAATATGAATCTTGCATGGTAATAGGACCATTGGTTTAAAATAAATTGTTGGCATTGCCATTTGTTTTAAGAGCGGATTACTAGAACTGATATTTCAGACTTTACACCTAATTGTTGTGATCTGAGTTTAAACACTTAATATAATTCTTGAAGTACATTACATTTTCCTTTACATGCTTAGGCAAGTAGGATTAATTTAGTTTTACTTATGCATCTAATGACCTCTGATTAAGTACCTCATACAAATGGATTTCTGAATATAAAGTGTTTTATTTCTAGCATTTTACGTGTTTCCTATTGTGTTTTCAGTAATTAGTTGTGTAGACTTCATATTTTACATTGCTGATATAAGTATTTGTTTTCACATTAAGATCATTTTTCTGCGCCTTAAGTTAAAAAACACTCACGACATGTTTCAGAAATAACTCATATTTTAGGCCCTCCTTCCTCCATCACATCATTTCACTTTGCATTTGCATACTAAGCTAATTCTTGCACATTAAAATTTTACTTCCAAGCGTAAGCTTGGTCGATAGAAACATTAAGGGGTCAAACTTAGAACAGACATTTAACTAAAATTAACCAACTCCCTGCATTTCACATAGCTTTAAGTTTTGCATTTGTATATAAGATAGTTGAATCATTTAGCAGCAGTTTCCCAACCATTATTTGGCCTTTATTTCCTTTGCAAGATAGTTGACTCCACAAGGCACTAGTATCATTTTCCTCAAATCAAATTGAATTCTTCAAAATCTTGCGTAATCTAAACAAGTATTGGTTGCTTAGTTGTGTCTCCCAGATTGGTTGGTTCCCAACTAATCTTCCCTCATTCCATTTCCATAGGGTCTACCCCCCCTGAGTCTGCTATTGGAAAACAACTCAAACGGAGAGATTGGGGATCAGGATGACAGCCCCCCAATCTGAGTCATTGTCGCAGTGCCTAGACATTCTGTGTGACAACAGAAAGTACAAAGGTGGTGAATGTGAAACCATACCAGGATAAAGGGAAAGCGGTTGCCCAAATAGACAACCATGAAGAGAAAGCAAGAGAAGAAAAGAAAGGAGACTCCACAAAAGTTTCCCAAAGTTGGGCTCAAGTTATTAGCAATTCTTCTAATACAGAAGGAGAAACAAACATTCGGGTTGGCAACATGCAAGATAGACTCTAGAGAAAGCAAGGAAAGACAAAATAGAGCAGCAAACATAATTATTAAAGGGATGAAAGACTATGGAAAAAATGAATCCACTCTTGACTTTGCAAAGGATTTCTTGAAAGACAAGTTGTTATGGCAAGGACAAATATGCCAAGCATGGAGGGTGGTTAAGTTTAACGTGAGAGAGTCAGGCCCATAAAATTCATCATGCCTAGCTTGCGTGATAAATATATCATTCTAAGCAAAAAGCATCCCTTCAGGGGTTCTCGCTTTTTTCTAGAAGAAGATTTAACTGTAAGACAACGGGAGGAAATAGGCAAGAGAGCATGCATTTATAAAGGTAAAGTTGTGATAGCACAATTTGGACCGCCTTCCAAAACAAAGCAGCAACATGGTAATAAAGAAGAGAACAAATTCTTCCATAGGAAATCAAGAAGCAAGGTCAATATGAGAAAGCAACGACAAAGACTCAATTGTGAGTCTTGTCTGTCAAAATAAATAGCAATCAAGTCATACCTAGGTTTCCTTAAGTTTAGTTTGTTGGAACTGTGGAGGTTACCCATGGAGACGAGGACCTGGGTTAGGGCCTATTGCAGAAGATAGAGACATAACTTGCCTCATAGAAACACATGAGCATGAAGGGTGAAGGGTGCAAGACACCTTTGTTTGAAGGATGCTAGAAAATGGCAGTGTGGAACAAGGAAGCAAGGAATGGAAAAGGACACGGAGGTATCATGGTATTAGCGAAGGGAAAAAAACGTCGTATCATTCAGTTAGAAAAGAAGACCCAAATAAAAAATTCATTTGGTTTAAAATATCAAAATATGGAAATCACGTTAGAATTGAAGCATGCTATTTTGCACCGCAAGTTTCAAAAATCTACAAAAGTAGAGGGCTTGACCACAAAGATCCCTTTGTGGCCTTAAAAGCAGGTATTGCAACATATTCTCAGCCAGGTGAAGTCCTTATAGGGGGTGATTTCAACGCTAGGATTGCAAGTGAGCAAGCTAGCATTCTTTCTTGTAAAGAAGATTGCGACCCTATTTGGCTTACAGAAGAGAGTAATCATCAGTGGTAAAGAATTTTAGAGGACAAGGGTTGCAATCTATTTGGTGAACAATTGCTTACTCCATGTGGGGCCTTCGATTTATTCATTTGTAATGGTTTGACTAGATGGGCAAAGTCCGGTAATTTCACTTGCAATACTTACAATGGAGCAAATGTAGTAGATTATGTAATTTGCTCGCATGGTTTGTGTGAGAAAATGAAGGAAGTTTTGATTGGAGATCAGCTTTGGAACTTAAAATCATATCACAAGCCAATTTATTTAAGTTTTTCTTGGACTGGAGAGAACCAATTAGAGTCAAAAACTCAGTGTGTTCAACAAAATCTCTCAAAGGGAAGAATTCTTTTGACTCCAGAAAATTATAATACCTTCAAAATGACACTAGAGAGGCGCTTCAAAAAGGAGAAAATCCCAATTCACGACCTTCATAGTCACGAATTGTTAATTTTAGGTATGTTCTATGCATAGCGCAATTTACTTCAATTTTTCCATATTAGCTCAATGACAATATTCAGATTAGCAATTGCATCAGCATGCCAGTAAAGTGCAGATAGAACATAAACATAAATCGCAGAATACAAGCCAACACAAGAGGACACAAGATGTGGCACCAGCCAGGGACAAACCCCAATGTGGGGAAACCCTTGATCAATTCTTCTTATATTCTTCAATAGTTCAGCAGAGAGAAAGATAGTACATATACATCAGAAGTCCACACTTTGACTTGACAAGATCAAGCATCAGAGATTCACCATGAAGATGACATAATAGTTCTAATGACAAGGACTGCAGATCTGAACTCAGGTGAAGGCAACCTTATCAGTCCTCATACTTCAACCGATTCTTCAAGGTGATTCCATCACCATGCCGCATCCATCATGCTGCATCAACCATGCCGCATCCAACATCATGCTTCCAAGCTAATAGATATCTAAGCCCTTCAAGGGTTTCAGTCCACCTAGGATAGTCTCACCTAATCCATGCTGCCACCTACACTTAATGCATACTGCAATACTGCCATGGAATAACCTTAGCTGCTTGCTATGGCTCACAGCCTAACAAAGCAATTGACTGTAGCAATAGATTCTTCCAATAAGTCCCATGAACCCTTAATTCAAGCCCAGACATAATCTTGATACAACATTGTCTTCTATACTAATTCAAGCTGCATTTAGGGTCCTTATTTCTGTGTATAGATTCACTGTTCATCAACTCTCCTTTATTGTCATCGAACAGTAGATTAGAAGGCTGCATTTGGGCTCCTTGATAGCCCTTGAGGACTACGGCTAGGGCATCTTATATAGACCCCTCTTTGACTGTGACTAGGGTTGCTTAAGGCCTCCTCTTCCCAGCGTATAAGGATCCTTCTTCTTGCTACAAGGAACCCTCATTTGACTGAGGATTATGACATCTCCTAGCTGCAAAGACAAGTCTCCTTTTACTGCATATAAAAGCTCCCTTTTACATAAGAGTCTCCTTTAGAACAGCGTATAGATTAGACCAGTGTTTAGGGCATGTCTTCCATAGCTAATTAGACCTCCTTTATGCAGTCATTCAACGACATCTATAGGGCTACATTAGTCCCTCTATTCTCTGCGGCTAGGGCATAATATGACCCTCCTATCTCTACATCTAGATGTCTTCACTTAGGACAGCGTTTAACTGTGATTCTATCTTCCCATTACTGCGTCTGGGGCACTCTAGAACAGTGGTATTAGACCTGCGTTTAGGTCACTTCCTCGCTGTGATATGGAAGACTTCTTCCCTGACTGCATTAGGTCTTCTTCCATGACTGCGTATTAGACTTAGGGCATCATTAGGCCAGCGTATTAGACTATTTCATGGCTTCTTGTAAGACTCCTCCAAGACTGCGTAAAGGCTTCTTCATTGACTGCGTTAGGGCTTCTTCATTAGGGCAGCATAGAAGATTTTTCATGACTTCGTCTAGGGCTAGGGCAGCGTATCCTCTTTAGATCTCTCCTATGACCAAAACCCAAAGACAAGTGGAGAGAGATCACAAGAGATGAGTGGCAAAATGACTTGAAGGCCACCTCTATTTATACTAAAACGTTGAGGACAAGGGGGAATTTGGTTGCTGGCTGACCTTGATGAATTGTCACATAACACAAATAAATTCATATCTCCATGAATACATGTCGGAATCGAATGATCTTTAGATCAATCCTACACCTCTCGACGAGAGGAATCCAAGAAAAATATCAGATGCCATAAATAAGTAGACACACATGGAGTTTGGCCCTAGTAAACAATTTTAACACTCTCTCTTAACTAGGGAGAACTCCATCTGCTAATCCAACTGCCAGTCCGTACTATCTCTGCCATCAGTGCCCTGCACTGCATTGCTATGCTCTGTTGAACTATGAAGAAGAAGAAGAGATCGAGAATGTATCATACCATCCTCTACTGACCCGAAGTCAGTCCCATATAAAAGAGAGTGTCTCATACCACTCTTATTGATCCGAAATCAATTCCAAATAAAGAGAGTGTCTCATACCACTCTTACTGACCCAAAGTCAGTTCCAAAAGAGAGTGAGTTATATCACTCTTACTGACCCGAGTCAGTTCCAATCATTGTGTTAAAAAACGGCCGAGTTGTCTCTGACTCAACCAAGTCAGACCGAGCCCAATGCCTAGCCGGGTCGGCTTGCTGGCCGAAACGGAATGGTTTGTCAGGTTGTTACCGAGCCAGTCATTGACTCAGTCGACTCGGTAACAACCCGGCTGACTCAATAATGACTCGGTCGGCTCAGTAATCCCTTGGTCGTCTCGGCTCTTTGACAAAAATCCTTAAGCACATTAGTCAAAAGTTGTTCCGCCTCCTACATATCAATGGTTGGGTTGTTGTTTATTGCATATTTATATCCCTAAAGTAATCTATCACTGTGAGAAAGTTTTGAAAATTACAAGGCCAAAGTATGGTTATCCTGGTGGCATGAATTAGAAAACTAAAACAATGCATTGAGCCATACAATGTTTTTAAAAAGGCAAACATTCTGGCAATGGACTAATAAATACATATTTACCTCTGATTGTTCTGGAGCTTGACCAGAATTAAATCAAGGGTTTTGAGACTTCGTTAGGGGCAGAGAATTGGTATTATTGTTCTTATAGTCTAGTGATTGTACTTAGGCTGAGGCAGAAAAGAATCCTAGCATTGGTGGCTAAGTATGAACTTTGTATTGGACAGTGCACTGGGTACCATTTTGATATAATGGATATATTCATGAGCCTACTTTGATCATATGTTGTCTGTTGTCTTCTCTCTATATTCTAAGGCTTTGTGTTTGGAAACATGAATGAAAATCTTTAAAATTATGTTTTTTATAATAAAAAAATATTTAATGTATTTTTTACAATGATCGAGTCATTGAAATCAAACCGGTCTGAGTCGATACCAAGTCGAAGTCGACCCTCGGCCATGTCTGAGTCGGAGTTGGAGTTTTAAAACATTGGTTCCAATTGATCCCAGATCAATATCATCCTAGCATAGAGAGTACAGTAGTAACACGATGCGTCCATCGGTACTACTATGGTCCCTATCCTCATTTCCCTACTCATTGGCCAAATGAGAGGTACTTCCAATGAGTCCCAAACTGGATGGGTAGGACGACTCAGTAGGAGAAGGATGAACCACTCATCCTGCCTACATGTCGCCAGGGGTATCCTAGAGGAACGTTGAACCACTCACCATGTACACAACAAATCACTAGGGGAAGGTTAAACCACTCACCCTATGATTGTATCTCGGCAGAAGAAGGACGAACCACTCATCCTACATACATAGCAGACCACTAGGGGAAAGTTGAACCATTCACACTATGGTTGCTCATCGATCCAAGAAGTACCCCAAGCCCCCCAGAGCTCCCAGAGCTCAATGTCCATATTATACTAGACCTTCAAGAGAGAGTCTCTCCACTACTCCTAGTCATTCTCGAAAATTCAAGAATTTGACTTTTCCCAGGGCCTTCATCTGAATATCGGCGACCTGCACATCAGTGCCAAAGTGATGGAGCCTTCTTGCTCCCCGTTGTACCATATCTCAGATAAAGTGGTACCTGATGTCTATATGCTTGGAGCGATCATAGAACACGGGATTCCTCAACAATTAAATCCCCCTCTGGTTGTCACAGAAGATCATGATGGTATCCAGGACATGTCTAAACAGCTCACAAAAGAGCTTCCACAACCAAACAGCTTCAAAGGAGGTCATACTCACAGCTATGTATCTGGCCTCATCGGTGCTCAAAGCAACCGACATCTGCTTCCTGCTCATCCAGGATATCGAAGTAGAACCCAAAGAGAACCAGCAACTAGAAGTGCTCTAGCGATCCTCCACACTACATGCCCAGTCAGCATCAGAATAATCATACAGCTTCTTATTTCCGACAATGTATATCAATCCATGAGAGATTGTGCCCCGAAGATATCTCAAAAGATTCTTGGCACCAATCCAATGAGGTTCAACCATATACGAGCTCAACATGCTAACTACAAAACATATATCCGGACAGGAGTTCACCAAGAACATCAATGCTAGTATGAGTTTATGAAACTCAGAGGCATTTCCCAAATCAGGTCCGGCTTCACTACCGCTTAACTTCTTAAAGTTACGCTTCATCGAGGTAGTCACGGGGTTGCAGTTCACCATTCCAAATCTGGAATCCAACTCCCTCTCACGTTTGCAAATGAGAGGGTCTGTACTTGTCAGAAAGAGGTCGTCTTCACAGGGTACCAGTATAAGAGGTCTATCATCCACAACCTTCAAGCAAAGGTTTGGATCGGCTTCACTCCTAGTGAATGTCAGCTTCATCAGATAGCTATCAATCTTCTCATACCAAGCCTCGGGAGCTTGCTTCAAGCCATAGAGGGCTTTCATCCACCTGAATACATGCGATTCCTGATCATGAATCTCAAACCCCTTGGGTTGTTCCACATATGTGGTCTTGCTTTTACATGAGGGGAATGGTCCCCTTTTAAGTCTTCCTTAGATACATCTCGAACATGTACCTTCATACTCTTCTTTGAAGACAGGCATCGCTGTCACCATCTGTCTCACATCGGGTAGGGCCCCACAATGAAGATGGGCAGACCTCCGATGCCATAGAAGAGATGTGACACATGACATGGTCTCCACTGGACTTCCTGCAACTTGATACAAATTTCCAACCCTGAACCCAAGAGTAAAAGTATCTTGAAAATTCCCTTTTCAAACATGTACCTTTTCATCGATGAATGCTACCTTGAAACCTTTGACTTCCATTGCCGAAATAGACACCAGGTTCTCCTAGAGATCAGGTACATAAAGAACTTTTGTAAATGAATCGTGCTACCCTCATTCAATTGAAGGATAGCATTCCCTACACCCTTTCCGGGATAGGTGGCATCGTCTTCAAGAATAATCTCCATGATTATCTCCCTCTCTATCAAATTAGAGAGAGCTTCCTTGTACATGATGAAGTGCCTTGAAGCACTACTATCAATAAGCTAGATTCCCAAAGAGTCCGGAGCAGAAGTGGCAGAGAAGGCCAATATAAGTTAATGCTCCTTTTGCTTATCAAAATTAACATTTGATTCTTCATACCTAGAGTTCCTTGCTTTCTTGAAGAGTCAGCCATTCCCTTGATGGCCTGCATTCCTTTTTCTTTTGCCATTGTACCTTTCATTCCTTTGATCATTGAAGATGCCCCTGTAATGATTGATATCATCATCAAGTGATATGTCCCTTCTCTTTGGACACTTCTTCGCATAATGGCCAAACTCATTGCAAGCAAGCCATATGCCTTTCCTTCCATTCTTAGATCCGGACTTCCCATCGAAGTGACCTTTAGGTAGGCCACCAAGTGCTTCCGCTGCGCCACTTTGATAGCCTTCTTTGCTTCGACTTCACCCTGTCGTACCTGTTTCCCATAGGCAGTCCTTGGCTGCAAAAACTACGCCAGGAAACCAACTCAACCAGCCTTTAGGTTCAAGCTGGCCCTTGGACCAGAGGGGGCTCCCTCAGTTGTTACAAGGCTTTGTTCAACGATGTTCACCTGTCATTGAACAACAGCCTTTGAAGCACAATGGCCAAATTTATGGTTTTAATTGGGGCCGATTGGCGATCAATGACAATCCCTAATCATGATTAAAGGCCTCTCTCACAGGGTCCCTTCTGAAAGTGTCAACTTCCAACCTGACAAAATGACTTAGCTTTTTCAAGAATTATGGTAGAAGAATGTAAGGAGATTCCTAATAATTAAGAAATCAGATAGACTTCTTAACAACTAGGGAAATTTGGATGCGTGTAGAAGATTTCTACAGCCCAACAAAACACATTGCAGAGTATTCAAGAAGGCCAAACTGAAACCAATTCTAAGAGGAGCTATTTCAGACAGATAGTCCAATAAGCTAATCTCTTTTGATGGCTATCAGAAGGCATAAAGCAAAAACCAGTCAAAGAGGAGTTATCTTAGACAAACAGTCCAATAAGCTAATCTCTTTCTATAGGTTTTGATTTTGCAGGGGATTTAAGAATAAATTGATAATCTACACTTACCCAGACCTTCCTATAAATGCTTGAACATGTGAAGAAAACAGATATGGAAATACTAGAAAAAGATACAAGAAACACAAAATTCTGTTAGAAAAACATACAAGCAACACAAAATTTTGTCAAACCAGCCATAAGGCTTTCATTAGAAATCAAATAAGAGAAGCTTTATTACAAAGTGAAGAGTCTTGGCATCAAAATCCAACACCAATTACTTCAATTGATGAAGTATTTATACAAATTCTAAACTAAAATATCTTGAAAAAATATCAAGATTTGTTTACAAATATCTTAAACTATTTTACACAAATAGAACTGAAATATAGGACATTAAAAACTAATGTATCTACTTGGCACTATCATTATGCATTTCTGTTTACAAAGAAGAGGAATTCGAATTGAATTGCAACTCTTAGTTGATGAGGTGGCCTAACTGTCTTTGAGCAATTTCTTCCCAAAATCCTGCAAAATAGGGTCCAGTCATGCCTTTGTATATCTCAATCCGAGATAGTTCTGTAAAAGTGAGAGAGGTTATTGTAGATGAATATTTTCTTGAGATAAACCTCTCTCTGTTTCCCAAAATTCGTCTCCAGCTGTTCACAATACTTTCTACAAAAAGATGTCTAAAAAGGAATTTACACAGTCCGAAAAATAGGCTGTGAAGATGTACTTGTATCTTTGATTATGTAATAGCTGAGTAAAATCTGAAGTAGGTTATTGTACTTGAGCATCTTAGGAACACAAACCTCCTTCAATTTCTCAAGAATCATCTCTGATTATCCACAATAGTTTCTGCAAAAAGGTGGCTTAAACAGGACATTGCACAGTCAGAAAAATAGGCTAAACATGATGAGAGTGTATATACCAACCCACATGATGAGAGTGTATATACCAACCCCTGACACCTATGTGAAAAGTGAGATAGGCTTTTGTATTCTGGAATCTTATGAACCAAAACCTCTTCCAGTTTCCAAATATTCATCTTTGTTTAGTCACACTATCCTCTGCAAAAAGGTGACTAAAACAGGAAATTTATGGAAAACATTCCTTCAAAGATGCATTTGCATCTCCCAATCCATAATAGTTGTTACAAAACCGAGAGAGGTTTTTGTACATGAGGATGTTATCAACAAAAACCTCTTTCCTTTTTTGAAAATTCATTCTCATCGGTTTGTAAACCATGTTTGAATTTACTTTATTACATCATTTTAATCGTGTTTAAATGCATGATTAACTAAATCAACTAGCTAATGAAACTTAAATTTACATTTTGAGGGTGCATTTACTCTTGCAGACCCATTTATTATTTCTAAACTACTAAAACCTATTATATCAGCAAATTTAAATTATCAAAACTAATCATGTTACAAGACACCCTTGGTGAATTTGAAGGGGGGTGAGGAACCCATTGAGCCTTTTGTCCTTTCCAACTGTCTTCGGTGATTTCCCTTTCACTCTTGCTTGGGCTTTGTCTTCACCTCACTTCTGATACCATGTTAATTTTAGGTATGTTCTATGCTTAGCACAATTTACTTCAATTTTTCCATATTAGCTCAATGACAATATTCAAATTAGCGATCACATCAGCATGATAGTAAAGTGTTGATAGAACATAAATCGTAGAAAACAAGCCAACACAAGAGGACACAAGATGTGGCGCTAGCCAAAGACAAACCCCAATGTGGGGAAACCCTTGATCAATTCTTCTTATATTCTTTAATAGTTCAGCAGAGAGAGATAGTACATATACATCAGAAGTCAACACTTTGACTTGACAAGATCAAGCATCAGATATTCACCATGAAGATGACATAATAGTTCTGATGACAAGGACTGCAGATCTGAACTCAGATGAAGGCAACCTTATCAGTCCTCATACTTCAACTGATTCTTCAAGGTGATTCCATCACCATGTTGCATCCATCACACTGTATCAACCATGATGCATCCATCATGCTGCATCAACCATGTCGCATCCATCCCCATGCTGCATCCAACATCATGCTTCCAAGTTGATAGATATCTAAGCCCTTCAAGGGCTTCAGTCCAACTAGGATAGTCTCTCCTAATCCATGCTGCCACCTACACTCAATGCATACTGCAATATTGCCATGGAACAGCCTTAGCTGCTTGCTATGGCTTGCAGCCTAGCAAAGCAGCTGACTGTAGCAATAGATTCTTCAAAAAGGTCTCATGAACCCTTAATTCATGCCCAGACATAATCTTGATACAACGTTGTCTTCTATACTAATTCAATCTGCATTTAGGGTCCTTATTTTGTTGAATTTTCTAAGTCTATCCGTTAGAAAATTAATCTGTATTCTGTTGGTTTATTTTTCTACTTGTAGATTCTGAACAAGTTATTTAAAACATTTAAATACCGAAATAAACACAATACAGTCACAACATCTACAAATCATCAACTGAAAGAAAACAAGCACACAAGTGACACTGTTATTTTTGGACAAATGTCCTCGGAAAAACCCAATGCAGGAAAACCAGTGCAGCTATTCAGAGGGTTATATTATTATGCAATCTTTTTGAGTACAACTAGGTGTCTAACCGGCTCACCCAACAGAGAAAAATACACGGCAGCAATACCTCTATATTCCGAAACAGGTATTCAGAAAACCTGTCCCACGAAACCCTCTCTGGCAGAACTGAAGCTCAGCGCTAGCCCTTCTGGCCTCTACGTCAGCACCAGGACCCTCTACATCAGCCCTCTGAGGCACTGCACAGCCTTTGGTACCCTCTGCGTCACCCCAACAGCCTCTATGTGCATGACGCAATCCCTCTAGCCTCTGTGTTGTCTCTGCTGGGCTCTGTGTAGCCTGGACTGGCTGCTGCTCTCGCTCTCTGCCTTTGCGCTGGTCTCTCAGTATTGTCCTGCCTCTCTGCCTCATACTCACTGCCCCTCGTTGTTGATCATTGATTCAACTTTGTTTAGCAACCCCGCTCTAGCAAAATGAATGACTGATCACTATGGTGTATTCTCCAATTGACCCTCAAGCTTCTTCTTATACTTTTCTCGTTGGTCCTTCAATGGTTGAGATTAAATCTCTAATCAACCGCTAAGATTAGATTTGGCTTGATCCATGACTTTTGGAACCTTCTAACCTAGTTTTTTATTAATACCCATTAATATTTTAATTTTCCTAAGTTTAGACTTAAGAACTCCATTAAAAATATTAATTATTTTAATATCTCCCAAACCGGGCACAATCCATCCAAACCATTTCTGGGTCTTGGAGATCTCATGTGCTTTAGCCTCTCCACCAATTTTCATGGCTACATCATATCCGATGCTACCCCAAATCAACATGTTTCAGTGTATATATTCATTGTTGATCATCTCTCCTTCGCTGTCATCGAACAGCAGATTAGAAGGCTACATTAGGGCTCCTTGATAGCCCTTGAGGACTGCGGATAGGGAAGCTTATATAGACCCCTATTTGACTGTGACTAGGGCTGGTTAAGGCCTCCTCTTCCCAACGTATAAGGATCCTTCTTCTTGCTACAAGGAACCCTCATTTGACTGCGGATTATGACACCTCCTAGCTGCATAGGCAGGTCTCCTTTTACTACATATAAAAGCTCCCTTTTACATAGGGGTCTCCTTTAGAACAGCATATGATTAGACCAGCGTTTAGGGCCTGTCTTGCATAGCTGATTAGACCTCCTTTATGCAGTCATTTAACAACATCTATAGGGCTACATCAGTCCCTCTATTCTCTGCAGCTAAGGCATAATATGACACCCCTGTCTCTACATCTAAATGTCTCACTTAGGACAGTGTTTAACTGTGATTCTATCTTCCCATTACTGTGTCTAGGGCACTCTAGAACAGCAGTATTAGACTTGCGTTTAGGTCACTTCCTCGTTGTGATATGGAAGCCTTCTTCCCTGACTGCGTTAGGGATTCTTCCATAACTGCGTATTAGACTTAGGGCGTCATTAGGCCAGCATATTAGACTCTTTCATGGCTACTTGTAAGACTCCTCCAAGACTGTGTAAAGGCTTCTTCATTGACTGTGTTAGGGCTTCTTCATTAGGGCAGCATAGAAGATTCTTCATGACTTCGTATAGGGCTAGGGCATCTCGCTAGGGTAGCATATCCTCTTTAGATCTCTCCTGCCACCAAAACCCAAAGACAAGTGGAGAGAGATCACAAGAGATGAGTGGAAAAATGACTTGAAGGCCACCTCTATTTATACTAAAACGTTGAGAACAAGTTGGGGCAATTTGGTTGCTGGCCGACCTTGACGAATTGTCACATAACACAAATAAATTCATATCTCCATGAATACATGTCGGAATCGGATGATCTTTAGATCAATCCTACACCTCTCAACGAGAGGAATCCAAGAAAAATATCAGCTGCCATAAATAAGTAGACCCACATGGAGTTTGGCCCTAGTTGTCAATTTTAACACGAATTAACACATTTAATTTAAAGAGCACTTGCAGTGTGCAAAAGAGAAAAAATTAAGAAGTCTGAAACAAATTGCTTTCCGGTTAATGCTTAGTTCGACGAGGAATGCAAAAAGGCAAGGAGAATGTGGAAAGAGTCAAACAAAGATAATGTAAAGCTCAAAGCTTACAAGCAAATATTAAGAAAGAAAAAGGCCGATTTCATGGTTTCAAGGAGGGAAGAAATAACTTTCCTTGGAAAAAATAACCCAAAATTATTTTGGAAGGAACTCCAACCAAGAAAGATACAAACTGAAAATAGTATTATAGCTTCTAAATGGTTTAACTATGCAAGACAACTCTCTGAGCATGATCCCAAGGTTGACCCTCCCCCCTTGGTCAACACTGATACTGAACTCTTCTCGGTGCAAGAAGTAGAGATCGGTATCAAGAAGTTATGTGTTGGAAAAGAAAAAGACTTAGCTGAATTCCAAGCAAAGTATCTAAAGTCGGGCTTAAAGATTCTTGCACCTCACATTACAAAAAATTTCAACAACATCATACAACAAGGGTTCCCCACAGATTGGACAACTAGTCTGGCAATACCTCTTTTCAAGAGTGGTGACGTCAATAATCCTTCCAATTATATGACCATAATGATAAACCCCTTGTTTGCAAAGTTATTTGGAAGCATGCTAGAAAGAAAAATCAGCAAGGGGGCAGAAAAAAAAGATAAGTGTGCTAAAGGGCAAGCAAGTTTTAGACCTAAACATTCCACAATTGATCATCGTATAACTTTACAGCACATCATTGAAAAAGTTTGGGAGAAAGGCTTTGTTGATTTCAGAAAAGTGTTTGACACAGTTCCTAGGGATAAGTTATGGCACAGAATGGAGGAACTTGGGGTTCCTAAACATTTGAGCGCAGTTGTGCATAGGTTGTATGAAGAGGTGAAAGTTAAAATTAGAACTTCAGCAAGCATTTCTGAAAGTTTTTGGTTTATATATCGACAAGCTTGAGGAGTGGTTAAATTCGCAGGGGGGGTAATGGTATCCATTTGGGCAAGTTTGTTATAAGGCTCTTTTTGTATGCAAATGACTTTATTTTGATTGCTAAATCTGCTCTTGGTTTGCATGAGCACTTACTATCCCTTGAGCATTTTTGTAAAAGGGTGCGGATGCAAGTCAATATTAGCAAAACGAAAGTAGTGGTTTTCTCTAAAAAAAAGAAAACATAACCAGCATAAGTTTTACTTTGAAGGCAGCATTCTAGAAGAAGTTGCAGATTACAAATACCTTAGAATTGACTTCAACGAAAATCTAAGTTGGGATGGTTGTAGAAAGAAAAGAACTTTGGGGGGTTGGAAAGCATTTTATGCTTTTCAAAATAGGTGTAGATAGGCAGAGTTATGGGACCGGAAAACCACTCAAACTCTTTTTGTGCTTCTAGTGATTCCGGTGATTCTCTATGGTTATGAACTATGGGTCAGCAATACATCCGACATGTAGTGGAAACAAATTGAGAAATTTCAAAAGCGTTTGATTACAAACAAATTCAAAATTAAAAGTGCAGTTCCTTATGCTATTTTGTTAATTGAAATAGGGATTGCTCCTATTGAAGCAATTGTCATGGTGTGAGCCATAAGGTATTTAAAAAAAATTGAGCAAATGGAAGAGGGCAGATGGCCTAAGGTTGTCTTTAACGACATATTGTGCAAAAGAAAGAAGACTTGGATGCAGCAAAATAACAAATGGTTTATTAAATGGGTATTTGCTTGAACATGTGTCCCATAAACAGTAAAGAGATAAAATCTTTTGTTATGGATAAATTCCACAAGCATATTTGGGATAAGGAGCTAGGGAGAAAGAAAAAGTATTATATTGAAGTGTTTAATCCCACTCATAATCATCAACAAAAAGTGTACATAGAGGCCAATATTTCTTGGAGAGCCAAAATTCTTATTGCTCAGTTAAGGACTAATTCTCATCAACTTTGCTTAGTTAAGGACTAATTCTCATCAACTCCGTTGTGAAACAGGGTGCTGGAAAAGGCCAAAATAAGTGTGGGAGTAAAGAGTATGTATTTTTTGTTCTTCTGGAAAAGTGGAAATGAAAAAGCATTTCATTTTAGAATGCAAGGCCAGGGAAAGTTATGCAGATATTCTGGCAGCTAGCTCTTGGGATAACCTTTTTATCAAGGGGTTTGTCGAGAAGCTGGGAGCATTTACTGTGAGGCTTCACAGGAAAAGGGCCAAATACATCAACCAGATGAAGAAACAATCTATCCCATAGGCTATTTTTAGCCTCGTGGATGTTAAAATAATTTTCTTTATTTCGTTCTATTTGAAATCAAATGTTATGGAATATTGTATAAGGTAATATGAGTGAGTGGGGAATGGACCCCACCTCGTTCTCCATTCTCTACGTATGATCAATACCAAAGGAAAATGCTCATGTGCCAAAAGAAACTCTACTCATAGGCCCAGTGAAAGTCTACACGCGGTTGTCAAAGGAATCTTAGCACGGATTTGATGGTTTAGTTAATGCATACAAATTGCATAAGGCAGCAAAAAATCCACGCAGGCAGAAAGACTCCACGCACATGCCCAAAGGAACCTCCACACAGATTGGTGGACAAGTAGTGAAGATTTTTTAATGCAGAAAATCAGGGAATTGTCTCCACTTCACGTTGGCATATTGCAATGATCTAGACGTTGTTCCGAAAGTCATCTCTAGCACTCACGCAGAGGAAGATTTATAGTCGATTTATTTTGAAGATTTGTTTGATCTTGTGTTACATTTGGCAACCTCAAAGGAGAAACTAGAAGCCTCTACGCACAGCAGAAAGGAGACACTTGTTTGACTATTCAAACTTGTTTGAGTTGGCAACTAATCTAGTGGGATATTTCTCCCACTCATCTCCACTTAGACTACACATGGTTGACAGCTCTCATACCCACCAACAGTGAAAGAGATACGTATAGCCAGGAGGAAGGAACACACACAACAGTTTATTCATAGATTTAGGTGGTTGTTATTTCCAGATTTGGTGGATGATTTGTCTCGAATTTACTTTAGTTTCTTCACACTTGTTACCAAGTTGCTCCACAGGGATCTATGCTCAACCAGAGAGGAGAATTTCACTACTACACTCAAAGGTTCATTGGACACTTGGTCAGATATCACAACCACTAAGTAAATTCTAATTTCCTTTAATTCATCATCAGCATGCCACTTCGTTGACCATATTTCATTGGGATCTGCTCCCAATTTTCTATAAATTGAGCCATTGAGCTCCTATTTTAGTATATTTTGTACTAGCTATTGTGCTTGGGAAGACTTTGCTCCTATCTACACTTGTGCTTCATATGAATAAAAGAGTCTTTGGGGTTCATTCATGGGTGTTTCTCTCTTGGAGGTTGTGCTTGGTTCAATGATGTTATACTTCTCTACTTATGCTTTATTTTGTTCAATTTTATCATATGCTTTATAGAGTTGTGAATGTACAATTATCTTATATTTATAGTTGTTTATTTGATATGCTCTAGGCTAGTCTATCTATTTTCATACAAATTCTAAAGTTTTCTTGTCATTTTGTATTGTTTCAATCCATATGAGCTAATGTGCATGTGAAGTTTTGTAAGGAACATCTTTAGATCAATTAGCAAGCGTGAGGGGAAGTCTTCAAGAGACCAACCCACTCTTGGCATAGCTCTCAAGGAGCTCCTATCGTTATTTGAATTTCATAAGTTTATCTTTTGAAAGTGTTTTGTTTCGGAGGGTCCCTTTTGACATAGTTTGTGCATAGGTCAATATTTCAATCAAATTTATCTCATAAACTCTTGTGCTTTCAATTTTTATCTAGCTAGTCAAGGGCTCTTTATAAGCTAGACAAGTGATGGGGTCTTTTCCCATCACTTGATTTAGTTTTTGTATATTATATTGTAGCATTATTACTCATTTTACATGCTCTTTTTCACACTAATTTTTGTTTTAGTTTTGCAGCCCTAAATTTTTTGTTGTAGGTTCTCTCAAGCTTCAAGTTCCATTTTCAAGGAGGTTCTGGGCATTAGGAGGGTTCGCAAAAAAGACTAGGTCGTGTATCGCTTTAGGAGCTTGTATTTCCTAATTGTAGCACCATATTCATCTATCTTGAGGCTCCATACTTGAAGGAAATTCCTTGTGGTTTCAAAACCTCATATTGTACTTTCATCAATTCCTTGGGTAGCTCTCAAAGAGCCATTAACCTCATTGTAAGCCATAATAATAAAAATTTATGTTTTTTGTAGGAGCGTGGGTTCTATCCATTGGCATCCTATCTCTCCATTTAGTGAGAGAGATAGGATTGATTGTTAGTTTTGACATTTCCATTTTTGTTCACATCTTATGCATGCTTTAAGTTGGAAATTAACATAACTACACATCACATTCCCCTTCCCAAAGTTTAATACAATTCACTTGCACCATTTACAATCGTTGCTACTAGTCTCAAATTTACATTTTCCTTTGCAAAGCAATTTATTCTCACTTTGTGCAAGCATCTTCATTATTTTGTTTAAGCAAACTTTGACATACTTGGCTTGGCTATTGTCTAAATCATTCATGCTTTATGGTTGTGCCACATTTCGATTTTGAGTATATTTGAAGCATCGTGTATTGGGCAAATTTATCTTTCAAGGCAATCATTTACTTTCATGTCAAGCAAGTTGTCTTTCATTTTCTCAAGTCAAAAGACATATATCTAGATATTTACCTTTTGTGACTGACCCTTATTAGTAACCTGTAACAGTAATCTTGTTCTTATGATATGCATGATGACAATGACCATAAATAATGCATAACAGAGATCTTGATATAACAATTATCCATATGTATGGTAGAGGTGTTAAAATTGGCAACTAGAGCCAAACTCCATGTGGGTCATCTTATTTATGGCAGCTGATATTTTTCTTGGATCCCTCTCATTGAAAGGTGTAGGATTGATCCAAAGATCATCTGATTTTGATAAGTATTTATGGAGTTATGAATTTATTTGTGTTATAAGACAATTCATCAAGGTCGGCCAGCAACAAAATAAACCCCACATGTGCTCAATGTTTTAGTATAAAAGGAGATGACTTGAGAGTCATTTCTCACACACACTTCTATCTTGATTTCTCTCCACTTGTCTTGGGTTTTAGTGGAAGAGAAATCTAGGAGTGGTAGCCCTAGAAGTTGGAGGAATGAGGCTGCCCTAACCGCAGTCAAGAAGAAGAAATACGCTGCCCTAATCTAGAAGAAGCAGTCATGAATACAAGCCCTAACAATATCAAGAAGGAAACCCTAACGCAGACCTAAAAGTCTGCCCTAAACGTTGATCTAATCCATCCCTAAACGCTGGTCTAATTCAGCCCTAACTACTGTCAAACAAGAGAGTCTTAGCCGCAGCATGAAGGGTCAAAGGGATAGCGTGTAGGTTGCCCTAGACAGCGTGAAGGGTTGTGTGGACAGCAGAGTCTTCGTCACCATATAAAGGGTCAAAGGGATAGTGTGGAGGCTGCCCTACACAGCGTGAATGGATGTATGGACAACAGCTTCTCATGGGAGGTAAGCTGCACTCTTTTCAAGGACTATTGCCGAGTTTAGGTGGTTGTTAGGGTACTATTGATGCCCTAACCAGAGTTGTAGAACTACAACAGTGCACCAGCAGTATGAGGATAATTTGATGATGAGAGTTTTGTTAGAAGAATCAGTGTAAGCATGTATAGCTTGGCAAACATGGCTAGACAGCATGGCAAGCATAGCAAGTTGTGATGGGACAGCAGTTGTGACTAGCAGCAAAGGTACATGATGTTGCAAACTCATTGGACAGCACAATGTTGGGACAGTAGCATGTTGGGACAGAAGCATGTTGGGACAGCACAATGATTAGGACATCTATGACATTATGTAGCAGTGGCACGATAGGACAGCAACAACAGCAAGTACATGGTGGCTGTACATAGTGGTATGGTACATGGGACAACTGTATTTAGTGCAGCAAGTTCATGGTGCTGCAATAGTGTGGTACATGGGACAACAACAACAACAAGGTGCAGCAAGCATAGTGCTGCAAACACATTGGGACAGCCATATGGTACTTGGTGTAGCAAGTACACAAAGCAGCAATGGTGCAACAAGCACATGGGTGACAGCATGGTGCAGCAGTGGCACAAGGTACAACAGTGCTAAACACTAGGACAGCAGTGCAGCATAAGGTGCAGCAGTATGATGTGTACAGCATGGTCATAAGGTCCAGCATTACGATGATGGGTGCAACATGGTGCAACACGGTGAGGTGTAGCATGATGACGAGATGCAACACAATGATAAGTGAAGGAGTCACCTTGGAGAATCAATTGAAGTAGCATGTCTTCAACTGATCTCATGTATCATCTTCTTAGCGATGATTTATGCTCTTATCTAGATAAGTCAAAGTGTTGACTTCTGTTGTAAATGTACTATCTCTCTCTCTCTCTGTTGAACTATTGAAGAACATATAAGAAGAATTGATCAAGGGTTTCCCCACATTGGGGTTTTGTCCCTGGCTAGCACCACATCTTGTGTCCTCTTGTCTTGGCTTGTCTTTTGCGATTTATGTTTATGTTCTATCTGCAGTTTACTTTAATGCTAATGTGATTGCTAATCTGGAAAAGATATTGAGCTAACTATGAAAATGTAAGTCACTTGACACGGGGATTCGGGATTCTTAGAATACGGGGATTCAAGAGTTGGATTTGGACACATTGACCCCCCCAAACAGGACACGTAGGATTCATTATATATATATATATATATATATATATATATATATATATATATTAAAAATTAGCTATTTCTTACACAAATTCTCATTAATGATACAAATTCATTGATTTCAAACATAGATCTTCATCTAGATGTTAATTTTATTGTTTACAAAGTAAGTTAGTAACATTATAGCATGCATAGTACATACAAAATTCAAATACATGTCACATAAATCATGATTCATAAATGAAAGACAACTTACAAGATAGTAAGATAAAGACACTGACAACTGTAGTTTTCTCATTAAGTCATCAAATCAAAATGTGTTACATAGGTAGTGCAATGCCAATGGAAAATAGAAATAGAAAATATAAAACAACTACATGTATATAAGCCTCAAGGCAATAGGTAGCCCATGACTCATGAGTCAACAATCCTCATAGTCATCATCAGAATCAGCATCAATGTCCTCATCATCATGGTCACCAAACTCACCACTACTCTCCTCTGCATCCTCCTCCTCCCTTGTATCCATAGTTGCCTCTGCATCTGCTGGTGTGGAGGATGACCCCTCTAAAATATCACTGTCATCATATCTAACACGCTCTAGCACTGGATCATTGAGATCCATGTTGGCCAATGCCAACTCAACACTGTTGTCTAGACCCATATCATCAGGAAAGACATCCCACATATTTGTCTTTCCCCTCAACCACTCTTCCCTCTGCCTGTAAATAAGACGAAGGTTGGTGTGCACATACACCATTGTCTCTGCCCTGGACTACTCAAGCCTGCTCTTTTTCACACTATACAAATTCCCATATGTGCTCCAATTCCTCTCGCAACAAGAGAATGAAGTCACCTGAGAGAGGAGCGTCATGGCCAACTACTGAAGAGAAGGGCTTGTTGCCCCATGATTTTCCCACCAAGAATAGGGATTTTTAGCCCCTCTGTCTCTAATCACATCATATCCTGCAAATCGACCAATGCCAGTGGAAAACTCTGCAAAGGCATCCTCCACCTCATCAAGCAATGCTCTATCCTGAAAAACCCGCCTGAATGCATCTTTCCTCCCCTGTGAGATTTCACCATCCATGTGAGGAGGGAATCTGCGGAAAGGTCCACCATTTAGCCACTCATGGCTATAGTATTTTGGGTTCAATGAGTGAGCCAAACAATGTAAAGGGTGTGCAATTCTTGTCCCATCTGCTGATAATAATATCACGTATAGTACCACAGAAGGCCTCTAGTGATGTCTCATACTCGGGGCACTCACTCTGTAGAATAATGCTCCTCACAGACTCAATCATGGAATCCCATCCCTCATAAACCTCTCCTAGGATGGGCTTGTCTGTATCTGCAAATCGAAGCAAAGAAATGATAGGTATTAGGGTCCATGATCTGAATAATTAGATCTACCCTCTCCCACCAAGCATCATCTAGCACTGTCCCTCACTCTTTTAGAGGCTACTTGATCTATCTTTCTCCAAAAAGACCAAAACTCAGAAATAACCATGGCCCCAAGAGCGGTCTTGACCTCCCTCAACCTCTTCAACATCATGAATGAAGAGGCAAACCGTGTCTCAGCAATCTTCAACAATGATAGATTGTTGTACTCCTTGTAGACAGTGAGGGCATTTGTATGATTTTGCACAAAGTTACGGATATGTTGTGCATCCTCAATAATGTTACCAATCCAAAGCACATCAGAAGCAATGGATTTCAATGCTAAGTTCAATGAATGGACAATGCAAGGTGTCCAAAACACTTGTGGATATTTAGCTTCCACAATCATGCCAGCAGCGTTGCAAACAGGTGCATTATCTGTAATGATTTGCACACAAGAACCAACACCTACATCTTCAATAACACTAATAAATAACTTACCCATAAATTGTGCATCCTTGTATTCTCCAAGTGTATCCACTGCTTTCAAGAAAACTGGACCATTCAAGGAAGACACCATGAAGTTGATGATTGGGTGTTGTGCTGGATCTGTCCATCCATCAGAAACAATGCTAACCCCAGATGTTGGCCATGATGCTTTAATAGGCTCAAGCATTTTTTGCACCTCTTTTTTTGCCTTCGTCAACAATGTGGTTTTAAGCTTCTCTGAACCAGGAGGCACATACCATGATGGAGACCGGTGAGTTAAAGCTCGACACATCTCAATAAATAGAGGTGAGCGTGCAACATGAAGTGATATGAATTTTTGATAGAAAAAGAAGGCAGTGGTGAGATCAAGCTCTTCCTGTTTCTCTTTTTGAAAAATCTTGTCCATTGAACCAAGTGAAATTGCTCTTCTTTTTGCTGCTTATCCCCCAATAGAACTCTCAAATGGAAATTTAGTGGTGCCTTTCCTCAAAAAAGGAAGGGGGTCTTCGTTCTTGGTTTTTCTTGATTTTGCAGCCACATTTGTCATACCAACAGTGAACTCATTTTCCATTTCATTCCTCTTTTGTAAAGGAACAGCTTTACAAGTTCCAATTCCACAACCTGGTAGAGTCAACAAATGGCCTTTCACATGGTAATATGTGTTTTTGAAAGAAATGTGACAAAAGTTGCATCTCCATTGCACATTGCCTCCTCCCTTCCCCTTGGTGCTTGTCCCATCCTCTCTTGTGACATATTTCCACAAGTGATATTTCTCAATGTTGTCTTTAGGTCCTCCTCTTTTCTCAACATTACTTGCAGCAGACTCTGATGAATTAGGGGAGGAGGGGCATCTCCAATGGAGACATTCTTCCCCTTCATTTGGCCCCTAACTGTTGCCCTTGATTGAGCCATGAACACTGTAAAAAAAATAAACAAAACATGCACAAATTTGTAAAAAAAAATGATATACAAACTGTTGTAATAGAAATGCAAAAAAATAGAGATGAAATGCACTTACCTGGTGTTTGAATCTCCTTGCCGAATGCTCCACACCCTTAGCTCCTTGCTCCAAACCCTTAGCTCCTTGCCCACAGCTCAATGTATGCAAAATTGAAAGAGAGAAATGGTAAATTACTGATAGAACAGCGCATTTTTATGCCCGCGGTTTCCCTTTTCTGGGGTTCAAATCTCAAAATCGTGACACGTGCGGGATTCGATCGTGTCACGTTAGGACACGACGTGTCACGTTCTAGGATTCGAATCACCATCGAATCGTGTCCGACTCGTGGGATTCGAACACGCAAGCCATTTTCAACGAATCCAGTTTCATAGATGAAAATTGAAATAAATTTCTCTAAGCATAGAACATACCTAAAATTAACAAGAGGTCTTGTTTTGCAGTAACCTTCTTGTGACAAAAATCTTGATATGATAGAGATAGCAGTGACCTTGACAGATGGGATAACTATAGTGATATTTATGTTAGTTATATGGCAGCAGCTCTCTTGGACTCATTTGATTATAAGAGGTGGGATCGTTCAGTTCACAAACGAAGTTGTGAACTGACTTGGATTGGCCCTAGGAAGCATGTTATGATTAATGTATCTCATTATGGATATATCTCAGTTGAACAATTGGTGTATATCTAATAGAAGAAGAAGAATTAAATTCCGGGTTTTCCCCCTTGTGGGGTTTTGCCCTGGTCTCCGACCAAATCTTGGTGTCTTTATTGTGCATGTTTTTCTTCTGTTGTTCCTTACTATTCTGCTGCATTGTTGATGTTATTGTTCTTTCTACATAAATGTTAATGATGTTATGATGTTATGGATTGAATGCAATACGTAAATGATGAAAAGTTTGTAAATGGAATTATCTAAAGCAAAGAACAATATAGCCCTAAGGAAAATTAACAAAACGAAAGGCAATTTAGTCACATTTGCAGGAAAAACAAGTGTATTGTAGATCAAAGCTAGCTTGCAAGCAAAACAAAGTGGCAGCAATCTAAATTAAATTTTGAACAATTGGGATTTTAAATGAAAAGAATCTATTTGCAGAAGTTTAGTTTAAAGAATCTCAAATTAGGTAAGAAGATTATCAAGCAATAGGAGTAAAATCCACAATATTAAGATGATTCATGCAGGCTAACACATTTTTACCTAATTGCAACATACACCATTCCAACTTTCACATTATCTTTTATAGCATGACGCTAGCCGAGCATGGCATCTTCATATGAAGTATAAACTAACAGCAAAAATAAAATATTTCAAAATTAAACATGGGACCTATTTATAGAAATGATAAAAACGGATTCTGAATACCTTTTTTCTACAACTAAGATCCAAAACCAGCTTTGCCTTCCCAACAACTCGCACCAAATCCTTGAGTCTTTCTATGTCCATTTTACCATCATTAAATACATACTGCACAAGCAAAATAAGATATACTTAGAAAAGGCAAACTCTTGCAATGTCGAATAAAGATTAAGAAACTAGACAAACCCATGGTAGTGTTCTAAAATATTTTATAACAAAATCTAGCACTAGCACCTTTAAATGTATTAATGTTTTTAACCATTAACAAAGAAGCGAAGGAATTGAGAAGGAGCTCATGTAACTGCCTAAAGAATGTTCCACACACAACCAAATGTATTAAAGACAATAAAATGCATGCACCAAGTGTTGAGAATGAATCTGTTAGACATTCTAATGCCTGTTTTATAAATCCTTAAATCATCGGGTTCACATGTCTTAAGTTGTAAATTTATGTTAAAGACCAAATAAAGTGTATTGCTAAAAAAATGACATGTTGGAACAAGTTCCTAAGTTGTAAAATAGAGATCAATTCTTCACAAGAATAACATAATGTCTCTACGTGTAAAACTATATATATACCACAAAAGTATGATATAATACTCATTTATGCTTCTGTATATATTCTGCCCACATATTTGTTGATTATTTTTAAGTCGTATCACAGCAAGTACAAGCTTGAAGGTGACGAAGAACCGTGTTGGGCAAACTCTAGCACATAAAGAATGAGAGACAACATCAGAGATTGACAAGGAATCAAGAAATGTTGAAATATTGTCTAAAAATCAAATATTATGATAAGGTAAGTCATAATACTTTTTATAGAAGGGAAAAATTGAAGAGAATAAAAGTGAACAATAAAATTTTAAAAGTTAAATTTTAGAGTTTATTTAATTTTTTCAATACAAAAGGAGTAAATATGCCACAAAATATTTGGCAGTGTCGTTAACAAAGAAAAGAAATGCACATAGAAAAAACAGAGAAAAGAGATGGAAGAGAAAAGATGGGAGGCAATGAACATGTTGATTTGGGGTAGCATTGCATGTGCTCTAGCCATGAAAATTGGTGGAGAGGCTAAAGCACATGAGATCTCCAAGACCCAGAAAAAGTTTGGGCAGATTCTAACCGGTTTGGGAGATATTAAAATAATTAATATTTTTAATGGGTTTCCTAAGTCTAAACTTAAGAAAAATAAAATATTAATGGGTATTAATATAAAACCGGGTTAGAAAGTTCCAAAAGTCATGGATCAAGCCAAATCTAATCTTAGCCGTTGATTAGGGATTTAATCTCGGCCGTTGATGGACCAATGAGAAAAGTATAAGAAGAGGCTTGAGGGTCAATTGGAGAATACAACAGAGTGATCAGTCATCTCATTTTGCTAGAGCGAGGTTGCTAAGCAAAGTTGAATCAGTAATCAACAACGACGAGCAGTGAGTATGAAGCAGAGAGGCAGGGACAATACTGGGAGACCAGCACAGAAGTGGAGAGAGCTAGAGCAGTAGTCAATCCAGGCTGCACAGAACCCAGCAGAGGCAACGCAGAGCCCAGAGAGACTGCGTCATCCACGCAGAGGGCAGAGGGAGTGACACAGAGGCTGCGCAGTGCCTCAGAAGGTTGACGCAGAGGGTCCTAGGGCTGACGCAGAGGTTAGAAGGGCCAGCGCTAAGCTTCATTTGTGCCAGAGAGGGTTTCGTGGGACAGGTTTTCTAAATACCCTTTTCTGGATATAGAGGTATTGCTGCCATGTATTTTTCTCTGTCGGGTGAGCCAGTTTAGGCACCCAATTGTACTCAGATAGACTGCATAATAATAAAACCCTCAGAATAGCTGCATCGGTTTTCCCGCATTGGGTTTTTCCGGGGACATTTGTCCAAAAATAATGGTGTCACTTGTGTGCTTGTTTTCTTTCAGTTGATGATCTGTAAATGTTGATACTGTACTTGTGTTTATTTTTCAGTATTGACATGGTAAATAACTTGTTAAGTAATTAAACAAGTAGGTGAAATAAATCAAATAGTACAGGAAGAATTTCTAACGGGTTAGACTTATAAATTTCAACAAAACATAAATGGGTGTCCAAGAACCCCAACCCAAAGAAACACAGTGTAGTAACGCTAAAAAAAGCCAAGTAAAATTTGCCAACAGCAGCAACATACATCCACAACAGATAGCAAAATCTCATCTAGAGACACTAATGGGCAGAGTTTCTGAAATCCTAGAGATAAACATGCACTACGGCTAAAAATTGCATGAAGGCCATTACATTTTTGGAGTGAAATCAACAAAATTTTATTTTCTGAGGAATATTCAGATTGCAACATAAGGACAATTGATTGTGTTACCACAAAATCTGTCATCCCGAATGTGTAAAAGCCCCAAGAACCTAGATGATAGATTTGGATAACTCGAAGACCAACCACTGTCACCATACTCTTTAGGTTGGCTCTCCTCCAGCCCAAGGGAGGCTTCCCTAATTAGGATTGCCCAAATTATAGGGAAATGGAGTGCAAAGATAGTTTTGAGGGTAAAAATTCCACCCATAAAATTTTAAAAAGTTGCAGAAAGAAAAGTTGATGGTAAGACTAGAGATTAGTGCCTAGTCCACTAAGTGAATGGGGTCATAACAAAGCTCAAAAGAAAGTGTCATGTCCCTTCTCAAAAACATTAGTAACAAGGTGCAGCTACACAATTTTGGCACATTTTTTACTTAGGAAAAGGGCCCCACATTTCGACTTGGGGACTTTGGGGCTAATTTGACTTTATTTAGCAGTTAGTGGAATGTGGGGGCCACCCACATGAGGAATTCGAACTAGCCATTCGATATGTTTGGAGGGAAATCGAATGGGTGGATGGAGGGGCCCACATGAGGCTAAGGAGGCCCAAGGAGATATAAGGAGAAATTAGCTCTCATTTTGGATCATCTTTGACATTTGCAAACAAATACAAATATGTTCACTATGTTGTTTAGCGAGTCTACCGGTTGTTTAGACACGAGTCTCTCACGCAGGAGATTCAACCTCTACTTCGGGGGACTTGCTTGCCCTACGGACGCTGTTCTATAGGAGTTTTCAGGAGTTCCGGGGCAGCAAAACACATCAGTGACCAATGCAAAGAGGGGAGTGTGTATTTCTAGGCAGCGAGGAATCACGCAGAGGGAGTTTGAGACCAACAGGGACCTCATTGCTTGTCGGCAGTTCAGGGAGTTGAGGTAGCAGCATTGGGTAGGCATTTTCACTGGAGCTTTCAGCTAGCTGAGTCAGCATACCAGCAATTCGCATTTCTAGGCAGAGGGACAGCGCAGAGGCCACTCAGCAGAATTTCGTGGTGTTTGGGAGCAGTTGATCCTGGCCAAGAGTTCATCCGGAAGTTAGGAGTTGGATAGCAGGGGTGAACCTAGCATTTTGGAGGAGTTTGCAAAGGGATTTGCAGGCAGTTTCCAGCAGGTCGAATTTGGCAGCCATAGCTAGGGTGAGGCTCCAAGGGGGTCGAAAAACAGAATTCAAAACCAGCCAAATTCCCTTCTGGGTTTTTCTGGGTTTTGGCCAAGGAGTCCGAGGTTAAAAGCATATAAATTTCTGGGCAGCTTTAGTGCACTTTCCAGCCATTCGAAATTCAGCAGTGCATCAGCTTTCTGGGCAGCAGTGCAGATTGGTGCAACAGTTGGGCAGCCTTCAACGCAACCATTTTCCTATTTGGGTTTGGTCTTGCTTGTCCATTGAGACAAGCCTAGATGCACCATTCCACTATCTATTGTATTTAGCTCATAGAAATATAATAAAATGGCTCAGAAGTTCTTCATTTGCAGTTTTTCTATGGGTGTTTGATGAATATTTCGTTTTTGTATTTTGTTGCGTAGAATATTTGTTGTTATCACTTATATTTCCTATTGAGGATCATTACAGTGGTATTAGAGCCTAGTTCTTGGCTCAACTGTGGGGATTGTCTCCTATGAGAGAAGGGGACCAGCAAAACATCATCTACCGTAGACAGAGGTACAAAAGCAGAGAAAGGGAGTTAGAGATTACTCCAGACATGGAGGACAGGGGGAAAGCAATAACAGAATAGGAGGAAATGACAGAGCCCAAGAGCAGGGAGGAGATGGCTTTCGACAGCCTCCTGACGATCTTGAGTGACTTGGCCAAGGGGCAGAAAGACATGCTAGAGGAGATCAAGTCACAAAACAAAGAAAGGACCACGCCTAGAGGGTTTCCATGTGGGGAAACTTCTGGGGCCTCTCAGCAATTCAATCATCCCTCACCAGCAGTGCAGCGCCCTTCAGTCAGTGTGTCGACTCGAGCTACACTACCTTCCTTCGTGCCAGTGGCACAAATCGAGCCAGCAAGGGAGGAAGACCCCCCTCGGATTGGAGATTACTCCAGAAAAGCACTCTCCTTCAAAGATTATTGCAAGCTCAAGCAGAGTGAGAAGAACAAGGGGTACAGAGGACAAGGGCCCCAGAACTACGAGTTGCAGAGAACCATAGGGAGGATGTATTTCCCTACTTTTGATGGCACTGCCAAGTGCACAGCCAGGCCTTGGGTTGAGAAGGTGGACACATACTTCCAACTCAACTGGATGACAGAGCAAGAAGCCATTAAGATGGCCACGCTGTACATGGAAGGGGAAGCCCATGATTGGTGGTTTCATGGCTTGACAACCCTAGGGCATGCCCACATAGTTTCTTATGAGGACTTCACCAAGACGGTGGTGGAGCGATTTGATCAGAGGGATCAGGAGGCTCATTTCCGAGAGTTGACCCAACCGCGCCAAACAGGCAACCCGGAGCAGTACTTTTCATATTTTCTACAAGTGCTAGTGATGGTCCCTAATCTATCCGAGGCAACGTGGGTGTACACCTTCATTGAGGGCTTACTTGAGCCCCTGCGTGAGCTAGTGAAGTCACGCAAACCTTCCACGCTGCAGGAAGTAATCTTGTGTGCCAAAGATTTGCAAGGGGCCATCCCCAAGACTAGAGCACCGTTTCCTACATGAACCCCTTTTCCACAGAAGGGGCATGAGACTAGACCTCCACCTTAGAGAACCACACAGGGGAGGGGGCAGTTAGATGAGGAGACACAGAAGGACCTCTGGAGGAGGAAGCTGTGCTTCACATGCAGAGAGCCCTGGGCACCATGTCATCGTTGCATTGTTGGGACAAAACACTACATTGAGGTTTTTTCTGATAGTGACTAGGAGGGCAAGGTGGAGCAGGATGACGGTGGGGAAAATGGTGGGAGTTTGACAGACATAGGGCCACCATCACCACCTCCACAGGGTGAGCCATCCCTTGCCCCACGAGGGGGAGTTCTCGCTTCCTTATGTGGGATTCCCAAATTTTTTACACTAAGGATCAAAGGCACTATACGAGGACAGAGGGTGTCAATGCTAGTGGACAATGGGGCTACCCACAATTTCATAGATGCCCATTTGGTCCAGAGGAGGGGCCTCACCACACTAGAGTTTGAGGGCTTCTCAGTCCTAGTACCAGGTGACCGTACCAGATATGTGCCCTCCTTGATAGTAGTTATGGGGAACTACTCGATGACAAACCACTTCTTTGTGGTCGATGTGCTAGACACCAACATGGTGATGGGTGTCCAGTGGTTGTATTCCCTTGGGCAAGTCACGACGGACTGGAGAAAACTAGAGATGGAGTTCATGGGGCCAGATGGCAAACTGGTAGCCTTGAGAGGCATACAGTCTTATCCACCTCAGACAGTGTCAGCCCACAGGATGGAGGCAGATTTATGTCATGGGGATATTGCATGGGCAGCTGAGCTAAGGGTCTCAGAGGCTGGGGGATAGGCGCAGCCACCACTAGCAGACATATAGGCTTTGCTGGACAAGTATGCAATAGTGCTTGGGGACATTCCACTAGGGCAGCCACCAGATAGAGGATTTGAACACACCACTGAATTGGAGCCGAGTGTACAGGCAGTGATCACTACTTACAGGCATCCCAAAGCCTATAAGGACGAGATAGAGAAGGCCATCCAGGAGTTGTTTGCATTGGGCCATATCAGGCCAAGTTCTAGTCCTTTCGCTTTTTCAGTGGTGTTGGTGAAGAAGAATAGAACCCTTCGGATGTGCATTAACTACCGAGCTGTTGGAATTTCTAAGTCTAACCTGTTAGAAACCCTTCATGTACTTTCTGATTTATTTCTGCCTACTTGTTCTGATTAATTAACAAGTTATTTACCATGTAAATACTGAAAATAAATACAAGTACATGCTCAACACATTACAGATCATCAACTGAACGAAACAAAACAAGCACACAAGTGACACTGTTTTTTTTGGACCAATGTCCCCGGAAAAACCCAATGCGGAAAAACCAATGCAGCTATCTAAGGGTTTTAATTATTAAGCAGTTTCATAATACAATCTGGGTTCCAAAACTAGCTCACCCAACACAGAATAATCTCGGCAGTAGTACCTCTCAGTCGGAGAAAGATGTTCCGATTGAAACCCCAGATAAACACTCCGACAACTCCCACCTCCAATCTGCCCCACAAAAACCCCAGTGTCTGCCTCTAGGGACTACGTCAGCCCTTCCTGGCCCAACGTCAGCCCAATAACCCCTGCGTCAACCTCTAGAGGCACTACGTCAGCCTCTAGAGCCTCTGTGTCACCCACGTCTCAGGCACTATGCAGCTCCTGGCTGCTACTCTGATCACTCTTTCGACTTCCTCAACAAACCCTGCCCCAGAAAATCGAAACCTTGATCAACTCAGTGTATTCTCCAAGTGACCCTCAAGCCTCCTCTAATACTTTTCTCGTTAACAAATCAACAACCGAGATTAAGTCCCCAATCAACGACTAAGATTAACTCTGGCTTTATCCATAACTTTTGGACCCTTCTAACACAGTTTTATATTAATTCACATTAATATTTTACTTTCCCTAAGTTTAGACTTAGAGACTCCATTAAAAATATTAATTATTTTAATATCTCCCAAACTCTTTAGAATCTGCCCAAACCATTTCTGGGTATTGGAGATCTCATGTGCTTTAGCCTCTCCAGCAATTTTCGTGGCTAGAGCACATCCGATGTTACACCAAATCAACGCTCCCTCTTAGCGAGGACTGTGCTCTAGTAATACTCCTCACTGGGAATCACCCTAATCATCCAGCATTGCTCCCTGTGCTAATGCTAGGTCTGCTGCCCAACATCCTCTACACTGCTACATCATCTACTGCTACCCATGGCCCTGCCACTGCCACTGCTGCATCTGTACGGAAACTCTCTCTCCATCCATGTTGTTGCCCATGGCCCTACCGCTTCCACTACTGCAGTCTGCAACCCCTCTCATCATGCTGCATCGTGTTGCCCATAGTACTGCCACTGCTAACTGTTGCACTGCAACTCAGTTACTGAGAAGTAAGTAACTGATCTCCCAACTCTGACATCTCCGTCAGGTTAGAAACACTCCCGATGCTGAAGCTCCCTTTGTTACTAACAAGTGCACCCTCTCTGACCTCTGCATTGCTGCATCAACTATGTGCATCTCGCACTGCTGCCTCACGCAGTCCTGGGACTCATGCACTATAGCTCCCTCTGTCGCTCCATCCGCATCCATATCTACCGACATCTACTAGCACTGCCACTCCTCTTCGAGGCTCTCGTAGCCAGGTATAATCCGAGAGGTTGGGTACCTCAAGGGTCCTGACCCTCATCGCCTGTAGTCTGTCTAACCACAGCTCAATGTCGCCCCACTTCCTCTCAAGTGGCGCATGAGCACTCATTGCACAGTCATCATTTATCTCCACTTCCTTCTCCGCCCTTGTTGGCGTTGCCTTGGTCTCGGAAGCCTCTCCTTTGTTCTTCTTCCTTGGACACTGGCTCGCATAGGGACCCAGTTCCCCACAGTTGAAGCATTTGACCTTGGAGAAGTCCTTCTTCTTCCGTTTCTCCTGCTTTCCCTCCGATGCTAGGGCAGCATCCTCCTCTTCCTCCTTGATTTCGACCCCTTTGCCACTAATTCCCGCCTTGCTTAGCCTTCTAATCACTTCTTGGCGAAGAGCCGCCCACATTTCCTCCCAATCTGGAAGGGTCTCCCTGCCCAGTATGCTCTTGACAAACACCTCCCAGTCTTCTGAGACTGCGTTCAGGGCTATTCTCGCCATCAATTCTTGATTCGGCGTGGCCCTTATGGAAGTCAGCTGATCCCAGATCTCCTTCAATCAATCGAGGAAGATGTTGATCTATTCTCCCTTCTGCATTTGGTATGACTGCCGCTGATTTTCTAGTAGCATCTTCCTCTACATGGAAGTATGTTGATACAACTTCTTTAGGGACTCCAACATCTCATTTGTCGTATTCTTCTCAGCAATGTGTGGTCCTACATGGTCCTTGACCCCATCAAGGATGATGCTCTTGGCCCTCGCCATTGTATCCTCGTACTTATCGTTATCAGCTGGGTCAACTAGGACCGCTATTGTCCTCAAGGCGAACTGCTTGAGACGGTTCCTATCTAGAACGGATAAGATTTTGGCCTTCCAGACTACGAAGTTTGAGGCTCCGTCCAGTGTGTCCGGGTCTCTGACCCTGTTCACTGCCATCTCACTGCTCCTCTACTCCCTCTGAGCCTTGATTTCTCTCCTGGAAACCCCTCTGCCAATGTCAAGATGCCCCCATCCCGATCCTTAGTTCAACTTCACAACTGATCCGGATTTCTTGGCTAGAAATCCTCGGTAGCAACTCCCTCCTCCTTCGTCTTGCCCTGTTAGGTACTGTTCTCACTACAATACCCCACCAACTTCACTCTGCAACTTACCCACAACCTCCTAAGCTCCAGCAAACTGAAGGTTAGAGCTTCTAGGCTTTGCACACTCCCGGCACTAGCAAAATCCGCACATCCTGGCCACGGGCGTCAATCCTCCCTGACTGAGAAAGATGACCGGGCACTGCATAGCTCAAGTCTACTCCCCTCTGCCACTGCGTTGATCCTCTTCCCAGCTCAAACTTGATGGCGTAGGCACTGCGTCACCCCTTCCTTGCTGCTTCTCTGCTAGGAACAGCTTCTGCCACTCGGGACAATTGTTTTCTATTGCTACTACTCTACTCGGATGATGCCCTCAGTTCTCCTGTGATCTGCAACCACACTCTTATACTGTGTTGGAATTTCTAAGTCTAACCCATTAGAAACCCTTCATGTACTTTCTGATTTATTTATGCCTACTTGTTCTGATTAATTAACAAGTTATTTACCATGTAAATACTAAAAATAAATGCAAGTACATGCTCAACACATTACAGATCATCAACTGAAGGAAACAAAGCAAGCACACAAGTGACACCGTTGTTTTTGGACCAATGTCCCGAAAAAACCCAATGCGAGAAAATCGATGCAGCTATCTGAAGGTTTTAATTATTAAGCAGTTTCAGAATACAATCTAGGTGCCAAAATTAGCTCACCCAACAAAGAATAATCTCGGCAGTAGTACCTCTCAGTCAGAGACAGATGTTTCGGCTAAAACCCCGGATAAACACTCCGATAGCTCCCAGCTCCAATCTGCCCCACGAAAACCCCAGCGTCTGCCTCTAGGGACTGCGTCAACCCTTCCTAGCCTAGCGTCCGCCCAATAATCCCTACGTCAATCTCTGGAGGCACTACGTCAGCCTCTAGAGCCTCTATGTCACCCATCCTGGCTCTCTGAGGCATTGCACAGTTCCTGGCTGCTACTCTGATCACTCTTTCGACTTCCTCAGGAAACCTTGCCCTAGAAAATCGAAATCTTGATCAACTCGGTGTATTCTTCAAGTGACCCTCAAACCTCCTCTTATACTTTTCTCATTGACAAATCAACAGTCGAGATTAAGTCCCTAATCAACGGCTAAGATTAACATTGGCTTGATCCATGACTTTTGGACCCTTCTAACACAGTTTTATATTAATTCACATTAATATTTTATTTTCCCTAAGTTTAGACTTAGGGACTCCATTAAAAATATTAATTATTTTAATATCTCCCAAACTGTTTAAAATCTGCCCAAACCATTTCTGGGTATAGGAGATCTCATGTGCTTTAGCCTCTCCATCAATTTTCGTGGATAGAGCACATCCGATGCTACCCAAATCAACAAGGGCCCTCAACCGAAAGACTCTAAAGAACTTGTACCCTATTCCCCGCATTAATGAGCTGATGGATGAGCTTAGAGGAGAAAAGTACATCTCTAAGATTGATTTGCGTTAAGGGTACCACCAAATCAGGGTGAGGGATCAGGATATCCCTAAGATAGCTTTTCGGTCCCACTATGGACACTTTGAGTTTCTGGTCATGCCATTTGGGCTGACCAACACTCCGACCACATTCCAGTCATGCATGAACCATGTCTTCCGGGGAAGTTGAGGAGGTTCGTGCTAGTGTTCTTCAATGACATTCTGATCTACAGCTGGACATGGGAAGAGCACCTCCAACACTTCAAGGAGGTATTGCGCATTTTGGAGGAGTATCAGTTCTATGCCAAGCTCTCCAAGTGCGAGTTTGGGTTGACAGAGATGCTCTACCTAAGGCATGTCATTGGAGTAGATGGGGTGAAGGTCCACGAGGAGAAGATTCGGGCCATCCGGGATTGGCCAGTACCCCAAGACATGACTACGCTGAGGGGCTTCAAGGGGTTCTCCCAGTTGGCAGTGCCTTTGACTGACTTGACCAAGAAGGCGGCCTTCGCATGGACTGATGAAGCACAGGTGGACTTTGATCGCCTCAAAGAGGTGATGAGTAGTTTCCATGTTTTGGCACTCCTGGACTTTTCCCAGCCATTCACGATGGAGTGTGATGCATCCGAGGTAGGAATTGGAGCAGTATTGTCACAAGAGGAGCATCCCATAGCTTTTGAGAGTCGAAAGCTCCTACCGCATGAGTCGTCATATTCCATATATGACAAGGAGATGTTGGCCATTATGCATGCGTTGGCCAAGTTCCGCCAGTACTTGGTGGGCAACCAGTTCCGAGTGAAAACTGATCACAACAGTGTTTGACATTTCATGGGGCAGCAAGGCCTCAATGACAGGCAGCAGGGATGGGTCAACAAGGTGTAGGCCTATGACTTCGATATAGAGCATGTGCAAGGAAAGCAAAATGTGGTGGCCGATGCTCTATCTCGAAGGCCAACTGGGTTATCTCTCATGAGCATCTACCATGATTGGAAGGCTCAGTTGTTGGTGGAGTAATCTAAAGACAGGAGGGCATGCGAGGTATTGCAAGGTACACACGCAGATGAGCATTACCATGTGATGGATGAAGTCATCTATTACAAGGGGCGCATTTACTTAGTGCCCAACTCACAGTTGACGAAGAAGGTACTCCAAGCAGCCCATGATTCACCATTGTCCAGACATGAGGGGTTCTGAAAGACTTATATGGTTGTCCGAGAGAGATTCATGTGGAAGGGCCTCAAGGAGGATGTGTTGCAGCACGTACGAGAGTGTGAGGCTTGTCAGAGGAACAAGAGGGAGCTTACCCACCACGCAGGATTGCTACAGCCACTTCCCATTCCAGTGGGGAAATGGGAAAGTATTTCGACGGATTTCATCACAGGGCTCCCCACAGTGCGGGGGGAAAATTGCATATATGTATTGGTCGACAGATTGACCAAATTTTCCCACTTCTTCGCAATCCCCACCAGGTACACGGCTACACAAGTTGTTGAGTTGTTCTTCCGGGAGATTTTCAGATTGCATGGGCTCCCCAAGAACATAGTGAGTGACAGGGACAACACATTCATGGGAGGAACTCTTCAGGTCGGTTGGGACAGAGCTCATTCATAGCACTAGTTATCGCCCTCAGACAGATGGCCAGACAGAGAGAGTTAATTAGTGGTTGGAGGAGTACCTGAGGAACTACGAGACAGGTCAGTAGAGGACGTGGGTTCGGTGGTTGCATCTGGGCAAGTACTGCTACAACACCACGCACCACATGTCCATCGGTATTACTCCTTTCCATTCCCTTTATGGATATAATGCATTGACTTTTGCTAATATTGTTTTTGGAGACAGTCGGGCCCCAAAGGCCAAGGACTAGGTCCAAGAGAGCCAAGATATCCTCAAGGCTCTCAAGGATAATTTGGTGACAGCCCAAAATCAGCAAAAACTTTACGCAGACTGACACAGGACAAAGAGACACTTTGAGGAGGGGGACTTGGTATACCTTCCGCTACAACCTTACAGGCAGTCCACGTTGAAACAAAAGGGGGCTGAGAAGCTACAGCCACGCTTCTATGGGCCCTATCGGGTGATCAGGCAAGTTGGGGAGGTGGCTTATGAGCTAGAGCTGCCTCAAGGGAGTAGGATCCACAATGTTTTTCATGTCTCATGCCTTAAGAAGGTGTTGGGACAACAGGTGACAGCAGCAGCTGATCTACCCCCACTAGATGATGAGGGCCACTTAGTGTTGGAACCAGAGGCCATTTTGGAGAGCAGGGAGAGGAGACTAAGGAGCAGAACCATTAGGGAGTTCTTGGTGCCCTGGAAGAACTTGCCGGATGAGGTTGCCACCTAGGAAGGTGGGCACATATTGGAGCACCCAGCTTTGAGGTTGCTTGAGGGAAACCAACATTTGGGAGGGGAGAACTGTCATGTCCCTTCTCAAAAACATTAGTAATAGGGTGCAGCGACACAATTTTGGCACATTTTTTACTTAAGAAGAGGGCCCCACACTTAGACTTAGGGACTTTAGGGCTAATTCGACTTTATTTAGCAGCTAGTGGAATGTGGGGGCCACCCACATGAGAAATTCGAACTAGCCATTCAATATGCTTGGAGGGAAATCGAATGGGTGGATGGAGGGGGCCCGCATGAAGCTGAGACCCAAGGCGATGTAAGGAGAGATCGGCTCTCATTTTGGATCATCTTTGACATTTGAAAACAAACACACATCTGTTCACTCTATTGTTTAGCGAGTCTATCAGTTGTTTAGCCACGAGTCCCTCACACAGGAGATTCAACCTCTACTTCGGGGGACCATCCATGCCTGCCCCAGGGAGGTTGTTCTACAAGAGTTTTCAGGAGTTTCGGGGCAGCAACACACATCAGTGACCAGCATAGAGAGGGGAGTGCGTATTTCTGGGAAGCTGGGAATCACGCAGAGGGAATTTGAGACCAGCAGGGACCTCATTGCTTGTCAAGAGGTCAGGGAGCTGAGGTAGCAGCATTGGGCAGGGATTTTCGCTAGAGCTTTCAACTAGCTGAGCCATCATACCAGCAATTCGCATTTCTGGGCAGAGGGATAGCACAGAGGCCACTCAGAAAAATTTCGTGGTGTTAGGGAGCAACTGATCCAGGCCAAGAGTTCATCTGGGAAGTTAGGAGTTGGATAGCAGAGGTGAACCCAACATTTTGGAGGAGTTTGCCAAGGGATTTGCAGGCAGTTTCCAACAGGTTGAATTTGGTAGCCATCGCTGGGGTGAGGCTCCAAGGGGGTCGAAAAACAGAAGTCAAAACTAGCCAAATTCCCTTATGGGTTTTTCTAGGTTTTGTCCAAGCAGTCCGGGGTTAAAAGCATATAAATTTCTGGGTTGTTTTAGTGCACTTTCCAACAATTCGAAATTTAGTAGTGCATTAGTTTTCTGGGCAGCGCAGCGCAGATTGGTGCAGCAGCTGGGCAGCATTCAGCTCAGCCATTTTCCTATCTAGGTTTGGTCCTGCCTGTCCATTCAAACAAGCCCAGGTACACCATTCCACTATCTATTGTATTTGGCTGGCAGAAATATAATAAAATGGCTCAAAAGTTCTTCATTTGCAGTTTTTCTGTGGGTGCTTGATGAATATTTCGATTTTGTATTTTGTTGCGTAGAATATTTGCTTTTATCACTTGTATTTCCAATTTAGGATCATTACAGAGAGTTTGTTCTAAAGATGGTAAAGTGGCACAATAGCTAAACAGTGAAAGGTACTTTCTCCTTGCATCCCTATAATGTAGAAATATATTCAGATGAAGGTACTAGAGTAGATACAATTCAACACTCAAGGAGATTACCATTATTAGTAACAATGTCTATGTGTATTCATCCAAAACTAGAGAAAGAGATGGAAGCATGAGCACTACTCCATTGACAACCTAAATTGAAAGTATAGGGATTATACTAAGTTCTTACTCCTTGAACAAATGTCTAAATATTTCAGCAAGTAAAATAAATAGCAATAAAGATATACAGAAATTCCTCACCCACAAGAGAGTTGTAGGACCTCAAAGCACATCCAAAGATATTATATTAAGCTACAAGGGAGAGAAGTCTCCCAAATCCAACCATACATTAGAAGCGAGGGAGTTGCTCCTTAAATAGAGTCTCCTGCTCCACCTCTTACAGAACATGTTGGGAATACACAACTTTTCAATGTGGTTAACTAGGTTCTAATTACCTTTATGTAAACAAAAGAGCCCTTTAAGTTATTGGATGGATGTATTAAAAAAGAATCGACCCGCTTTATGATATACAATATAAAAAAGGGAAAGCCAAGTCAAACCAACATTCATGACACAAAATGAGGGGACTTTGTATAGAGCCTCTCCAATATAATGCATAATTCAATGAGTTCACAAACTATGCTTGGACACGGCCCGTGTGAAAACAACTCTTTAATTGGTGTGTAAATGCAATTCGGCAAACCTATAGAATAAAGAAGACCATTGTCCCATCAATTCCAAGTGGCACATGAATGGGTTGAGTAGGAGAATGGTTCTTCCAATTTGTTGCTTAAAATTAAATCACATACTGTTAAATTATGGTATGTTCTATGCTTAGAGCAATTTACTTCAATTTCTTCTTATTAGCCCAATGTCAATTCTCAGTATAGCAATCACATTAACATATAAGTAAAAAGTTGATAGAACATAAATAAAATCGACAGAAGACAAGCCAAGACAAGAGACACAATATATGGCGGCTAGCCAGGGACAAATCCCAATGCGGGGAAACCCTTTGATCAATTCTTCTATATTCTTCAATAATTCAGCAAAGAGAAAGAGATAGTACAATATCACAAATCTGTGATTTTATATCAGCAGCAATACAACAGTAACCAGCAAAGTCAAAGCTGGTCAAACAGCTCCCAATTTGACCTCAAGTCAACCTTGAAGAACTCGGTCTTCAATAGCAAACATAGGCAACCCAAAACAGCCCTCGATCAATAGTCAAACAACAGTCAACGAAAACATAGCCTACGGTCAGCCCTAACTAGTCAATGTTGGGTCAATGCTGGTCAACATATCACCCAAAACAGAAATGCGCAGTCTAGATCTGGTCAACGCACTACCTAGCCACTCAGTCAATGGTCAGCAGCCCTGCACCTCGGTCAATGCAGTCAATGCAACCCTAAAACAAAAATTCGTCCTCCTTGCAAGTGTGAGAGATCAGTTGCTCCTACGCTTGCCCAATCAAATTAGGAGAGAGAAGATGATGAGATGAGTGATGGTGAAATGAGGCACAATGTCTCCTTCCTTTATATGCAACATTGAGGTTTAGCTGGGTTGTGCCACACACTTTAACTTTGCTGGCCGACCTTGACAAATTGTCAAGAAATACAAATAAATTCATATCTTAACGAATACATGTCAGAATCGGATGATCGTTAGATCAATCCTACACCTCTTGACGAGAGGAATCCAAGAAAAATACCAGTTTCCATAAATAAGATGACCCACATGGAGTTTGGCCCTAGTTGCCAATTTTAACACTCCCTCTCAACTAGGGAGAACTCCACCTGTTAATCCATCTGTCTGTCGGTACCAATGTTGCACGAAGCGGAAGCGCGAAGCGGAAGCGCGGAGCGCGGAAGCGTCATTTTCCAAAAATCTAGGAAGCGAAGCGTCCGCGGAAGCGTCTGCTATATATATATATTTTTTTATATTTTTTTGCATTTATACTCAAAACAAACATCCCAAATACCAAATTAATTGTAGAAGACATGAAAACATGCATATTTTTGCATAAATCAAGATAGATATGGCATCCATGATTCCATTGTAGTTACTAGTATGTACAACAATCATCTATATTCTAGCTATTACAAACATACATCAAATTTTTAAGCATTACATGAATTTAGCAATTCAATTGTAAAATTAAATGGGAAAATTTTGATTTAAGCATTACATAATATCATCGAAACTCTGAAGTGCCTTGATCGAATTTCTATGTATGTGATGCAAAGTCCTTATCCTTGTAATATCATTGTTATGCGTCAAGATTTTGACAGTGAAACCTTCTCACCGAACCCTTATCATTGAGACTGTGTTAGGTACCAAGATCTTCTTATTGTGATGAAAACTTTCTCACTGTTGTGATACCAAATTTGTATCACTGTAGTTATACCAAAATCTATTGATGACTGTTCTTACTGTTGAGGCACCAAGACTGTGGTAGCACAAAACCTTTAATCTGCATTACCTTACTGTGGTACCCAAATTTTATTTCAGAGATAATTCGAGTTTCTGTGACTGCATCACTGCACTGAAGTGTGATCACTGTAATATCACCGATGTGTGATCACTGTAATATCACCGAAGTGTGATCACTGTAATAGCATCGAAATCAAGGTAGCATCGAAATTGTGATAGGAATAACATTGAGTCACTGTAATACATAACAGAACTGTCTCCATTGCAATCCGCATTCATTGTGATACATAACAAAATTGAACCCAATCTTCAACGCAATCTTCTATGAGATCCGAGATAGTAATCTCAGTCATATCACCGAAACTGCTCTCTAAAATCCTTACCCGAATCCCAGGAAGCGCATTAAAATTTTGGAATCGCGCTTCGGAAAAAATGGAATCGCGCTTCCTAGGGCGCTTCCGGAACGCTTCCGTACGGGACGCGATTCCGGCCTAGGATCCGGGGGGGGGGGGGCGCTTCCTGCAACACTGGTCGGTACTATCTCTGCCATCAAATGCACTACTCGGCTCTGCTCTGCTGATCTATGAAGAAGAAGAAATGATCGAGGATGTATCATACCATCCTCTACTAACCCGAAGTTAGTCCCAAATAAAAGAGAGTGCCCAATAGCACTCGTACTGACCCGAAGTTGGTCCCAATGAAGAAAGTGTGTCATACCACTCTTACTGATCCCAGATCAATTCCAAGAGAGAGTGAGTTATATCACTCTTACTAACCCGAAGTCAGTTCCAATTGATCCCAGATCAATGTCATCCTAGCATAGGGAGTACGGTAGATACACGATGCGTCCATCGGTACTACTATGGTCCCTATCCTCATTTCCCTACTCATTGGCCAGATGAGAGGTACTTCCCATGAGTCCCAGACTGCATGGGTAGGATGTCTCAACAGGAGAACAATGAACCACTCATCCTGCCTACATGTCGCCACGGGGTTTCACAGGGGAAGGTTGTGTTGATTTGTGGTAGCATTGGATGTGCTCTAGCCACGAAAAATTGGTGGAGAGGCTAAGACACATGAGATCTCCAATACCCAGAAATGGTTTGGGCAGATTCTAAACAATTTGGGAGATATTAAAATAATTAATATTTTTAATGGAGTCTCTAAGTCTAAACTTAGAGAAAATAAAATATTAATGTGTATTAATATAAAACTATGTTAGAATGGTCCAAAAGTCATGGATCAAGCCAGATCTAATCTTAGCCATTGATTAGGGACTTAATCTCAGCTGTTGATTTGTCAACGAGAAAAGTATAAGAGGAGGCTTGAGGGCCACTTGGAGAATAGACTGAGGGAGACCGGTCAATTCAATTTCGGAGCGGGGTTAGCTAAGAAATTGAACTAGTGGTCTAGAGAACAGTCAGGAGGCAGCAAGCACAGAACAGAGAGATGGGAGATCAGCACAGAGGTAGAAAAGGCAGACGCATGGCCAGAGGGAGCCACGCAGAGCCAGCAAGGCCTGTGTCATCCACGCAGAGGCTGCAGGAGTGACACAGAAGGCCAGAGAAGTTGCGCAAAGTCTCAACAGGTTGACACAGAGGGTTTCAGGTCATGCAGAGGTCAGTAAGGCTGACGTTGGGTTCAGTAGAAGTGCTGGAAATTTTGTCTATCTATGGGTAAGCCAGTTTGGCACCCTGTTGTACTAGAAAATTGCTGAATAATAAAATCCTCCCTTGCTGCACCAATTTTCCCACATTGGGTTTTTCTAGGGACATTAGTCCAAAATAACTGTGTCAATGTGTTGATTCTTGTGCATATGTTTATTTCTGTATTACGGTGTGATATCTGCAGCAGTGTTTATTTTAATATTTATTGAAGTAATTTCATGAATAACTTACGGTGAAATAAGTAGGAAAAGTAAATCAGTTGTTGCAGTGATAGAATTTTCACATGGTATCAGAGCAAGTAATCAGAGACAGAAAGGGAAAATCAGTTATGGGTCGAGACCACGATGCAAAGATATCCACCTTAGGGGACTCACGCAGATTTTCAGAAGATTGTACAAGAGAAAGAGATTTTGATTTCTCTATGTTGGCTTCTAGGCTGGAAGAAGAAGTGGCGTGCATGACTAGTGCTGCATCATCAGAAGTATGGTATATAGACAGTGGAGCCTCATGGCATATGACGAGAATCAGGGAGTGTTTCTCAGAATATCGAGAAGAGAAGATGAACTTTCAAATCACCATGGGGAACAAGGCAAAGTGTACTCCAGTAGGGAAGGGTACCATAGTTTTTCAGACAGAATTGGGAGAGCGGTTCCGTGCCACAAATGTGCTGCATGTACCAGGATTGGGGATGAACTTACTTTCCATGTCACAACTACAAGGCAAGGGCTATGACATCTACTTCATCAAGGAAAAGGTATACGTCAAACACCCGAGCTGGAAAAAGAAAGTGCAGATCGGGATCAAAAGTAATCGGTTGTATAGATTACAACTAGAATCACCAATGGCACTATTAGGCAATCATGACGACAAGGACTTCAACGACTATGGCACAGAAGGATGGGTCACTTGCACCATGGAGCTCTGAGAATTCTCAGGAGCACTGTAACGGGAGTTCTGGATCTGAGTACGGAACGAGATGATGTATCCAGGGGATGCGCTCTAAGAAAGTATGCCAAGGCGGCATTTCCTAGGAGCAAACACAGGGCCAAGAGTGTACTAGGATTGATACACTCAGATATCTGTGTACCTATGTCTGTCAAAGCTCTCAGTGGTGCTGAGTATTTCCCTACCTTCATTGGTGACCACTCGAGGAAAACTTGGATTTATTTTCTGAAAACCAAGGGTGAGGTTTTCTGTCGATTCAAGGAGTTCAAGGCTCTGGTGGAGAATCTGACTTGGAAGAAAATAAAAGTTTTACGCTCAGATAATGGGGGAGAGTATGTCGATAAGGACTTCACTGATTATTGCGCTAAGGAGGGCATCAGAAGAGAGTGGACAGCTCCCTACTATCTGAAGCAGAATGGGGTGGCAGAAAGGAAAAACAAGACTATTGTAGAAGTAGCTAGGGCCATGTTGTATGATCAGGATATGCCAAAATTCCGGTGGGTGGAAGCATGTAACACAGTTGTCTACATTCAGAACAGGACTCCTCATCGGGCATTGGGCGAAATTACTCCAGAGAAAGTCTTCACTGGGAAGACGCCTGAAGTCAGTGATTTCAGGATATTTGGGAGTTTAGCATATTGTCGCATACCCGAAGAAAAGAGGAAGAAGCTGGATCAGACTACAGAAAAGGGATATCTGATGGGATATAGTGAGAACACTAAGGCATACAAAATCTATCTTCCAGGGAGCAAGAAGGTAGTAGTACGACGAGATGTAAAGTTCATGGAGGACAGAGCTTTCAGAAGATCTTGCGAAATGCCTTCTGAGGAGCAGTCGAAAGAGGATCCGTTGGTCATGCCTCTTCAACCAACAGAAGTGAAGAATTCTTCCTCAGGTCAGAAAGATTCTCAAGATGAGGAGGAGGAGCGAACAGAAGTATCTGTTGGCAGAGGAAGAACTATCCGGGAACTTCGTCAAACTCTGTGTGATGCAGAGAACTTCATTGGTGAGCCAAGGAACAGTAAGAGGGAGCGAAAACAACCAGACAGATATCAGGCGTTAGTAGCTCAAGATGGAGACCCTGCCAGTTTCAAGGAGGCAGCTCAGCATCAGGTCACGCTAGATGCAATGGTAAAGGAGTATAACTCCATAATGGTGAACGATGTCTGGGAGGTGGTGTCAAGGCCTCAAGACAGATTTGTGGTAGGTTCGAGATGGATCTACAAGATCAAATATGCTGCGTACGGCAGTGTTGAGAAATACAAGGCCAAGTTTGTGGCTAAGGGATATGCTCAAAAGGAAGGGATTGACTATGAGGAAACCTTCGCCCCAGTAGCTAGGTATACATCTCTTAGGACCGTGATATCTCTTGCAGCCCAGATGGGATGGGAGATCCATCAGATAGATGTCAAGACAACATTTCTAAACGAGGTAATAGAAGAAGAGGTATACATTGAACAACCAGAGGGCTTGAAACTCATGAGAAGAAGTCTCATGTATGCAAACTGAAGAAAGCCTTGTATGGGCTGAAATGAGAGCGTGGTATGGTCGAATAGATGGCTACTTGCAGAAGATGGGGTTTGTAAAGAGTGACGCCGATCCAAATCTCTACTATCTGGTCGTAGAGAACGAGCCGCTTATCTTAGTATTATATGTGGATGATCTCTTTCTGACATGATCATCCAGACTCATTCAGGATTGCAAGAAGAATCTAGCCACAGAGTTCAATATGAAGGATCTTGGACGAATGCACAACTTCCTAGGGTTGGAAGTTTCGCAACAGAAAGGAGAAGTCTTACTTGGGCAAGGGAGGTATGCTACAGAAATCCTGAAAAGGTTCGGGATGGGAGACTGTAGACCTATGGCTACGCCAATGATCACCGACTGGAAGAAGATTAATGCATCAGAAGACAAGGATGTAGATCCCACCCTATACCGGCAACTCATAGGGTCCCTGATGTATCTAGTCAATACCAGGACAAATATTTGCTACGCTATCAACACCCTCAGTCAGTTCATGGTGGAACCAAAGAGGGCACATTGGGCAACATCCAAACAAGTTCTCAGGTATTTACAAGGAACAATTGATTATAGGCTCTTATACACCAAGGGGAAGGATATCAAGTTGAGTGGATTTACTGATGCAGATTGGGTAGAAAGTTCAGTGGATCAGAAAAGTACCTCTGGGTACTGTTTCAACATTGGATCAAGAATGACATCTTAGTGCATTGGGAAACAGAAGTCCGTGGCTCTGAGCTCATCTGAGGCAGAATATATGGTAGCAAGCACAGCTTCGTGTGAGGCCATATGGCTTAGAAAACTATTGGTGAACCTATTCAGAAGAAATATGGAGATGACCAGGATCATGTGTGATAATCAGAGTTGCATCAAACTCTCTGAGAATCCAATGTTTCATGATAGATTGAAGCATATTGATATCGAGTGTCACTTTGTCAAAGATTGTTTCCAACGGGGAGCTATACAGTTGAGCTACACTCCTACAGGAGAATAGGTGGAAAATATACTTACCAAGGCCCTTGGAAAGTCAAAATTTGACTACTTCAGGGAAAATATGGGGATGCTAAAGAACCCCTTTCAGAAGTAGAAATGAGTGTGTTAGCAGCACGAATGAAGACGGAGCTACACTGCAGATGCAGTGTTAGGAAAAAGGACCAGCAGCAGCACGGATGCAGAGGGAGTTGCAGTGCGGATGCAGTGTTAGGAGAAAGGACTAGCAACAGCACGGATGCAGAGGGAGTTGTCGTACAGATGCAGCAGTGGCAGTAGCAGAGTCATAGGCAGCAGTACAGGATGCAGCAGTGCAAAAGATGTTGGGTAGGGAGGCTTAGCATTAGCACAGGGACCGATGCCGGATGATCAGGGTGATACTCAGTGAGTATTACTAGAGCATAGTCCTCGCTAAGAGGGAGTGTTGATTTGGGGTAGCAACGGATGTGCTCAGCCACAAAAATTGGTGGAGAGGCTAATGCACATTAGATCTTCAATACCCAGAAAGGGTTTGGGCAGATTCTAAATAGTTTGGGAGATATTAAAATAATTAATATTTTTAATGGAGTCCCTAAGTCTAAACTTAGGGAAAATAAAATATTAATGTGTATTAATATAAAACTGTGTTAGAATGGTTTAAAAGTCATGGATCAAGCCAGATCTAATCTTAGTCGTTGATTAGGGATTTAATCTTGGTCGTTGATTTGTCAACGAGAAAAGTATAAGAGGAGGCTTGAGGGTCACTTGGAGAACAGACCGAGGGAGACCAGTCAATTCAATTTCTGGAGCGAGGTTAGCTAATAAATTGAACCGTGGTGTGGAGAGCAGTCAGGAGGCAGCAAGTACGGAACAGAGAGACGGGAGATCAGCACAGACGCAAAAAAGGCATACGCAGGGCCAAAGGGAGCCACACAGAGGCAGCAAAGATTGCACAGAGCCAGCAGGGCCTGCGTCATCCACGCAGAGGCTGCAGGAGTGACACAGAAGGCCAGATCAGCTACGCAAAGGGTTTCAAGGCACGTAGAGGTTAGTAGGGCTGACGTTGGGTTCAGAAGAAGCGTTGGAAAATTTGTCTATCTATGGGTAAGCCAATTTGGCACCCTGTTGTACTAGAAAATTGTTGAATAATAAAATCCTCCCTTCCTGCATCGTTTTCCCACATTGGGTTTTTCCGAGGACATTAGTCCAAAATAACTGTGTCAATGTGTTGATTCCTGTGCATATGTTTGTTTCTATATTACGGTGTGATATCTGCAGCAGTATTTATTTTAATGTTTATTGAAGTAATTTCATGAATAACTTATGATAAAATAAGTAGGAAAAGTAAATCAGTTGCTGCAGTGATAGAATTTTCATAAGCTGAACCATTCACCCTGTACACAACGCACCATTAGGGGAGGCTGAGTCACCCTATGGTCGCTCATCACTCCAAGAAGTACCCCAAGCCCTCCGGAGCTCCCAGAGCTCAATGTATGCATCATACAGGACCCTCATAAGAGGGTCTCTCAATGATTCCTAATCGTTCTCGAAAAGTCAAGAATTTTACCTTTCCCAGGGGCTTCGTCAAAATGTCGGTGACCTGCTCATTTGTCCCAATATGATGGAACCTTATTGCTCCTCATTGTACCATATCCCGGATAAAGTGGTACTTCATATAGATGTGCTTGGAGCGATCATGAAATATGGGATTCTCGAATAAACGAATCCCACTCTGGTTGTCGCAGAGGATCACGGTAGTATCCAATGTATGTTCAAATAGCTCGCTGAAAAGCTTCCTCAACCAAACATCCTCACAGGAGGCCATACTCGCAACAATGTACTCTGCCTTAGCGGTGCTCAAAGCCACCGACTTCTGCTTCCTACTCATCCAAGATATCAAGGCAGAACCCAAAGAGAAACAGCACTCGGAAGTGTTCTTTCGGTCCACCACACTGCCTGCCCAATCAGCGTCGGAATATCCATGTAGCCTCACATCTCCGGCAGTGTATCTCGACCCATGAGTGATTGTGCCTTGAAAATATCTCAGAAGATTCTTGGCACCAATCCAATGTGAGTGATGAGGCTCAACCATATATTGGCTCAACGTGTTGACTGCAAAACATATATTCGGACGGAAGTTCACCAAGAACATCAATGCTCCTATGAGTTGACGATACTTAGTAGCATTTCCCAAAGCAGGTCCGGCAGCACTACCGCATAACTTCTTGAAGTTAAGCTCCATCAGGGTAGTCACAAGCTTGCATTCCACCATACCGAATCTCTCCAATATCTTCACCACATGTTTTCCTTGAGATAGAAAATCCCTCCTGGTTTCTGCCAGACCTCTAGCCCTAGGAAATAGTGCATCAGTCCTAGGTCCTTCATCTCATATTTGGAAGCCAATTTCCTCTTACATTTGTGAATGAGAGTGTCTACACCTGTCAGGAAGAGGTTGGCAACATACAACACCAGTATGAGAGGCTTATCATCCTCAACCTTAAAGTAAAGGTTTGGATCGGCTTCACTCCTAGTGAATCCCAACTTCATCAAGTAGCTATCGATCCTCTCATACCAAGCTTGGGGTGCTTGCTTCAGCCCATAGAGAGCTTTCTTCAATCTGCATACGTGAGATTCCCGATTATGAATCTCAAACCCCTCGGGTTGTTCCACATAGACTTCCTCTTTAATCGAACCATGCAAGAACGAAGTCTTGACATCCATCTGATGTAGGTTCCATCCTTGCAAAGTAGCAAGGGCTATGATCGAGCGAATTGTGGTGTATCGGGCAACAAGTGCAAATATCTCGTCGTAGTCTACACCTTCCTTTTGAGAGAAGCCTCAAGAAATAAAGCGAGCCTTATATTTTTCAGCACTCCCATCACCTTCATGCTTTATTTTGTAAAGCCACTTTGAGGTAACCACTGTTTTGTCCTAGGGTCTGGGGACCACATCCCAGACATCATTCTTCATGATGGACTCGTATTCCTCATTCATAGCATCCTTCCATACTTGATGCTTCACGGCTTCTTCAAACGATGACGGCTCATTTTGAAAGATGGTGCTCATGATGGTCAAGTATCTCTGATACCTAGTCAGCTTCTTACTTTCACGGAAAGTCCCTCTTGGTGCAATATGTCCTTCGACATCATCAAGTGTCCCCCTAAGCCATGAGAGCTTCTTCCTAGAAGAGGAAGGCTCTTGTGGAGGGGGATCAATAGGATCCATAGGTACTTCCACATCGGGCATCGTCTCATTTTCCTTCTCATCCGGCTTCCTCGTGTCAACTTCTTTATCTTTCCTCAAAATAGGAAGATTGTCAACCTTGTTAAGAACCATATCTTTGTCAAAGGTGACATCATGACTTATCTCGACTTCCCTTTCACCAGCGACATAGATTCTATAGCCCTTAGAAGTTTCGCTATAGTTCACAAAGATTCCCTTCTTTCCAGATGCACCCAATTTGTTTCTTTTCTCTTTCAGCACATGAAAATATACGAGACTTCCAAAAATTCTAAAATGAGAGACATCAGGTTTCTTACCAGTGAACATTTCTTCAGAAGTTTTGGAATCCATGCTTGATGAGGGCATCGGTGTTAAACATATACAACGTTATTTGCAGCTTTGGCCCATAGAAACTTCGGAAGCTTTTGATCATGGAGCATGGAACGAACAGCGTCCACAATCGTACGGTTCTTCCTTTCCACCACACCATTCTGCTCAGGAGTGTATGGTGTTGTGGTCTCCCTCTTAATGCCATCTTCTTTGCAAAAGTCATGGAACTCTTTGGATTCATACTCGGTCCCATTATCAGTTCTTAAGATCTTGATCTTCTTCTCGGTTTGATTCTCGGTCAAGGCTTTGAAGTGACGGAACCAGGAGAACACTTCATCCTTCTTTTTCAAGAAGTATATCCAAGTCTTGCGAGAATAATCATCTGTACAAGTGAGATAATATAGATATCCTCCCAAAGAGTTCACAAGCATTGTACAAGATATGTCGGAGTGAACCAACTGCAAAATTTCAGAGGTCTTGCTATGGCTTGAGGGGAATGTTCCCCTTTTAAGCTTCCCTTCGGCACATCCCAGACATACACCTTCTTGCTCTACTTTAAACTCGGGCATTCCCGTCACCATTTGTCTCACATCGGGTAGAGCCTTATAACGAAGGTGGGCAAACCTCCAATGCCATAGTTTAGACTGTACAGTTGTGTTGCAAGACATGACTCCCAACGGACTTCCTCCAACTTGATATAAAGAGTCAACCCGAAACCCAAGAGTGAAAGCATCTTTAAAATTGTTTTTCCACACACTTACCTTTCCATTGATGAAGGCCACCTTGTAGCCTTTGTCCTCCATTGCCAAATTGAACACCAGGTTCTTCTTGAGATCAGGGACATATAGGACTTCTTGCAAATGAATTGTGTTACCCTGATTTAACTGAAGAGTACCATTCCCTACACCCTTTATGGGATAGGTGGAATTGTCTCCAAGAATAATCTCCAACTTTGTCTCCTTCTCTATCAAATTAGAAAGAGCTTCCTTGTAACCCATGAAGTGCCTTGAGACACCACTATCAATAAGCCCATTACCCAAGGAGTCCGGAGGAGAGGTAGTGGAAAGCACTGATATCAGATAATATTCATCTTGCTTATTGTTAACAACATTTGATTCATACATGGAGTTCCTTGCTTTCTTGGAGGGTTGACCACTTCCTTGATTTCCAGCATTCCTCTTTCCTTTTCTATTGAACCTGCCATGCCTTTGATTATGGTTGGAATTGCCCCAGGAATGATTTTGATCATCGTAATGAGATGTGTCCTTCCTATTTGGACACTCCCTCGCATAGTGGCCAAATTTATTACAAGCGAAGCATCTTCCCTTTCTTCCACCCTTCGATCCGGCCTTTCCTTTGAATTTAGACCCATAATTATTTCTTCTTTTAGCTTGAGAGGAGAAAGTAGTGGGGTTGCCTTTGCTTGAAGGCATTTCTTGCTCTACCATCCTTGTTTCTTCTTGAATGCAACTCGCCATCAATTCCTCAAATCCCGGAATTCGATCATTGTTGAGAAGAGTGGTTTTAAATACATACCATTCGGATGGGAGCCCTCCAAGAGTAGTGATAGTCAATTCTCTGTCAGTAATGAATTCCCCAATCGATAGGAGATCATTCTTGATCTCAGTGATCCTTAAGAAGTAGGATTGAATATCCTCGTCTTTGCCCTTCTTAATATCCTTTAACTTATTGTTTAGGAACAAAACTTGATTTCCATCACTAACTTTAAACAAGCTTACCAGTCTATCGTAGATCTCCTTAGAGGTGTTCAGCGCAGAAACATAGGCCACCAGACGCTTGTCAATAGAGTCCCAGATGATCTTCTTTGCTTGGACTTCACCCTTAGTGTACTTGTTCCTTGTAGCAACCGGTGCATTTGATGGAGGCTCTGTAATTCTGGCTCTCACATAGTCTAACACTCCCTGCTCTTCCAATGTCAGATCAAAAGACATCTTCCATCCGTGATATTCAGACTTCTCACAGAGCTTGTCTTCGGCGGGGAAATGTGATGAGGAACCCATGAAGCCTTTAGACTTTTTCCAACTGTCTTCGGTGATTGCTCTTGCTCTTGCATGGGATTTGTCTTCACCTCAGCTATGATACCATGTTAAATTATGGTATGTTCTATGCTTAGAGCAATTTACTTCAATTTCTTCTTATTAGCCCAATGCTAATTCTCAGTATAGCAATCACATTAACATATAAGTAAAACGCTGATAGAACATAAATAAAATCGACAGAAGACAAGCCAAGACAAGAGACACAAGATGTGGCGGCTAGCTAGGGACAAACCCTAATGCGGGGAAACCTTTTGATCAATTCTTCTATATTCTTCAATAATTTAGCAGAGAGAGAGAGACAGTACAATATCACAAATCTGTGATTTTATATCAGCAGCGAAACAACACTAACCAGCAAAGTCAAAGTTAGTCAAATAGCTCCCAATTTGACCTCAAGTCAACCTTGAAGAACTCAGTCTTCAACAGTAAACATAGGCAGCCCAAAACAACCCTTGTTCAACAATCAAGCAGCAGTCAATGAAAGCACAGCGTGCAGTCAGCCCTAACCAATGAACGTTGGTCAATGTATCACCCAATGTTGCATTAATCGTTATCAGGATAATATCAGCGCGAGGAAAAAATCGGAAAAAAATCGTAATTATCGGGAAATAATCGGGAAAAAATCGTTTGGTACGAAAATATTCATTTTTTTTCAATTTTTTTAATATCTAAACCATCTACAACATAAAATAAATACATTGGCACATAAATATGGTAAAAGAACTAATATATAAGATGTTTAATATCATTTCTAGTGCTAAAATCACACATAACATTGAATCATGTCCTGAACAGTAAGTCCTGACTCCTGAGTCCCAACTCAGCCTCAAAATATCAACAAAAAATATAATAATGTATCCCATCATGTCATAATGTCATATACAATAAAATGAAGAAAATAACTAAAGTCTAATCTTATTGATTTCCTCTGCCCCTCTTGCGAGAAAATGCCACAGCTTTCCCTTTCCCTCTAGATGTAGATGTTGGTGCTAGTGGAGTTGGCAGTGGAGTCTGATGTGCTCTAGAAGCTGAAGAACTAGAAGTAAGAGCTATAGGAGGTAGACCACGTCCTCTACTGGTGGCAGGGGTAGCCCGGGCAGGTGGTGTCACCTCCTCCTCCTGTTCCTTCTCCTCCTCCTGCTCCTTCTCCTCCTCCTCCTCCTCCTCCCCCTCCACTACATCCTGCACTAACCAATCATCAGCAGACTCCATGAGAGGCCTCTCAACCTCAACCCTCCATGCAACAGTGGTGTCAATCCCATCCAATGAGATGGCCTCCACATCAGGTGTCCTCTCAAGTTGCCTCAACCACAATTGAAGATTGTAGTAGATGTAGACCATGTCATTAAGTTGTTGGGACTCCAACCTATACAAAGATCATGAAATAATAATTAATAATTATAAAAAAATATTGTTTAATGAATTCAAAAATTTATTTGGAAATTTGCAATATTTTAAATGTTTAAGTGTTAACCTGTTGCGCTTCTTGTTGTGTATTTTTTCAAATACACTCCAGTTGCGCTCACATCCTGAGGAGCTACATGTTTGGCTGAGGATGCGAATGCAAGCTTTTGCAGAAGGGGTACCCTGCCAGCATACATTCTCCACCATGCATCTACAACAAAATTACGAATAAAATTTTAAATAAACATAAGAAAAAAATGGAATTCGAAGAGACAATGAAATTTGAAACAAAGTTACAAACTAAAAAATACCTGGCATTTTAATTGTCCTATCAATGACAGCCATCTCAAAGCCAAATGTGCCACCCGCCATCCTATATGTCTCAATTTCTTTAGGGATCTCTATACCAATGTTGCACGAAGCGGGGACGTTTTTTGGAAGCAGGGACGCAGAAGCGTCATTTTCCAAAAATCTAGGAAGCAAAACGTCTGCGGAAGCGTCTGCTATATATATATATGTATATATATATATATATGTATATATATATATATATATATATATATATATATATATATGTATATATATATATATTTTGTTTTGCATTTATACTCAAAACCAGTGTATCGGTATCGGCAAAATATCGGCGAGGGTCCAGAAAATATCTTATCGGCAATATCGGCGAAAATATCGGCAAAATATCGGCAAGCATAAAAAATAATTTTTTCAAATTTTTAAATATAGCCGATATTTTGCCGATATTTTGCCGATATTTTCCGATATTTGCCGATATTTTGAAAATATCGCGATATTATCAAAACAGAAAATATCGCGATATTTTCTCGGCGATATATCGTTTTGCCGAAAATATCGCGATATTTTCGAATATCGCCGATATTATCAACAGTGCTCAAAACAAACATCCCAAATACCAAATTAGTTGTAGAAGACATGATAACATGCATATTTTGCATAAATCAAAATAGATATAGCATCCATTGTACATTAATGATTAATTATTCGAGCATCAACCATCTAGAATCTAGATTCTTCTCCTCTTGTCTAGCCTTTGCCTCTACCTCGATTGTCTAGGGATATTAGTCAACATTGCCCAATTTTGATCAAACTACCTAATTCAAGACTTAAAATATGGTAGAAAAAGTTTAACATGCTTGATCAATGATTTTGACTTAATTGAAAGGTAATTTTTTGCTAAGGGCGTGTCGCGTGACAAAGGAGTTCAACAATTAACACCACCAACACTAGGGTACATATAGAGCTTAGTGCTCTTGATTAAATGCTAATCGCATACCTTCATACTTGATATAATCTAATGAAATGCCACAATCCCATTGATCCTGAATTCCTGAAAACTGTTAAGTCTGTTGAATTTTGAATAGGATATGAAATTCTATTTTCTCCATATGAAGTCCAATGAGGCTAGAACCACTCTCAAACATTCTGAGTCATTTCATGGTAATGTTAAAAATTTAAGTAAAAGGATGAAAATGAAAAAAAAGGAGAATGTCACTTTTACTTTAAGAATTTAATATTACCATAAGAGAGCATCTTCTATATTTATATTTTTTTTCTATTTTTTTTGCCTTCATTCCTCACCCTAACCTAAGGTGGACCCACCCCCAACAAGCAAACTCACCTAAAATTAGAAAAGAAAATTAAAAAAAAAAACGATTTTCTAAACAGCACGATGCTTTTCCGAATTCGTACGGAAGCGTACGCTTTGCCCTCCGAAGCGCCACGCTTCGTACTGCCGAAGCGCCATACGAAGCGCGCTTGGGAGGAAAGCTTCCGAAATTTCCAGGAAGCATCAAAAACAAGCAGAAGCGCGCTTCCGAGGATGCTTCCTGGACGTATCCGCACAGGACACGCTTCGGGCCTTGGAACTGGGGGAGGGGGGATGCTTCCTGCAACATTGCTCTATACGTTCTGCTGGAGATCGCACCATCTTCTGGACACAAAATAAGAATCCATCCATGATCTCAGCATCAAATACAAACCCACATGCTTAAGAAAATGCGGGGTTCAGGAAAAGCCCAGCAGCATGAATGGGACGATGGAGTGTGTTGTTCCATCACTCATCAATCACTCGCGTACGCTTCGCCCTGCGAAGCGCTGTACGAAGCGCGCTTCGGAGGAAAGCTTCCGAAATTTCCGAGAAGTGTCCAAAACAAGCGGAAGGGCGCTTCCGGGGATGCTTCTCGGACGCATCCGCACGGGACGCGCTTCAAGCCTTGGAACCAGGGGAGGGGGGACGCTTCCTGCAACATTGCTCTATACGTTCTGCTGGAGATCGTACCATCTTCTGGACACAGGATAAGAATCCATCCATGATCTCAACATCAAATACAAACCCACATGTGTAAGAAAATGCGGGGTTCAGGAAAAGCCCAGCAGCATGAATGGGACGATGGAATGTGTTGTTCCATCGCTCATCAATCACTCCCCATAGGAGGAGTTGTCTCTGAAACCCGTCATCTCCCTTATCATTATAATAGGCCCGAATGGCTTCTTTGGCTCTGTCCATCGCTTCATACAAATAGCCCATTGCGGGCTTCTCACCATCAACCAACCGAAGAACCTTTACCAAAGGTTCAGTAATGGCGCACACCTCCTGCACTCCCACCCAGAAGTCTTCCTGGTATGAAACTAGTCTGCATACGGCCTCTCCCTCTAGTTTGCGGATCATTGGCAAAGCATGCCACTCCTCTGAAAGAAACATTCTCTTCACATCCCACATAGAATTCAAGAGGGATTGATGAGATATGAAACTGGTGGCAAACCGTGTAATGGCAGGGCGCACCAACTCTTTGTTGTTGGTGAATCTTCTCATCAAGCTACGCACAGATGTATGGTTATATATAAATTTTGTAATGCTTTTGGATGAATCAACAATATCTTTGACAAAGGGAATTTTCCCTATGTCCTCCAACATCAAATCAATATAGTGTGCAGCACAAGGTGTCCAAAATAAAGTAGGATGCCTGTCCATAAGTATCCTGCCAGCAGCAACATAATTTGCAGCATTGTCCGTTATGACTTGGACAACATGTTTTGCGCCCACCTCCAAAATAAACACATCTAGCAAATCACATAAAGTTCTTGCATCTTTGATTTGTGCAAATGCATCAACAGATTTGATAAACATAGTCCCCTTGGGACAACTAACCAAGAAGTTTATAAGGGTTCTCCCCTTTTGGTCAGTCCAACCACCTGACATAACAGTGCATCCTATTTGTGCCCATGATGCCATAAAATCCTCCAATCTTTGGGTGTAGTCAAGCTTTTCATTTTGAAAAATCCAGCCTCTGAAATCATGATAAGAAGGGATTTTGTACCCTGGGCCAACACTTGCAATAACATCAATAGCAGGTTGGAAAAATGGATTATTCCTTACAATGCTGAAAGGAATATCACTCCAGAGGAGAAATTTTGCCAGCAACTTGTCAGCTTGTTCTTTCTCAGTGCTTTTTAGCATTGAATTGATAGATGGCTGTGAACCAGGTGTGGTTCGAGGAACAAAAAATGATGTGGCAGCTACCGGATTGGTTGATGCTGCAGTAAAACCAGTGCCACTTGCTTCAGCTGACTTTTTTAGTTGCCTCTTCATTTCTTCTTTGGCCTCTCTATTTTGGTCTAAAGCTTCCAATGCTTTCATGGCTCTTCGGATGAGTTCAGGATTTGTATTTGTGCAAGGCCCTACATCAAATCCAGGGATTTGTGCAAGGTGATACTTCAATCTGTACACCCCCCCGGACATATGGAACCCACACAACTTGCAAGTCAAGTTTAGTCTATCATTCGGAGCTTTAGGTTCACCAAATTCCCAGAAAGGGTCCAATTTCCTTGGCATGTTTGTTTTTGAACTTTGAAGTTGAAAACTTGAATGGTGTTTCAGTGAAGTTGTGAACCTATGGGAAAATAAGGATTACAATTTAGTATTTACAAGTTACAAACTTAAAATTTAGTATTTTAATTTTTACATTGTACAAAAACTAAAAAAAATTACATACATTTTAAGAAACCCCATTCCAAACCCAACCAAAAAAACAGAGAAAAAAAATAAATAAATAAATAAATAAAAATTACATTGGGCAAATTTCATAAACCCCATTCCAAACCCAAGTTACCCAACCAAAAATAATGAAAAAAAACAAAAACAAAGTTTGAAAACAATGAAAACAAAAAAAATTGGTGCCCATACCGTTTCTATGGAGATAATCGGTCTCCTCTTGATTTTCTCCTCCACGCACTTGATTTAGCTCCAAGCATCTCCAAGCAAAATCTCCAAGCCCTCTTCAACACTCCACTGCCCTCCGCACGCCTAACTGTGTAAATAAAATGAAAAAAAAATCGACTTTTGCCTTATAAAATTGCGTTGCCCCGACCCTCGGCGATAAATTGGGAAAAAATCGCGTATAAAAAAAACGCGTGTTACTCGCGATAATATCGGCTTTGGGAAAAAATCGCAATAAAGCGATAATATCGTGATATTATCTTGATTTTAACAACACTGGTATCACCCAAACAGAAATGCATAGTCCAAATTTGGTCAACGCAGGGTCAATGCACTACCCAGCAGCTTGGTCAACGGTCAGTAGCCCTGCACCTCGGTCAATGCAATCAACATAACCCTAAAACAGAGATTCGTCCTCCTCCTTGCACGTGTGAGAGATCAACTGCTCCTACGCTTGCCCAATCAGATTAGGAGAGAGAAGATGATGAGATGAGTGATGGTGAAATGAGGCACAATGTCTCCTTCCTTTATATGCAACGTTGAGGTTTAGCTGGGGGTGTGCCACACACTTTAACTTGCTGGCCGACCTTGACAAATTGTCAAAAAATACAAATAAATTCATATCTCCATGAATACATGTCAGAATCGGATGATCGTTAGATCAATCCTACACCTCTCAACGAGAGGAATCCAAGAAAAATATCAGCTGCCATAAATAAGATGACCCACATGGAGTTTGGCCCTAGTTGCCAATTTTAACGCATATTCCATTTTGTGTGCCACCAAATGGTCAAATATGGATCATCCCACATTAGAGTGGGCCCATGCCATGCAAGCGGTAGAGAAAATAATTTAAATTCTAATGGAAAACATCTACCTTGGATATGGACTGAGATATGAAGACGGCTTCACAAACCATGGACTATGGTTGAGGGTGGCTCTCACAGCTCTTTATCAAATACATTATGCAACACCCCTTTTAATACTTCAATGTACGATGGCCCCTACTCTTTTTAATTTGTTGAATGGGATATGTAAGCTGTTGTGTTATATGACAACGAGGATCATAATAATTTTTACATTACTAAACCACGAGGTGTAGACCAATTGGTTCGTGTGGGGTTTAGTCCTCACCAAGGTCTTAGGTTCAAACCTCATGGGGAGGGGTTGAGGATGAAAGCCACCTTTGGGGGAATTAAACTATCCCAAGGGGTGTCCAAGCTCGACCGAGCTTCACAAAATCCTAATGATGGCATCCCACCATCAAACAAATTGTTCCTCCATCCAACATTGGGGTTGGCCCTAGCCTAGGCTCAGCCTAGTTAGGAAAGAAAAGAAAAGGTTTAACATGACTAAATTTAAGAACTATTGAAATTATGATGTTCTATGTTGTAACAATCACTTATTACAAAACTTCTTTATGTTGCAATATTAGATAAGCAATTGTAGATAGAACATAAATCAAATACACAATAGAAGACACAAGAACGAAAAGAGACAAAGAGAATTTAGGTCCAATGACCAGGGCAAAACCCACAATGGGAAAACCCAACCAGATTCTTCTTCTTTTAGTAATTAATTGTTCAGCGGAGAGACAAAATACAATGAGAGATCAAGAGAAGTAAGTTCACCCAAATTTGAACAAGTTGTAGCATGAAGATCAATTGTAGCATCAACAAATGCAGACACTGAATCAACCTTCGCTTCAACTGAATCAACACTGAAGCAATGAATCAACCTTGGCTCACCAAATTCTACTCTTACTCTCCAAGTCTCTCTCTCACAATCTTCTTCAACTCTCTCCAACTCTCTCTCAAGTTTGAATTCTTCTTTCATAAGGCACAAGTAGTGAGGGGAGAAAGAATGAGGCACATATATAGAGGAGGAGCAACGAATCCATGCCATAAAGGAGTAACTCACATGCCAAGTGGGAGAGTAGCATATGCCCATTTAGGACATGTAACACATGCCATTAGGAAGGTACACATGCCTTTGTAACTTATGCCATTAAGGAGAGTGTAACATATGCATTAAATAGTGCATAAGAGGAATCTTTCATGACATGCTTTAACAGGAGCATAACAGAGTGTGAGAGGAATCTATTATGATGAGTTTTTATTGAGTGTAAGAGAGTGTAAGAGCATTAATGGGAGTGTAAGAGAAATATTCCATGCCTATAATGAGAGTGTAAGAGAAATATGCCATGCCAATAATGATAGTGTAAGAGAACATTATTGAGATCCATACCTAGTGAGTGATCAAGGTCCACAACCTCACAACACCATTTCTAATGTGTGATCAGGGTCCTCCTCTAAGAGACACTCACTCAACACTACCTTTTCAGCCCTTTGGGGCTCTTGGGCCCGTCCTCCCCTTTCGAGAGAATGTCCATCCATGTTGCAGACAAATCAGCACTCCCTCTCAACGAGAGAAATGATCTCCACGACCCCCATCTTGTCTCTAAAGTACACGAACTTGTCCCTTGGAAACAACTTCATCAAAACATCAGTGGTCTGCTCATCGGTGGCACTATAATCGAGCTTTATTTCTCTCCTATGTTAGTTTTTGTAACATCAGAGGTGTTCTAGTCTTGAAACTTTGTGGAGAGGCTAAAACACAGGAGTTCTCCATAACCCATAAATTGTTTCTGGAAACTCAACATAGAGTGTCTCAATTAGATTATTAGTCTATTTTTAAATATTTCCTAAGTCTAAACTTAGGAAAAGTGGTTAATTAATCAGTATTAATTGAGAAAGGTGTGAATCATCTAGAAACTCACACGGATCGATCCAAAAATGATCTCAGCGATCGATTATGTTTTAATCTTGGCCGTTGGAGCCCCAACTGGAGATTATAGGAGGGGGTAGATGGAGAGCACACACACTTGAGATAGATTTCCTTGGGCAGTTCAACTCTCCAAAGTGCAGCTACAGTTGTCAGAAGAGTTTGAGCCAAAGGAAGGAAGCAAAGATAGAGAGGGGCAAGGACAGTGATCCGGAGGCAGTTTTCAAGATCCAGAGAGACAGCAGCAAGAGGTCAAGTTATTCCCAGTGAGGTTGCGCAGAGGATTGCACAGACAACTTCAAAGGGCAATTCAATTTAGTTGTGGGAAAATTTGATTCAGTTTCTCTATGTCGAGAAAGTCTTCCAGAAGGCCAGAGAATCATCTCCAGCAACAGAGTCAGGCAAAACAACTCGATCGGAAGTAGTTTCGGGCTAGACGTCAAAGGGTTTGCACAAGCACTGCGTAGATACCTGTGCAAGGGGTCCAAGAAGACGATTTTCTAAAGACAAGTTGTGCCAAGGTTGCTTGTGGAGGAAGGGAAATTCCCTCAAATAATTTCGGCTAGATTTTCCTATTGTGGATGGCCAGTTTTCGGCATACAGATTGTACTCAAATTATATCACTACTGCTTAATAATAAAAACCCTAAACTAATAAACTGATTTTCCCAAGTTGGGTTTTTTTGAGGACATTTGTCCAAAAATAACGGTGTCAGATTTACCTGTGCGCTAGTATTTCTCAGTTTCCAACACTTTTATTTTTTGTAGAATTTTTGTGAAGATTGCAGTGAGATTATTTCGTTGTCACTGTAGCAATAAACTGTTAAATTAATTTACAATTAGAAGAAATAATTCCAGTTGCTGCAATAGAATATTAGTAGGTGAAATTTTCACATGGTATTAGAGTGGTTTTGATCAGATGGGGAAGCTCAGAAGCGGAGGAAGAAATTCGCTGCTCAGAGGGAGTAGCAGCATGAATTTCTGGGGGCAGCATAGAGCTTAAGCCAAGAAGTACGAATTGCTGAGTAGTTTGAGTTTTCAGTGCAAGTTGGCAGAAAAAAGATTGGCTTGCCAATTCGAGTGATTCCAGCAAGCAGAAGGGCAAGTATAGCTCAGATTTTCACTAAGCAGATTCCTTATTTGGGTGCAGAGGGTTTTGCAGCAGTAACTAGAGAAGAATCAGCGTCGGGTGGAAGAGGAAGTGCACACACAAAGAGAATTTCTCTCAGAGGTTTCTAGTTTAGAAATCTGATTTTCCGAATGCAGTTGGCATTAGCAGTAAGCAGAGTTTCTCACTCCAAAAGGGAGTGTGAGTAGTAGATTCAGCAGCCAAGCAGGGGGAAAGAGGGATATTTTCGTTCAGATTTAGAAATGGCCACAGTTGGGCTCAGAGATTAGGATAGGTTGGAGGGAGCCTCCAACTTTGTCATCTGGAAAGCCAAGATGACCTTCCTACTAGATGACTGAAAGTCTATGTAGAGAATGTTGTGGCAGTACCTTAGGATGTAGACTAGCTAAAGGAGTACAGGAAAGAGATGGCTAATGTGAAGCGGATGACCCTGGATGGAGTCCGGGACCATATACTCTCACATATATTTGGCAAGAACACTGCCAAGGAGATAATGGATGCTTTCGATCAGCTATATCAGAATACTTCAAAGCAACGAAAGATGTTCCTACAAGACAAGCTGAGAAACATTAGGATGCAGAAAGGTGAAGGCACGGTTCTGTTCCTCACCAGGTTTCAGGAAGTCCATGATCAACTTACAACCGTTGGGGAGGTGCCTCAACCGTCAAAGTTTGTATGTTTGGCACTGAAATGTGTCTCAGAGGAATGGCAAGTCTTTGTCCAAAGTATCTTGGGGCGAGACACACTACCAAGATGAGACAGGATGTAGTCAGACCTGCAGCAGGAGATGAGGCGAGCTCTAGTAAAGAGCACCATCAACGGAAGCAGTAGCAAGGGCTCGAAGGGTGAGAAGGAAGAGGAGAATGTGGCCCTTGCATCAAAGGATCCCAATCAGTGACAGGAGAAGAAGAAGAAGAAGGACCTATCTAAGGTCATGTGCTTCAGGTGTGGCAAGTTTGGCCACTATAGTACTCACTGTCCTCTCAGGAAGAAGGACAAGCAGGAGAAGCAAGACCAGGTGGCAGTGTTCGCAAAGATAGACAAATTTTCCTCCAGGTTGGAGGAAGACTTCGCAATGTTTGTAGCTATACCTCCAAGAGTGAGGTGGGGCGATATGGAGCTATAGTCCTAGAGTTGCACAGAGGACAGGCAGGGTCCATTGAGTTGTCTTCCTCATGGATCATTAGCTTGCTATAGAGGCCCATAGTATTTAGTAGCAGGATGGAACAGTGTTTGCTCATGCAGTAAAATTCTCGAGTGACAGTTGCAAACTAGTTGCAGTGAGGTGTTGAGGAGCACAGATGCAGTGTTGACAACACAGCAAGTGGCTCAGTGCAAAGTTAGCAACAGCGCAAATTCTTCAGTGGATAGTGCAAAGGTTAGTAGCAGTCAAATGCTCAAGAGCTAGATGCAGCACAGAGAGTTGATTTGGTATTTCGAATGCTTCTCAGTTGTAGTAGTTGCAGTAGCAGCAACAACAGGTGATAGGGAGTTGCAGTGCAGATGCAGAGTTGGAAGCAGTGTAGCAGTGTTAGCAGCAGCACTAATGTAGCATCAGATTTTTGCAGTGGTTGGTGGGCAGTGACAGTCAGTCACGTGGCCAGACATCAGCAACGTACAGAGGGTGATACAGAGACAAGGTGTCGTAGCAATAGTGCAGCACTAGAACACCTTCCTCACTAAGAGGTGTTCTAGTCTCGAAAATTTGTGCAGAGGCTAAAACACAGGAGTTCTCCATAATCCATCAATCGTTTCTGGAAATTCCACCTAGAAGTGTCTCAATTAGACTATTAGCCTATTTTTAAATATTTCCTAAGTCCAAACTTAGGAAAAGTGGTTAATTAATCATTATTAATTGAGAAAGGCATGAATCATCTAGAAACTCACACGAATCGATCCAGAAATCATCTCAGCCATCGATTATGTTTTAATCTTGGTCGTTGGAGCCCCAAATGGAGATTATAAGAGGGGGGCAATGGGTATACAGAGAACGCACACACTTGAGATCAATTTCCTTGGGCAGTTCATTTCTCCAAAGAGAAGCAGTAGTTGCCAAAAGAGTTCGATCCAGAGGAAGGAAGCAGAGACAAAGAGGGGCAGGGACAGTGATCCGGAGCAAGATTTCCAGATCCGAAGAGACAACAGCAAGAGGCTAAGTCATTCCCAACGAGGCTGCGCATTGGACTGTGCAGGCAACTTCAGAGGGCAATTCGATTTAGCTATGGGAAAATTCGATTCAACTTCCAGAGGCCAGGAAAGGCTTCCAGAAGGCCGGAGAATCAATTTCAGCAATAGAGTCAGGCAGAACGACTTGATCAGACGCAGTTCCGGACTAGATGTCAAAGGGTCGCCCAAGCACCACGTAGAGGCTTGCGCAAGAGGTCCAAGAGGATGAGTTTCTGAAGCTGAGTTGTGTCGGGGTTGCTTGTGGCGGAAGGGAAATTCCCTTTATTAATTTCGGCCAAATTTTCTTGTTGTGGATAGCCAGTTTTCGGCATCCACATTGCACTTAGATTATATCACTGCTTCTTAATAATAAAAACCCTCAGTTCTTGGACTAGTTTTCCCAAGTTGGTTTTTCCTGGGGACATTTGTCCAAAAATAACATTGTCAAATTTATGTGTGTGCTATAATTTCTGAGTTTCCAGCGCTTTTATTTTCTGTGGTATTTTTGTGAAGATTGCAATGAGATTATTTCGTTGTTATCGTAGAAATAAATTGTTAAATTAATTTATAGTTAGAAGAAATAATTCCAGTTGCTGCAATAGAATTTCAGTAGGTGAAATTTTCACATCCTATGCACCATGTCACAGATGTAGTGATACTTGATCTCATTATGCTTCGACCTATCATGGAACACAAGATTCTCTGAAAGCTTCACACAACTTTGATTATCGCAATGTATCAACATCGGTTCCAACTCTTGGCTGAACAATCCTACAAGCAACTTTTGAAGCCATACTACTTCAATAGAAGCCTCATTGGTGTGATGTACTCTACTTTAGAAGTGTTGAGTGTGATCAACCTTTGCTTCCTACTCATCCACGATATCATAATGGATCCCAAACTGAAGCATACTCCCAAGGTACTCTTCCTGTCTTCAGCACTTCCTGCCCAATTAGTGTTTGTATATCCCTGAAGTTGTACATCCTTGTTTGCAACATACTTCAAGCCATAGTTCATTGTACCACGCAAATATCTCAAGATGTGCTTTACTGCAATCCAATGCTTATGTCTCCATTTTACCTGGAACTAGCTCAAGGTGTTCACAGAAAAGCAAATGTCTGATCTAGTGTTAACCAAATACATCAACATACCGATCAGTCGTCGTTACATAGATGGATCTACCAACCTAGAGTCAGAGCCTCCTAACTTCTTCAAGTTAGTCACCATACGAGTCGCCATGGATTTCCAATCCATCATACCAAATCTCTTAAGGATCTCTATCACATACTTTCCTTGACTAGGCTTCACAAAGTTTCTGCCATACTTCTAATCCCAAGTAATAGTGCATCAACCCAAGATCCTTCATATCGAATTTAGAAGCAAATTGCTTCTTGCACTGAATGATAAGAGGATTGGCACCTGTCAAAAACAAATCGTCAACATATAATAATAAGATCACAAGTGCATTCTTCACAACCTTAAAGTAAAGGTTTTGATCGGCTTCGCTTTTGGTAAATCCCAATCTTGTCAAAAAGTTGTTGATACAAGCATACCAAGCTCTTGGAGCTTGCTCGAGTCCACATAAGGCCTTCTTCAATCTGCAAACATGAGACTCCTTTCCATGTACCTGAAATCCATGAGGTTGCTCTTGTGAAAATTTGAACTATTACAGTAACTGGAAATTATTCTCCTAACTATAAATTTAATTATGCAGTTTCTTTGCTACTATAAACAATGAATAAATCACTCTTGCAATTTCCACCATAAAAATACTGCGGAAAATAAAATACTAGAAACTAAGAAATTCTAGCACACAAACAAAAATTTAACACAGTTGTTTTTGGCCAATTGACCCTAGAAAAACCCAACTTGGGAAAACCGGTGTAGCAGATGAAGGTTTTATTATTATTCTTCAGCAGCGAATCTGAGTACAATAATTTGGATGCTCTACTGGCAATCCAATATGGGAAAAAATACTAGCAAAATTATTGTGAGATTTTTCCCTAACCCCACAGTTGGTTTCTGTCCCCAAGATTGCCTCCCCAGCGACATGCAATCCCTTCTGCGTCAACTTCTGCGCAGATCATGCTACAACTATCTCTGGAAACCTCTAAAACCCTTAGCTCTATCTTTGTTTGGCTTTTGAACTGACTCACTACCTCATCTCACCAAAATCCTGGCATCCAGCAGCTAAATCACTAGCTCCCCCATCTAGATCAAACTGACCGTTGTTGTGCCTGTGCAATCCTTCGTAGACCCTCTAGGAATTTCGCACTCCCTCTCACTCCCTCTTCATGAACTGGAAGACTTCCTTCGGAAATGTTGTTGCCCTCCTCTGCCACCTGCTACTCACCCTCTGACTCAATCTTCTTGGTTGAATCTTTGCTACTGAAAAAATCGAACTGTTGGGCAACTGAGTATCTACACTGGTGTGTCTTCTCCAAGTTCCCATCGACTTCTTCTTATAATCCTCTATTGGATCACCAATGGCCAAGATTAGGACTTAATTAATGGCTAGGATCATCTTGGAGTGGATCCGTGTGAGTTTCTAGATGATTCGCACCTTGACTTAATTAATTCTGAATAATTAACCATATTCCCTAAGTTTAGACTAAGGAAAAATCAGCTAATAATCCAATTAAGCCATCTCTAAGTGGAATTTCCATAAACGATTTATGGGTTTTGGAGATCTCATGTAGTCTAACCTCTCCACCAAATTTTGTCGCTAGAACACATCTGATGCTACAAAATCTAACACTCCCTCTTAGCGAGGACTGTGTTCTTTCAAGTGATGCACATCTTGTCACAACAACCTGTCTCTATATCACCTCTTGTCACGTTGCTGATGTTTGGCCATACTGCCCACCAACCACTATGCAACTCTGATGTTGCACCTGTGTTGTTGCTAACACTACCATACTGCTACTAAATCTACATCTGCACTGCAACTCCCTCTCATCTGTTGTTACTGTAACTGCAACTACTGCAACTGAGAAGCATCCAAAATAATTTGTCCCTGCTACTGAAACGGGTTCTCCACTATACCCATCTATTCTCTGAAATAGACAAACTTAGCTCTCCCTAAAGCTTTCCTGAGTATATCTGCAACTAGCTCTTCTATGGCAACATGTTGTAGCTGGACCGCTCCACTCTATACACAATATCTGATGAAATGACATCGAATATTTGTGTTTCGACCTATCAGGAAACAGTGGATTCTCAGAGAGATTGATGCAACTCTGATTATCACATTAGATACTGGTCACCTCCATCCTCTGCTTGAACAAGCTTACTAGCAGTTTCCGAAGCCATATAGCTTCGTACGTAGTTATGCTTGTTGCCATGTATTCTGCTTCTGCAGAGCTCGGTGCTATTGACTTCTACTTCCTCTTGCACCACGAAACCATCCCTGATCCAACGCTAATTCTTATCTACTGAACTGTCTACCCAATCTGCATCTGTGAAACCACATAGTCTGACGTCATCACCGAGAACATATCTCAACCCATACTCGACTGTGTCATGCACATACCTCAGAATATGCCTCACTGCTACCCAATGTACCATCTTCAGCTCTACCATAAACTAACTGAGGGTATTGACTGCAAAGAAAATATTTGGCTTAGTGTTGACCAGATACATGAGAGACCCAATAAGTTGTCTATACAAGATGGGGTCAACATCCTTGTCATCTAATGCATCTATCTTCTTCCAATTGATGATCAAGGGTGTAGACATGGGTCTACAATCCTACATTCTGAACCTCTTCAGAATATCTGTAGCATATCTTCCTTGCCCAAGGAAGATCTCCCCATCCTTCTGCCATACTTCCAATCCTAAGAAATAGTGCATCAACCCCAAATCATTCATATCAAACTCTGCTGCCAAGTTCTTCTTGCAGTCTTCTATAAGTCCTGATGATCCTGTCAAGAAGAGATCATCCACATACAATACAAGGATGAGTGGCTCACCCTCTACCATCAAATAGTAAAGGTTGGGATCTGCGTCACTCTTGACGAACCACATCTGCTGCAAGTAGCTATCAATCTGACCATACCATGCCCTGGGAGCCTTCTTGAGTCTGTATAGATCTCTCTTTAGTCTTCACACGTGAGTGTGCCTCTCATGCATTTCGAAGCCCTCTGGTTGTTCTATGTACACCTCTTCCCCTATCACCCCGTTCAAGAATGTTGTCTTGACATCCATCTGGTGAATCTGCCTTCCCATCTGAGTTGCTAGGGATATAACAGACCAGATAGAAGTGTATCTGGCAACAAGGGCGAAGGTCTCCTCATAATCTATCCCTTCTTTCTATGCATACCCCTTTGCCACGAACCTAGCCTTGTATTTTTCCACACTGCCATCTGTAGCATACTTGATCTTCTAGATCCATCTAGAACCTACAACTGACCTGACTTTAGGCCTTGGCACCACCTCCCAAACATCATTCGTCATGATAGAGTTATACTCTTCTACCATGGCATCTATCCACACCTGATGTTGTGTGACCTCCTGAAAGTTGGAAGGTTTTGCAACCTGGGCCACCAATGCTTGGTAACAATCAGGCTATCTGTGTTGTCTCCTATTCATCTTACGAGTTCCAATAAACTCCTCTGCATCTCTCAATGTCTGACGAACCTCTTTACTGGACTAGTGGTGGGAGGTTCAACCAGCTCCTCCTTATCCTGCCTTTGTTGCGCCTTCTGTTGTGAACTCCCCGAATCTCTTGCACCTAAGGAAAGACTAGTACTAGTCATTGCACTCAATCCGTGTGATTGTCCTACTGTCGATCCCACTGGCTGCCCTTGTGGTTGCCCCTGCTGCTGGCCCAAAGGAGCTTATGTTGACTGATTCTGATCACGTGTAGGCATCTCACAAGATCTCTAGAAGGCTCAGTCCTCCATGAACTACATATCTTGTCTCGCCACAATCTTCCTATTGCTTAAAATGTAGATCATGTATGCCTTTGAGGTTCGCTATACCCAACAAGAAATCCCTTCACTACAGTCTGATCCAATTTGGTACGCTTTTCATTTGGCACGTGGCAATAAGCAATGCTACGAAAGATCCTAAAGTGACTAACTTTTGGATTCTTCCCTATGAAGATTCCTTTTGGCCATTTCTTCGCCAATGATCTATGAGGAGTCCTATTCTTAATATACATTATCCTGTTACATGCCTCTGCCCATAAAAACCTGAGCAAATCCTGATCATACAACATAGCTTTTGCAGCCCCAAATATGGTTTTGTTTTTCGGCTCTGCTACTCCATTCTGTTGTGGATTATATGGAGCTACCCATTCTCTTATGATGCCTTCCTTCACGCAAAAATCTGCCAAGTCTTTATCAATATTTTCTCCACCTGTTAAAATTGGCAACTAGGGCCAAACTCCATGTGGGTCATCATATTTATGGTAGTTGATATTTTTCTTGGATCCCTCTCATCAAGAGGTGCAGGATTGATCTAAAGATCATCCGATTCCGATAAGTATTCATGGAGTTATGAATTTATTTGTGTTATAAGACAATTCATCAAGGTCAGCAAGCAACCAAATAAACCCCACATGTGCTCAACGTTTTAGTATAAAAGGAGATGACTTGAGAGTCATTTCAATACACACTTCTCTCTTGATTTCTCTCCACTTGTCTTGGGTTTTAGTGGAAGAGAAATCTAGGAGTAGAAGCCCTAAACACAGTCCTAAGGAGGAAGCCCTAAACACAGTTCTAAAGTGGATGCCCTAGCCATAGTCCTAATGAGGATGATCTAGCTCTCAACGCAGCTATGGAGGAGAGATCTAGATTCTAAACGTTGTCCTAGAGAGGTCATAACACCTAGCTGCAGTCAAGAAAGGATCTATCTACACTAATCTAAAGAAGACTCACACATGTTGTCAAGGAGGGTTAGTTGCCCTAGGTAATAAAGGATGACACAGCAATCCCATACGTTGTCCTAACCTGGCTGTTAGGAAGGCCGAGGTAATTCTGGACAGCGTGATTTGGAGAAGACATAAGAAGGAGAACTCACATTTTGGAGAGGAGATCTTATGTTCAAGCCGCAGGTTAGTAGGCACCTCAGCGAAGGAGAAAAGGCTAAGTTTGTAGCCTTTTCATGACTGTTTTGAGGGCTAGACAACCAAGCAGGAAGGATGAGTTGTGTAAGGGAGATCTGGGCTACTTGTGACGAGTTTGAGGGTTATCTTCCTATGATCTAGGGCAGCGGTTGCTACAACAAGAGACTGAGGCTTGTTCTGAAGTAATCAGAGGGCTAGTTGGACAGTCCTGGGGCTAGGAATTAACCTTAAGGACAACGTGTTGGAGCAGCAAGCTTAGAAGGGAAGACTGCAGTTGTAGGAGGCCTTATGAGCTGATTGGAGGGGTCTAACAAGGACTGTTAGGAAACCCTAACTAGTTTCTTGCAAACATATTAGACCTCAATACAGTGAGCTAAGGCATGTTGTCTATGACATCTCTTGTAGGTGTTGGATCCTAGATGAGGATCAATTTGAACCAGATTGTTGGGCAGTTTGTGGGAGCCAAATTGGTGGTTGTACATAGTGGTATGGTACATGGGTATTTAGTGCAGCAAATTCATGGTGTTGCTATGGTATGGCAAAGCACAATGGGACAGCCATGACATTGTGCAACAGTGGCACAATGGGACAGCCATGACATAGTGCAGCAGTAGCACAACGGGACAGCCATGACATTGTGCAGCAGTGGCACAATGGGACAGCCATGACATTGTGCACCAGTGGCACGATGGGACAGCCATAACATAGTGCAGCAGTGGCACAACGGGATAGCCATGACATTGTGCAGTAGTGGCACAATGGGACAACAAGCATGTGCAGCATGGTTCAGCATGATGACGAGATGCAACACAATGATAGGTGAAGGAGTCACCTTGGAGAATCAGTTGAAGTAGCATGTCTTCAACTGATCTCATGTATCATCTCGTTAGAGATGATCTATGCTCCTATCCAAATAAGTCAAAGTGTTGACTTCTGTTGTAAATGTACTATCTCTCTCTCTCTCTCTCTCTATTGAACTATTGAAGAACATATAAGAAGAATTGATCAAGGGTTTCGCCACATTGGTGTTTGTCCCTGGCTAGTGCCACATCTTGTGTCCTCTTGTCTTGGTTTGTCTTCAGCAATTTATGTTTATGTTCTATCTGCAGTTTACTTTAATGCTGATGTGATTGCTAATCTGGAAAAGATATTGAGCTAACTGTGAAAATTTAAATAAATTGCTCTAAGCATAGAACATACTTAAACTTAAAACCACCATTATCTGAGCGAAGCACCTTGATCTTCTTCCCTGTCGCATTCTCCACGAGAGCCTTAAACTCTTCGAAACGATCAAAGACCTCATCTTTGGTCTTGAAGAAGTAGATCCAGGTTTTCCTGGAATGGTCATCAATAAAGGTGACGAAGTATTTGGCACCATTGAGAGCTCTAGTGGACATCAGGCCACAAATATCTGGATGTATAAGTCCTAACACACCATCTGCTTTGTTGTCACTTCTTGGGAATGTTGCCTTAGCATACTTCCCAAGTATGCATTCATTGCACACACCATCATGTTTCGTGCTAAGTTTTGGAACCCTTGTTATTGTTTCTCTAAGCATCTTGAGTGCCCCATGGTGTAGATGTCTCATTCTTCTATGCCATAACTCATTCAGTTCCTTCCCACTACTACTGTCATTTCCTATTAGTGCCATTGGAGAGTCAAGCTGCAACTTGTACAATATGTTGCTTCGAACTCCAATATGTCTTACCCTCTTCCAACTTAAGTGTTTGACAAACACTTTCTTCCCTACGAACTGAATACCATATCCCTTATCATGTAACTAGGATATTGAAATCAGGTTCATACCTAATCCTGGCACATGTAATACATTTGTAGTGCTGGTGCTTGCTCCTGACTCCCTCTGAAAATCAATGGTACCTCTCCCTATTGGAGTACACTTTGCTCTATTTCCCATCGTAATCTGGAAGTACATCTTCTCCTCCTTGTAGCTAGAGAAATATTCTCTAACCCCTATCATATGAATTGATGCTCCACTGTCTATATACCAGACACCCTATGAAGTTGAACCTGACAAGCAAGCAAATTCGTCCTCCAACCTGAAATACAAATCTGAAGTCTCCTGAATGTCAATTTTGTCCATGGTTATACTGAAGAATTTACAATGTGTTATTCTTCTTTCCACCCAACACTGGTTTGGCAATTCCAAACTGCTGCAAAACCCTTTGCATCCAACAATAAATTTGCTTAGTGAAAATCTGAGTTGTTGTTGCTCCCTCTGACCGTCGGAATCACTGTCCTGTGCAAATCGAATTTTTCTCCTAATCTTGGAATGAAAAATTGAACTCTTTCCCCAGCAATTCGAACTGCTTGTCCTGGGATTTGTGTAGTCTCTTTGGGAATTTCGATCTGCTACTCCCTCTGAATAGTGAAATTTCTTTCTCCCTTATTGAGCTTCCCTGCTGACAACCTGGCTTCAATACCATGTGAAAATTCCATCAATTGCAGTAACTGGAAATTATTCTCCTAACTGTAAATTTAATTATGCAGTTTATTTGCTACGGCAAACAATGAATAAATCACTATTGCAATTTTCACCATAAAAAAACTGAGGAAAATAAAATACTGGAAACTAAGAAATTCTAGCACACACACAAATTTAACACGGTTTTTTCTGGACAATTGTCCCTGGAAAAACCCAACTTGGAAAAACCGGTGCAGCAGATGAGGGTTTTATTATTATTATTCAGTAGCAAATCTGAGTACAATAATTTGGATGCTCTACTGGCAATCCAATCTGAGAAAACATATTGGCAAAATTATTGTGAGAATTTTCCCTCACCCCATAGTTGGTTTCTGTCACCCCAGCCACATGCAATCCCTTCTACGTCAACTTCTGCGCAAATCCTGCTGCGACTGTCTCTAGAAACCTCTGAAACCCTTAGCTCTATCTTTGTTTGGCTTTCAAATTGACTCACTACCTCATCTGACCAAAATCCTGGCATCCAGCAGCTAAATCACTAGCTCCCCCATCTAGATCAAACTCACTGTTGTTGTGCTTGTGCAATCCTTCGCAAACCCTCTAGGAATTTCCCACTCCCTCTTCATAAACTGGAAGACTTCCTTCAGAAATTTTGTTTCCCTCCTCTGCTACCTGCTACTCACCCTCTGACTCAATCTTCTCGACTGAAGCTCTGCTACTGAGAAAACTGAATTGCCTAGGCAACTAAGTATCTGCACTGGTGTGTCTTCTCCAAGTGCCCATCGATTTCTTCTTATAATCCTCTGTTGGAGCATCAACGGCCAAGATTAAAACTTAATAAATGGCTAGGATCATCTTGTAGTGGATCTGTGTGAGTTTCTAGATGATTCGCACCTTGACTTAATTAATTATGAGTAATTAACTATATTGCCTAAGTTTAGACTTAAAAAATATTTTAAAACCAGATAATAATCTAATTAAGCCATCTCTAGGTGGAATTTCCAAAAACAATTTTTGAGTTTTGAAGATCTCTTGTATTCTAGACTCTCCACCAAATTTTGTGGCTGGAACACATTCGATGCTACAGAAACTAACAGCTCTATGTACACCTCTTCCTCAATTACTCCATTGAGTAAGGCAGTCTTTACATCCATCTGGTGTAGTTTCCATCCCATGGAAGCAGCAAAAGAAATAATGGATCTAATGGAGCTGTATGTGGCAACTTGAGCAAAAGTCTCATCATAGTCTTCTCCCTCTTTCTAGAAGAATCCTCTAGCCACGAACTGTGCATTGTATTGGACAATACTCCCATCTACAGCATGCTTAATCTTGTCTATCCATTTGGAAGTCACTATTGACTTCCCCTCAGGCCTTGGCACAATTTCCCAAATGTCATTCTTCATCATGGATTGGAATTCCTCATTCATTGCTTACTTCCACACTTGTTGGCTAGTTGCTTCTTCATATGTGGAAGATTCATCAATGAATTTTGTCATGAGGGCTACATAGTTGGAGAACTTCTTAGGTTTCTTCACTTCTCTAGATGTGCCGTCAAGAGTTGCATGTCCTTCCACCTCTTCTAATGTGGATCTAAGCCATGCTGGTCTCTTCTTGTCCATGATGCTTCGCCCCATAAGATGAACGGCAAGTCCAAATAGTGCATCATAGCCTTGACACATTCTTTAATGGATTTGTTCTTTCGTTCTACTACAGCATTATGTTGTGGATTATAGGGAACAATTAGCTCCCTCTTAAATCTAGCTTGCTTGCCGAAAGCAACAAGCTCCTTTGAGGTGTATTCTCCTCCATTGTCAGATCTTAGTATCTTGATCTTTTTACCTGTCAAGTTTTCCACTTCAGCTTTGAATTCTTGGAACTTGTCGAATACCTCATCTTTTGTCTTCAAGAGATATATCCATGTCTTACGGGAGAAGTCATCAATGAATGTCACATAGTATAATGAACCACCAAGCAATTTTACGGGCATCAGACCACATACATCAGAATGAATCAGGTCCAAAGCTTCCTTAGATTTGTTGTCATTGTTTGGAAATGGTTTCTTAATGTTCTTCCCAAGAGCACAGCCTTTGCATACACCATCATTATTTATCTATAGTTCAAGAACCCCTAACACTATTTCACTTAATTTAGGCAATGCTCTAAAATGAAGATGTCCATACCTTCGGTGCCATAACTCACTTGGATCTATTTCGTCATGTACTAATGCTTGATTTGGTTGACTCACAAGTCTATATAGTCTTCCATCATGAATCCCAATAACCCTAGCATCATTTATACTAGAGCCCTTTGACCACACAAGTACTTTTCCATCCACAAAAGAAACCCTATCTCCTTTATCTTCTAAACAAGAAACAGAGACGAGATTCTTTTTCAAACCTGGTACATAGAGGACATTGTTGAGCTGCACGTGGTTGCCAGATTACAGCTCTATGGATGCCTTTCCAACTCCTTTGACTGCATAGTTGTTATTGTCTCCCAATTCAACCCTTTGAGACAACTTCTTCTCTGTCATGCTTGAAAGATTCCCATGCTCTCTGGTCATGTGTCTTGATGCTCCACTATCTACCAGCCACATGTCATCATCATCTGCAAAGGAACCTATCAAAGCATAATAGTAGAAAAAATCTTTTTCACCTTTGGACTTCTTTGGTTTTTCATCTTCTTCAATTTTTGCTGTGGAAGCATGTTGTTTCCCTTTTCTTTTCTTGTTAGTCATATTAGAACAATCTCTCTTGAAATGTCCATATTCTTGACAACCATAGCATTATATCTTTGATAAATCTTTCTTCTTCTTAGAGGAAGAAGATCCCTTTCCTGACTTCTTATGTTGAGATCCAAACTTCTTCTTTCCCTTGTTCTTGAAGCGAGCTACAAGGGCTTGAACTTCTTCATCTTGACGATCTCTAGTCATCAATCTTGCTTCTTCTTGAGCACATGATGTCCATAATTGCTCAAATGAAGGAGCTTCTTTCTTGTTGAGATTTGTAGCTTGGGAGGTACTCCAAGCCCTGAGGATCGAGGGTTTGGAGGAAGGAGCTCCACAAGTGGACTTGTGGGCTTGAAACCCAAGCCTGGAGTTTTGTACCCATTGATGTTGGGGCCAAAACCATGGAGAGAATTGGACATATGATTGATGGAGATCATAGAGGACATTGACACGAATCCAACGCAACAAAAATCATCGAATTCTGGGTTGTCCTTATGGAGATATGAATTTTTGAAATATAAGTGTGGGTGAAGAGGCCTACTAGGTCAGGTCGGCCAGATGTTAAGGTGCCCTTTAGGGATGTTTGTTAACACCCACATGGAGGCTTACGAATGTCCTAAGGTGCATCAATCATCACAAGGAGCTCTGAAATATAGTGCAAGTCTGTAGCAAGGGAGGTTGAGGCAAGTAGCGGAGTTTGTGGAGATCCTTTCACTGTTTTGGGTGCGAGTTTCTTAGGAGGAGGAGCTGCAGCTCTAAGGCAACCAGTATGGAGGCTTGAGGGCAGTTTTGCGACCACGTTGGAGCATTCTTACCTTACAGATCAGGCCGTAGACTATAAGTGACTTAAGTCACTATTTTGTGCATGGTTTTGGGTTGTATATCTCTATTTACAAGGCCGCAGTGAGGGACTGCTATAGCAGCAATTGGGAGGTGAAGTTTAGAGGGCCAAGAGGCCTAGAAACGCCCTCCTAACCAGGTTGCAGTCTTATCTAAGGACAATGAGGGAAAACAAGGGTATTCTCCTATTGTATTGGGCTTGTTTACAGTGTTGGAGTGGGCAGATTGCTTCAGGTCTGAGTTGAATATTGTAGGGAGCTTTGTGGAGGTGCCCAAGTCCTACAACATTGCCTTGGAGACCTAGGAACCTTCAGCTGTAAGCGGCCTGTTTGGAGAAGATTAGGACACTGGTGTATGGTTGTTGGTGTGCACTAACCAAACTGGTACATGCACAGAACCCTAGGCAAGAGGGCAACAACAAGGAGTTGCAGATGGTCCCTTGGTGATGGTTGGATGCTAGGTGGATGGGTGTCCTAGAAGAGGACAGATTGGTAAAGTTTGTTAGCATCCAAGAGGAAGGGTCTTCATAGGTGTTGGATGCCCTAACCAGGAGCAGATGCTATAGCAAGGATTGGCCACATGTGGTCTGTTGGAGGGCAGCGTGAGAGTGGACCAAGTGTGGAAAGTGGATTGGGCATTTATGGTCTGTTGGAGGATAGTGTGAGAGTGTAGGTTTTAACCCTGTACAGTTATTACCTACAAACGAATTCTTAAAACAAAAAATATACAATGGTCAAAACATAAAACAAATACACAGAGATTTTCCCCTGGATCCCAAAACCAGAACTACCAGATTGATTTTTCATTATATTCCTTTCAATGTTACAATTCATATATATACATGTCAAAGCATTCATAAACCTCAATCCATAAACCTTGGATTAGAACATAATCGTAGTTCCCTTAACCGTATCTACAAAATATCATGGGCAGAAAACCATCATGCCCAAAACCATTTGCAAAATCCATGCAAAAAACCATGGGTAGGTCCACCCACCATCTTTGGGTGCCCAAGTTGGAGCCCATGAGACTAAGATCCAAGGTTGTCCACGAGACTAAGAACCAAGGGTAACATCCAAAAGAGGTCTAGGGGATAGAAGCACGGACCTAGCCCACTCTTTCTGCCGAATCCCCCCATTAGTTCATGCCCAGAAGTGTCCACGATAAGTAAACTCAACACTCTATTACCAAATGACAAGACATAACTTTAGGTTCAGGAGGCCCACCTTCAAACATACGATCAAGACAGATGGGTGAGGGACCACATGGTTGGCTCAAGTGGCGGAGAAATGGCATAACGAGCCAGTTAGTGGCTGCAAGGCGCTACTAGCTGCCAGTTGAGGACCATATTGGAGAAAAAAATTCTCCTAGGGATATCACCCAAAAAGTGGTGGGTATCAAGGGCACCTAGCAAAGGGTTTGGGAGCATTTTGGAAGTGATTCAAGCAGCAGGTAAGTGCATTTTGCTTTTATTTTTTTTGCATGTCCATTTCTTTTACATGTTTGTGCATTTTTTCTTTATTTTTTTACAGCATTCATGGCTCAATCAAGGGCAACAGGGAAAGGGCAATGGAAGGGGAAGAATGTCCCCATTGGTGATGCCCCTCCTGTTCCTTTTTTATCAGGGTCTACAAGTGTTCCCTCTATTGGAAGTGAGCCACAACAACAGCTTCAAATGTTGAGGGAAGAATAAATTTAGAAAGACAACAGGCTCAAGAAAGCAAATACCTTGTGGAAGTATGTCACAACTTAAGAGATCAAGGGCCAGGCAGTGAGTTGAAGGGAGGAGGCAATGTTGCTTGGAAATGCAACTATTGCAACAATCATTTCAAGAGCTCTTATTACTGTGTGAAAGTTCATTTGTTGGCCTTACCAGATTGTGGAATTAGAGCATGTACACGTGTCTTTAGCTAAGAGGAAAGAAATGGAAAAAGAGGCCAATGTTGGTGTGGCAAGGGTGGTTGCGTCATCTAAAAAAAACAAGAATGATGATCCCCTTCCATTCTTGAGGAAAAGCAGCAGCAAATTTCCATTTGAGAGTTTTGGTGGGGGTGTGGGTCAAGCAGGTGGCAAGCGTAGTTGCATCATCTAAAAAAAACAAGAATGATGATCCCCTTCCATTCTTGAGGAAAAGCAACAGCAAATTTCCATTTGAGAGTTTTGGTGGGGGTGTGGGTCAAGCAACAAAAAGAAAGGTAGTGGCAGTTGGTCCAATTAACAAGATTTTTCAGAAAGAGAAACGAGAAGAGCTTGATCTCACCATTGCATTATTTTTCTATCTGAACTTCATATCCTTTAATGTTGCACACTCACCTTTATTTCTTGAGATGTGTCGAGCTCTAACTCAAGGGGCTCCATTAGGGTATGTGCCTCCTGGGTCAAAGAAGTTTAAAACCACATTGTTGACTAAGGCAAAGTAAGAGATGGATAAAATGCTTGAGCCTATTAAATCAGCATGGCCAACATCTGGGGTTAGTAGTGTTTCTGATGGATGGATAGATCTAGCATGCCACCCACCCATCAACTTCATGGTGTCTTCCTTGAATGGACTAGTTTTCTTGAAATCAGTGGATGCACTTGGACAATACAAGGATGCACAGTATATTGGTGAGTTGTTCATTAAAGTTATTGAAGATGTAGGTGTTCATTCTTGTGTGAAAATCATTACAAACAATGCACCTGTTTGCAAGGCTACTGGCATGATTGTGGAAGCTAAATATCCACAAGTATTTTGGACACCTTGCATTGTCCATTCCTTGAATTTAGCACTTAGAACTATTGCATTTGATGTGCCTTGGATTGGAAGTATTATTGAGGATGCACGGCATATTCACAACTTTGTAGAAAATCATACAAACGCCCTCACAATCTACAAGGAGTACACCTATCTATCATTGTTGAAGATTGCAGATGCATGGTTTGCCTCTTCATTCATCATGTTGAAGAAGTTGAGGGAGGTCAAGACTACTCTTGGGGCCATGGTTATTTCAAAGTTTTGGCCTTTTTGGAGAAATACAGATCAAGCAGCCTCAAAAAGAGTCAAGGACACAGTGTTAGATGATGATTGGTGGGAGAGGGTAGATCTCACTATTAAGATCATGGACCCTATCATTGCTTTGCTACGATTTGCAAATACAAACCAACCCATCCTATGAGAGGTTTATGAGAGATGGAATTCCATGATTGAGTCTGTGAGGACCATTATTTTACAGAGTGAATGCCCTGAGTATGAGACATCATTAGAGGCCTTCTTCACCACCATACAAGATATTCTTGTCAATAGAAGGGACAAGGATTGCACACCTTTACATTGTTTGGCTCACTCATTGAACCCAAAATCCTACAGCCATGAGTGGCTGAATGGTGGACCTTCCCACAGATTCTCTCCCCAATGGATGGTGAAATTTCACAGGGGAGGAAGGATGCATTGAGGCGGGTGTTTCAGGATAGAGCATCACTTGATGAGGTGGAGGATGCATTTGCAGAGTTTTCCACTTGCATTGGGCAATTTGCAAGCTATGATGTGATTAGAGACAGGGGGACTAAGAAGCCCTATTCTTGGTGGGCAACTCATGGGGCAACATGCCCTCCTCTACAGCAGTTAGCCATGAGGCACCTCTCTCAGGTGACTTCATCCTCTTGTTGCGAGAGAAATTGGAGCACATATGGGAATTTGTATAGTGTCAAGAAGAGCAGGCTTGAGCAGTCCAGGGCAAAGACAATGGTGTATGTGCACACCAACCTTGTCTTATTTACAAGTAGAAGGATGAGTGGTTGAAGGGAAAGACCAAGATGTGGGATGTCTTTCCTGATGATATTGGATTGGACAGCATCGTTGAGTTGGCATCGGCCAACTTGTATCTTAATGACCCAGTGCTAGAGCCTGTAACTTTTGATGACGGTGATACTCTTGAGGGGTCATCCTCCACACCAGTGGATGTAGAGATTACATTGGATACAGAGGAGGAGGATGCAGAGGAGAGCAGTGGTACCGGTGACCATCATAGTGATGTTGATTTTGATGATGATATTGATGATTGATGAGCTACCTACTACCTTGTAGTTGTTTTGTATTTTTTATTTCCATTTGCCATTGGCATTACTACTACCTATGTAACACATTTTGATTTTGATGATTTAATGAGAAAAATGCGGTTTCTTGTCTTTCTCCTATTGGATCATTGATGAATCTGTCACAATTGTCTTTGTATGCATAATGTTACATTGTACAACTTGCAAATTTTGAATTTACAATGTAGAATCTAGATCTATGTTTGAATTTGTATCATGAATGAAAATTTGTGTAAGAAATATCTATTTATTATTAATTTTTAATATATATATATATATATATCTTTTGGTCGAGTTCCTATTGCTAAGTACCTTGCCTATCAGGAGGTCACGGGGTCAAATCTCCTCGACGCCCTTGGGGTTAGGCCTTGCTAGTTTGATCGGCAGGTAGATCCCTTCGGGTTGATCTACCTAAATTTTCCCGTGGATGTAGCGGCCACTCAGTGTCCGTGAACAACATTAAAAAAAATTATACATATAATTTGTCCTACGTGCCCTGTTCTGGGGGGTCTACATGCCTGTGTTGGACACTCGAATTTGCGCACCGTGCGTGTCCTGTGTCCTCGTGTCAGGTGACTTAGCAAACAAGTAATATTTAGAACCCTAGTAATTGATTTTACTCAATAGAACCCTTATCAAACTATACAAGTACGAGTTTCAAGAATTTAAACCTATTTACTTTAGTACAATGGAAATTCTGCATTAGATATGAAAAGCAACCATAAACCAAGTCATGCATGCTTAATTGATCAAAACAGAAAGCAATGATCAAAAAAATGCACACATCATATAACTATTGTAAAATCCTCAATATATGTTACAAAGCTATATCTGCGGCTACTTTACAGATTACTCTTCTTGCAGATGTTTTTGCAACTTTGTTTATGATCGTCACTCCATACATCATATCCATTTAGATAGTCACCCACAGTTTGATTAGCTAAATCTTAGTTTATTATATATGATCAAGCCTTTCATTCAGTCTTGTTATGGACAGCATCATTTCCCCATACCCCATTGAAGTTTCTAGATTGTGATTGAAACTACCCCTTGATTGCAATCAATCTTACCTCAATAGTAATCAATCTCACCCCGACCAAGATCATTCTAGTTCCACATTCCTAACTACAAGTCTCACCTTGCCACGTAAAGTTCAAGAAGAAACCATCTACAAGGGTACTTGGGATTTGCAATTGTTATGATAGACATTAGCGAGATCACAATTTCATTTTTCGATCATTTTAGAAAATGCCCACTACAAAGTTTGCCTTCCTACTCGTTCACTCACACACGACACCTGCTATACTGCATACCATATAAATAGAATGTGCATCCTCAACCTCTAGTATGAAACCTTATTATTTCAACCACATAGACCTCAAAAACATATTGAAAGTGTTTATTTTCCACAATTCTGAAAAGCAAGTTAATCCAATTTTTTAATAAAATAAACCACGTTTACCAATTTGAAAAATGCAAAATATTGTTGTAGTAATTATCCTCTACAAATACAATTTTTCAATTAGTTCTCCAACAGTTTTCCCCTACACACATCCATACATTTACATACCACATGGTTTAACCATCTTTACATTCTGTCAAATATGTGAGCACAAGGGAGCCCCCAAGTTTTAGTATATTCTTCTCTAAAAGGGTATTATAAAATGCTTGCAAAGAGTGGAAAAGAAATTTACTTTAACTTACAGAGGTAACTATCACATGACTTGCTCCAGAATCCAGGTATTTGCACGCATTGTCTGGATTAACCCCACCTCCAACTTGTAGACCTCCTAGAAAGATGTGTGCATTCAAAAACAGCATTGCATCAAAATTACCATCCAGACTACTGACAGCAGCTCAACTGAGTAAGGAAACAATACCAAAGGGGCAGGATATTTAGTGAACTGTATCTTTCTGCACCATTGCAAAGTTTTTTTGGGCAGGGGTGTAAAACATCATCACAAAGTTTGTTGCTTTTTGGTAAAACACCATTACAAATTCTCAAAAAATTATTTAGTTTATATCTTAGATCAGTTTTATTGAAACAACATATCAAGCTTGCAATCAGTTGTCATTACATGTAGGATGACCTCATCTTCAGATATCATTGGCCCAAAATGCAGATGAATCTAGAGACACGTCCCAACAGCTAAGGGAGAATAGTAGTTATCTAACAGTTGTGTGTGGATAAATCTGATTTTAAGCTTGTTACATGGATGTTTGCAAATAGTTGATATACAGATACTTCCATCGGGTGAGATATTCAATAATTAGATTAGTTGGGCGATAGAAACACCAACAGTGGACAACTACAGAATAAGCAGACCAAATAAGTTTGCTATCGACATAACCACGTGCAAACAAACTTGGAACCTGAGTTGCAGGAAAATGGTTACAGATCCCAATATAGATATGGAACCTCGGAATTTTTGAAAAGTCAGAATCCAGAAGCAGGGAAAACACACATAAAAAAATATGAATATAGATATTTATATTTAATTCAAAAAACATGACTCAGAAATATAGAAAAATCAGATCTCCAAACATATTTCACTCCTAATCAATCTCACAAACTCTGAAATGGAGACTACAATGATAAAATCAGATTTGTGTAATTTTAGAATGGGAGTGAGGGGATATCATATAGGCAAAAATTAGGGTTTCAGGGCCCTAACGAGATCTGGGATGGATCCTGCTGGATGTGGATCCATGGAAATGCTGTTCTGGGGCACTCCACAGACAGATCCAGCAACATAGCTTGCAATTTATGCCTCCCATATGTATGATCTTAACAAAGAACTTTAGGTTAGGGGTGGCAGGAGCAGGAAGGAGTTATTCTCTGCCTGAAGGAATGATAGAAATGACCTTCGCCTAGGGGTTAGGAAAGAGAACAAACAACCAAGCTGAATCCTAAGCATTATTAAAAGACCTCCATTTAGCAAAAGAAGCAAACATCTCCAAGGTTTCAATTCTAGGAGACTCCAAGATGATTACACAGGGCTTGAATAACAAGGAGTTGCCAAAGGATAATAAGTTAAAGGTGATATTCAAAAAAGTCTAGGGGGTGTTGAATCATTTCTCCTTCTATGAAGCCACCATGTCTTAAGACAATTCAACACCAAGGCAGATATACATGCGAATAGAGGGTGCTCTTTGGGCATTGGGAAAATATTAATCAATGAAACGAAGGGTTCATTCCCCTCCCTTAGGAACATGATTATAACTTACATCATGCATATTAATGGTGCTATCATTTTGATCAGCCAGATGGCACCAAAAGATCTCTCATGTCATGCAATGGCATGGTGGAATAAAAGGAGCACGCGCTAGATTTGTAGCCTTGGTCAAAACTAGGATGAGCTGAGGATGGTGAGGTGCATTTCACAGTAGGAAAACCTCGGTTTGGTGACGATTCAGTCAGAGTTGGGTGGAGTAAGGCAACAGAATTGACCTTGCAGGCTTACATCATTATGGATGGGGTGTTGCTGATGCGTAGAAACATGCTCAAAGTTGATCTTGTTGACCACTGGAGTGGCACCTGAAGATATTTTAAAGACTCCATGCCCAAGGATGTATCAGAAGCTTCAATGTACCATCAGAGTCCATCATGTCATCAGAGTTTTTCAACTCTACTTCTTCTTCTCATCTTTTTTTGATGTACTCAAATTCCACAATCTCTGTGGGGACAATGTAAAAGTGGTACTAGTATGAAGAGTCGAGTCATGTAACAGGCGTAGGTAACTTGGGACCTTGTCATCAAGTGATTTTACTCTGGGAGGTCTTTTTCACTTGGTTAATTATCATATTCTTACAAGGACTTAATAATTAATTGAGTTTTTTCCTCCAAGCATAACACCAAAGTCGGAGTGCAACTTGATGGTGAGGCCTTGGGCGAGTCCTAGTGTCTAAGGTCATTGTATATTTACCATACTGGATCATACAAAACATTTCATGGAATTTGATTAGGTCTAGAGGTCAATTTTTATTTTTTTTTAATTTCTCGCAGAGCAGAAATTTGAATAAATATAAATTGTAATAAGTGATCGCTAAAGAAGTTGTATGGGATATGTTTGCTCAAAATTATACCTCACCCTCAAATTTCTACTATGACACACTTTGAGGGGTAAAAAATAAGTTCTAGACTTTCAAAACCCACTTTTCCAAAGTTTTGTGAAAAATGTGGCAATAATTAGCCCAACAATTAAATAAATGGAGAAAATAAATAGCTCCATGTGAGAAAATGACATGGAAATGACTTGGAAATTATCTCAAATCAAATGAATGAATCAAAGGACAAGTGGAGAATGATTTGGCACCTTGCACCATTAATACATGGTCCACTCAAGGAAATCGAATTTCTGGCAATAAATGAGGAAGTTGCTTACTTGGAAAATTTGAATTTGTGGAGTTAATGCACATTTGGGAGGATTTGGGAAAATATTTGGCAGAGATTTTTGTGGGAAATTGTCCCCACATAGGTCCCTACCCTTCGATACTTGTCATTTCATCATGGAATTCAATTTTCTTGAGGGATTCTCAATGGCACTTGGGAAATTCGAATTTGCATGGAGCATTGGGATTTTCACCCATTTGCTTTGGGATTGGCACCATTTGCCTTGGGATTGGCTCCCAAACTTCTATATAATAGAGTCATGGCCCATGGGCTCTAACTATGAATCAATTGTTTACTAGTTATTGTGTTTGCCGAAGTGCTACTACTTTGTACACTTTTCAAGAATTGCAATAAAAAGACTTTGGGGGTCCATTCATAGGTGTTCTTCCTTTGGAGTATGGTGCATTGTGAGCTATTGATATAATCTCTTCTATTTATGCTTTGAGTTATTTCAATTTTGTTAATTTTAGGATAACAATGGTATGTTCTATGCTTAGAGCAATTTTACTTCAATTTCTTTATTAGCCCAATATCAATATCTAGTTCAACACTCACATCATCATGATAGTAAAATGCAGATAGAACATAAACAACAACAGTAGAAGACAAGCCAACACAAGAGGACACGAGATATGGCACCAGCCAGGGAAAAACCCCAATGTGGGGATGTTGATTTTTGGTAGCATCGGATGTGCTCTAGCCTTGAAATTTGGTGGAGAGGCAAACGAGCCGCAAATCCAAGACCCAGAAATCGTTTGGAGAAATTCCACCCGGATGAGGAGTTAGTAAATAATTAATATTTTTAATGGGTTCCTAAGTCTAAACTTAGGAAAATAAAAATATTAATGGGTATTAAAAAATATAAGGGTGAGAAGCTTCTAAGAGACGAGGATCAAGTTTGTTTTAATCTTAGCCGTTGATTACAGACTTAATCTCGACCGTTGATTCATCAACAAGAAAAGTATAAGAGAAGACTTGAGGATCATTTGGGGACACACTGGCGGATACTCAGTATCTCAAGGAAAATCGATTCTCAAGAGAAGGAGATCGATTTCAGAGGGAGAGTTGCAGGGTGGAGGAAGAGGAGGATATCAACAGTAGTCAGTCACTAAGGAGGAGGTGACGCAGGGATGTTGAGAGACAACGCAGAGGGAAATGCAGTCTAGGGGAGACATAGCCCTCACGCAGGCTGACGCAAAGGGACGCAAAGCCACGCAGAGTGATGCAGAGGTGACGCAGAAGTGGGAGAAGGGTCCCCAAAGGGTCAGAAAGTTTCCAGGGGAAAGTCTCAGGTGTTTTCTCTCAGGTTCTCTGTAAAATCATTCCTTGTAAAAGCGATTGTTGCTAAAGATTAATAAAATCATCATTTGTTGCACCGGTTTTCCCACATTGGGTTTTTCAGGGGACAATTGTCCAAAAACAACTATGTTGATGTGATTGGTTCTTGTGTATGTATTTTCTCTGTGTAATTGTGTGATAACTGCAGTAGAATTTATTTTAATGAATGGATTTTGTAAATAACTTATTGTGAAGAATAGGTAGGTGAAATAAATTAGTTGCTCCAGTAGAATTTCAAGTTAGAAATTTTCACAGGAGAAACCCTTAATCAATTCTTGTCATAATTCTTCAAAAGTTCAGCACAAAGAGAGAGAGTACAATTTACAATATTCACTTTCCCAATCTGATTAGTCAAAACAGCAGGAAACAAAAAGCCCTAACCAAAGAGTCAACGTTGGTCAACAGGGTTGAAATTGACCTCCAAAATAGCTCGATCAACCTTGGTCAACTCGGCCTCCAACAGCAAGATAATGCAGCCCAATATAGTCTAAAATTAACTAGTCAAACCTAGTCAACTAAAGTCAACACAGCAACCAGAACTAGGGCAGTCAACGCAGGGGTCAAACTGCCTCGGTTTTTGTGCCCAGAACTGCGGCCTACCCAAACAGAGGTCTCCATCACAAAACCGAAGTCAACGCTGGTCAAATTCAGCCTCCTAAAATTTCTCCTTCCTGAAATTTCGTTCTCTTGAAATTTCAGCCTCTTGAAATTTCTGTCAAATCTGGTTAATGCAGCAGCTAGAAAATCAGACCTTCCTTCGCACGTGTGGAGAGAGAGAAGCCCATAAATTTGTACCCAATCAAGATGAGAGAGAGAAAGATGAATGAGAGTGATGCCAAAATGAGGAGGCACCTTGTATTTATATGCAACGTCGAAGGCTGGAGGAGGTTAATTTGATGGTTCATTGACCTTGACAATTGTCCATAATCAAAATAAATTCATAACTTCATTTGTACATGTCAGAATGGGATGATCTTTAGATAAATCCTACACCTCTCAGAAAAAGGAATCCAAGAAAAATATCAGTTGCCTCATAAGAGTTGTCCAAAGTGATGTTTAGCCCTAGTTGCCAAATTTAACACTGCCTCTCAACTAGGGAGAACATCACCTGCCAAATTGTCTGACAATCTGTTCTATCCCTGTCACTGTTGTACTCTACTCTACTGAACCATGAAGAAAGAAGAAATGATCAAAAATGTATCATACCATTCTCCACTAACCCAAAGTCAGTCTGCAATAATAGAGAGCGTGTCATACCACTCTTAACTGACTTGAAGCTAGTTTCCATTGATCCTAGATCAATATCAACATCCTCGCATAGGGAGTATAGTAGTACACGATGCCTCCATCGGTAGTAGTAGTACTAAGGTCCCTATCCTCATTTCCCTACTCATTCGCCACATGAGAGGTAATTCCCATGAGTCCTAGACTGCATGGGTAGGATGTGTCGGCAGGAAAAGGTGAATCACTCATCCTGCTCATATGCCATAGGAGAAGGTGAACCACTCATCCTATGCATAGGCCACCATGGGGTATCACAGGGGAAGGTGGACCACTCACCTTGTACATCGCGTACCAATAGGGGAGGGTGAACCACTCACCCTATGGTCGCTCATTGCTCCAAGAAGTACCCCAAGCCCCCCAGGGCTCCCAGAGCTCAACATCCATCTCATACGGGACCCTCATAAAAGGGTCTCTCCAGGACTCTAAGTCGTTCACGGAAGTTCAAGAATTTGACCTTTCCTAGGGGCTTCGTAAGAATATCGGCGACCTAATCATCAGTCCCAATCTATTGGAGCCTTATTGCTCCCTGTTGTACCATATCCCGATATAGTGATACCTGACATCAATATACTTGGAGTGGTCATGAAACACGAGATTCTCCGAAAGATGAATCCCACTCTGATTGTCACAGAAGATCACAGTGGTATCCAGCACATGTCCAAATAGTTCACTAAAGAGCTTTCTCAACCAAACAGCTTCACAGGAGGCCAAACTAGCAGCAATATATTCAACCTCAGCGATGCTCAAGGCAACTGACTTCTGCGTCCTACTCATTTATGATATCGAAGCATAACCTAGAGAGAAGCAACATCCATATGTGCTTTTACGATCCACCACACTACCAGCCCAGTCTACATCAGAGTAACCATGGAGCCTCACATTCCCGGTAGTGTATCTCAATCCATAAGTGATTGTGCCCTAAAGATATCTCAAGAGATTCTTGGCAGCAATCCAATGTATGTGATGAGGCTCGATCATAAACTAGCTCAATGTATTCACTGCAAAACATATGTTCGGATGGGAGTTCATCAAGAACATTAGGGCCCCCATGAGTTGACGATACTCAGAAGGATTTCCCAAATCGGGCCCAACAACACTTCCGCATAACTACTTGAAGTTAAGTTCCATCGAAGTAGTCACACACTCGCATGCCACCATCCAAAATGAATCTTCACAATATATTTTACTTGAGAAAGGAAAATCTCGCCTGGCTCTTGCTAGACCTCCAACCCTAGGAAGTAATGCATCAGTCCTAGGTCCTTCATCTCGAATTCGGAAGCCAACTCTCTCTTACATTGATGAATAAGAGGGTATGCACCTAGTAGAAAGAGATCGTCCACATAGAGTACCAAGATGAGAGGTCTATCATTCTCAATCTTAAAATAAAGGTTCAGATCAGCTTCACTTCTCGTAAATCCCAACTTCATTAGATAGTTATCGATCCTCTCATACCAAGCCCAGAGTGTTTGCTTCAACCCATAGAGGGCTTTCTTCACCCTGCATGCATGTGATTGACGATCTTGAACTTTGAACCCCTCAAGTTGTTCTACATAGACTTCCTCCTTAAGTGAACCATGCAAGAAGGCAGTCTTGACATCCATCTAATGAAGATTCCATCCTTGCGAGGCCGCAAGAGATATAATCGAACGGATGGTGGTGTAGCGGGCAACCGGTGCAAATATCTCATCATAATCTACACCTTCCATTTGAGAAAAGCCTCGAGCAACAAAACTGGCCTTGAACTTTTCATCATTTCCATCAGCTCCATGCTTGATCTTCAAGAGCCATTTCGAGGTGACAACGAATTTGTCCTTGGGTCTAGGGACCACCTCCCAGACATCATTCTTCATAATTGACTCATTCTCTTTGTTTATTGCATCCTTCCAAACCTGGTGTTTGGCAGCTTCTTCGAATATAAAAGGCTCAGATTGAACAATGGTGTTCATAGCAGTTAAGTACCCTTGGTACCTATTCGCCTTCTTACTTTCATGAAATGTCCCCCTAGGTGCAACATGTATCTCGGCATCTTCGAGAGTCTCCCTAAGCCATGAGGGTCTCCTTTTCGAGGAGGAGGGCTCATGAGAGGGTGGATCAATGGGATCCATTGGTCCTTCAGCATCGGGCATCTGCTCATCCTGTGATTCTCCCTGCTTTCCGAAATCTTCTTCTTTGTCCTTCCTTGGAAGAGGAAGGTTACTAATCTTCCTAAGGGCAGCATCCTCATCAAAAGTGACATCATGACTTATCTCCACTTCTCTTTGACTAGGCACATAGATTCTATATGCCTTAGAAGTTTCATTGTAGCGCACAAATGTTCCTTTCTTCCCTAAAGCATCCAATTTGCTTCTTTTTTCTTTCAGCACATGAAAATATACGGGGCTACCAAAAATTCTGAAGTGAGAAACATCAAGTTTCTTACCGATGAAAACTTCTTCGGGAGTCTTGGAGTCCAACGCTTGATGAGGATATCTATTTTGAACATACACAGCAGTGTTTGCAGCTTCGGCCAATAAGAACTTCGGAAGGCTTTGATCATGAAGCATGCCACGAGTGGCTTCTACGATAGAACGATTCCTCCTTTCAGCAACACCATTTTGCTCAAGAGTATATGTGGTAGTAGTCTCCCTCTTAATGCCATCTTCTCTACAATAATCTTTGACCTCATTTGATTCGTATTCGGTTCCATTATCGGTCCAAACGGAACCATGAGAATACTTCGTCCTTCTTCTTCAAGAAATATGTTGGACACCTAATCCTCTAAGGGTTAGTGTGGAAGCCAAATAGACTAAAGGAGTCCAAGAGACCTTGGGATGTGGAACCCAACGATCAAACCATGTACTATAAATGTATATCATTTGTTAATAAAAAAATGTACTCTCATGTTTTATCTTTCATATTCTGTTGCTGCCATGTGTGTGTTTAACATGGTATCAGAGCAGGCGCATTCCTACCCTACATAATTACTTTGAGCCATTTGCTTTATTGCCTTTCTGTGCAAGTCATTTCTGCCATCACTTCTACATTTCATGAATATTTTCTCAGCTAAATTCTAGCTGCAACCTCTGTCATTTCTCCAACGCCATTTTTGGCTTCCAGCTCCATTTTGTAACTCCCTTTTGCCATTTCTTCAGAAGTCTGACTCTGTCCCTCTGCCAATTTTCTTGAATATGAGTCTCTTAGCACTGCTGGTGAAGCCTATCATTCTTGGGAAGCAAGAAACAACGTGGTCTTTCAAAACTGGTGCGGTCTTTCAAAACTGGTGCCTCCACATCGATAACTTCTCCAATCTTGGGCCCTCAAGTCGCCACTTCTTGAAAGCTTTCATTGAAGTGTAAGCTGCATCCTTGCACAAATATCTGCATACCACCAGGCATACCACCATGGAGGAGAAATACCTGGCTCACCCACTCGCTTGATTAGAAATTTGGAGGAATCCCATCCTTGTTAAAACAAAAAAAATAGATATATAGCACGCCTTCTCCAGACTTTTTTCACTGAGAGGCTTCGGAACCTCATTATATATCCCAATGAATGCGTGAATAAATTCTTAACTCGTCCAGCCTTGGTATTCCATCTGCAGCCTCGAAACTTGTAACGCCCCTTACTTGCTCGTCCCAACACGACTTGTTTAGCATTCTTGTCAAGTAGAAACTCAAATCCATCACCGATGTTGCCAAATTAGTGATTCGATGCATTCAATCGGAACCATCCGCTAGACCGCACATCAGCGTCGTTGTCGCAAAGTTGAAGGACGCTATCAAACTTGAGGAGTATAAGGCTTCTCTAATTTCGGAGAATGATATGAATACGAAGATTTATCCTTAGCTTCCATTGGATCCAAAGAAATGGAGTCTGCTCAAAGCAGCCGCTCGAAGCTAACTACAATGCGTCAAGAAGGCCGATAAGCTCAAACGTCGTGGGTCGCGGCTATCGATATTGTGGAATGGTAAACAAGTCACATCAGGCCAAATAGGTTTTCTGAGGTGCGTAATTCGGCACACAAGACAACCCCTCGGAGCCGTGAACGCCGAAGCTGCAGAAAGGTCTTGCCTCAGTGTGCCACTCCTCCCGCGTTGCCAACATTACAGCTCCCGATTCCTGGCTCTCCAGCTACTGATGGAGTTTGGTAAGTGCTTTTTGATGGTCGATGGCATATATGGTGAATGCATAAAGCTTTTATAGTGAATTAAATGGCGTGACATTGCACCGCCCTTCTGCCGTATCAAACAACCTCTGCGCTAAAACCACCTATGCACACAGTTATTACCACCAAACGTTGCCTCCATACCTATACCACTATCCGCTCCCTCTTAACTCGCAGCGCCCTCTTATTTTACAGTGTATTTATTTTACAATGTCTACCGCGCTCCCTCACGCTGTGTGATAATACCTCCACGTTGTCATATTACAAAGGCCTTTGAAATTATTGTCATAGTGGTTTGTTCGGCTCCGACCTCTCCACACGGCCTCTCCATATTGAAACAAGCCATCTCCTCCGGCCTCCCCACATACGACCTCTCTGCTCGCTGCTCTCAATCAATCCATCCAGTAACCAAAAGCAGAGAACACAGAAATTCTCAATAATATGAATGATGATGTTTGGAGAAGCAGAAAATCAATAAGAAATTTGCATCGAGCTGAGATTTGGGTGATACATTGGTGTATGTGTTTCTGCTTATGTGATTGGGCTGCTAATTGAAACTACATCAGAATTTTCTAATCTTGTATTAGACTGTCCAGTGCTCCAATACATATCATCAATATTCCTATAGCAACTAGTAGGGAGGATGAGTCATTTTTTAGTATTTATGAGTTGCATATGTTTGCAAAAGGGTCAGGTATATAGATCGATTGATCCAACTGTTGAAGTCGAGTTTCATATATTTTTAAAGGGGTCAAGTTAATATTTGTAACCCAGAATTGTCAAATATGAGAACATCTACTCTTCTAGATATGAACACTGCGGCGACCACACCGTATACATAGAGTGTGGGTTTTCATCAACAGCCTTCATCTGAACATAGCAGCGACGTGACAACAGTATCCAGGGAAACAGATGATACTGAAAATTAATCACAAAAAGTTTACCCACAACCCTCAGATGAAAAGAATCCCAAGTCAGAAGCCCTTGGACTTCAGGCCCGCAGAGTAGCCACATTGCCTTTGTTGTTGCCATTACTTGTTGAAATTTTCTATGCATTGAATCGTGTAATCAAAACTGGTATATATGTGTTGAAAATCCGTGAGAGGACCGCTCAAGTTTTATTAACAGTGATGAGATTCATGATCATGAGGCATAGCAGTTATCGTTGGAGTTTGGCTCTAGTAAACTGAAGGCAGAAAATTTGCATTCCAAAAAAAAAGGCAGAGTTGTTTCAGTACTCTTTTGTTGTAAGTGAAAATGGCTTTAATTAGTGATGTATTAGATTTATTAAATACCTTGATATATTCCACTACTGATGGGAAGGTAAACATCAACAAAGACACTCTCTGTGACATTCAGACCTGCCTGCATAATGCATAGGAAAAGATAAATTTTTTGTAGCTTGAATCACAACTACAGCAAGAAGAGCCACATCAAAATAGACATCATTCTGAACGTGTTTATGTTCAGAACATTGAGACAGCCACCCATCAATAGCAAGTCAATATTGTTGAAGTTGATTCAAATCCAGTGCCCAATAGAGCAGCAAAATTACATGCAGATGCAGAAGTTCAGTCTGCACTTTCCAAGCCCATCATCAGACCTTGGGAAGAGCTTGTCCACAACAAGCACAGAACTAGTCTTGGATATGACAAGGACGTATCCTTTCACATTCCAGACTATTCAAAACCCATTCAGTTTCAGAGTGTTGGATTCATTCATGACAGTTCACCTCCAGATCCAGATTCTGCCCCTCTTCCACAGCAACAACAACAGATTGTGAAATGCCAACACTGTGACCGAGTTGGCCATCTAAAAGATCACTGTTTTGATCTTCATCCACGTAAGCACTGTCATAAAACCAGTCATCCTTCAAACAGATGCTTCAGAAACAAACCTCCTACAAGAACAAAGATTCATCTTGGATGGTTCGCTTTTTGGCAATGGGCATCAACAGCCAAGAAGATATTCCAATCACATGTCAGAACTTGTTCTAGAGTATTGAACAGTCTTGCAGTTGAGTTTTCTCCATCATCTCACCTTATATCTGACAGGGGGGGAAATGATGGTCATCTACAAGCTTCAAAGCCACATCAAGTGAGCATGAGCCACAACCTGTCACACCAATTTCAGAGTTGTAGCCAGAGACAAAGATCCCTTGAACATGCCTTTAGTCGGTGATGCCTCTTCAAAGAATCTAGGACACTTCCTCTAGCAGAAGACTTCAGCGTCTTGCCAGTTTCGAAAGAATTCCAGAAATAGAATTGGGGACACTTCCTCTAGCAAAAGACTTCAGCTTCTTGCCAATTTTGGAAGAGTTCCAGGAATTGCATTAAGCATTCCAGAGTTGTTGGTCATCCTTAAACCATCACAGGTTGAGACTTCCCTTTTCAGGTTGAAGTTCTCCCTTTTATGCGGGGTGAGACCTCCCTTTCATGGTTGAAGGTTTCCCTCTTCAAAACATCAGGAACACTTCCTCTAGCAGAAGACTTGAGCTTCATGCCAGAATTGGAAGAGTTCCGGGAACTGCACTAAGCATTCCAGTGTTGGTGGTCATCCTTAAACCACCGCCCTTATACCAACATTTCAGAGAGCACATTCAGCCTAGTGCTGCCATGCATTTTTGCACATTTTGTATTACAGCTCTCTTCTTGGACTCATACATAACCCTTCGGATTAAGGGGGGGAATGTTGGACACCTAATCCTCTAAGGGTTAGTGTGGAAGCCGAATAGACTAAAGGAGTCCAAAAGACCTTGGGATGTGGAACCCAACGGTCAAACCATGTACTATAAATGTATATCATTTGTTAATAAAAAAAATGTACTCTCATGTTTTATTTTTCATATTTTGTTGCTACCATGTGTGTGTTTAACAAAATATATCCAAATCTTGTGAGAGAAATCATCTATAAAGGTTTCATAATATAAATATCCTCCCTATGAGTTCATGGGCATTGCATCAGATAGATCAGAATGAATCAATTGCAATATGTCAGTAATCTTGCTATCACTTGAGGGGAATGGTCCCCTTGTATGCTTTCCCTCGGCACACCCCTGACAAACACCTTCATGTTCAACTTTAAATTCAAGCATACATGTCACCATCTTCCTTGCATCGAGTAGAGCCTTGTAGTGAAGACGAGCAAACCTTCGGTGCCATAGTTCAGATTGAAGAGATATATTGCAAGACATAGCTCCCAGTGGACTTCCTCCAACTTGATATAAACTGACAATCCTGAATCCAAGAGTAAATGCTTCTTTGAAATTTCTTTTCCATACACGTACCTTTCCATCGATGAATGCCATCTTGAATCCTTTGTCTTCCATCGTCGAGATCGACACAAGATTCTTCTTTAGATCCAGTACATATAGTACTTCTTGAAGATGAATGGTGTTACCTTGATTCAATTGAAGGGTAACATTCCCAACTTCCTTCACGAGATAGGTGGCATTGTCTCCAAAGATAATTTCCAAATTTGTATCCTTCTCCATTAGATTTGAAAGAGCTTCCTTGTACTCGGTGAAGTGCCTTGAGGCACCACTATCCATCAACCAATTTCCCAAAGTATCCGGAGGAGAGGCAGTAGAGAGGGAACATATAAGATAAAATTCCTTTTGCTTAGAATATACAACATTAGACTCATCATACCTGGAGTTTCTTGTTCTTTTAGAAGCTCGATCATTTCCAAGTTGAGTAGCAGAAGCATTTCTTTTCTCTTTGTTGTTGAACCTGCCATTCCTTTGATTGTTGATGTTTCCCCTAGAATAATTGTGATCATCATCATGAGATGTGTCCCTTCTATTTGGACACTCCCTGGCATAGTGACCAAACTTATTGCAAACGAAGCCTCTTCCCTTCCTTCCATTTTTGAATCCCGGTCTTCGTTGACTTTGCTTCTTTGAAATTGCATTTTTGTTCTTCTTGGCATGAGCAGAGAATGCGGTAAGATTATTCCTATTCGAAGGCATCTCCAATTCCATCATCCTTGTATCTTCTTGAGAACATCTAGTCAGGAATTCTTCAAAACTGGGAATTATGTCGTTATTGAAAATAGTAGTGTTAAACACATGCCATTTGGGAGGAAGACCTCCAAAGGCAATGAGAGTGAGCTCCCTGTCAGCAATAGCTTCACCAATCGAAAGAAGATCATTTTTTTATCTTGGTAATCCTTATGAAGTATGATTGAATATCTTCATTTCTTCCTTTCTTTATATCCTTCAGCTTGTTCTTGAGGAAAAGAATTTGATTTGCATTGCTAGATTTGAACATGCCAACCAACCTGTCATATATCTCCTTTGATGTGTTCAAATCAGAAATGTAAGCAACTAAATGCTTAGCAGCAGCTGGTGCATTAGAAGGAGGTTCTGAAATCTTTCCCTGCACATAATCCATCACATCTTATTCTTCTAATGTCGAATCAAGAGACATCTTCCATGCATGATAATCAGACTTATCATGAAGCTTATCATCAGACTTGAAGTAGGATGTGAAAGCCATTGAATCTTGTTTTTTATCAATGATTGTTCATCATGGTGATTTCTCTTCTCACTCTTGCTTGGGCTTTGTCTTCACCTAAGCTCTGATACCATGTTAAATAAAAGGATAACAATGGTATGTTCTATGTTTAGAACAATTTTAATTCAATTTCTTTATTAGCCAAATATCAATATCCAGTTCAGCAATCACATCATCATGATAGTAAAATGCAGATAGAACATAAAAACAACAGTGGAAGACAAGCCAACACAAGAGGACACAGATATGGCACTAGCCAGGGACAAACCCCAATGTGGGGAAACCCTTGATCAATTCTTCTTATAATTCTTCAAAAGTTCAGCAGAGAGAGACATAATACAATTTACAATATTCACTTGTCCAATCTAATCAGTCAAAACAGTAGAAACAGAAAGCCCTAACCAGAAAGTCAACGTTGGTCAACAAGGTTGAAATTGACCTCCAAAACAACTCTGTCAACCTTGGTCAACTCGGCCTCCAACAGCAAGATAATGTAGCCCAAAACAGTCTGAAATTAACTAGTTAAACTTGGTCAACTAAAGTCAACACAGCAACCAGAACTAGGGCAGTCAACACTGGTCAATGCAAGGGTCAAATTGCCTCGGTTTTTGTGCCCAAAACTGCGGCCTGCCCAAACGGAGGTCTCCATCACAAAACCGAAGTCAATGCTGGTCAAAGTCAGCCTCATGAAATTTTGGCTTCCTGAAATTTCGGCCTCCTGAAATTTCGGTCAAATCTGGTCAACGCAATAGCTAGAAAATCAAACCTTCCTTCGCACGTGTGGAGAGAGAGAGAAGCCCAGAAATCTGTACCCAATCAAGATGAAAGAGAGAAAGATGAGTGAGAGTGATGCCAAAATGAGGAGGCACCTTGTATTTATATGCAACGTTGAAGGCTGGAGGAGGCTAATTTGATCGCTGGCCAACCTTGACAATTTGTCCATAATCAAAATAAATTCATAACTTCATTTGTACATGTCAGAATGGGATGATCTTTAGATCAATTCTACACCTCTTGGAAAGAGGAATCCAAGAAAAATATTAGTTGCCTCATAAGAGTTATCCAAAGTGATGTTTGGCCCTAGTTGCCAAATTTAACAAATTTCCATATACTCTTGTAGACTTGCTAGTGCAAAACTATATTGCATTTAAATTTGATTTGGAAGTAGGCTTTAGATGTTGGAAGTTCTAGTTTATTTTCAAATAAATTTCTAGAAGTTTCAATTCATTGTTTGCTTCTCTAAATCTATATGGACTAATGTGTGATTGGAGTATTGTAGAATAATTATTTTTGTTGGATCAAGCGTGAGGGAAAGTCTTTGGGAGACCAACCCACTCTTGAAGCATCTTCAAAAGAACTCTCATTTGTTATTTGGATTTTCATAGTTCATCTTATGAAGAAGTGTTCTTGCAGGGATTCGTTTGGACATAGCTTGTATACAAGCAAACATTTCATATTTTAAATCTTTTCAAATAGTGCTTCATTGATTTTATATTAGCTACTTGAGAGCATTTTCTAAACTAAAGCAAGTGATGGAGTTCACTCCCATCACTTGATTTGGTTTCTTGTACATTATTTGTATGATATTTATTTGTTTTACATGTTCTCTCTACACTAATTGTGTCTTTGTTTTGCAGCCCATAGTTGGAGTGTTGATAACAAGAGACTTGAGGAAAACTCTAACTATTTTCTTGTAGGACCTCTCAAGCCTTCAAAGTTCACCTTCTAGGAGGTCGTCGACATTTGAAGAGAGTTTCCATTTAGCTAGGTTGCGGACAAAGAAGACTAGCTCATTTTCTTGTGCAAAATTTCATCCACCATTGGACGCTAATCTTTGGGATACTAAGAGACACCTAACATTTTCAAATTTGAAGGCATTCTTATTGTACTTACCTTAGTTTCTAATTTTGACTTTCAAGAAGGAAATCTAGTGCTTAAAAAGCCTCATATGTTGTAAAAGATTCATCTTGAAGTTTTAGTTGAGATCCTTTGAAAGGTTTTTCATCTTGTAACAATGTAATAAAAAGGATTAGTTTTTCTTGTGAGAGCTTGGGTTTCACCCAAGGCATCATTTTCTCCTTATTTAGAAGGAGAAACATGTGGGTGGATTGATCTTGCATTGTCTTCTTTTTTTTTTGCGTGCCTTAAGAATTAATACAATCTCACTATCACAATCTAACTTTCTAAATTTGATTTTGCTACTAGTTTCCATTTTATTTCTTGCATTTAAAATTTTGATTTTAGGTACAACTTGGGATTTCACTTTGGGCAACTTATTTCATTATATGCAAACATCTCAATTCATGTGGCAAAATTTGATTTAGTTAAATTTACAATTTGCTTCATGTTTTCCTCACTATATGCTCAATGGTTACTTGCTCATTTCTTTTAAAGTTATTTGCTCATTTTGCAAGCATATCATACTTTGAAGCTTCATCTCATTTCATTGCTTTAGTTGGTTGATCATTGATATATCATTTGTTAAAGCACTTACTTTGAGAAACTTACAATCTTATGTGTTTATCAAGTTTATGTTCTTGTATCTTGTACAATTTTGAGCAATTATCTAAGTTATCTCATTGAACATATTTCCATTACTTAAAGCATTTCATTTTTGCAAAGCATTAGTAATCTTACTTGCATAAGCATATTAGGCATTTTAACTCAATTTACCTCCAAGCATAAGCCTAGTTGATAGAAATCATAGGGAATAATCTTTCTTAGAAAATTATTCCAATTAGTACGAAGTAAGGTAAAAGTGTGTGACCTTGCAGTTATGGAGGTGGCTTGTCCCCTTGTAGGAACGAAGGCACACGCTGGCTAGTAAGACTCAGGGGAAGGGTATCGTTAATGGCAAAATCGTGCCTTCAGCCCCTATTTCTTACAGTCACCCCAATTTTTACCATTTGCAAAGAGTTCAAGAGGAAGATCTTTCACCTAGACTAAGCATTTAAATTAAAATTAACCAAGATAATCACATTTAATCTTAGTTTAAGTGCATTTCATGCTAACACATTTTACTATTTTACTTGCAAATTATTCATGTACTTGTCATTGATGAAAATGTTTTGAATTGAATATCTTATTTAAGCAAGTATCATATTGTTCATTTTTGCAAGTAAGGTTTTAACTTCTTTCCTTTGCAAGTCATTCTATATTGCTTCCTTACATGATTTGGATTTGTGAAAACTTGTATATTTTGAAACCATTTCTTGAAAGCATATTTTATATCTTGCATGTGATATCATATCTTCCTAACACTTTTTGTTTGATTAACAGGGTTACTTGTGTTTCAATTTGAAACATTTCATATTTATTGAGAAAGTATTATTTATTTTTAAGCAATATTGAAGGCACTGATTTTATGTATGCTAATATTTGATTCATGTGTTGATGATTATATATTTCATTTCATATTGCTCATTATATTTGCTCATAATCTCAAGTAATCCAAATTTGACATCTCCTAGAAACCTCACATCCCCCCTTTTAACTTAGTTTTTCATTTAAGAACCACCCCCCTTAGCTTACCTAGGAGAGAGATTAAACGGAGAGAGAGTGACAGCCCCATCTCTTAAATTTGCCACCAACCACACTTTGTGGGGTTAAGGGTTTTTTCACTAACTTCGGTGTGTGTGTAAGGCAGCAACAGAACTCAGCCATAAGATGACGCTAGTCATCTACAGTGATCCTCTACAAAGGCGGCAGGTTGCACAAACTAGAGAGTGTGGAGAGATTAACCTCATCGAAGGACAAAAGAGGTACAAAATCACTATCTTCAATAGAAGTTTTGAGTGGTGTGATGTTTGTTATAAGAACATTCAACAGGGATTTGTTGTGCATAATTTCAAAGTGTTACCGAGATCTAGCTCCCCAGTCTGCAGATACAAAAGCTACAAAATCATCCTTCACCTCAGAGCCTTCGAAGTCCTCAAACTCCTCAAGTGCACCTGCAACCGCTATAGTAGGACTAGCAAAACATGGGTTGGCCAAGTTGCATGACTAGTGTTTGTATGTGCCATGCTTGGTGCTTCACTTACTCTGGCTCTTCCCACTAGATATGAAACAAAATCAATCCCCCCCCCAACTCCAAGTCATTAATATCAAAATCAGTCTCAAACTCCTCCATTCATTTGAAATCGATCATAAACTAAAACTGAAGTAGAATTGATTAATTGCCAACAGTGAATTGATTGTTAACCTTAAGTGTTGAATGTGGAACACTAAAGGAAAGCAGTTGATTTAAGACTGAATCGATAACTTATGAAACATAATTAAGCTTAAATTTGCAGTAAAAACAGAGATAGAAGACAACAAACATTGATTACGGAGTTCGTACCTGATGGAGTACGTCTCTGGGTCCGCTTTCAAGATGGACGTCTGCTTTATTAGGATTGATCGAAAGAGGTATTTTACACAGCAAAAACACCAGACTGAATGTGCATGCAGGCACTTCTGGTCTCTGTTAACAGAAAGCTATCTCTCCTAGCTTTCCAACGCTTGTCTCGGTTCCCAATTCCACCTCCGAACGGCCAAGATACACTGGTTCCGAATTCCGCCTCCGAATGGCCAAGATACACTGGTTCCCAATTCCGCCTCCGAACGGCCAAGATACACTGAACACAACAACTGCCTCTCTGGCTCAACATCTGCATAAAAGACTCCAAAATCACTCTAATGCCTTTTACATGAGAAAAATGATGAATTTATAACCCCTCAGGTTCATTCGAGGCCCTGATGGCTAATCTTGGTGTGAATGGCTGCATTAAAGGTTGAATGTGCTCGGTCTTGTCATATTGTGACATTAGGCTAGGTGGTTATATTTAAAAATAACTCAAACAACATTACAAAACCTAATTTAGCACCTTAGGTTATAATAATTCCGCTAACTGTCAATAAACTGCGCGCAATAGCTAACCGTTTGCATGTGAATGTCGCAGTCTAACTGCATGTTGCCACCTCTGCAGTCACCCTCCGGCGGTTCCGGCCAACGATGTCGCCCCGACAGTTTCATGTGACAGCCTAACCTCCGACGGTTGTGGCTTACCTGGCGGTCTTACCCTCGACGATTCCAATCAACTGTCAACAATCTCCATTGTGGTTACACTTCATTGCTATGGTTCTCCATCCGGTGTTCACATACACGGTCCTACTGCGGTCTCCAAACCCGCGCGGTTAGGCACTGTGTGTTGTATTTTTGTTTCTATATTAAAGTCCGAATGTGGGTTATTTGCTTAGGTTCATGTGTTTAGGACTTATGCATTAGGTTTTATGCACATAAGTTTTACACCATAGCTTTCTCACATAGGTTTAGCCACTTCGATTTGTGACTTAGTACTTAGGCTTTAGGTTAGGTTTTAGTATCATAAAGATCTTCCACCTTAGCCTTAAAAGAAACCATTACAAATTATATTGTTACCATGTGACAATCAATCATCAAACACCATTGATAAAACAATTTGGACCATACCTCCCATGATGAAGTAACCAACACCGGAAGAACTGAAGACAACATCGGACATTGAAGAACGCTGGCGAAGCTGACGAAGCTGAAGCTACCCTGAACTTTCTGGATTGATAAGATCCTCCTGGATCAATCCTCTCCACTTAAAAGCTTGTGGACCACAAAAGTTTGATTTAAGCAGATATCAGGTGAGGGTACAGCTCCGTCACTCTTCTGATCTCCATCCCCCTTGCCTTGCTCGGATTCATGCCCTTGAGTCCCACTCGAAGATATTCAACATCTCCACACCTTGAAGATCGAATCTTCTTGTCCAAGATGATATCTTACTGCAACTCAATCATATACTCAGGTGCCAAATCATCAATGGTCGGAATCTGTGTATTTTCCTCAGGATCCATGATCATCGGAGGTTTATACAACTTCAGATTTTCCACATTTACAACTGAGTAAATACGCATGTAAGGAGGTAAATTTAATCGAAATGCATTATTTCCAATCTTTTCCAAAAGCTTGAAAGGGCCATACCTGATAGGTTTCAATTTCTTACCTTCTCCTTTCAACCTGTCTTTACTGACATACAGCCATACCTGATCGCCGACCTGAAAATAATGATCGACTCGATGCTTGTCATGGCGCATATTGTACTTGGCCTGACCCTTCGCTAACTGATCCTGCACTGCTTCATGTATCTGTTGTATCCGTTGAATGAACTTAAATGCTTTGTTTGCATCATCATGTTCACCAACTTTATCCTCTTCACCGTACATGAAATCCATCGGTGACTTTGGCAGATACCCAAAAAATGTTTTGAATGGAGATCGATTAGTTGAAGAATGTAAGACTCGATTGTAAGCATGTTGCACATAAGGTAAAGATTCATCCCACAACTTAGGATGTTTACTGCAGTAACATCGGAGAATATGTATGACTGTCTTGTTCACCACTCCTGTCAGTCTATCGGTCTGTGGACAAGAAGTTGTGCCCTTCTTCAGCTTTTTGTGTCCATGAGTCCCCACAAGGTGGACCAAAACTCTCCTACAAAGTGAGTGTCTCGATCAGAAATAATGGAAGTAGGTAACCCAAAATGAACCCATACCTATTTGAAGAACATATTTGCAATCTGTTCATTAGTCACTTGCTTTTTGCACAAAACAAGAATGCACATCTTACTAAATCCATCAACCACAACATACATGTAATCATGCCCTCTCCTAGACATAGGAAGTCCTCCAACAAAATCCATGGAAATGTTGTCCCATGGTCACATAGGAACTGGAAGTGGCATGTACAAACCGATCTTTCGATTGCTTGGCTTGCTAGTCGAACACATCACACATTCTTTAACGTACTTAACAATTGTTTCATACATGCGAGGCTAGTAACAATACCTTTGAACTTGTGCCATTGTTTTGCTTACTCCAAAATGTCCTGAAATGCAAGAAGAATGTGCTTCCCAAATGACATGCGCTCTTTCTGTCTGTGGTATGCACAACTTACCCAGATGATATAACAACCTGTCATGAATATGATAATTGATTTCTTCCACCTGAGCACCATGAGTTAGTGATTCATAAATATCTTTGAAATCAGCATCTATACTATATTGTTCTATATAACTTCCATGTTTCAAAGAATTATTCTGTAGCACTACTGAAGCATATAAAGATGGTCTAGATAGCGTATCAATGACTTTGTTTGTGACACCTTTCTTGTACTTAATTACTAAGTGAAATTGCTGAAGAAATCCCATCCATTTGTAATGACGAGATTGTTGCAACTTAGTTTGAGACTGAAGGTACTGAAGCGACTGATGATCTGTGTGAATCACTATTTCCTTACCCATTAAATAATGTTTCCATTTCTTAACACTTTCAACCAAAGAAAACAGTTCTTTATCATATGTCGGATAATTCATTACTGCCTTAGAAAAAGTTTCAGAATGAAAACAAATTGGTTTCCCTTTTTGAAGTAAGACTGCACCCATTGCATAACCACTAGCATCTGTTTCAATTTTGAATGCCTATTGAAGATCTGGTAAAGCTAAGATTGGTGCTGTGACAATTTTTTGCTTAAGTGTATCAAAAGTTTTTTGTTGTTTTCCTCCCCACTAAAAGGGAACTCTAGAACCTGTTAAAGCATGTAACGGTGAAGCAATCAAAGAAAATTGAGCAATAAATTTCCTCCAATACTGAATCGCACCTATAAAGCTTCTAACTTTAGTCACACTCTGTGGTCTTGGCCACTTAACAATCACATCAATTTTAGTTGGATCTATTTTCAAAGTTCCACCTCCAACTATGTAACCAAGATAATTCAATGAAGTTTTCCCAAACTCACATTTGGAAAGTTTAAGGTACAATTTTTCCCTGTGCAACACTTCGAAAACCTGCTTAACATGCCTAACATGCTCTTCCATACTTGAACTGAAAATCAGAATATCATCTAAGTAGATTATGACAAATTTATCAATGTATGGGCAGAATACATCATTCATAACCCGCATGAAAGTTGTTGGCACATTACACAAACCAAAAGGCATTACTAACCATTCAAATAGTCCCTGCCTAGTTTTGAATGCAGTTTTCCAGATGTCATTTTCTACTATGCGAATTTGATGATACCCACTTCTTAAATCTAACTTAGTGAAATAAATAGCATTTTTCAGTTGATCAAGTAAATCATCTATCCTGGGAAGAGGATACATGTTTTTTATTGTGATTTTGTTTAAGGCCCTAAATTCGACACACATTCTCCATGTCCCATCTTTCTTAGGAACCAAAATTATGGGTGAGCCACATGGAGATGAACTGGGTCGAATAAAACTTTTTTCAATCAATTCTTGGATTTGTTTCTTTATTTCTTCGTTCTCTATAACTGACATGCGATATATTTCGATATTAGGAAGAGGGGCATCAGACATCAATTGTATCTCATGTTGTATTTCTCGCTTAGGAGGAAGATGTTTTGGTTCTTTAAATAGACTTGGAAAAGATTCTACCACTTTAACCAAACTATCTTTAAACTGAGACTCACAACCTGAAAAAGCATCATGTCGATCCTTATGTTGTTCTTTTACAACCATGAGTACATATTTCTTACTTGAACTTATTAATCGCTTCATCTGATTAATTGAAACTAAATCCAAGTGTGATTTGAGTTTATGTGCCCTGACAATATATTCAATCCCATCTTTCTTAAGGTGATATTTATGCTCTTTCCTATGAAACATTGCATCACGATCATAGAGATAAGGACTTCCTAGCACTACTCCACATATGTCTGTTGGAATCACATCTAAATCCACTTCATCAATGTAATTAGTTGTTATGGCAAATTTTAACCGACACTGCTTTGTGACATTAATCTGAGTCTCTTTATTTAGCCAACCTAGTGGGTATGGTCTTGGATGATTATGTGTCTCCAAACCCAATTTTTTAACTAAATCTTCAGATATTAAATTTGCCTGTGATCTGCTGTCAAATAATGTATCTATTTTATTGTGCTTAGAAGTTATCCTTGTATATAATTCAACCCTTTTATCCTCATTCAGATGATTTATCTTTGAAGAAGGTGTAGAAGTACTAGAACTTGAACCAGTGTCAGAAGTTTTACCTGTCGAAACCATTGCGGTTATTTTACCTTCATCCCCTGAGTCGAAGCCCAAATCTTGTTGGATTGCTGCATTAGCCTTCTTTTCACCTTTCTTCTTTTGGAACTTCTTTGGTCTGAGTTCTGGGTGAAGTTTCCAACATTTGGACTCATCATGTCCAATCCTCTGGCAATGAGTACAAGTAGGTCTTTCACTTTCCTTCTGAGTTGTCACTGATCTCTTTCCCTTCAAATTGCCCTTCCTCTTGTTGTCTTTGGAATCCTTGATTTCCAACTGTCTGGATGGTTTCTGTGAAAACTTGAACGGTCTACCACCTGATTCAATATGTATGGCTTGAACACACACTTCATCAAAGTCATCAAGATTAAACATCAATAATGTATGCTGTAAATATGAATGTAAACTGCCAATGTACTTTAATAAAGTTTCACGTGCATCCAATGGAATACCAAGCGCCAAATCTTTCTTCCTAAATTCTTGAGTAAACTCTTGAACATTCTGCCCCTACCTTGCCTCAAACTCTGCCAATCAAATGCAACTTGATGCATGTGTCCCAAATGATAGAATTGTTTCTTGAAAACTTTTAAGAACTTAGACCATGAAGAGATGACTTGACCTTTCTACTTTACATCTATTTGAGTTTTACTTTCCCACCAGATTAAAGTTGTTCCCCCCATTCTAAGTGTAGCTAACTAAATTTTCGTTTTATCGTCAAAAATGTTCTAAATACGAAAATACACTTCTAACTACTTAATCCAATTATCTAACTTTTCAGGATTCATTTCGCCATCATAGATAGGTAACTCAAATTTTACATCAAGTTTCAAAAGAGATGTTTTCTTAGGTTTCTTTTATGTTTCAAAATCTGAACTGGAAGAAGAAGATGATGATGATGATGATGGAGATGATGGAGGAGAAGGAGGTTTATCATCATTGCCTTTTCCCTTGTCCTTCTTTGATGTCTTTGAAGAAGAAGCTACATCTCTCGCCTTCTTATCTTCGTAGAGTTCTCCCAACATCTGCTGCATGCTCAAAAACACTTTCTAAAATTGTTCCTCGCTCATCTTCTCTTCAGGAGCTTCACCTGCATCAAATCATGTCATGGTCGATTTATGAGCGACTTTTCGCTTTCCAATCTCTAGATCAAACTCCTCAAGTTTTCCTTCTCTACATCGCGACTTAGACCTAGTTAACATTCACTAGCAAAAATTCAAAAAACACAACCTACTCTGATACCAAATTATATGATATGAAATCGATCATAAACTAAAACTGAAGTAGAATTGATTAATTGCCAACAGTGAATTGATTGTTAACCTTAAGTGTTGAATGTGGAAGACTGAAGAAATGCAGTTGATTTAACAATGAATTGATAACTCAGGAAACATAATTAAGCTTGAATTTGCAGTAAAAACAGAGATAGAAGACAACAAACATTGATTACGGAGTTCGTCCCTGATGGACTACGTCTCCGGGTCCACTTTCAAGATGGGCGTCCGCTTTATTAGGATTGATCGAAAGAGGTATTTTACACAACAAAAACACCAGACTGAATGTGCACGCAGGCACTTCTGGTCTCTGTCAACAGAAATCTCTCTCTCCTAGCTTTCCAACGCCTGTCTCGATTCCCAATTCCACCTCCGGACGGCCAAGATACACTGAAAACAACAACTACCTCTCTGGCTCAACATCTGCATACAATACTCCAAAATCACTCTAATGCCTTTTACATGAAAAAAATGATGAATTTATAACCCCTTAGGTTCATTCGAGACTCTGATGGCTAATATTGGCTTGAATGGCTGCATTAAAGGTTGAATGTGCTCGGTCTTGTCATATTGTGACATTAGGCTAGGTGGTTATATTTAAAAATAACTCAAACAGCATTACAAAACCCAATTTAGCACCTTAGGTTATAATAATTCTGCTAACGGTCAATAAACTGTGCGCAATAGCTAACAGTTTACATGTGAATGTAGTAGTCTAACTGCAGGCTGCCACCTCCACAATCACCCTCCAGCGGTTCCGACTAATGGCCGGCCCCGACTGTTTCATGTGACAGCCTAACCTCTGACGGTTGTGGCTTACCTAGCGGTCTTACCCTCGATGGTTCCGATCAACTGTCAACAATCTCTGCTACGGTTACACTTCATTACTACGGTTCTCCATCCGGTGTTCACATACACAGTCCCGCTGCAGTCTCCAAACCCGCGCGGTTAGGGACTGTGTGTTGTATTTGTTTTTTTATATTAAAGTTTGAATGTGGGTTATTTGCTTAGGTTCATGTGTTTAGGCCTTATGCATTAGGTTTTATGCATATAGGTTTTACACCATAGCTTTGTCACATAGGTTTAGCCACTTAGGGTTGTGACTTAGTACTTAGGCTTTAGGTTAGGTTTTAAAATCATAAAGATCTTCCACCTTAGCCTTAAAAGAAACCATTGCAAATGATATTGTCACCATGTGACAATCAATCATCAAACACCATTGATAAAACAATTTGGACCACACCTACCATGATGAAGTAACCAACACCGGAAGAACTGAAGACAACACCGGACACTAAAGAACATTGGCGAAGCTGACGAAGCTGAAGCCGACCTGAACTCTCTGCACTGACAAGATCCTCTTGGATCATCCATGCTCAAGATGGATTGTAGCCTACTCACTAAGATGACAAATCCACTGCAAACATCCCTAAACAATTGTCAAACTAGCTCCAAGCTCAAGCCTCACATTGCTCTTCAAGATTTTAGCTCTACTCCAAAACTCCAAATGCTCACAAATACTCAATGAGAGAGGTGTGAGGCAAATAGAGGGGTGAGGGATCTATTTATAGCAATTTGCTAGGGTTTAGTGCTTCGGATTTTTTTTTACTTTTTTTTATTAAGAGAATAATTTTTTTAACTTTGAGTCTGAATGGGGATGTCCTACATCTACTCAACCATGTAGGTACTAACTCAGTCGAGAAGGTTGGCTTGTACCAAACCGAATCATGCTCCTGACTCAACCAATTCAATACAAAAATAGCCCACTAAACTAAGCTAGCAACCGAGTCGAACTGGTCACCAATCAACTTGGTTGAGGTGACCAAGTCCGAGTCAACCCGAGCCGAGGTTTAAAACACTACCTTTTGGAGCCTTATTATGCACATGTTCAAGCTATTATTGAGGATGTCCACCTTGGAGGAGTTCATTTGCACATTTACTCATGATTAATGGAGGACTTCTCACCCAAGGGTAATCACATATGCCACTACATGAGGTTTTCTACTTGGTTCAAGCACATCTTGAGGAGGATGTCTCACCTTAGAGATCTATTGGCTCATTTTTTAAGGGTTGTACTTGGACATTTTGCTTTGGGGAGCTACATATCCACCTTAGAGGAGATCTAGAAGGTTTCAAACCCTAGATCTAGGGATTTTATTGCATATTTTGAGGAGCTAGTTGTGAATCACTTCATTTAGAGGCCTTTGGAGGCTAAACATTGCAGCTTTGACTCGTATTGTTCCCTCTTATATGGAGACAGCACACTCTCTTGAGGCTATGTCGATTGGGGGCTTGCACATGTGGCTTGACCACTTCATTATTTTATGCATTATTGATTGGTTAGTTGGAGGAAATGTTTCTTTACTCCTCCCTGGGCTAGATAAAGGGTTTTCACCATTGATATTATTATTTATTTGTAAAGGAAGTTGACCTAGACTATATATAAAGAGTACGCCTTCCTCATTTGTAGTCATGATTGGAATTTCAAAGCTTTCCCTCCTTGGAGCTTAATGGACATATCTTTCATGGAGCATATGTGATGTATAAGGGCTCTTTCTTTGTTGAATGCATAAATACTATGGTGCTTAAAGCTTGAAGTTGTCTGGTTTCTTATACGTAGGCAAAACTAGTAACTTGATCCATTGAAGGGTAAAATATACCACTTGGAAGGAGTTTTACATGTGTGGTAATGATTCATCTCTCCTATGTTTTTTAGTCTTGATGCATAGTAGTTTTCTTTATATATCTTCTAAGAAATCTAGCTAGCTCATTTACTTCAATCTCTAGGGTAAAGTTGAGTTGCCTAGTTGAAAGTGGATCTTTTGGAGCTATTACTTGTAGAATTTCTTGCATTAAATTCCAGCAAGCTTAAGGTGGAAGTTATTGAGTCTTCTAACCTTCCTTCCATTGCTAATACATATGAAAATAAGCCCCCTTAAATACCCCCTTGACACCATTGCCCTTGTTGGATTGAAACTAATCTCCACTTCCTTCCATCACCATTTGTATTTCCTAAAATACAAAGAAAGACATTGTTTACTAAAGCTACTCTCATATCACCTTGTGCCTAGGTCCTTAGCTTTAGTAATCCTACTACAAGTACCGCACTTGAGCTAGAGAGCTAGCCTAAAGTGAAGAGGATAAATTACTTGGGTGATAGTGATGGACTTCCTAGTAGTTCCATTCTCAGGTCGTATTTTGTGGATTAGGGCTTTTATCATTGTACAAGTTGTGAACATTGTCAATTCCATTGAATTGGCATAATGTAGCATGTTGTCGCACAGATTGTCTGGGCAGCGCGACAACCCTCAGACCGGGGGCTCTCACCCTGATCCCCGATCTCTCCGTTTAAGTCGTCTCCCGAGGCTAAGGGGGGTAGACCCTATGGGATAAAGGAAGACCAACTGTGGACCAGTTGGGTTGGGAGACACAACAAAGCAATTTAGCACCTGATTGATTTTAGAAATTAATGTACTAGTGCCTTATGGAGTTAATGATTAAATGATTATTTATTAAATTTTGCAGAAATATGAGCCTTGTAAAACAATCATTTATCATCAAATAACCCAAGCAATGCAAGATATTTAATAAATGCACAATGCTTTAACAATGTTCCAACAGTTAAACTTCAAAAAAAAATCAAATGCTTTAAATGACCATAAAATTTAAACGCTGACCAGTTACCACTTTCATATAGCTAACTTTAAATAAACATTTGAGTGCATTTAACTATAGAGAAATGGAACATAAATACCGCAAAAGACACCAAAAATGAATTTTCAATTTTCAGTTAAGCTTTTCAAGAATTTTTAATTTTTATATATTTTTATATTTTTAAATAAAATAAAACTAGACTAAGCAAAAACTAAAGTAAATGAAACCCAAAATTATTAACACTAAACTAAACTAAATGAAAAAGAAAATAAACTAAAACTAAAACCTAACTTAAAAATCAAATATTAAACTAATCTAAATCTAAAATTTAATTCTAAAACTAAATAAAAAAAAACTAAAAAAAAAAATTATGCCTTTTTTAATTTTTATGATTTTTTGATATTATTTTTAAAATCAAACTTTAAAAAATTAAATCTAAATTTAAAGGAATCTAAAACTAAACAAAACTTAAAACTAAAAAGCTAAGCTAAAAAGAACTAACACCTAATAGCATCGAATATACAAAAAAAATCGATTTTTTTATGTTTTTTATAGATTGAAATCTAAATTAAACAAAATATTTAATCTAGCCTAAAACTGAAATAACATACGCATATATCATAACAAAAATGCCTACGCTAGCCCGCATAATGAAAAGGTTCGATAACCCTTACCCACGCATACAAAAAAGGAACCCACGTTTGTTTTGTTTGCTGTTTGCAGGTGTGAGGAAGCTTGACGGCAGCGTGGAGAAACTAAGATGTAGATTGAGCAACGTCGATGGAATGGATTGCAGCGGATGAGGGTATGGCAACGTAAAGAAGGTGAAGCTGCGTGGTTTTTTTTTTTTTTTTTGCAGGTGCTGGAGCAGCGTGGCTAGAGGAGACTACAACAGCGTGAGAAAGGAGCGGATGAAGAAGGGACAGTGTGGAAGAATGGAGGCTTTGGCTAGTACACAGAGGAGAAAAACCGTAGCGCTGCGTGGAATGGTGAAGGGGCTGCGCAAGGATAGAAAAATGTGGGTATTTGCAAGTGGAGCCACAGTGCATGGAGCTGGACGGTGGAATGGGGGTTCAGAAGGAAACAACCAGGGAATGAAGCTGCAGATTGCCTGAGTGGTGTGGGCAGAGAGGTGTGAAAACGGAGCTGTGGGATTGCTGGCTGTGGAATGGAGTCGCAGATTGAGCTGCGTTTGACAGTGTGAAGGCAGCGTGAATAGGAACAAACTGAGACAGGGATGGCAGGTGGCAGCAGGTTGATGCAGTCGTGCATGAAGAAATTCTCCAAAAAACCTGTGAACCCTTATAAAAATTTCAAAAAAAAATTCTGCAGCAATAAAACCCCAAGCAGCAGTGAAAAATGAAAACGCAGTAGCAAACCCGTAGTCCAGGAACTTAATTAAAATTTTAAACCCTTCCTGCTTCAAATTGCCTGATGGAAAACCCTGAAGAATTTTCAAAATCTGTACCCGCAACATGCAAAAACCGAACACCCAGAAATAAAATGTGCAAGGAAGAAACCCTAAACCCTAACAAAAATTAGCTAAATAATTACAGTAATTACAAATTAAAGGCTCCTAAATAGCCAGATTTATCGTTATGCCATAGAAATATTTTTCAGAATTTTAAACTTAATGTGAGGTGCTTCAGAAAACCCTTCATGCATCTGCAACAACAAAAAATTCTAATGATAAGCCCGGGATTAAAACTGATTGGGCTCTTTCAGAAAACGCAATCCGGGAGTTGGCTGGTTTAGCCGATAACTTCCCCTAACGCCCGGTAAACTCAAATTAAAGATATCCTGCACAGCTTAAATCAACCATTAACATAGAGGGAGAAAACAACAGTGAAATTTAGATCAAATAGAGATACCTGCCATTATATTCAGAAATTAAACTATCATTCAAACCCCAGAGATCAGACAAGACACCTGTGCCTAAATCAATCTTCATCAAGCTATTATCAATGGCTGAAAATAAAATTATGCAGAAAAATAAAACATCTTACAGCGTTTCCAGAAGAGTAACACCAGCAAGATTTTCAACCCCAGAGTTTTTTTTTATTGCACAAAAAATGACTACAAGAGAGCTTTCTTTAGCACACGACTCTAAGATCGAATGATCTGAAATGACTCCTGACACCCTCTTTAAAGGAAAAATTCCCAACGGCTAGTTCGAGTGATCCATGTCAAAATGATCTTGACTGTCGATGAGGATCAAAATCCCTTTTAATCTCATCCGTCGAAATTTTTAAATGCATTTTAATATATTAAAAATTTAAATTTTGCATTTATTTCCTCAAAACTTTTGACTTACTATTATTTTATTTTATTTTTTATTTTTTAATTTATTTTATTTTTTTGTTTTTTTTTTAATTATTTTAACTTTTTTATATTATTTTTATTGGACCCTCGAACTTAGCCTTTGGAAAAATCCCCTAGGACCTAGGACTCATGAGGGGATACAACATTTCCTAACCCTCAAGACACTTTAAAGTTTACATCATGACTTTTACAATTTTACATCTCAAGGGGGAAAACCCATTTAACAAAGACCCTCATGAACTACCCAGTTTTGCGACACAAACATAATCTAGCAAATCAAGCAATTTGTAATAACCTAACCAAATAGTTAGAATTATTTCCAAATTACTTTTACAGACTCGAAGCACACTAGGATTCCCCTAAGATTCTAATGACAAAATCCATTCCGGCTTTGGGGTTAGGCTGAAGGAAAACTCTGTCAATCATGGAACGGTGAGACAAAAAACCTTTCGGAACGTAGATTATCACTAGAAAATTAGGTTTGCCTAAGCAATTTACATACATGACTCAGATCTGCTAAGATTATTTACAATTTACACATGCAGACTGGGTTTACAACATAACATGATCGGGCTGAGGAAGACAGTCGAATGGCACGGGCACGTCGATCAAGCGCTATCCCTTTCGCAAAAAAGGGGGTGTACTGCTATGGATAGTTGACACATAGTGGTCAACATAACCAATTCCATTTTTTGAAGATTTAAAAGATAATTTAAGTTGAGACAACAACATCTTTTTTATTTGCTTAGTTGTGTTCTTGGATTCAGTCATATTCCTTGGCTTCCATAATCTTAATTCACTACATATATCAACTTTCAAACCTTTGATATGCATTTTCAATATTTAGCTTTCCTGTAGGTTTGGAACCTAGGTTGCAAGAACCTATGAATAACGGATATACTCTCCCACTTATCTAATATGGCATAAATGAGTAAATTTAGGGAACATTTTCCCCAATGTGGGTGCTCAGGAGGTGGGACACAAGCCCAAACCTTGAAATGAGTTATATTCATTAATGATGGGGGTCCTATGCCACCCAAATGGAGGTATGCATGCAATATGCAATTCATCTAGCTAGTGAAGCATAAGGCCAAGGAGCGTGTGAGTAGTTCTGTATCAGTAATGGTGAAATCTAGTAGGCCTAGTGAGAGGCCTCACAAGGCAAGATCTAGACTAAGACACAACAATGAGGTGGTTGCCATTGTTGCCTTAGCACTCCATCTCCTGCTCTTTAGTGGAATTTCACCACACGAGAGGCTTCCTAGTATATATCACCTAAAGGGTATTCTAAGTCAATAGGTTCAAGGTGATGTAAGAGAAAGGCTTAATCAAGGTACTTCTTACTTGGATTAGGGCACAATTCTTTATGTCAAGGAACAATGTACCATAAAATAAGCCTAGAGAAGAGTACTTGAGACCTAGGGTTTCAAGATATGATTCAATAAGAGAGCATCTAGGAATACAAGTATAAGGAAAAGGTTTACTTTTTGGGTATGATGAGCAATATGGATGGTAAACCTTCAACAAGTCCTAAGTTGAAGCCTTTCTACAAAGCTAGGGTTTAATGAGGACCTAAATTGCCTAGGGTTGATGATGTCAGCCCTAATGAGGCAATTTTCACCAAGGAAAATACTAGATTTTGAGTTGATAAGGTTAAACAAGGTGAAAAGATGCCAAATTAGCTCCAATGTTTCAATAGCTCAAGCCCTAGTTGAATTCAGCCCTTGCCCTAGCCCTAGCGGCTTGCCTTGAAGGGCCGAAAACGTAAGGGAGAGGGAAAAAGATAAAAAAATCCAAGAGTTTGATCATCAACTGGGATCTCGATGCCTTTTCCCACTTGGGTTATGGAGTATAAGGAACTTAAACCATAAAGATATCAATTTTTTGCGTGGAGTAAGGGGTAAACCCTAGTTTTCACTTTTTATCCCTAGCTGTCTTTTTATGAGGGGAGAAATTAACTAGAAAAAAGATCACTACGATGTTTTCTAGGGACTTCAAGGTCAATAAATTAAACATGCAATAATTTACCAAGAATTTCTAATAAAAATAGCATTTAGACAAGGAACAAGTAGAAACCCTAGCAATATTTCATTACAAGTAAAGCCATAAAAGATATGCAGTAAATACTCACAAATTATCCAAGAACATGCCTTCTTTCAATCCCAAAAAGATGTCTCCAACACAAAAACTAGTCTCCAACATATAAGATCACATCTCCCCAAGCAACAAAGTACAATAGGTTAAATAGAGCTCTTCTAGAGAGGTCGAAATATGTTGATTTTTGTGTATCTTAGGAGGTACTCCATGCCCTAGGGTTAGGGGATTAGAGGGCAAAGCACCACAAGTAGGCTTGTGGGCTTCGAACCCAAGCATGGGGTTTTACACCCATCGAAATTTGGGCCAAAACCATGAAGAATTTGAGCATGAGAAAATATGAGGTGATAGAGCTTGGCATGCTAATTCCAACGCTTCAAAAATCACCAAAATCAGAGCTCTAGAACTTGAGATATGAATTTTTGAAGTTGACAATTAATTATGGACAGTCAAGTCATGTAGGCTTGGTCCAAGAGACATGTCTCTTCAACAAATTCGTGGAGCCCTTGGCTTTGGTATAAATACAAGGTGAGAGAACATTCATTTAGTCATCCATTGTGCAACACATTATACTTCAAAGAGGAGCTCGTTGAGGAGGACACTTCTGAGACCTAGCCACAGCAAAGAAGGAGGCAGAACAACGAAGTGGGAGGACTGTCTTTGGGTCCGAAATTGTTGTAGTGGAGGTTGAGGGTGTTGGAGGCTAGGCCGAGTTGAAGAGCCTCCTCGCAAGTCTGTTTTGGAGCAACGCTTGGGGACAAAATCTACCTAACAGTGTTGGCTGTTAGCTACAGACTTGTTGTGTGCTAGGCTGAAGGCCATAGCACCACAACAGGGTGTGCGGAGGAGGGTTTAAGGGGTTGGTTTAAGCCTACAACAGCAGCGTGGTAGAGGAGGGATCTTCTATGTGGATGTCGCAGTGTATTGAGGTTGTTTGAGGGTTGGTCAAGGGTCGATTAAGGGTTGTAGCAGCCTGTTAAAGAACCCCTAACCAGCGACAGTCAAGGGCACCGTGGGACAACAGACTTGGAGTGGAAGGTTGACGTGTGTTGGGTCAAGCAGTGACCAGGTTGGATCAGTTTGATATTGCAGCCTATTGGTGTCGTGTGGAGGACTTTTCAAGGAGGTGAAGAGTACATCCTAGGAGAAGAACCGACAGTGAAGTATTGGGCATCATTGGTCTAGTGGAGGGCAGCGTGTTGATAGCCAAAGTAGCCCTAGACAAGCTACATTGAAGTGATGAAGAAGAGATGAAGGTTGGGTGAAGATTGGCGCCGAAGTGCAGCAGATTGATGGACAAAGGTGATTGCTAGCTTGGCAACTGGAGCTCGGGAATTAGGCCTACCCAGAGAGCAGATTGGATCAACCCATGTACATGCTACAAAAGTGACGTGCATCAGTGTTAGAGGGCAGCCCTCCTGGAGTCTCGATGTGGTGTCCCTTGAAGAACTAAGGGGCAGCTAGTGAGCAATATGAGAGCGAATGACCAGCAGGACAAGATACAACATAGAAGCTGCAACGAAGTTTGTCATTGTATCTTGTATACCATAGACAGTTGTATTATTCAGATTTGGTTTAATATAACGAAGATTGGGATTGTACAATATTGTACAATTTTGTTAAAAAGTGTGTATATTTGTGCATATGTGATTTACTGCTTTATATTTCTACTGCGCAAAGTAGTTTATGGTTGAGATTCTTGGTTTGGTAGCATCAATCATTTTAAGACTCTAACCTAGACCAAAGGTCGTGGAAATTCAACATGGTATCAAACAATATTTGAGCTACTTTGAGGGACAGTGAATCAGAGTGTGCACAGCAAAGCAACTCAGAGAGAGTTGTCGGTGTCTAGATCATGGAGCAAAAGATTCAGCTGAAGACATGGAAATATGGTCTTAACTGGCTTGGCAGCAAGATTGGCTAGGATTTCTAGTGGATTGGTGGTGAGCCTGGTGAAAAACAGTTTGTTGTAGGGCAGATTGTTTATCATGGATTTCTGTTGATTTGTCATGGATGGTTGGGACAACTCGAAGATTGCTTTGGCATGGACGAGATCAGGTTGATCGAGATGGCTTCATGTGATGGACTACAAGTTGGCAGGCTAGAGTCTTCATCGGATCATGATGTTGCATATCCGAAATTGAAGGGATTTGCACGAGTGGTATTTGATCCAGGAGGATGAGTGCTTGCAGGACTGAGCCAGTGGAGATCGTGTAGGCTCAAAGGGAGTCTAGCTTTAGAGGGAGCATCCCTATGGAGGTTTGGGATCTTCAGGTTCAAATTTGATGAGGCCGAGGCACTATCGAGATTATCGAGTTCATTCTATAGGGTATGTTGCAGTCATGGACGCTAGATGGGCTAATGTCGCCAGAGATGATGATGGTTACTTCCTAGTATTGGAAGTACCTCCCTCACTAAGAGGGAGTGTTGATTTTTGTGTAGCTTGGGAGGTACTCCAAGCCCTAGGGTTCGGGGATTGGAGGGCAAAGCGCCACAAGTAGGCTTGTGGGCTTGGAACCCAAGCATGGGGTTTTGCACCCATCGGGATTTGGGCCAAAACCATGAAGAATTTGAGCATGAGAAAATTTGAGGTGATAGAGCTTGGCATGTCAATTCCAACACTTCAAAAATCACCCAAATCGGAGCTCTAGAACTTGAGATATGAATTTTTAAAGTTTAAAATTAATTATGGACAGTCAAGTCATGTACTCTTGGTCCAAGGGACATGTCCCTTCAACAAATTCATGGAGCCCTTGGATTTGGTATAAATACAAGGTGAGAGAGCATTCATTTAGTCATCCATTGTGCAAAACATTATACATCAAAGAGGAGCTCGTTGAGGAGGACACTTCTGAGCCCTAGCCACAACAAAGAAGGAGGCAGAACAGCGAAGTGGGAGGATTGTCTATGGGTCTGAAATTGTTGTAGTGGAGGTCGAGGGTGCTAGAGGCTAGGCTGAGTTAAAGAGCCTCCTCTCGTGTCTGTTTCATAGCAACGCTTGGTGATAGAATCTACCTAACAGTGTTGGCCGTTAGCTACAGACTTGTTGTGTACTAGGCCGCAGTGTTAGTTTTCGGTAGCATCGAAAGTGCTATAGCCTTGAAAATTGGTGGAGAGGCTAAGGCACATGAGTTCTAAAAAACCAAGAAACCGTTTGGTGAAATTCCACCCAGATTGTATTTTATTAAAATAATTAATATTTCTAACGGAGTTCCTTAGTCTAAACTTAGGGAAATTAAAATATTAATGGGTATTAATCAAAATATGGGTGAGAATGACCTAGAAGGCGGATCAAGTCATGTTTTAGTCTTAGCCGTTGATTAGAGACTTAATCTCGACCATTGCAGACTCAACAGAAAAGTATAAAATGGAGGCTTGGGGTTCATTTGGAAACACACACGAAGAGAACGAATTAATCTAGAGTTCGATTTCTAGGGCTAGGAAGCTGAGAAATTCTAACTAAGTGATCATTCAGTAGCAGAGGGGCAGTGAGAATCCAAGAAATGGACTTTCCGGAGAATACTGGCAGAGAGGCGGAGAGAGCTTGCAAAGAGGCAATGCAACAGCCAGGAGAGTTGACGTTGGGCCAATCTGGGCCCACACAACCCTGATGCAGAGCCAGAAAGGACAACTTAGAGCAGAAAAGTTGCCTGTCACGCAGAAGCCGAAATTGTCGGAAACAGCCGGAACTGCCGGGAACTGCCAGAACAGTTGGGATAGCTAACGCAGAGGGCAAAAGAGGTGACGCAGGGCCTATGCTGGGCCAGCGCAGAAATAGTCGGGGTTAGCCAGTCTTGTGTCGGATCAACAGGAATTCTGCCGAGTGAAGTGAGGTAAAACTCACTCAGATTTTCCGCCAGTATTTTCTCTATAAAGGATTGCTAGATGAGCATCCTAGATTTGTATTCAGATATTTCTCCTGCATAATAATAAACCCTCAAAACTGTTGCACCGATTTTCCCGCATTGGGTTTTTCCGGGGACTATTGTGTCCAAAAATAAGTGTGTCCTATGTATCTTGTTCTTTGCTCTATTTTCTGTTTCATGAGATCAAATATTTAATTAGTGTAGGTTGCAAAAGTAATTTGCTTCAGTATTCAAAAGAATAACTTGATGAATGTAATTTAAAAAATCAAATAGGTGAAGTAGATTCAGATTTGTTGCAGTAGGGGTTCCCTTGGTGTAGGAATTTTCACATCGTACCAAAGCATTGATTTTGAAACAGGAAGAGCAGATCCAATGCTGAGCAGTGAAGCCGAAAGCTGCACTTGGCAGCAATTCGAATCCCCTTGAAGGGATTGCACAGTCCTTATCAGGAAGCAGATCCGAGGAAATCGCTCTCTGAGAGACGACAGAGAGGTATGATTTCTAGTTCATGAGTTTGCAGAGGCAGAGGGAGTGACACAAAGCCTCAGCGCATTGCTTGAAGGGCGTAGTTTCTGCTAGGGCAAAAATCCATTGGAAAAGAACGAAGACATGTAGAAGAGGAATTTTCTCCCCAGAGAACTTTCCACCAGAAAGTTTGAATTTCTCACTTGCTGAGCAGTTGAGCAATGCTAAGCAGTGACTAGAGGAGTTAGTTCAACAGTTGGGTGAGATGGCATTGCATGGGCTCAGAGATTAGGACAGGTTGGAAGGAGCTTCCAACTATGTCATATGGAAGACCAGAATCTTAGCTGTTCTGGAGGAATATGATCTTGAGGCCTACGTCAATAGTGTTGTAGTTGTTCCTGCTGACAACGATCAAAAGAAGAAGTACAAGGTCGAGCAGGGGAAGGAAAAGAGGCTCATTCTCAATGGAGTTCGAGATCATGTGGTCACACACTTGCAAGGCAAGGATACATCCCAGAAGATGTGGGAAGCCTTGTCATCTCTATATGAAGGCTCTTCCGAACAATGGAAGATGTATTTGGAGCAAAAGTTGTAGCGGACTTTGATGCAGAAAGGAGAAGGGGTGAACCTCTATCTTCAACGATTTCAGGACACTAGAGACCAGCTTGCTGCAGTGGGGTCCGCTCCTCAGCCAACCGCAATGGTGAGGATAGCCCTGAATGGAGTCTTGGATGAATGGCAGTTTTCGTCCAAACCATATTGGGAAAATAAAAACTACCTTAATGGGAGGAGATGTGGACAGCTCTTCAATGGGAGGAGTTAAGGAGGGACCTAGTGAAGGTCAACCTCAATGGTAGCAGTGGGAGTGGCACAAAGACGAAGGAGGAGGAGGAGAATGTAGCTCTAGCATCGAAGGGATAGCAGAATCCGAAGCAAAAGAAGGACATTTCGAAGGTGAAATGTTTCATTTGTGGCAATATGGGCCACTATGCATCCCAATGTCCTTTGAAGAAAAAGGACAAGGATGAAAAACATGATCCTAAGGTTGCTTCAGCAAAGATTGACAAGGATGAGTTTGCCATGAGTGCCCACGCATCTCCAAGAGGGAGATGGGGCAATATTGAGTTGTAGTCGAGAGGACTACATGTGGGCAGGATCCTTGAGGAGTCCACCTCTTGGATCAATTCCTTGCTATGGGAGCCCATGATTTAGCAGTAGCGAGATGGACTTAGTGTCAGATGATGTAGTGGAGTGTTTGGAGGACAGATGTAGTGGCTTGGAACTAGAAACTAATCAGCACAGAGCAAGGTTGCCAACAGTGTAGATGGCACAGTGCAGTGGTCAGCAGCAACGCAGAATATTCAAAGGGTCAGCAGCAGTCAGATTCCAACATTCATTGTATTATGTTGAACACAGTTAAGTTCAGCTAATTTTTTGGATGTTTTTCAGTTGCTTCTCTTAGCAACTGAGTTGTAGTATGGATGCAGTGTTAGCAACATAGCAGATGCAACATTTGAGAGGGAGTTGTAGTACAGATGCAGCAGTGGTAGTGGCAGTGTCATGGGCAGCAGTATAGTAGCAGCAGCAGCACAACATTGGTGGCAGCAGTAGTGTAGAAAGGAGGTGCTTCAAAACAGAGCAGCATGCAGGTGGACATTGTTGCTAGAGCACTTTCCTCACTAAGAGGGAGTGTTAGTTTTTTGTAGCATCGGAAGTGCTCCAGCCTTGAAAATTGGTGGAGAGGCTAAGACACATGAGCTCTAAAGAACCCAGAAACCGTTTGGTGAAATTCCACCTGGATTGTATTTTATTAAAATAATTAATATTTTTAATGGAGTTCCTAAGTCTAAACTTAGGGAAATAAGATATTAATGGGTATTAATCAAAATATGGGTGAGAATTATCTAGAAGGCGGATCAAGTCATGTTTTAATCTTAGCTGTTGATTAGAGACTTAATCTTAGCCATTGAAGACTCAACAGGAAAAGTATAAAATGGAGACTCGAGGTTCATTTGGAAACACACACACAGAGATCAAATTGAACTAGAGTTCGATTTCTGGGGCTAGGAAGCTGAGAAATTCGAACTAAGTGATCATTTAGCAGCAGAGGGGCAATGAGAATTCGGGAGAAGGACTTTCCGGAGAATACTGACAGAGAGGTGGAGGGAGCTTGCAAAGAAGCAGCGCAATAGCCGGGAGAGCTTACGTTGGGCCAGTTTAGGCCCACGCAGCCCTGTTGTAGAGCCAAAAAAGTCAGTGCAAAGAAGAAAAGTTGTTTTTCACGTAGAAGCTGGAACTGTCGGAAACAGCCTGAACTCCCGGGAACTGCCAGAACAGTCGGGACAGCTAACACAGAGGGCAGAAGAGGTGACGCAGGGTTGATGCAAAGCCTGAAAGGCTGACGCATGGCCAACACAGAAATAGCCAAGGTTAGCTAGTCTTGTGTCGAATCAGCCGGAATTCTGCCTGGTGAAATGAGGTAAAACTCACTCAGATTTTCCGCCAGTATTTTCTCTGTAAAGGATTGCTAAATGAGCATCCTAGATTTGTATTCAGATATTTATCCAGCATAATAATAAACCCCCAGAACGGTTGCACCGGTTTACAAGCATTAGGTTTTTCTGGGGACTATTGTGTTCAAAAATAAGTTTGTTCTATGTATCTTGTTCTTTGCTATGTTATTTGTTTCAAGAGAACAAATATTTAATTAGTCTAGGCTGCAGCAGTAATTTGCTTCAATATTCAGAGGAATAACTTGATGAATGTAATTTAAAAAATCAAGTAGGTGAAGTAGATTCAAATTTGTTGCAGTAGGGGTTCCTTCAGTGTAGGAATTTTCACGCGAAGGCCATAGCACCACAGCAGGGTGTGCGGAGGAGGGTTTAAGGGGTTGGTTTCAACCTACAACAACAGCGTGGTAGAGGAGGGATCTTCTAAGTGGATGTCGCAGTGTATTGAGGTTGTTTGAGGGTTGTTCAAGGGTCAGTTAAGGGTTGTAGCAGTGTGCTAAAGAAGCCCTAACCAGTGATAGTCAAGGGCAACGTGGGACAACAGACTTGGAGCGGAAGGTTGATGTGTGTTGGGTCAAGCAGTGACCAGGTTGGATCAATTTGATATTGCACCCTGTTGGTGCTGTGTGGAGGACTTTCCGAGGAGGTGAAGAGTCCATCCTAGGAGAAGAACCGAAAGTGAAGTATTGGGCATCATTGGTCTAGTGTAGGGCAACGCGTTGATAGCCCAAAGTAGCCCTAGACGAGTTATCTTGAAGTGACGAAGAGGAGTTGAAGGTTGTGTGAAGATTGGTGTCGAAGTGCAGCACTTTGATGGACAAAGGTGACTACTAACCTCGCAGTTGGAGCTCAGGAATTAGGCCTACCCAGAGAGTAGATTGGATTAGCTCATGTACATGCTACAGAAGTGATGTACAACAGCCTTAGAGGGCGGCCCTCCTAGAGTCTCGATGTGTTGTCCTTTGAAGGACTAAGGGGTAGGGAGTGAGCAATACGGGAGAGAAGGACCAACAGGGCAAGATACGACATAGAAGTTGCAACGAAGTTTGTCATTGTATCATGTATACCATAGATTGTTATATTATTTAGATTTGGTTTAATAAAACAAAGATTGGGATTGTACAATATTGTACAATTTTATTAAAAAGTGTGTATATTTGTGCATATGTGATTTATTGCTTTATATTTCTGATGTGCAAAGTAGTTTATGGTTGATATTCTTGGTTTGGTGGCGTCAGTGATTTTAAGACTCTAACCTAGACCCAAGGTCATGGAAATTCAACAAAATCCACAAGTGTGAGAATGACAAATGAAAAGAGGTGATCATTCTTTTATAGTTGGTCTATCACCTCTAATAATCCACCTAAATCCCCTAAAGCAAGTTTAATTTTAAGTAGACACAAAGTAAAAGGGTTACAAGCCAACCCACTAGCTCAACCAATAAAATATACCAATAAATTCCCACATGTGTAAGCCATAAGCCCCTAGTAAGCATCACGTTATGCCTTTTTAGGGCTCAAAATGCTCCAAAGGTGCACTAGAGCAAGGTTACTTGGAAGCAGGAGAGGAAGCAGGGAGCAACATTTTCAAAAGCTCACGGTTTGGGAGCGAATTTTTATATAATATATATTTTTATATACTTTGATGCATATATGTCAACAAAAGCATGTAGAATGATGAATTAGATCTAAAAAGCATAAAAGCATGGATTATAGCATACAACATCAATCATCTACAAGTTAAAATCTTCATCAATTACATCCATAAGTTACAAGTTCTCATTTATATAGCATGAATGGGTGCACATAACCAAAATAGCATAGAGTGAAATCCATCTTTGAACTGAAAATACATCAACAAATAGGCTCTAGATGGCCTCTAACATCCAAAAAAGTCATGCTACAACAAATGGCTACATATCATCAAAATCATTGCCTATCTTGGAATCTTTGTCATTAATATCACCCTCTAAGCAATTAACATAAGATAGAAAAAATGTAGCATGTCAAGACAAGATTTTGTTTGAGTAATGGGTACATTTTTAGTAGGGTCACGATAGAGGAGTTCAACAACCAATGTCACTAACATGAAGGTTACAAGGTACATAGAGAGCTTGTTGCTCTTGATTAAATACGAGTCTCATACCCTAGTACATGACAAAATCCAATGGAAACATTGCAATCCCACAAATCCTGAAATCCTAAAAAACTGATGAGTCTACTAGATTTTGAGTGAGATCTAGAATTCTACTTTCTCGATATGAAATACAATGAGGTTGGAACCACTCTCAAACATCCTGAGCCATTTCATGCTAATGTTAAACATTTAACAGGATAATGTCACTTTTACTTTAAGAATTTAACATTACCATGAATTGCATATCAATACTAGGGCCATATGCTTGAATATTAGGCTACCCTACTCAAAAAATCTTGTTTCTTTGAAAAAAATTGCGTTTGGAACATCTTTACAACAAAAAAATTGTGAAAAAAACCAGAGAGCAAACTATTTTTTGCGGGAGCGCAATGAGAGCAAATTTAGGGAGCGCGCTCCCAATTCACTCCCCTGCAACCCTGCACTGGTGACTGGAAGGACTAAATGAGTCTCCAAGCAACATGATCAACCACTAATTTCAAGAAGGGACCTCAAAGCATCTCCACGTATCCAAAAGCCAGCTCTCAGTGCCGTGCATCATCTCTATGTGAGCCATGTAGACAATGTGGTGTGCGCTCTCTCCAGCATTGTGTAGAAAATTAGTGTTGTATGTTGGAAAATGCAAAGTGGCAACTTATTAAATCTTATTTTACTTTTTCCTTAATACTACTTGTGAATTTAGTTATTCTTCTTATATTCTTTAATTAGATCTTTTTATCAAACAAATATCAAGAATGAAACAACAACAACGGAGGACATAGAAATTAGGCTCCTAGCCAGGGCAAAACCCCTCCAAAAGAAAAACTCGGAAAACTCTTCTCTTCTTATAGAATCTGCTTCAATTGAGATACAAATACCCAAACCCTAGATCAAGTCCTTCTCCAAGTACCAAGTCAGCCCCTCCAACAAGTCTTTCCCTGATTTTGCACCAACCATCTTCAACCTGTAACTTCAACCTGCCAGCTTCAATACTGCAACTTGTATTGCTACTTCGATCCTACAATATCGGCCTTGCAGCTTCTGTGGAAACCCTAATTTTTCCCCCTCCTAAGACCTTCCCAGTGCAAAATAGCTCTTCCCAAGGTCAACGAGGTCAAGGTAGGGTATTCTTCCTTCCAACTACAAGGTTTTGCACTTCATCCTCTTGCAACTCGAACCTGCAACTTCAGCCTCCTTCTGCAGCACTAAAAACCCTAGAACTTCGCACGTCTAAGAGAGATAAAGCCCAAAACAGAGATTGTTCGTCTGTATTTCTTCTCCGAGACCTTTGCTCTTCTTCCTACTTCCCAGCTACAGATTGAATTCTTTCTTGATAGATCAAACTTGTGGAATGAGTGAGTGCTAAATGAGGTCGAACTACTCCTTTATATAGCCTTCTCAAGGGGTTGAATTCCCTCCTTTAGGCCGACTTGTACTTTTGGAGTTTCCAGGGCTTTCTAGACTCAAAAGCAATTCTTTTTACAATTACATTTTGCCTAGAAGGGTCTTATAAAGATGATGTCGACTCCTTTGACTTATGACAATAAATCCTAAGACATAACAAACCCTAGAGGCATAAAGAACATGCTTTTACCTAGAAGACCATATATATAGAGCATGAAACCCATGCTTTAATAATAATATTTTTTTCTTTTCTTCTCTTGTTTGTTACATAGGATACATATTGAAATGAGTACAACAACAATTATGAAGACTGAAACTAGTTACATTTTCAACATTGTAGCCCAACCCAGTTTTCATGTTTTGCATGGTTTAATGCCCAAACCCTTCATAAAACATATGACTGAGATTTTATATCAAATTAGCATTTACATGAAAAACAAAGACCTACTCTACCATATCCTTTTAACAACTAATACAAGAGAAAATTGCAAGCACACACACAAGTTTAGACTCTTGTTTTGTTCAACTTGACCCTGGAAAAACCCCAGTGGGGAAAACCAGTGCTGAAGGAGGATTTTATTTTGCTTATGAGAAATTTCTTACTACAAAAATACAACAATAAATTCGACCTATCTCATCCCATATAGGAGTTCCTCTAAGATCTTCTTTTCACTATGATCTGGACTGATATTCTTTGAACACAGTCTCCTCTCCTCAGCAAAATAATCGGACCTGTTATTGCTCCTTTACTTCAGGGAATTTGTACCACTGTGACTGTCACAGGAAGTCTTAGAACTCAGGCTATCCTTCTTTGGAACTTGGGTTTGTTTCAACAGATGAACACACTCCCAAAGCAGCCCTTTCATCCCTTTAATCACACATCAAACCACAGAGAAACCTGACCTGAAAAACACGCTGACTACACTCGGATATCAGGCCTGAGAATCACACTCAGCAGGCCCGAAAAACTCACACTGCAGGCCTGAGATTCATGGGTTGGTTACGGGAAGGTTTCCAGTCATCTGAACGCTAGTTCTGACTTATTTCTCACTTGAAGTATGCTCAGAAACTTCAGCAAACAAATACACAGTTTTTTACCTTGAGATTCAAGCTCCTCCAAAGCCTTAAACTCGGCCTCTAGAGAATTGAACCATTGTGGTTTTAGTCTTCACTCACAGCTGTAGAATTTATTCTCACAAAACCTCTTCCTCCTTTCCTCCTTTCTCCTACTCTCTTTTCAATGCTCTCATGGGAATAATGAATAAGATCTATACTCCTTTTCTCCCTTTCCATCTTCTCAAAGTGTGGAGAACCCTAACCCTTAGGTCTAATGGCTGAGATTAAAATCTTGGCTCATTAATCCCCCTAGTAAGGTGAGAGAACAAAATTACAGTCAATATCGTTCAATCATCCAAATCACCCCTTTATCCATGTTAAAATGCCCAAAACATTAAGTAAAAGCACTTGATTGCAAAATAGTTATGTTGAAGTTTCTAAGTCTACTAGTTAGAAACCCTCCATGCACTTTACTGATTTATTCCTACCTACTTGTTCCGTTACTTAACAAGTTATTTACAATGCAAATACTGAAAATAAACACTAGTGCATGCTCAACACATTACAGACCATCAACTGAAGGAACTAGAAACAAGCACACAAAATGACACCGTTATTTTTGGACCAATGTCCCCGGAAAAACCCAATGCGGGAAAACCAGTGCAGCTATCTGAGGGTTTTCTTATTAAGCAATTTCAAAGTATAATTTGGGTGCCAAATCTGGCTTACCCAATAGAGAATGCCCTTGGCAGTAGTATCTCTCAATCTGAGACAAATGTCTCGGTTGAAACCCCGGATAAACCCTTCGGCAGCTCCTCAACCCCAATCTGCCCCAGAAACCCCAGCATCTGCCTTTCTGGACTGCGTCAGCCTCTCTCTGCCCAGCGCTAGCCCTGCGTCACCCTGAATGGGTCTACGTCAGCCTGAGGAGACCCTGCATCAGCAACACTGGCCTCTCTGAAACACTGCGCAGCTCCTGGCTGCCTCTGTGTGGCCTTGCATGAGCCCTGGCTGCTACTACGTCACTCTCTCTGGCTCCTGCGCTGATCTCCCGGCACTATCTCTGCCTCTCTGGCTCCTGCGCTGATCTCCCGGCACTATCTCTGCCTCTCTGGCTCCTGCGTTGATCTCCCGGCACTATCTCTGCCTCTCTGTCTTTCTGTACTCACTGCCCCTCAGCTGCAACTCCGATCACTGATTCTATCTCTCTTAGCAAACCCCACTCTAAAGAATAGAATGACTAATCATTTGGTGTGTTCTCCAAGTGACCCTCAAGCCTCCTCTTATACTTTTCTCGTTGACATATCAACGGCCGAGATTAAGTCCCTAATCAATGGCTAAGATTAGATTTGGCTTGATCCATGTCTTTTGGACCATTCTAACACAGTTTTATATTAATCCATATTAATATTTTAATTTCCCTAAGTTTAGATTTAGGGAGTCCATTAAAAATATTAATTATTTTAATATTTCTCGGATTTTTTAGAATCTGCCAAACCCTTTCTAGGTATTGGAGATCTCATGTGCCCCAACCTCTCCACCAAATTTCATGGCTAGAGCACATCCAATACTACCCCAAATCAACAAGTTAAAGTATCTATTGAGTGGTAGCCCACCTTCATCTAAGAGGAATGTTGGATGGTGAGAGGCACATGACTAGTGTAGATGGTGGAGGAAACTAGATATCATCATCGATGAGCAATGTGTAGGTTTGTTGGTTGGTTGGTTGTCCAAGATAGGAGAAATATTGTTCTCCTATGGGGTTACCCATTTTGGTGGGTAACAATGGGAAGGTTAACTCAAGAGGACAGTCAGCCATGAAGACCACATTCGATCCTAATCCTCGCATAATTACATCAAACATGAAGGTAGGACAAAGAAATTATGATAGAAAATGGTGGCTAAAGACAAGGTCATGGGAGAAAAGTTTAAATTGGCATACAATTTGGTGGAAGTTGCAACATGGAAGACTAGTAGTGAGCTATATAGTTTATTGCAATCTGCTTAAAAATTCTCATGTCCACTGCTCATGGTTCTGCAACTGTAATTCCTATTAAGTATATATTGGAGGCTACTAAGTATGGGAGGGCCTATGCAAGGTATTATCTTCAGTAGTAATGTCCCTGTTTTTTAGCACAATCCAGTTCAGAGGGTTAAAGGTGGAAATTTCAAGACTCAATCAGCTAGTTCACAATTTGAACCTCACGAGGCTCTACACGTTGGTCTTGCGATAATTCCATTCTCGATTATTTTTCATTTTGCAAGTATCTTGTTTTTGTTACAAGTCTCAGGCTCTACTAGGTAATGGGTCGAATCTCCTGGTCGTCCCTCAATCCATTTCTAGCTATTGTTTTTGTTATCATGTGTTTCTTTATTTTTTTGCTAACTTTCTGATCTCTGGTGTCAGCCTCCCCACCCACCCTTTGATTTCCTTAAGGCTAATCTTCTTAATGTTCTCTCCAATTGTGAAATTCATCCAATTTACCCCCTCTAGTTCGGAGGTCTTTCCTATAAGCAGTGCCTTTTTCTATTGCTATCGTGCATAACTCCCTCTGTTTGTTTTTGGGTTATTCTCATGTTCTCGAGCCTAGACCTTCTCACCCTCCCCCCTCCTTTAATGGCTAGGCACAAAGCTTCTGCAAGTCGCGGAGGAGGAAGAAGGGGAAAGGATGCCCCCTCCATGAGCTTTGAAGCCCATGCTCCATCCACTCCTCAAACTAATGCTTAATTTGCTACCCCCGGGGCAATGGCACTTTACTCAAAAGTGATCCCCAAGATAGTTCAATGAACAATTGTAGAGGTTGAGGAACAAGTGAGATAAGAATGTAGATACATCCATGACCATCATATGGAAAGAGGGACACATCATTAGATCCCGAAAATAGGTTCCTTAACTTGGTCCCACCAAACAGCCTACATGCACATTGTCAATATTTATTGGCATGTCAAAACACTTATGGGTAGAGTCCTCATCGAAAGGTCTAACACTCAACAATAGACCCTGGTTTGCATGGTAGAAATGATGGAAAATTTTGAAAAAGCTAGACATGAAAGTCTCTGTCTTAGCCAAGAGACAGGAAGACATTGTATTCTCTCCCACTAAAGAAGAAAGTGACTCTCCTCTACCAGTCCAGGTGGACTCACCCTCATGTTGACATGATTAGGTGAGACAACTACTATGTTAATATTTTCTATTATGAAAATGTTTTAAATTCATAAGTTGATCTATGGTAATGTATTTTAGTTCATTATCTTTTTAATTTAAGCGATAGACTTACAGCCTATGTGTTATATCACGTGAAACTTTTGAACCTTTGCTACTGATCTAATTTCCCGTGTGGCAAACCAGTAGATGGTGAAAAACAACTATGTATTCATTTTTTCTGAAATCTAAAAGAAGTTGCTTGAACTTACAAAAAAAATTAGCGAACATGTCCTCTTCTTCATCCTCATGAAATCTCTTAAAGAATATCTTCAAGAAGTTATTGCAAAACACTTTCCATTTTACAAATAAATTGCTTGTTTTCAATGCCTACATATGCATCCCCTTCAAGATACATGGAAGTTGGTGAAATTATTTATGTCATTGTGGAGCAGATTTATTGCAAAATATCTCTCAATTTTGTTAAACCATGTGACATTCATTCTACCTCACTTGCCTTCATATTAGGTAGTGCAATCTTAATTTTATTAAGAGGTCCCTATTGAAGAATGTAACTAGTGTTGGTCTTCATAATTGCAGTATTTGTCAAAAGAAAGAAAAATGAATTTTATTATTAAAGAAATTGACTTATTAAAGCATGGGTTTCATGTTTGGGTGAATGTTTTCTAGGTCAAAGCCTCCACTGTAGGCTTCTAGGGTTTATGTCAAGTGTCCTTGTCCATGTCATAATGTAATAGACCCTTCTTCGCCATTGTCAATCAAGAAACAAATTTATTTTGATGTAAATTAGGTCTTCTAGGCCTCCAACAAGTCGGCCTCAAACTGGACAAATCGACCTAATGAAGGGGCAGAATCTCCTATATAACGGCAACAACTCGACCTCATTTGGAACACACACTCAACAAGTTCGAATTGCAGTAGCTGGAAACAAAAAGAGTGCAAAATTCAAGAAGGAAGAAGGAAAGGGCTAGCAAAGGAGAAGGAAGTCATTATCTAGCTAAGGAAGTCGAAATTTTCTCTCTCTTATCTCACATGTGCATAGGAACTGAAGCTATTGGAGGGTTGAAACTACAGTCCTGAAGTTGGGCCAAAATTCTATAGCGGGGGGTCGAAGTTTTGAAGTTGGGAAGTCAAAATTTTGGATTGTTGTTGGGTTGAAGCTACTGGATAGAAAGGGACTACTGGAGTTTGTTGAATCATCTTGGAAGGTTGACTTAGTGGAGGAGGAAGGTCTTTTGGGTCTAGGGTCTTGGTCTATCTCAATTTGATTTACTAGTGGAAGGGTTTGACTGGGTTTCCCCCTATAGAGGGGTTTTAGCCATGGCTGAGTGCTTACATCGGGTGGCGTTGATCTTCATGTTTTGATTTGATGATTGCTTGATGAAAAGAAGATAAAAGAAGAACATAAAGAAGATAATAAGAATACAAGAATAACACAAGTAATTATCAACATAAGAGAATCTTTATACCTTTTCGATTTTCTATCAGTCCCATTCTAGGGAATTCCGGTTTCTTGAGTGCAATGTCAATGACGAGCTTGGGATTACAAGTGGGTTTTGGAAGGAAAGAGTTTGCACTGATAAGTCATCTAATTTTTGTGATAGTTCCCCTATTTAATGTGCACCTTCATTCATTGTTTGCATCTACTCATTTCTCATCCTTATTAATTGTTCCATATAATGTTGACTTCCTCACTTTATCAAACTTTTAAGATAACTCTTTTTGTTCCATTTCCATATTACTAAGTCAATACTTAAACACTATTGACTTCATCTATATTTGTTAACCTCAACACTTAGATCTTCAACGTTAAACATTTTGGCAGATATTTTCTTCCCAAATCCACCTTATAGTTAAATTTGTTACGCCGGATGGAAAATTTTTAGGTCAAATTCTTTTCCTTGGAATTTGTATATATACACCAAAAAAAATAGAATTTATATCAATAAAATTTGGTTTGAAAAAAAAAAACAAATTTTGTGGTGCAATTAGGAATTCTTCAGCCACAATTAGGGTTTTCCCACCTATTTTGTGGCTAGTCGTGGATATGTGCATCCATTACAATGTCCTGCAACCCTTAACTCTATTTCCTATCATATCTCGGCCTGCAACCTACAATCTTGTTGCAAGTTGTTCTCAACCTTCAAAAAAATGTGCAAACAAGCAACATTATAATGATGATGATGATGATGATAGTGGTTAATGTCCACTGAGACCAAATTGGTCTATCGGACCTATAATTTTCTTAGTTTTTAATTGTCTGGCTCCTCATCTTTCTTGGCGAGATTGATGTTGTAGCTTTCTTTTTTTTCTCTATGGTCTTCCAACTTCCTGTATCTTGCATCTCCTTCATCTCTTCTGGTTCTTGGGACATTGGTGTCTTAGCTTCACGATCTATTGTGTTCGTCCTCTTGAAGATAGACGGAGAAGAAGTTTGGTCTAGGAGATCTACTTTGTTGTTAAATGAAGATTTATTTTGTGCGGTATTCGAATCCTCATAACTGTTGATGCTTGAGGGGTTGTCGAGTTCACTTTTTTGTTGCTGGGCGGAGCTTTCTCCCTGCTTGTCTTGAGAGTTGTTTCTTTCTTGTGATTCAGAGTTTTCTCTAGAGTATTCTTCTTTGATGACAGTGTAGTGTTCTTTTTGTGCTCCTTCCCACCATGTAGATCTGTGGTGGTTTTTTCTAGCAGAATTTTTCTGAGAGGCTTTTGGGCAATTTTTGGCTAGATGGCCCGTCTCAAAGCAGGATCGACATCTGAAGAGGACACTTTCATAATCAAGTTTCTGGTTCCAAACATAGTCTTTACATGTTAGGTTTATTTCAGCTGGGAATCCGGCGCTGAAGTCCATTTCCACACAGATGCGTGCATAGGTGGTTCTGGCATATTCCTCTGTTTCTGGGCACCTGCAGTAAAATTTCCCAATTGCATTTCCAATGGCTTTTAGCGAGGAGAGATTCCAGAGATGCAAGGGTAGGCTTGGCAATCTCACCCAAACTGGTGCCGAGGTTATGACTGTTGTTGAGGGACCGAATGATGGGTTCCATGGCTTCATGAATAGGCCTGAGTTTTCCCAAAACCAAGGGCCGGAATCTAGAATACATTGTCTGCTTTCAAGATTTTCAAAATCTACTATAAAGAAACCCCTAGCACAAGGGTAGATATTAATTTCATCAGAAATGACAGGCTTCCATACCTCCGAGATCCAATTGTGGAGAGTTGTCAACCGCGGTCAAAAACCATTGAACCGGCAGATTAGGGCACTTTCGGAAAACTTCAAAGCCTCAACAAGTGAGGCCTGGACCACCTGGACAGTGGGAGCTGGGGCTTCACTTACGATATGGGCAGGAGCTTGCCCTCCAGAAGCGGATGGAATTGAGCCAGCAGCTATTTTCGCGACGCTGGGAGCCATATTTGCTAGTAGAAAGCCGAGACCCAGCCGCAGAGAAATAAGGCAGAAGATTAGATCTAGACCTAGCCGCAGAAGATTAGATCTAGAACCCAGCCGCAAAGAAGATTAGATCTAGATCTAGATCTAACCACAGAAGATTAGATCTAGAACCTAGCAGCAGAGTCTCAGTAAGTTTTTTAATCTGCAAGAAACCCTAGTAGGAAAAATCCTCCTTTTAGTACCGAGAATCAAATCCTGCTCCAGATAAAAATAAATCACCGACTTTCAGAAATGCCCACGTAAAGGAGGACTTTCTCACAGATCTATTTTCACAGATCTAAAAACGGTGATCGTTATGGAGAATGCTGAAAAAATAATGCTTAAGAAGAGAACCACATAGAAGCAGATCTGGAGCCGCAGATCTGCTCATGCAGATACGGAAGAACCCAGCCGTAGCAGAGACAGAAAAAACCAGCGGCAGATGGATAAGAACCACAGCCGCAGAAGAAACGCAGCCGCAAACTAACGCAGCCGCAGAAGAACTAATGCCGGAAGACTATACGAAGAAACACAGCCGCAGAATATTTCGTGTTTGTACCTTTCCTTGAAACCTACATCCTCTTTACACAACATCAAATGTTGCCATGGAAGGAACTCTAATACCACTATTAAGAAGAATGGTTCTCACTAATAGGAAACAAGTAGAAATATCTTAGATAATAAATATTCGATATATGAATGAATGTGATGATGATTTACAAAAATGTGGTGTTATAAATATAAATCAAAAGGATTAGAATCATTGAATGAATGTGGCTTTTGGGGGAAGAGTCGGCTATGTTCATTTATTATTATGAGTTTAGATTTTATTAATGTGTTATTAATGTCTTTGTGTGGCTTTTTTACAAGCAACATCTAGTCCCACCATCAAGCACTTAAGTAGGAATGAGGTTGCTACTATCATGCTAGCCCAATCAACCCACAAAGGGAAAGCATGTCACAAAGCAAGATTTGAACCTAGGTGGGGAGGATAATAATTATTCCTCTCAACCACCCGAGCTAGACACAGTTGACATATGTTTCTATATGTTATATATTATATCATCTTATTACTCTTTACATGTAACGTGTTTTATGTATTACGTATCACCAATGTTGTTGAGGGTAGTAGGGATGAATAATGAGACCGTCAACAACCTGAGATGTGCATCATATAGAAAGGCTAACTTAGGGATAAGAAGTTGTGAGGGAGAAACTTAAGTGATCTAAATGAATTGTCAATAAAATTCATATCAATTGACTTATTAATCTCCATTTTAGGCGAAGAAGGCGGAGGAAGCATCTAAAGAGCATTTATAATGTGTATGTTCGTTGATAGAGGTTTCAATAGACTAGAGAAACAAATCACTCTCAAAGTACAAACATTGCAATCATCAAGAAAGGGCTAAGGAGGTGACATCCTTAGAGGAACAAAATGCCAAATATGGATATCTCTTCAGACCTAAGGTTGAGTCGCCCAAGGTTCTTATCCCAAGATGGTAAGAAATAGGTATGAAGATGCTCTCAACACAAAGAAGATGGACACCAAATTCACCCAGGCACCTTAAAGTCCTCAACTAATTGATATACACTTCCTCTTCAATTAGGCCATTTAAAAAGTTGTCTTTACATTTATCTAGTATAAAGACCAATAAAAAATTTGATGTTAAAGATATTTTCACTTTGATAAAAGTATACTTGGAAATAGGAGCAAAGATCTTGTCATAACCAACTCCCTCTCTCTCTCTCAGAGAATCTTCTTGCTACAAATTTGGCCTCATACATCTCTATGCTCACATCCATTACATGCTTGATCTTGAACAACCAGCTAGAATTAATCATTGATTTCCACACTGGTCTTGAAACAATACCCTAGAAATCATTCTTCAACATTGAGTTATACTCGGTTATCATGGATATCTCACCATTCCTACTCAACATTGCCTCATCATAATTGGAAGGCTCTACATCAATGATAGAAGACACCAATGCAACATATGTAGGAAATTTCTTAAAGGGATGATTCGTCTGTACAAAGGATTTTGGCAACTCTACTTTCTCCTACGCCTCCTGCAAAATTTTGGTAAAACACCTTGGCTTACTGGCTGAACTAGATGGTCAAGAGGCATTTGTTCTAACACTAGAGCCTTGCTAATCTAAATCTGATTTTGCTGAAATCTGTGGGTCAACACTTTAGACAACAAGCTCTTCTCCCTCCTCAATCTCCATAGGAGGCTCCTATAACTTAGAGAACCATGCTTTCTCATCAAATTTAACATCTCAACATACCACGATCTTCCTTTGTGATGCAAATGTAAATCCAACAAGACTTGGAGGTCTCATTGTAGAAATAACTCGAAATTTGTCGCAGCTAATGAACTTAGACTAAAAACAATGGACACAAATTTCTTCTACTCAATCTACGGAAGCGAAAACATACAATAGAAACACATGCAATCATTTAATCACAATGAACACAGTATTTTTACTAGGGAACCCAACTAGGAAAAACACCTCCTTTGTCTGTATTATATCAGATCAGACAATGATCAATTACAATGATAGCTTCAATCCTTGAAGCTCAACCTGCACTGCAATATTGATTCCTGCTCTCACCAACACTTAGCCAAAATAGGCCTCGAGCTTTCTCCTATTTCCTTGCGCAAATCCAAGATAATTAGCTCACCTGTTCAATGCAAACCTCTATACACTCAACAATATACAACAATAAATACAAGTATGCCTTTTTCCTCCAATCAACTAAGCAATTCGAATTGCATGCATAACTAGGGATATTTTTAGTAAATTGACTAGTTAACTGAGAGATCAGTGAGTTAACAACAGTTACAACTACTCAATTGAACTCATACTAACTCTATTCATGACTAGAGCTCAGATAACTGAGTTTCACTAACTATAACTCCACTAGATTGCTAGATCTTAGCAATCAACTCATGCACAACTCTACTTCTTGCCCAAAAACTCGAATTGACTGACTTAACTAAGTGACTTGGCCATGTCACTCCTGCTAACTGCAACTCAAGTCATCCTGCTGATGTGGAAATTCGAATTTCTCCATTTGACTAAGGCACAAGTCAAATGAAGCCTTTTCTTGCTACAATTTAACACTCATCATAACAAACAAAAATATCCTTGATGCTAGAGGGTTCAAAATTGTCGGGCACATAAAAATAAACAGGACAACCTAATACACAAAAGTGTAATACCTAAGGTTTCTCACTAGTAAAGGCTTCTTCTGGTGTATCGTCCTTCAATGTATTATGGGGACACCTATTCAAAATTTATACAATGGTATCATATGCCTATGCCCATAGAGATATGGACAAATCCATGTCATAGATCATTGCTTTCACTATATGATCAATGAGTTCTTCCTCTCTGCAACCCCATTTTGTTGCAAATTATTAGGTACTGTCAGCACCCTCTTGACCCCATTTCTTTGTAAAATGCATTAAAGTCCTTGGAGGTGGACTCTTCTCCTTTGTCAAATTTCAACACTTTGACCTTCCTACCTATCTAATCCTCAACCAAGGCCTTGAACTCTTGCAACTTGAAGAACACTTCATCCTTTGTCTTCATAAAGTTAATACAAGATTTGTATAAGGAATCATCACAAAAGGAAACATAATACAAGTTACCTATCAAAGAAGCCAAAGATATAGCTCCACATACATCTGAATGAATCAAATCAAGAATCTCTCTTGCTCTATGCTCATTGCCTCAAAAAACAGTGTTGGCATGCTAGCCAAATGCATTAGCTTCTCAAAGGTGAGCAGCTTCTCATGAGAACAAGCACACTCAAAAAAGGTTCCCAAGATATAAAGAACCATTTTAGTGCTATGGGCACCAACTCCTCATCCTCAACCTTCATCTCAATAGCAGTGAGTTAATCTCTCAACTCAATGATCTTCATCAAGTAGCTAGCCTAGGTGTCTATGCCACTCACGCAAATTGTTATGCTCTTAACCTACAAGACGATACAAGAATACCAAATATGCGCAGAAATATACCCAAAACATAGAACAGTGAGAAATAACAGCAGGTATTTTATTATTCAGAAAGTAATGTTCACTTGCCTCTTTGAGGGGGCAACCTCCAATAGAGCAGAGCTCGATTACAAAATAAGACACGATGCTCCTCGTAGGGAGTCTCCATCCTTTATATATGACTCATACATGCAATACCATGGTTATTATTAATACCATCTATCTAATACCATGGCCCATTTGCAACTAACTGTGGTCCCGTCATTAAATGCGGGTTAACCACTTACAATTATTAATATGGGCTTTATTGACTCTTTACTTAACTATAACTATGACTCGATCCTACTACATAAATAAGGGGGTTAGGGTGGGACCCTAACATGCCCTCCCCCTTAAGAATAGCCTTGTCCTCAAGGCTGAAGCTGCGGAAACTGCTGAAGAATAGTGGCTTGTTCCCAGGTTGCATCTTCCGGAGAGGTGTCTTTCCACTTGACGAGGACTTCCTTGATCATGCGGCCACGCAGGTGCCGTTCTCGTGTGTCGAGGACCTGTTCAGGTTGGAGCCAGATTGACCCTTCTTCATCCAATTCAGGTAGACTGGTTTGAATTCTGCAATTGTTCCCAATCACTTTCTTGAGGCATGAGACATGGAAAACTGGATGGATTTTTGCAGTGGGTGGCAAAGCTAGCTTGTAGGCCACTTCTCCAATGCGCTGAAGTACTCGATACGATCCGTAGAATTTTGGAGATAGTTTCTAACAACCCTTGTCTTTGAGTGATGTTTGCTTATATGGTTGCAACCTCAAAAATACCTGATCCCCTTCTTGAAATTGGCGTTCTGAGCGATGCTGATCTACCTATTGCTTCATGCGGTTTTGAGCTTGATGAAGATTCTCTCTAAGATGGGCGAGCATGGTTGTGTGGTTCTGTAGGAGTTGATCCACTGCTTATACCTTTGAGCACCCCTTGATATAAGAAGTAGGGGAAGGAGGGAGTTGACCATAAACTGCTTCATAGGGAGTCACTTTGGCGGTGGCATGATAGTTGGTGTTATACCACCATTCAGCTAGAGGTAACCATTGTACCAAAGATGTTGCTTTTCTGAAGTGAAACACCTAAGATAGGTTTCCAGACATTTGTTGACTGCTTCAGTTTGACCATCCGTTTGTGGATGATAGGAAGTACTGAGTTTTAGTTGGGTACCTTGTAGCCTGAAGAGTTCCTGCCAAAAATTACTGGTGAAGATCGGGTTACGATCAGACACAATAGAAGTGGGCATGCCATGCAATTTGAAGATCTGATCCATGAAAGATTGAGCGGCCAAAGTCGGTGTAAAAGGGTGGGGCAGGGCGCAAAAAATGAGCATACTTAGAAAGTCGGTCCACAACCACCATGATGACTAACTTGTTTCCTGACTTTGGAAGACCTGTAATGAAATCCATAGAAACCTCCGTCCATATTGATGCCGGTATGGGCAATGGTTGTAGTGTGCCTGGTGCTTTGATTGTCTCCCCTTTGTGGCGCTGACAGACATCACATTCCGCTACAAAAGTAAGAATGTCCTTTTTCATTCCTGTCCAAAAAAATGATCTTCTAGTGTGAGCATACATCTTTTGAAAGCCTGAATGTCCTGCAGTGGGGGATGAGTGCAACTCCGCCAAAATGCGGCTTTTGAGGGTGGATGTTGGTGATATTACTACTCTGTCCTTGTAGCAAAGAATCTCATCCTGCCACGAGTAGCCCTTGGTGGAATTTGGATCCGCCTGTAATTGAGTAATGAGTTGGGAGAGCCAAGGATGTGAAAACCATTCCCTGCGAGCCTCTTCAATCCATTCTGGAATGGGAAGGAAAATTGCGAGCAGGGTACTTTCCTCATCAAATTGGCGAGATAATGCATCTGCTACAATATTTTCGTGCCCTTTCTTGTAAATGATCTCATAATCATATCCCAGCATTTTGGCGAGCCATTTATTTTGTTGTGGTGAGGATAGGCGTTGCTCCAAAAAATATTTAAGGATGTGATGGTCTGTGCGGATTTGGAAACGTCGCTCCAATAAGTAAGGTCGCCAGGTATCTACTGCATGTAATATGGCCATCATTTCCTTCTCATAGGTAGATTGTCCCAGATTCTTCCCACTTAGTTGTTGGCTTGTGAAGGCCAAGGGTCGATCTTCTTGCATTAAGACCGCCCCAAAACCCGTACCCGAAGCATCACATTCAATGACAAAAGATTTGGTGAAGTCGGGTAGTGCTAAGACTGGAGTGGAACACATGGCATTTTTTAGAGCTGTAAAGGCCTGTTGTGCTTCGTCATTCTAGAGGAATGAATTTTTCTTGAGGAGTTGAGTGAGGGGTTTCGCAATGTGACCATAATTGCAGACAAATTTGCGATAGTAGCCCATGAGACCCAAAAATCCTCTCAGGCTCTTCAAGGTCTTAGGTTGAGGCCAATCCTGCATTGCCTGGATCTTTTTGGGGTCCACCCTGACACCTTCACGCCCCACAATGTGGCCCAAATACTCAACTTCTTCCATGCCAAAAGAACACTTGGACATCTTAACAAATAATTTATGCTTGCGGAGCAGTTGCAAGAGCAGATCTACATGTTGAAGATGTGCAGCCCAAGTGCAACTGTAGATGAGGATGTCATCGAAGAAAACAAGGACAAATTTTCTGAGATATGGTTTGAGGAGGTGGTTCATAAGGCTCTGAAAAGTAGATGGGGCGTTACAAAGACCGAATGGCATGACCAGGAACTCATAATGGCCTTCATGAGTTCTGAAAGCAGTCTTTGGAATGTCGACTTCTTTCATGCGAATTTGGTGGTAGCCTGAGCGAAGATCCAGCTTAGTGAAGAATTGAGCCCCATTTAGTTCATCCAGCAAATCATCAACAACCGGGATAGGAAATTTATCTTTGACTGTCAACTTATTGAGGGCCCTGAAGTCTGGACACATACGCCATTCCCCATCTTTCTTGAGCACCATGACCACCGGTGATGAATAAGGACTAATGTTGGGATGAATGACTCCTGCTTCCAAAAGTTCCTTGATTATTTTTTCTATTTCATTCTTTTGGGCGAACGGATATCTATATGGGCGCACATTTGGTGGTTGGGCCCCTGGGACCAAAGTGATGCTATGATCATGTTCCCCTCTCGAGGGTGGAAGCTCATGAGGCTTGTCAAAGACTGGCAGATGGTTATTTAAAATCTATTGCATCTCAGGATGAATCAGAAGATAATTGGGTTCGACGGCGTGGATGGCATTAAATTGAGCTATAACTCCATGATGGCCCTTTTTTAACAATTTTTCCATCCTATGTGAGCTGATGATAGAAGGAGCTCCCGCCTGGAGTCCGCGGAGGGTATGTGTGGAGTTGTTCTGCTTAAAGCTCATATACAACTCCTAGAAATCCATTGTGATTGGCCCAAGTGTGCGAAACCATTCAGCACCGAGGACAATGTCGCATCCTCCCATGTGTATGGCAAACATGTGGGTCTTCAACTGATAATCCCCTATTTGAAGTTTGACATTTTCACAGCGACCTTCACATTTCATTGTTCCCCCATCTGATATTTGGACTTGGAAGTTAGAAACTGCTCGTACAAAACAATGCACTGCTTCCGCGACTCTTTGATGGATAAAATTATGTGTACTTCCACTATCAATCAAGACTACTACTGGGCGATGCTTAATAAAACCTCTGATTTTGAGAGTTTGAGGTGAAGAAATCCCTGCCAAAGCATGCAGCGAAATAACTGGTTCGCCAAGGACATTTCCCTTCTGGTTGTCCTCTTCGTCCTCCTCAGGTTCCTCAAGTGGTGGGGCTTCCTCCAATGAGCTGTAAATTTGTAATCAATAGCATCAATTTGAAAGAATTTGGGCTCCTTGCATTTTTGACCTGGGGAGTATTTTTCATCACAGTAGTAACATAATCCCTGCTTTCTTCTTTCTACCATTTCTGCAGGTGACACCTTTTGAACCTTAAGTGTTTGAGTAGTGCTGTGAGCCTGTGGGGGGTGACCCTTGGCGGTGAAATTTGGGCGATTGGACTGGGCCGCTAACGCACGTTCAACTTTACGAGCTACCTTGCAAGCCTCCGAACATGTGGGAGGGTGGTGCAGTCGGACGTGAGCTTGTATGGCCTCTTTAAGACCACTGATAAAACATTCTGTGTAGAACGCACCTTGGAGACCCATAGTGCGGAAAGCTAAGGTTTCAAAGGCTGTAATATATTCATCCACTATGCCAGTCTGTCAGAGCTTAGTGAGACGACCCAAAAAAGCAGAGTCATGGTCAAAGCACTCTATAAGAGCTTTTTTGAAGGTGTCCCAAGTCAAGGGCCTTCCATTGCAACGTTGATGCCATTGCCACCATTGCCATCTTCCATTGTCCAAGTACATGCTCCCCATCATAAGCTTGAGTCTCATTATCTAAGATGTAATTCAGATTGAAATACTGCTCCATTTGTGCTACCCATGCTGCCGGGTGAGAACCATCAAATTTATGCATATCCAGCTTGGGTGGTCGCAAACGGGATTGTTGGTGGGTGCCCCAGAGGTGAAGAGAGTGGCTAGACTCACCCTCACTGTGATCATTGCCAATATACGCCTCCTTGCGGGCTTCCGCCTTGCCCTTAGAAAGTGCATTAGTTATTGTCATCAGCTGATCTTGGAGGTCTTTCAAGGATTGTTCAAGTTTGTCGATCTTCTCATTGGCCATAGCTTGAGCTCTAGTTTCTACCATGCACCGATCCGATGTACTGGAAATTTGGGACTGCCCAAATTTTTTTTTAGCACTAACAATTGAATGGTACCACCTTGCTCAGCTCGTCGTCCTGATTCTTATGGGCTCGATCACCAATAAGCACCCCGGGGGGTCTCAGAACTTTTTTTTTTTTTTGAAAACTCCTAGCGGAGTTTTACTCCTTGCTTAGGAATACTGTAGTAGCCGAATCCCCAAAATGTCAATGCTGCCAAAAGTCCTGCGAAAATCACGCCCCAGTATAGGAACCCACACAACTACTCATATCTGGATGGCGGCTCTGGTGGATCTGAGAGATCTGAATGGCTGATCGGATAGATCTGAGTGGCGGAACAGATTGCTGCTGCGGATCTAATGGATCTAATAGATCTGAATGGTTGTTCTGTTAAACCTGAGCTGCGGGACTAATTTCTGTTGCTGCTACAAACCGCACTTGCGAGATCTGATCTGGCAGAGATTATGCGTGATCCCGAGATAGAAAAGGGAACTATGGTCTCGAGGAGTGTCAGGTGCTACAGATCGCAATATACATAAGGGTCTGACAGTAGTACTCGGCCCAATTTTTCAGGGCACTAACCAAGGAGGATCAATGGTACCCTTAGTCGTACAACCCGACTACCCTATCGTACGGGCGAGTAATCTCTCCGAGTGCTGTTCTCGGTGTACTGTAGCAGCAAGACGGCCGACGTTTTATCTATGGCAAGGTTTCAAGGGAGCTAGGGGGCTTCTGATATACCAGAGGGTACTTGGAAGACAGTCCGTGCGTGGTTCTGTCTAGTGCGCTACTACTCGAAGGGGTACCCACAGGTGTTACAAGGGAGTCCAACAAGCATGACCACCTCTTGTATTTCCTGCGTGCATGCCTCCCCAAATCCGCAGGTTTATGCGCTCAACAACAGATCCTGTGGTTTAAAGACGCCGAAACACGTCTCTAGCCAAAAAAAAAAATTGCTAAAAAAAGGAGATCCCACCGGCCTTGGAAAGCGCTCTAATACCACTTGTTATGCTCTTAACCTGCAAGACGATACAAGAATACCAAATATGCACAGAAATATACCCAGAACATAGAACAATGAGAAATAACAGCAGGTATTTTATTATTCAGAAAGTAATGTTCACTTGCCTCTTCAAGGGGGCAACCTCCAATAGAGCAGAGCTCGATTACAAAATAAGACACGATGCTTCTCGCAGGGAGTCTCTATCCTTTATATATGACTCATACATGCAATACCATGGAGCAATACCATGGTTCTTATTAATACCATCTATCTAATACCATGGCCCATTTGCAACTAACTGTGGTCCCGTCATTAAATGTGGGTTAACCACTTACAATTATTAATATGGGCTTTATTGACTCTTTACTTAACTATAACTATGACTCGATCCTACTACATAAATAAGGGGGTTAGGGTGGGACCCTAACACAAACTAGTAAACTTGCTCTTCAGAAGCATCTACGAGAAATATTCGCACTATGATACAAAGTGATCAAGATATTGTACATATATTTAGCTGACTTCTTTGCAATGTGAGGGATCAAATGGTCCTTCATAGAATGAAGGATAATTCTCTTTGCTTTGGCCACCTTCTTCTTGTGTTTAACTCAATGCATGGGATTGGTAGGAGTTGTAACCTTAGCTTCCACAAAAGACAAAAGATCAACCTCTTCCAACAGCATCACTGGTCTACACTTCCAATGCAGAAAGTTGGAAGTGCTATCTAATTGATAACAGTCTCCAAGACCAATACAAGTCATTCCCATAACTTTTGAACATACCTCAAACGATTAAATCAGCCAGGAATAAATAAAATCAGCAACCTATAACACGTACAAATCACCTCTCACATCTCCAAGCACCTATCACAGGCATGGATCAGTGTCAATAAGTGAAGCTAGGTCATCACACCCACTGAAATCCTCCGACAGTTCATTTCACAGACAGCAGCCTACTCTATACATGGATCTGAAGAATTTCAGATGCACTGCATTGATACCGTGTTAAATTTTATTGCATGATACACAGATTTGTACTTCCATGAATACAAATCCGAAAACTGCTGAAACATCCCTCAAACAGCTGACTGTATAAACTCAAAATTCTGATCTGTATAATCAAAGGTACAGACACTGCATGATGCAGAAGATCAGAACAGCAAACAGTATAGTACTAAATCTGCATAAAATCTCATTCTGGAAATTAAGGACAGCAAATAGAATGTGCACGAACTCAATCACGTAATTCTCTATTCCTTGCAATGAAGAATTACAAAACAACAGCTCAAAGTCCTAACCGTCTCACTATTCTAGTGAATCACCATGCTATTCCTTCATGGAAGAAGAAGGCTAAGATTTACAATGAAACTCCACCATCCCTGTGGCGCACCTTCTCTAGAAGCAAAGACTCTAACTCTAGCTGCCTGGAAGAGTACGCCCAACCTGCATGAGAAGACTCCCTCCTTAACTAGGAAAGTGTGCTTTAATCTAAATCTGGAACCCTACTCTTCTATGCGCTTTTCCTAAAGTTGGAAACAATGCCTGAAACGGAGCTGGAACAGAGCTTCTAAAAATAAAAAGGTCAGAGCCTAGCTAAACTAATAAAAACATGCTAAAGACGACTCTAAGTTTGGAACAGCACTGCTGACTATGGAATAAATGCTAGTATAGCCTTTTGAGAGAATGCAGGTCCCAAATCTATGCAATAGACAAACTGGAAATATAGAAACAACCAAATAATCTGTGTCTTCTAAACAGAAATCTGTGGGGTTGCAGGTACACCTGCTCAGCAATATCTAAACTAACAATAATTACACTCTTACATCTCAAAGAACACTCCTCTAGCATTGTGATGTTCATTATAAGAACCAAGGATACTGATCGCATAAAATTGAAGTGTGAATATGGCCTTTTGGCTACTTACTGAGTACAAGAATAATACTGGTATAGCTTTTTGAGAGAATGCAGGTCGCAATTTTATGCAATAGACAGTCTGGAAACATATAAACAACCCAGCAATCTTTGTGTCCTCTAAACAGAAAACTGTGGGACATTAAACTATTATGAATGTGACCAGATAGCAAATGCTAGTTTAGAACTACTAGAATGGCACAATATTAGAGGAGTTTGGTCTCTTCGAATCTCCTGAACAAGGAGTTTCAGTTTACAAGTAATTTTGAGAAAGAAATCAATTAGTTTGTTTCATTATAGCCTCTGCTTCTACTTCTTTGGTTTCATCTAACTTTTGAATCTTCAAACTACAATTTATCTGACTACCTAGTGCACATAACATAACCTAGGATCATGCATAGACAAAGAAAAATTAAGTGCAGATTACTACAACTTACCAGGATATGCACGCAAAGCTTCAACAGCTGCAGATATGCTTGCAGCATCTGCACCAAGCATTATTACATGACCGCCTAAAAGCCCATCCGTCTTGTACAAGTTTGCAAATTCAGCAGGTGACTTTTCAGATTCGAAATTAGTAATCAACATTGAGCTCTCTCCATTTAAATCATGTAATGTGGATCCAACAATCTGTTTTACTTTTCCCTGTAATTTTCCTTCACGGTATGTCAGATGATCATTGTAATAGTCTGCAAATAATTATCCATCCAAAAACCACCACAGCATATAATCCACAATTAAATTATTTCAAATGAAATGTGCATAATATCAAAAACTCAGAAAAGTAGTAGTGAATTGTGATGTCTATTGAAATTATGAACTATCATTGAGCACATATATATAATATGGTAAAGGGACTTGGAAAACTTAAATTGACTTCACCACTCAACAAGTAAAGATAATACAATTTAATTTCATCTTCTCTCCATTTTGGCCAACACAGCAGAAATGAAGAGGAAGGACCGCATGCATATTATGTTAAATGAAGTTAGAGGAGGAAGGGTTCTGCCAGATTTAGCAGGTGCACTAAATTTGTCAGAGGGAGCCACAAGTGGGGCCAAGGCACAGAAATTACTTTTTCTATTGTTTTTTACTTAGAAAAAATAAATTTTCCTCTAGTCAAAAATTCGATCGATCTCAGCTGTCCAAGGCAATGTAATCTCAGCCATTTGTGGTAGTGGTGGGCCCAAGTCAACTTTGAAGAGGGAAAAAGGGCACAGAACTTGGTCATTATGCACTAGAAGATCTTGGTGTTCAGCTCAGCGAAGAAGAGGGGTATTCAGCTCAGCGCTAGGGCTTCAGATCAGCAAATTAGATATAGAAGAGAAGCTGATTCAGCCTCAGATCACTTCCAGCAATTCGCAGACTTCTTCAGAGGCTGAAATCAATGCACAAAGGAGGCCGTACAAGTTCATACATGGGCGCAAAAGTGAGGCCGAGTTTGTGAGAAGGGCGCAGACCAGTGTGCAGAGGGTTTGGAGAGGCAAAGGGAAGTTTTTCCCTCCTGATCGTAATCTCTTTGTGAAGATTTGCTGAGCTGAATAATATGAAAACACCAAGATTATAGGTTTTCCCCAGTTCTGGTTTCCTGAGTAAATTTTTTGTATATTATTCACTTGTGTGTTTGTCTTTAATTGTTCCTTATTTCCGCTGCATGATAGTTAGGAAACTCAGCATATTTGTCAATAACAGTTAAAGTTCAAAATTTCACAGATTAGCTAGCTAGGTTTTAGAAAACTAACATGGTATCCAAGCTACATCTCTAAGTGAAGACCAGCACCATGTTTTCGACCTCAGGAACAGGTCAGGCACAGACGGAAGGCGAAGAAGAGCAGAAAGGTTGCACTAGTGTTTCTAGCAGTGCAACCTAGGGTTTAACCCACAGTGGGCAGTTTTCACCATTTAAATCAGCACCCAAAGGTTTTTGAAGAGTTCGACTAGCAAAATGTCTCACTAGGGTTTGAGACCAGATCACAGTTTTAAGGGAGCAACGAATTTCTGCTCATGGAACGAGAGGATTACACCGGCGCTTGAGGGGCAGGATGCGAAGGAGTTTGTGGAGAACCCACCAGAGGGAGTTTGTGGAGAACCCACTGGCCACACCAAGTGACCACCAACAGTTGGCTTAGCACAACAAGAATGATGCCAGAGCGAGAAGGATCATTCTTGAGGGAGTCAAAGACCATATAATGCCACATATTTCCAGCAAAAAGACTGCCAAAGAAATGTGGACAGTTATTTGAACCTCTACCATGGCTCAAGTGAGGCCAGAAAACTCGTGCTCAAGGACAAACTAAGAAACGTTTGGATGGCCAAGTCTGAGTCCATAATTTCTTATCTCACTGGGTTTACCCAGGTGAAGGACAAGTTGGTCGATGTAAGCTCACGCTGGATATACAAGGTGAAGCATGGAGAAGATGGGAGTGTGCATAAGTACAAGACCAGTTTTGTGGGCAAGGGTTTCTCGCAAGTTGAGGGCATAGACTATGATGAGACATTTGGCCCAGTGGCTTGTTATTCATCCATCAAAACAATTTTTCCACTTGCAGCTCAGATTGGGTGGAAGATCCACCAGATGGACGTGAACACAGCATTCCTCAATGTTAAATTGGCAACTAGGGCCAAACTCCATGTGGGTCAGCTTATTTATGGCAGCTGATATTTTTATTGGATCCCTCTCGTCGAGAGGTGTAGGATTGATCCAAAGATCATCCGATTCCGATAAGTATTTATGGAGATATGAATTTATTTTGTTTATGTAATTATTATCAAGCCGACCAACTCTTATGTAGGCTCTAGAAGCCCAACCGACGTGTCTATTCGTCATCCTCGTTTTAGTATAAATAGATGAGTGTTTGATGTCATTTGAACATGTATTCTTGAGTGATATCCTCCTCTCCACGTCTTGGGTTTTTGGAGAAAGAGTGAGACACCAAGAGAAACACACACTGGCCCAAAGATGATGCCCTAGCCTACATGTTGTACAAAATGCCCTAATATATCTGAACGCAGTCTTGTAATGGAGTCACCTAGCCGCAGTAAAGGAAAACACTTACACGCTGATCATATGCTGTTCAGGCAAATATTTACATGCTGGTCATACGCTGATCAGGTAGACATTTACACGCTAATTATATGTTGTTCAGGCATACATATATATGTTGGTTGTGGAAACAGCTATACGCTGTTCAGGCAGATATCACAATGGATTGGAGACAACTATACGATGTTCAACATATATATGTATATTCGCAGGGCTCCATACTCGCAGTTCAGCGTGGATATGGATCATGAAGTTGCAATCTATGTATTGGGTCAATACATGAAGCCGTAATCAAAGTACATAGCCACAGTCATGGGTTCATGGTTACGCTGTTCATTATACAGTCAACGTGATGCCCTATACACAAGGCAGAGGACTCAGCGATACACATAAACGCAGTCATGGTTATAGCCGCAGTGATGAAGAGGGCAGAAACGCAGTCATTCATATGACACCTATATGCACAAGAAAACGAAGCCGCAGTCAAAAGCTACAGCCAAATATGAATGCAGTTCATGACACACTGTTCAGAAGCTACAGCCAGATATGAGGGTATCCAGAATGAAGCATTAGGTGCAGTCACACTCAGATAACTGAAGTGTATAGATAGTCTCAGCATTCTAGTATTGGGTTAATCTCGCATGAATAAGAGCAGTCTTTCGGATGGAGATATAACAGTAAGACAGTCATGCCACAAAATTGATCTCTGTATTACAGCAAAAAATATTCAGACCTGTTATTTAATAGTCTTGTGTCTCGATGGAAGCATAGATATGGTCCTAATCTCATCTCAGCACAATGAGATTCCATGCTAATAGATAAGACAACATGAGGATGCATGAGAGCAGCATTAGAGTCATTGAGGTGCAGATCCATGATGATTGAGAACAACTCAATAATTTTTCGAAGCAGTACTACATAATGAATGGGTAGCATGATAGAATCATGCAGCAGCATAATGGGCAGCATTATGAACAGCATGATGGGCAGCATTATGAACAATATGATGGGCAGCATAATGGGCAGCATAATGGGCAGCATTATGAGCAGCATGATGGGTAGCATAAGTGCATGATGACATGGAGCATGGTCAGCAACATTGTAGATGGGCTGTGAAATGAAAACATGGAGCATGGGCAGCAGCATGATGAGAAGCACTATGAAATCATGTGCATGAGCAGCACAATGATACATTAGCATGGGCAACACTATGAGATCATGTGCATGGGCAGCACAATGATACATTAGCAGGGGCAGCAGCATGATGATGATGCACATTAGTTTGAGCAAGATCATGGACATGGACAGCCGCATGATGTAGTATGCAGTGGTGCAACTAGAGAACCAGATGCAGCATGATGATGGGAGATGATCTATGCTTAGATCTAGATAAAGTCAAAGTGTTGACTTCTGTTGTAAATGTACTCTCTCTCTTTCTCTGCTGAACTTTGAAGATAAAAGAAGATTTGATCAAAGGGTTTCCCCACACATTGTGGGGTTTGTCCCTGGCTCGCGCCACATCTTGTGTCCTCTTGTCTTGGCTTGTCTTCTGCATTTTATATTTATGTTCTATCTGCAGTTTATCGTAATGCTGATGTGATTGCTAACTGTGAAAATTTAAATAAATTGCTCTAGCATAGAACATACCTAAACTTAACACTCAAACCCCTATGGCTGCTCCATGTAAATCTCTTCCTCAACAGGGTGTTTGAGGAAGAGATTTATATGGAACAGCCAAAGGGGTTTGAGACCTTTGAAAGAGACACTCATGTCTATTTGCTAAAGATAGCTCTTTATGGGCTCAAGCAGGCTCTGAGAGAATGGTACACTCGGATTGATAGCTTCCTTCAGTGATTGGGCCTCACTAAGAGTGAGTCGGATGCCAACCTATACTACATCACAGTTGGGGGGTTTCCGCTCATTCTAGTGCTCTATGTTGACAATCTTATCTTAACTAGAGAAAACAACTTGATTCAGGATTGCAAGGAAGATCTTGCAAGAGACTTTGAGATGAAGGACATAAGGCTTATGCACTATTTCCTTCGGCTAGAGGTATGGCAGGGTGATGGGGAAATCTTCTTAGGGCAGGGGAAATACACTACAGAAATCCTCAGGAGGTTTCATATGCAGGATTGCAAGTCCATGACTGTTGAAATATGTAGCTAGGTTCGGTCTTCATAATATGTCATCTACTCTTGATAAAATTATTATTGTTATTTTATAGAATGGGTTTCATGTTCAAGGTCATTTTTATTTAAGGTCAAAGCACCCATTGTGTGCTTCTAAGGATTGTCAAAGATTCATGGAGTCAATAGAGTCATTTTATGTAAAAGACCCCTTTGGGCATTTTGTAACAAGTCATAGAATTTATTTTTGAGTCAAAAATGTAGATCTACCCTTCTAAGACCAAGTTAGCTTGGTAGTGAAGAAGTCAGCTTCATTAGGGCTATTCGTCCTCCTTGGAAACCTATATATAAGTTGCCATTCAACCTCATTTGGACATCCATCCATTCGATCAAGGAAGCAAGGACAAGAAAAAGAAGGGCAGCGAAAATCTATAAGAAAGAAAGCAAGACGAAAAATCTGATTTTTCTCTCTATTTCTCTCACACATGCGAAAGAAACTAGGGTTTTGCTACATCTACAAACCCTAATTTCTAAAATATCCAAGAAGGGATGAAATCTCAATTAAATAAGTTAATTTGATCATCTACAAGCCTTTGAAGAGGAAGCAGCGTGTCACCGCTCAAACTAGCAGGGGTCTTGGGAGGGGTTCCTATGGAGCAACTACCAGGCCGAGGGGAACAATGGAGTGATAGCCCACTATCACCTCAGCTAAGGCTACTTACTCTTTACGGATTTTCACCGATGGGAGGAGTCCTAGTATATGAGGAATCATGAGAATATATGGTCAATGATAAGATTAAGAAGTGATTCCTAGGCCTATTCACAAGAGAGACTCAACTAAGCGGGTTTCTTTCTTTAGAAGCGAGGTGATGGGCTCTCTAGGAAGGGCTAAGAGGGCCTTTAAGGATAGGGTTGAGAGTATGCCTTGTCAAGGTAGACCCTACTCTCAAAAGGCTTTTTGGATGCTTGACTTCTAAGTGATCTTTGTCGAATTGGAGTCAACAAGTTGTGGGACCACAAAGGGCCAAGTGGACCCAAAATTAGGTCAAGGATATGGGGTTGATCAATCAAGGATGTACTTCGAACTAATTGGGGAAAAGAGGAGGATCAAAGAGAGAATTTTGCTTTGGTGATTATGTGTTATGATCCCAATGAGGTTACTAGCCAATGGGAAACCAAGGGCAAGAATTGATCTCCGAGCTAGGACTTGATATATCTCAAGATCCCACCATCGGAATCTCGTGAAATTTGGAGGGCTTATTGAGGACACATGTGGCTTGATACTGCCTCTGAGAAAGTCGTCTAGCCTATATTTGTTGCTAGAAGTGACTCTCCAACCCTCTGGAAGACTTTTCCGACCTTTGGAAACTGAATCAACCTCCTCCTCAGCTAAATGGAACTGCTTTGTGACAACCTTTGTGCAGTCTCTGCACTTCTTATACATGGATCACTTATGTCACTTGTTGCCTCTTCGAATCTGGAAAACTTCCTCTGGATCATTGCTCCTCACTCACCGCTTCGATCTCTGGCTCTCCGGCAGCTGACTACTGTTACTCTGGTATTCGATCTGCCAAGAAAATGGAACTACTGGTGTTCTCAAGCAGTGTATATAATATCGTCGAAATATTGTCGATTTTCGGAAATATCGCGATATTTTCGGGGAGACGAAATATCGCCTGGAAAATATCACGATATTTTGTCTCCCTGAAATATCATGATATTTCCGAAATATCAGCGATATCTCGGGGAAATATCGTGCTACGACCTAAAATATCGTCAGGAGACAGTAAAAATTGTCGTCGCGGCTATAAAAGTCCAATTTTGTTTTTTTTTCAATCATTTTCATTTTTGATTGCTAAAGAAGGAAGGGGAGAGCTATGTGCTTGCTGCCAAGGAGGATTTGAGTGTTGAATAGCTATTATCGCCACCAACAATGAAGATTTTGTTGATCTAAGCTTGAAGAAATATAGAAAATTTCATTTTTTCCGTTAACAGGTATGTTCAAATAAACCCCTATGTTAATGAATTTTTTGATAGTTTTAGGATTATTCTTGCTTGCCTATTTGCCTACAATCATTTTGTTTGGTTTTTTTCTCCATTTGCTATGATTTTCATGCCCATGAGCAAATGCAAGGGTTTTCTCCATATTTGGAGAGCAAACTCCATTTTTTTTTAAACTTTCAAATACACCCTCTTATTGTCATTTATGGTTTTTCATTGAATTCACATTGCAAATAATGTAGCAAAAAAATTATTTTGTAAAATGATGTGGTTATTACTTATTAATTCCAAAAAAATTTTGGTGCCCTAGGTTTGAGTTAGCTCACTACAAAATTCAAATATGCCAAAAGCCTTGGATCCATTTTGGGAGTATGGGGACCCTGATGGTAGGACAAATTGGGCATATCTTACATGCAAATTGTGTGGGACCAAGATGCCAGGAGGGGTTACACGACTGAAATACCATCTGGCTAGACTCACTAGACATGATGTTGGGATTTGTATAGTTTCTAGTCCGGAGCTTATACAAAAAGCTCTTGAGGCAATTGATAAAAAAGACAGAAAGAAGGAAGAGACAGAAAGAAGGAAGGTTGAACATGCAGGTAGATCTTTCAGGATATGTTCTCCTAATTTTGATGTTGAGGGTAGTGGGAGGAGCTCCACAGCTGGCACATCATCACCTGCTACTGCTAGTGCGAGGTCATCATTTTTTGTTCCACGAACAGGACATGGATCACAACCTGGCATAAAATCGCTTGTTAAAAAAAAGGAGAAGCAAGAAGCAGATAGAGTCATGGGGAGGTGTCTTTTCTAGAGCGACTTACCTCTCAGCATCACCAAAACCAATCCATTTTGGCAGCCAATGTGTGATGCTATTGTTGTTGTGGGCCCAGGGTACAAAAGTGCTACATATGAGGAGTTGCAGGGGCCAATTCTTCAAGCAGAAAAGCAGGACATCAACTCTAGATTGGTGGAGTTGAAAAAAACATGGGAAGTTACTGGATGCACAGTGATGTCTGATGGTTGGACAGATAGGAAGGGTAGGACCCTTCTAAATTTTTTTGGTACATTGTCCTAAAGGTACCATGTTTATTAAATCGGTGGATGCATCAGAACATATCAAAGATGCAGCAACAATATGTGAGTTGTTAGATGGGTTCATTTGGGAGATTGGTGTGTAGAATGTGGTGCAAGTCATAACAGACAATGCAGCTAATTATGTGTCTACCGACAAGATGCTTATGGAGAGGCATCGCACATTGTTCTGGACTCCGTGTGCAGCACATTGTCTCGATTTGTTGCTTGAGGATATGAGGAAACTCTCCTTCATCAAGGAGGCGATTGATATAGCTAGGAGCGTCCCCAAGTTTATTTATAACCATGCTTTTGTTCTTAGCCTCATGAGGAAGTTCACTAGAAACAAGGAGTTGCGGCATCCTGCGATCACACGTTTTGCCACAAACTTTATTACTCTTCAGTCTTTGCTTCAATGTCAGTTCGAGTTGAAGCAAATGTTTGTGTCTGATGACTAGCGTAATTGTAAACACAGCAGGAGACAGGACGGGAAAGCCATTGCAAAAATGGTGTACTCTGAGACTTTTTGGCATGGAGTAGAAGAAGCATGCTCAGTTAGTGAACCTATAGTAAAGGTTCTCAGATTGGTAGATGGGGAGAATCCTGCAATGGCTTATTTGTATGAGGCCATGGATAGGGCCAAGGAGGCCATTCGTTCTTATTATGCAGACAAGGGTTCTGCTGGCCTTGATAGGCATATGATGTTATGGGATGTGATTGATAGTCGATGGACAGGGCCGCTTCAGCGACCCATTCATGCAGCAGCACTCTTCCTCAACCCCGCATTTTCATACAAATGCGGCTCTGATTTTGATGGCAAGGTGATGGAAGGGCTCCATTCTTGTATTCATAGGATGGTACCTGATCCTGAGCTTCGTAGCAAAATCAATCACGAGATACAGTATTATCGGGATTGTGTTGGCCTATTTGGCTTTGATGATGCTATTAGGGAAAGGACCCTCTTCATGCCACGTAAGTGACAAGTCATCACTCATTAGAAATTAGAATTTTCAATTTATAATTTCCTTACTTATAATTCTATTTTTTTAAAATTCAATTATGTAACTTTTATTTGAAAGTTTAATTATGTTTTAAGTTTTTGAATTTTTTAATTCTTTATTTTGTTGTAGATATTTGGTGGCGAAGCTGTGGTGTAAGGGCACCAAATTTGCAAAAATTGGCCATAAGAATCTTGAGTCAAACATGTAGCTCTTCAGGGTGTGAGCGCAATTGGAGTGTATTTGAGAAAATACACACAAAAAAGCGCAACAGGTATAACTTTGAGCTCTAGCCTTCAGTTGAGCAATTACACTTATTGTAATTTTTAATTTTTAATTTATGACCTTCAAGTGTCAAGAGTCAAGACTCATTAGTTTTTTTGACACTCTTACAGGTTGGAGTTCACACGCCTCAATGATTTAGTGTATGTGCATTACAACATCCGACTTCAAGTGAGGCAAATAGAAGCACCAATGGATCCAAATGCCATTTCCTTAGATAATATTGATGTATTGTCTCAGTGGAGGGTGGAGTCTAAGGAGCCCATCTTGGAGGAGTCACCTTCATGGTTAGAGCCAGATGATCCATTAGAACAGGGGCAGCAAGAGGAGGAAGAGGAGGAGGAGTAGCACTCAGAGGAGGAGCAGGAGGAGGAGGAGGAGGACATTGTGGGAGCATCAGCATCAACACCATCTCCTATAGATATAGGAAAGCACAGCTCCATACCTAGCACTCATTATTTGACATTAGTTGCAGAGGCAGGGTCATGGCCTTTTACTACTAAGGGCAAGCCTGGCAAACAGCCCATCATGTTTTCCTGTAAAAGGGGGAGAGGGCAATGATTTCAGATAGATAGCTGCTAGTTTTATTTGTTATGCTACATATAACTCATGATGATGAGATGCTTTTATATATGTGATGTTATTTTGTATTGGTTCTCCACATTTGAGTCCTTGAATGGACAATTATCATGGATCAGCAAGATTTGGTATCACCTTTGATGTATCATTTCTATTTGACATCATATATATCAGTGCTTTCTTCATATTTAGTGCCAATGTGTTTATTTCATGTTGTTATTGCTTTGTATGTTTAAAAATTTGAAAAAAGATGAATATATTATGCAATTTTATGCTTGCTGATGTTTGCCGATATTTTCGCCTATATTGCCGATAAGATATTTTCTGGACCCTCGCCGATATTTTGCTGATACCAATATTTTCAACACTGTTCTCAAGTGTATTATCCAAGTGCCCATCGACTTCCTCTTATAATCCACTATTGGAGCACCAACGACCAAGATTAAAACTTAATCGATGGCTAGGATCATCTTGGAATCGATCCATGTGAGTTTCTACATGATTCTCACCTTGACTTAATTAATATTGATTAATTAATCAGTTTTCCTAAGTTTAGACTTACGAAACATTAAAAAAAATAGTTAATAATCTAATTAAGTCACTTCTAGGTAGAATTTCCATAAATGATTTCTAGGTCTTGGAGATCTTATGTATTCTAGCCTCTCCACCAAATTTTGTGGCTAGAACACATCCGATGCTACAAAAATTAACACCTATCATAAGCTTTACAATCCCTAGCCATATGTCCAAAGGTTGTGCATGAAAAACAATAACCATTAAACAAATTGGCATATCTGGATGAGTTATCTTGTCTGGATGATCTTTTGTATTCTTTCTTTCTTGGAGGTGGTACAGTCCTTTGTTGATTATTTCTTGTAGCCACAACATTTTCAACCTTGTTTGGTTTTTCATTTTGATTTGATCCTTGAGAGATCATGTTGTTAGTCTTCTCATTAGTCTTGTTCTCGGAGCTTGTACCTTTGTCATGTGGGGCTTCACCTGCTTCTTTGGCCTTCATCTTCAACTGAACCAATTCTTGATCTTTCTTTCCAATAATCTACAAGTTTTCCTCTTGACATTCCTTGAGCGTGTTGATTTTAGTAAGGGTTGCGTCAAGTTCTCCTTGCTTTTGATCAATATCTTCTTGAAACCAACTTTTCAAGGTTTTCCTTCTTTTTCTTTGCTTCTTCTACCTATAGCTTTAGAAGAGTGACATTTTTTGCTTCTTTGTTAAGAACTTGTATTTGTTCCTTTTGTCTTCATTGTCCTTTCTAAGAATACTAATTTATGTTGAAGATGCATCTAGTTCCTTTTGTTTTTTATCAACTTCAGATACATACTGTTGACCACTACATGTCAACCACCCATAGCAGTACACCCCCTTTTTTCTCAAAAGGGATAGTGCCTAATCGACGTATCCGTCCCGTTCAACTATCATCATCAGCCTGAGGATCATCTTATAATGCAAAACCCAGTCTGCATGTGTATAATGTAAATAATCTTAGCCGATCCGTGTCGTGTATGTAATCACCTAGGTGAACCTACTTTTCTGGTGACGATCTACATTCCGAAAGGTTTTTTGTCTCACCGATCCATTCTCGAATGGTCAGCAGAGTTTTCCTTCAGCCTTACCCCAAAGCCAGAATGGATTTTGTCACTGGCATCTTAGGGGAGTCCTAGTGTTCTAGATCGAATCTATGTAAAAGTGATTTGGGAATAATCCTAACTATTTGGTTAGGTTATTTTATTACAAATTGCTTGATCTGCTAGATTATATTTGTGTCGCAAAACTGGGTAGTCTGTGAGGGTCTTTTTCAAATGGGTTTTTCCCCCTTGAGATGTAAAAAATGTAAAAAATCATGATGTAAAGTGTCTTTAGAGTTATAAAAATAATTTATCCCCTCATAGGTCCTAGGTCCTAGGTAAATTTAAATTTTCCAGAGGCAAAATTCGTGGATCCTTTAAAAAATTAAATCTTAACAGGTCCAGGGACTAAGGTTAATTGATTATTTTGCTAAATTTTATGCCTTGGGTCCCTGGGGTTAAGTCAAAGTCAAAATTTTAAGGAAATAAATGCAAAATTTTAATTTTTGAATTTATTAAAATGCATTTAATTGAAAAATTCGAAATTTCCTCAATATTTAAAATTTCGACAGATGAGATTAAAAGAAATTTTGATCCTCATCAACGGTCGAGATCACTTTGACAAGGATCACTCGAACTAGCCGTTGAAGGATTTATCTTTAAATAGAAGGTCATTTGTCAGTCAGTGGGATCCGATCTTTTGATTGTGTACTAAGCGAAAAGCTCTCTTGTAATCTTTTTATGAGTAATAAAGAAAGACTTTGGGGTTAAATTTCTGTTGATGTTACTCTTCATGGAAATGTTGTAAGATGTATTATTTTCATGCGTAATTTCTTTTTTGCCATTAATAATAGTTTCTGAAGAGCGATTTGAGTACAGGTATCTTGCTCAGTCGCTGGGGTTTGAATGATAATTTAAGTTTTGAATATAATAGCAGGTATCTCTATTAGATCTGAATTTTATTATTGTTTTCTCGCTCTATGTTGACGGCTGAATTGAGTTTTGCAGGTAAATCCTTGATTATTAGATGTAAAGATGTAACTCGCAATCTACTATTAACTCGCAAATAGGTATAAAAATGTAACTCGCAATCTACTATTTATGCTCTAATCTGGACCTCAGGACTTGCTATAGACCGCAGCAGATTCAGAGATTACATGGCATTTGGTTCCTTCAAAATGGGTCACATAATTATCAGAATTGAGCTTAGATTAGTGTAGGCATAAGTCGCTGGAAATTCTGTTAGAGACTAATCAAAATGATGTCCTTATTATGTGTCTATGCTAGGTCAGAACTGTTTACAATGATGACTGCAGGGCTAGAAGAATTGTACCAAAAATCTCAAATAGATGTACCAAAAAAAGATCGAAACTACAAGCAACTAGCCACAAGATCCTCTCCCAGAGATCCTCGCTTGTTCTGTTATTTGATGCCCTAACAAGAGCTGCAATCATAGAGCATTCATCGCCTACACTTCAGTAACCAACAGAAGCCCAGAACAGTGCCTAAAGAGACCTCAGAACTTCACTGTTTTTAGCCGAACATGGAGATGAAAATAACCCAACCGAAACCCTGAGCCCAAACAAAACAGAAAGTTTCCCTCTTCGTCTGATGTAACAGTCTCCACAAACGCCGGAAATTTCAGAGTATTATTTGTCAAATGATATTCATTTTTTGCACAGTTCAAGATATATTGGATTCACCTTTTATAGTCAATGGAGGGGTTTCTAAGGGTAGTGGATGCAGGAGTTTAAGGAGGGAAATATCCTTTTTAAATCTAAGATGTATTTAGGATGAAGCCCTAAGGATAGATCGTCTGCTTATTTGGAGATGGGATTTTGAGGTCTTGATGAAGTCCAATTCCCCTTGTAATTTCAAATAATGTTTGAGGTGCTCTATAAGGTATTCTAACCACAACCTTGAAGAAAATCCTTCTTGCTTTGAATAATGGGCTAGCCAATGTAAAGGTGCCACATCACCATCCTTGTGGGGTTTGTACCCACAAATTGGGTCCTTTAACTCACAAACCGTGAAGAGCCACGTGGCGTACCACATACCACCGGAATCAACTCAACAAGGAGAATCCAATTACGATGATCTTCAATGCAAATTCAGTGATTTGCTTCTTCAAAAACCCTCAACAAGTGCGGGGTATGATCATTGTCCACCCAAACCCTAGAGCTAGGGTTAGGCTTTCCAGCCAGCCTTCAATTGGAGCTTCCAACTAATGAAATCCAAACAAATATTAAGAGCGTTCACTAATGAATGTTGACATCAATGACAACACCATTCAACAACAAGTACATCAAGTGGCCAAATATACATTATGAAGACCGACCATAGTTACAAATTCAACACTCCCTCTTAACTAAGGAGGTATTCATACTGACTATCATAGATGCCCTCAAGTTGACAAATTTCTCTAAAGAAAAAGGTTATATCAAATCATCACCAGCATCATCATCTACTACCATTAGCATCTGCTAGTGGCCCTATCTGGGGCAGTACCAAACCCATGGCATTGTCATCAGTGTGTCAAGACTTACTCCTCCAGAGTGATCGGTCCTAAAATCCCAAGGCCTCTTCCTAGGCCAAAATGTTGAGACCCTCAACTAGAAAGCACTCACTCATCTTTCATAGTGAGCACTTTGGGCCAAGACCTCACTAAACCCCTCCTTGGTCAGTGATCAGGTCTAGATGATGAAAGACCTCACTACACCCTCCCTGGTGTGTGACCAGGTCTAGATGTTGAAGGACCTCACTACACCCTCCCTGGTGTGTGATTAGGTTCAGGACCTCACTACACCCTTCCTAGTGTGTGATCGAGTTCAAATACTAACATACCTCACTACACCCTTTTTTGGTGTGTGATCGGGTCTGGCACTCACTCAACCCTACATGTTGATCACTCTGGGCCTCTTGGACCATTCTCCTTCTTGGGAGAATGTCCATCCGTGCTACAGATATGTCAGCACTACCTCTCAATGAGAGGGATAATCTCTAGAAGCCCCAACTTGTCTTGGAAGTACACAAACTTCTCTTTGGGCAATGGCTTTATCAAAATATCAATTGTTTGCTCATCAGTGGATGTACTCGAGCCTTATAGCTCTCCTCTGCACCATGTCATAGACGTAGTGGTACTTAATCTCAATATGCTTCAACCTGTCATCGAACACGGGATTCTCTAAAAACTTCACACAGCATTGATTATCACAGTGTAGCACTGTCAGTTCCAACTCTTGGTCGAACAATCCTGCAAACAACTTCCGAAGCCACATTGCTTTTGTACATGCTTCATTTGCTACAATAATTTCTGCTTTTGTAGAGCTGAGTGTTGAAATTGTAACTAGGTTTGATCTTCATAATCATCCTTGTACTTGTATCAATATGTATTTCATGTAAAACAAAAACCAAAAGAAGAAAATTACTATTATTATTTTTATTGTCAAGCTTGTTCTTCATGCTTTGTTTTGGTCATAAGAAAATATAATAAGGCATGTTCATCGTGACCCTTGTAAAAGAAGAAAATTCAAATTTTTATAAATGTCATTTGTCCCTCCAAGTTGCCAAGTCGACCCTCCAGAAAGATAAGTCGGCTTGCCCAAAGGATGTGTCTCTTCACATGAAGGAACAACTATATATTGGCCCCTATCCTCCACAATTTAGCAAGCAATTCGATGATCATCTGAGGAAGAGCAATTTGGGTTTATGGCATGGAATCTGAAGCACATCCTTCTGAAAAAAATTGAGCTCCCTGTGGTATCTTTTCTCTACGTAAATGTGAGTTTCTATGAGGCATTCTCTCTGTAACAGTGCGAATTTTCCTAAGGCACCTACTCTGTGATGATGTGAGTTCTTCAAAGGAACCTACTCTGTGATGATGTGAGTTCACCCGAGGCACCAACTATGTGATGATGTGAGTCTCTAATGCATCTTCTTACAGGATGTGTGAGCTATTTATGACACTTATCTTATATGACTTATGGCAGACTTCATGTTCAACTTTGGTGGAGGACTGACTTGGCAATTGGATCTTTTAGTCAGTTAGAAGTGACTTAGATTTCTCCTGTTGATGAAGAATCTATAAGGAAAGGATTGTTGGGTTTTCCCTTGTGGGTTTTACCCTCGCCTTTGGCCTAATCTCTTGTGTCTCTTATCTTTTGTGCATTGTATTTGTATAATTGCTTGATGACCTAATGAATAAAGAAAAATGCTAAAGGAAAAACATATACAAATAGTCACAAGTAATTATCACCTTGTATCTAAATTTCAACATTGAGTGCAACTGACCTCTATTTCCTGCTCATCCAAAATATCATAGCGAAGCCCACGTTGAAGCATACCCCCGAGGTGCTCTTGCATGTAAATGTCTCAGAAAGTGCTTTGCTACAATCCAATGCTCATGCCTCAGTTCAACCTAGAACCCTAGTATTCAAAATCAGTCTGTTTGAACCATAAACCGGTCAAACCGGTCAGTTCGAACTGTAAACCAATCAAAGTGGTCAGTTTATTAGGTCGAGTTATCCAATCGATAGAAAAATTGCTTCTAATCCCTACGGGCTAGGGTTTCGGGGTTTAACTAATCGACTTTCCCATAAACTAGTTGCTTCCCTCATAAACTAGTCGATTTATTGCCAGGCCGACCGCAAACCCCATGAAAGGTTGTTTTGTGCTTTTTGAAGTAGTTTTGAGGGAAACTAGGGTTGTCAACAACCCCTCCTAGCCTTTAAAAGGATGTCTCCCCTCTCATTTGCCTCACACATCTCATTTGTATTTTTTGTGAGCTTCATTTTGAGCTTGGAGAGTGTTAATTTTTTGCTGGAGTAGTGGAATAGCAGAGAGCTTAGGTTGAGCATTTGCCACCATGCCTCCAAAAGCCAAGGATACCGCATGGGCTCATTGTGATATGATTAATGGCAAAATGATCTGCAAATATTGCCAAAAATCTATTGAAGGAGGGGGTATTTACAGGTTTAAACAACACTTGGTTGGGATAGGAGGCCATGTAAAGCCATGAAGAGCACCAAATGAAGTAATAGGGCATATTAGGGCAGAAAACCTTCAAAATTTTGAGACTCAAGTCACTCAACCAACTGAGAAGTTTATGACTCTAAGCAGTTGACACATTTGAGAGTTGAGATTCAACCAATTGAGTTTGATCATGATGAGAAGTGATCATGTTGATCACTGATATGTAGAATTGTAGTAGGCCACAGGCGCCACAACTTGTAGCATTATTTTTGGACTGTAGAGCCCATTTAGAGCCTCATTGATTATGTATTTTGTTCTTGATATGTATTGCACTTGGTGCCGTTTTGATATATTCACCTTTACATGGTATGTAGATGAGCAAACTTTGCATATTTTGTCTCTATTGATTTGGAATCCTAGTTTTAAATCTTAAAAATTGTTTTTCTTCATTAAAAAATAATTATTTCATGCATTTTTTTAAAGATCAGTTCATTGAGATCTAACCAGTCCCGGTTTGACCAGTTCTGGTTTGAAACCAAGTTTGATAGGTGGACCAATTTAGTCACCAGTTCCAGTTTTGAATATTATGCCTGGAACTGGCGCAAGGTGTTCACAGCAAAGCAAATGTCTGATCTGGTGTGAACCAAATACATCAACGAGCCAATCAATCATCGGTACATCGATGGATCTATCAAACTAGATTCGGAGCCTTTTAACTTCTTCAAGTTCGTCACTATGGGAGTAGCCATGGATTTACAATCCAACATACCAAACTTCTAAAGGGTCTCAATAACATACTTTCCTTGACCAAGGAAGACCTCGCTAGGTTTCTACCATAGTTCTACCATACTTCCAGTCCCAAGTAATAATGCATCAACCCAAGATCCTTCATGTCAAATTCAGAAGCCAACTGCTTCTTACATTGAATAATAAGAGGCTCAACACCTGTCAGAAACAAATCATCAACATAAAGTAATAGGATCACAGGTGCATTCTTCACAACCTTAAAGTAAAGGTTTGGATCGACATCACTCTTGGTAAATCCCAATCTCATCAAATAGTTGTCAATACGAGCATACCAAGCTCTTGGAGCTTGCTTGAGTCCATACAATGCCTTCTTTAACCTGCAAACATGAGATTCCATGTACCTCAAACCTTGAGGTTGCTTTATGTACACCTCAACCTCAATCACACCATTGAGTAAAATTGTCTTCACATCCATCTGATGTAAGTTCCAACCCAACGAAGCAGCAAGAGAAATAATGGATCTAATGGAGGTGTACCTGGCAACTAGAGTAAAGGTTTCATCATAATCTTCTCCCTCATTCTGGGAGAACCCTCTAGCCACAAATCATGCATTGTATTTGTCAATACTTCATTTTGCAGCATGCTTGATCTTGGATATCCCCTTGGAAGTCACTATTGACTTCCCTTAAGTCCTTGGCACAATCTCCCAAACATCATTCTTCATGATCGATTGATATTCTTCATTCATGGCCTCCTTCCACACTTGTTGGCTAGTTGCTTCTTCATAAGTGGAAGGCTCTACATCAATAAGGTTAGTCATGAGAGTTGCATAACTAGAAAACCTTTTAGGTTGCTTAACTTCCCTGGATCTGCCATTAGGAGATGGATGTCCTTTTGCTTCTTCCAATGTAGATCTAAGTCATGTTGGTCTTTTTCTAATCTCTGGAACAACAATTGGTTCCACTGGTTCACGAGGCCTTTCTGGCTTTGCAGGACCTTCTGTAGAACTCAAATGCTCATCCTCATGCTTTACTTCATCACAGGAATCCATGGAAACTTCCTTGGACTTCCAATATGCCACCTTCTCATCAAAAGTGACATCCCGACTAACCTCAATCCTTCGTTGCTCTGGAATGTAGACTCTATAGGCCTTTGATGATTCACCGTAACCAACAAATATGCCTTTCTTTCCTGAAGGTTCAAGCTTGTTCCTTTATCCTTAAGAACATGAATGTAGATAGGGCAACCAAAGATTCTCATATGTCCAACCTCTGGCTTTCGTCTAGAGAACGTTTCTTTAAGAATCACGTATTCCACAATTCGATGAGGACTTTGATTTTGAATATATACAAATGTCAATGATGCTTCTCCCCATAAGAACATTGGCAAATCCTAATCATGCATGAAGGCCTTGACAGATCCTTCAATGGACCTATTCTTTCGTTCTGCTACACCATTCTATTGTGGATTATAGGAGACAATCATCTCCCTCTTAATCTCAGCTTTCTTGCAGAAAACCACAAGTTCTTTTGAGGTGTACTCTCCTCCATTGTCAAATCTCAAAATCTTGATCTTCTTACCTATCAAGTTTTCCACTTTAGCTTTGAATTCCTGAAACCTTGTGAAGACTTCATCCTTGGTCTTCATAAAATAGATCCATGTCTTGCGAGAGAAGTCATTAATAAAAGTTACATAGTACAATGAACTTCCAAGCAATCTTACAGACATCAGACCACACACATCAAAGTGTATCAAATCTAAAACTTCTTTAGATCCATTGCCACTACTTGGAAATGGTTTCTTGATATTCTTTCCAAGTGCCCAACCTTTATAAACACCTTCATGATCTATTTGCAATTCGGGGACACCTGAAACTATTTGATTCAAATCAGGTAATGCTCTATATCTAGAATTTCCATGAAATTTTGATCTGCTAGTATGAACAATCTAAAAACAAATTTTCTCTTCACACAGTCACAGAATTTCTCTATCAAATAGCAGCAGAATAAAACAGAAATAAAAGCACAATCACACAATAAAACACATTGTTTTTCTAGGGAACCTAACTGAGAAATTGATATAAAAACTGAGCAATTGTTCTCTTACAATACATTGTTTCAATCTGAAAACAACCTAGTTTTCCTTCCTTGAACCAGGCTTGAAACCCTTGCAAGATTGTTGATCTCTGTTGCCCTCTACCAATTTGTGCACAAGCTTCTCTTGCACACTCTTCCTCTCACGAGCTCCACACACAAAGTTTTAGAGTGTTGTTTAAAACCCTTGGCCTGTGCACTATTCTTTTGGGATCTTGGCCTTGGATAGGACTGCCAATAGTAGCTACTACAACCCTTCAACTCTGCCTCAAATTCACTCCAGATTCCAGAACTATGTTATCCTCTCTTCTAATCAAGCCATCTCTTGTGATGCCTTGTGTGGGAATTCCACCGTTGTTTCGGTTGTTTGTAAGGCCTAACGACCCTCCAAAAACTCGGCTTCAAGAGCTCGGTCTACTTCCAATCCTTGCATAGAATTGTTGCCTATTTCTCAAGAGATTTAGTGTTGAGAAATGTAGGGCATAGCAATTAAGTGATTTCTCTTCTATTAGAAACTACTTGTGAATGTTTTTTACTTCTCTAGATTAGGATCTTCTTTTACTTAGGTTATTAGTGTTCTTCTTCATCAAACAACTACCAATGCCTAAACCATAAAGAGACAGGAGATACAGAATATAGGCTATCAGCCAGAGTCAAAACCTCTCCCACTTGAGAGGAAAACCCGAACAAATTCTTCTTCTTATAGATATTCCAATTGACGAATACCAAGACCAAGACACAAGATCCTTAGTCAATGATAGTCAACCTTCAGCTCCTTCCTTCTTGGCTTCTTCTTTAACCTTGGCTTTCTTCTGCTTTAAACCTTCGGCCTTCTTGACTAGTCCTTCTTCCACTTCGACTCCTTAGGAGGACTGTAATTCTCCTTGGCTTCCACTGTTGCAATAGACTTCTCCTTGGATGTTACTACTGCAACAGACTTGCCTTCGGCCTTTGCTGCTGCAACGGACTTCTCCTTCACCGCTACAATAGACTTACCTTCAGCCTTTACTGCTGCAACATACTTCTCCTTCATTGTTGTAACAAACTTCTTGTATAGAGGTTTTATGCCCTTAAAACAGTCCCAAAATACCCTTAAGAACTTCACTCTTCCCTTTTGTTACTTCACTGATCTTTAGGCTTCCTCGCTGTACTTCGCACTTCAAACTGTATGATGACCGAATCTCTGAAATTGTGCTCTGAAATGAATACGAACAGCCATATTTATAGTTGTTTCCCATCAAAATAAGCCAACATGGCATGATTGTGAGCCGACATGTCTATTTGAGAGATTATATTATTCTTTTGAAGCCAACTTGAAGGAGGTGACTTTGTCTTGGTCTTGGGGGGATTTTTAACTTATTTAAGGACTTATAAAATATATAACATAACCAAGAAGGGTCCTTCATACATGACATAGACTCAAATTGACTTTTATGAATATATGACAAATCCTAAATGCTCACAATGGGAGCCATCACTAAAATAAAATTCCTTGCTCATGAAACCCATGGGACAAGCATTACAATAATAATTTTATTTTTCTTCTTTTCATCAATTACATAAAATCACAATTACACGTGTCATTATGAAGACCAAACCTAGTTACACTTTTCAACACTCCCTCTTGAGTCTTGACTAGTGAGGTATTCATAAGGGTACTTGGTCATTCTCAATCTAAAGAATTTCTCATAAGAAGAGTCGGATTAGTAACCCGTTTTGTATAGCATCATATCAACCAGCATTGTCACTCTCATCATTGTCTCTTTCGGAACATACCCCACCCGGGTTCTTAGGGTGTGTTCCACCAAGACTATTCTTATCTTGGATTCCCAATCCTCAAAGAATATCGGTCCTCAACGACTACAATATCTTGGATGCTCTAATACATCCTCAAAGAGCATCAGATGCCAGATGTTTACCCAATCCTCTATTCTGTCTTCCCAAGTGAAGACAAGAATGATGTGTACATCTCTCCCTCTTAATTAGAAAGGACATATCTATTCCAATAAAGGAATGTACTCATTCCTACAAAAGGAATGTACTCATTCCTACAAAAGGAATGTACCTAAGCTACCTCTTGACTTAGGAATTTCCAAGTTTTCTTCCAAGTAAGAAACTTGTTTCTAGACTCCCTCTTAATTAGGGACCTACAGTTTTAAAACTCTGACTCGGGTTCGGAATCGATCGAGGGTCAGCTCCGACTCCGACTCCGACTCTGTATCGACTCAATCGATTTGATTTCAATGACTCAGTTGTTGTAAAAAATACATTAAATATTTTTTTTTATGAAAAACATAATTTTAAAGATTTTCATTCATGTTTCCAAACACAAAGCATTAGAATATAGAGAGAAGACAACATATGATCAAAGTAGGCTCATGAATATATCCATTATATCAAAATGGCACCCAGTGCACTGTCCAATACATACATGATATAGAGATCAAAACAAAAACACATAACCAAGGAGGCTCTAAATGGCCTCTACAACAAAAGTAAACTGTAAAACATCACTAGTCACCAATACTACTGGCTACTACTAGAGAAGCCAACATCATCTGGCTCAAAATCTGAATCAGAGTCAGACAGGGAAACCCATGGCTCCTCCTCCTCATCACCATCTCCAACTGCAACTGTAGAAGTAGTAGCACTAGTAGGCGCAACAACTGCACGCTGAGATAAACGAGATATGCGCTTTCGTCGTGGCTGAGTAGAGGAAGTGCCTGCAACTGGAGGACTTGGGGTTGGGCCTGGTACAAGTGGATCTGCATTCAACTAAACATTATGTTCAACTAATGCCTCTATCTATAAATCCAAATCAATACCAATATCCTCATCAGAATCAAACTCTGTTAGATGACTCTCCACTACCCAATCTAATGTTGGATCAATATCTTCCAACACAATGGGATCTATATCAGGTCTTTTGTTCAGCAATTGGTTGCGTCTTAGCCAGAGGTTGTATTGGACATAGACTAGATCATTTAACCGTTTTTGTTCCAAACGGTTTCTCTTCTTCGTGTGAATCCTCTCAAAGACAGACCAATTGCGCTCACACCCAGTAGCACTGCAAGTTTGACTCAAAATACAGATTGCAAACTTCTACAATTGAGGACAATGGCTACCAAATGCCTCCCACCATTGTGTTGCAAAAAACATAGTTGTGTAATGAGTTAGCTCAACAAATTATATCCAACTTTCAAATTATAAACAATTTAACAAAATAAGAATTTGAAAATTGAAATTGTTTGTTTACCTGGCTCATTTGCTTCCCTTGCAATCCTTGCTAGGTTCTTGCCAAAGGTACATGTGGCTTTGCTGAAACAAGTGATCTGTCGGTGTATCTCCAGCTGATCACTCTCCTTAGGGACCATGTGGTCAATGCAGTCAATCAATCCATCTCTAACCTCCCCAGTCAAAGCTTCTGCCTCCAAAGCTTTATAATGATACCTTGGGTTTAGAAAAAACCCAACTGCATGTATAGGGCGATGGAGTTGATTGTTCCATCTTTGATCAATGATTTCCCAAATGGGCCCATACTTAGCCACTCTATCCTTGTATACTGCCTTTATTTGCTCCTTTGCTTGATCCATAGCCTCATAAATGAAGCCCATAGCCAATCTTTCCCCATCCACCAACCACAACACCTTAACCAATGGCTTAGCAACCTTCACAATCTTTGTTGCCCTTTTCCAAAATATTTCTTCACTAACTTTCTTTTTCACATCTTTGCCATCCTGTTTGTGAGACCACTGACATTCATTCTGTTGTCGGCAAATTGACACGCCAACGCTCAGACCGGGGGCTGTCACTCTGATCCCCGATCCCTCCGTTTAAGCCTGTCTCCCGCGGCTAAGGGGGGTAGACCCTGTGAGGTGATGAGACCAACTGTCGACCAGTTGGTTGGGAGACACGAGATACGATGATAAAAGGGCTCGATGGATTTGATAAATTGCAGACCAGTGCCTTGTGGAGTTAATGTTTAAATGATTACTTTTTAAATGATATAGAAACATGGACCATGAACAGCAACCATCTATCATCAGCGAAAACACAATGCTCTTTAGAATGACCAAAACGATATCCAGCAACAGAAAATTTTAAAAGATAAATGCCTTAAAATACCACGAGAATTATAAACCGTTAACCAGATATCAATTTCGCATCTCGACCTGAAAATTTAGATCTCAGAAAGATATGACAATTCGCGAAAATAACTTGATCTAAAATTTTCCACAATATTTATATATATATATATATTTTTTTTAAATTTTTTTTTTTTTTAAATCTCTTTCAAAAAAAAAAAAATTTATTTTTTTTTTATTTTATTTTTTTTCAATATTACAAAAATGAAAATTAAAAAAAAAAAATCTAAAATAATTAAAATTCTAAAACTAAACTAAACAAAAAATTAAATTTAAATCTAAAAATCTAACAAAAATATTTTTATTTTTTATAACAAAATTTAAAAAAAAACATAAATCAAAATCTAATTAAAACAATTTAATCTAAAAACTAACTATAGCATAAAACTTAACCTAACACATTAAAAATTAACAAAACTAAATAAAACTAACATTAAAAAACTATAGAACGAAACTATGAAAAAAATAAACCTAAGTCCTAAAACTAATTAAAACATAAATCTAATTGCAAACTATACAAAACTAAAATTTAAGTTTGAAATCGAAATTTGATCTACGCTAACCCTTCAAAATGCAACCAAACTCAAATCGAAAGCTATCATAGCTAAATCTAAACCAAAAAAAAAGGGGAAAACGAAACATGAAAATTATTCATCCTAGCCTAAATCGATTATCAAAAAAAATGAGCCGACAGCTAAAACCTAACATATGCCCACAAAATGAAACTGGAGTTCCAGCTCTCGACGGCGGCGTGAGGGAAAAGAAATCGATTCAACGCTAAGAAAATTACCTGAGCCGGAAAGGCTTGAGCACACGCAGAGACACAGTGAATCGATTTTACCTTTCTCTTGCTATCTTGCAGGCTGTTGGCGACCAGGAAACTCAATCGATTTCCGCTGCTCTGCGGCAACCAGAAAGGCTGATACATAACCCCAAACGACTGACGTGAGCGGCTTTCAGTCAATGCATTCCAGGGTTTCTTCTGCTGGTGGAGAATTAAGGGGCCAGATTAATCAACCTCAGAGATACACGCACGTTGAGCAGACGGTTTCTTGTGCCACTGATCCGCAGATAATGGTGAGGAAACACGCTTTTTGAGCAATAGATTGCAGGCTCTGGCCCGATATTGAAGAGAACGGACGGCTCAGTTACGTTCCTCCAGGAATGAGCTGTTCCCCACGTACGTAATCAACAAAATTTGCTGACGTTCTTTTCTCATCCGAATAAACGGAGACTTTGGCACGCTTCTGTAATCCTTATCTGGCCTGGCTGGTGCAATCGAGGGAAACACGTTGTCATTCAAGGATTTCACCCTGAGTCAAAATATTTGCAGCCACTTTGAAACCAGCACATGATTCACGTTAAGCTTAACATAAGCAAATTCTGCAGTGATCAATTTCTATCTGCGGATCAGATACCCTGACAGCGATGCATTTTCGAATGAACAGGTTTCTTGACTGTAGCAGCAGCGTGGGTATTCTGTAGGCTCACAGATTTCTGATTTCGCTTCCTTGATCAAAAAAATAAAAACTACACCAAAAGTGCTTGCAGCCGTCTCGGTGGCAGAAGGCTGGGCAGCCTTTAACTCCTTCTAAAAATGCTTCTTGATTAAAATCCTGTAGCTTCAAAAAAAAAAAAAAAACAAAACCCTAGTGAAACTGAATAAAACAAACATTTAAAACCCTAAATCAGTCTAATAATTTACAGATTTATGGCCCTTAACAGCCAGATTTAGCAATAACAACAGCAATATTTTCAGAATCAGAAACTTGAACTTCACTGTGAACAGAAAGAAAATCTCTCAATGTAAAACAGAAAAGAAACTTTGAATGATTAACCCAGGGAACAATCAGCTGGGCTCTGCACAGAAGAGCCTGCGGGAGTTGGCTGGTTCAGCCGAGAACTTCCCCGAACGCCCACAAAATTTCCTTCAAAAAATGTTTTCCTGCACATCTCAAGCAACCATCAGCAAAGAGAGAGAGAAAGCTGCTAAATCTCAGGAAATAATGGAGATACCTGCCATTATTTTCAGAAACCCTAGCAGCCCTCAAACCCTAGCAGGTGAACAAGATACCTGTGCTCACACTACTCTAAAAACAAGCTATGATTAATGGCTGAAAACTGAAATATGCAGAAAATTAAAGATCTCACAGCAATTCCAGAGAGCAACACCAACACGATTTGGACCCCAAAGTCTTTTTATTAACCAGAAAATCAGATTACAAGAGAGCTTTTTCAGTACAGACTCACAGATCAGATGACTTGAAATGACCCCCTAAGACCCTATATAAAGGAAATGATCCTAACGGCTAGTTCAAGTGATCCATGTAAAAATGATCTCGACCGTTGATGAGGATCAAGACATCTCTTGATCTCATCCGTCGATTTATTAACTTAAAATATTATTATTTTATTAGTTAGGGTTTTTGCTTGATTTTTTTAATTTTTTTATTATTTTTCATTATTTTATTATTTTTATTCATTTTTTAATTCATTTTAAAATGGATCACTGAACTAAACCTTCGGAAACATCACCTAGGACCTAGGACTTAGGACTCATGAGGGGATTTAAAACATTTCTCGACCCTCAGGACACATTACATCATGACTTTTACAAAATTACATCTTAAGGGACAAACCCATTTAATACAGACCCTCACAAAACACCCAGCTCTGCGACACAACGATAATCTAGCAGATCAACACACTAGGATTCTCCTAAAGTTCTAATGACAAAATCAATCCCGGCTTTGGGGTCAGGTTTGAAGGAAAACTCTGCCGATCCGTGGATCGGTGAGACAAAAAACCTTCCGGGACGTAGATTATCATCAGAAAGTTAGGTCCACCTAGGCAAATTACATACATGACTTCATGTCTGCTTTACAGTTAATACATGCAGACTGGGTTTACAATCAAAAAGATCAAACTGCTGATGATGGCAGGATGGCACGGACATGCTGATCAGGTGCTGCTTCCTTCTGTCAAGAAAAACGGGGTGCACTGCATGGGTAGTTGACCAGTAGGGGTCAACATCTGGCTCTACTTGGGGACACGTTGCTGCTTGCAGGAATGTGAGAATCCAGAATCTGCATCCATACAACACAAAAATAAGTAGCGTCCATCCAAAAATCAGCATATACGTTAAGCACAATAAAGATAAAAGCTCTTCATTTATTAACTATCTAAAACAGAAACGAAAATGCGGAAAAAACAAGGAGTAGGGTTAGAAATACGATACAAAGGATGCCCTACGGCATCAGATGTTTTCAATATAGTGCATACTGAGCATTTGCCTGCTTTCAGGCAAATATGTCGGCTGCTTGTCGGATGTGCCACGTCCAATTTTGCATATGGTAGGACTTTTTCCTATCCGAAAATCAAGCAGCTCGCGGCCGTCTGATGCGTCAAATCTTCTTCTCATTTTCTTCCTCTTGCGCTTTTTCTTTCTGGCAGGATGAATTATTGATGAGATGGAACTTTCTGTCTCGAAACTATTAGATGAAGTGTGTAAGTTATGCATGCTAAGTCTTTTTGTGTCTTGCATCTGATTTTTATCGTTTTTAAGCTTATCTGGATCACCTTCAATTATCCACCTAATGACCTCCTCATAGTAAGATGGAACTTGCTGCGGCAAATGAGAAGGCTCCTGATCTATTGATGTTATCTGGTTTCTTTCATTTTCCAATTGCTGAAACTTTTGAACCTGTATTCTAATGGCATCAATCTGACTAGAGCATTCATCCCTTATAGCGCTGATTTGCATGGCATGGTTTTCTTGCATGTGTTTTATTACCTTATCATTCTTTTCCTCTATGTCCATCAAGCAATGTTGCATGAAATTTATCTCTTCTTTATGATTCGCTTGCATGTCAACCAACTGATTGTTATGATTGAATGTCATAGAGTCAATTTCCCTATCATGATCAGCTTTCATGGTCACCATATTTTCCTCTAAGACTGACATCTTGCTTTGCATGCTTCTAATTTATGTTTCATATCTAATTTTCATGGCCCCAATTTCCTTAGCATGCTGATTTTGCGTAACCTCCAACTCCCTATTACGTTTTTCCAGATGGGTGCGTAAAGTTTTAACATCATTGACAAGATTAGTTTGGTTGCTTTCCAGATTTTTCACCAGCATCTTTAAATCTTGTATTATTTGCTTTTGCTCCTCTTTTTCATTGTCATTTATCCCTGATTTTTCACTATGATGATCTGCAATATTTCCGGTGGATGACACATTCTGACCTTGAAATCTTTCTTCAACAGCTGAATTACTTTCTTTCTGTTCAACAATTTTAGAAGTAGAAGGCAAGCTGTTTGGACTATCATATCTATCTTTAAAAGCATTGAGAATGTCTTGTAAAGAAGTGAAAAAATCATTAGGAAAGTTATTAAACCAATTCAAGGCATCACCCTCTAAAGAACGAACAAATAGACGCATCTTGAAATCTTCATTATTATATTGAGGAAATCTACAGTATAAGATCATTACACAAGTAAACATGTTTAAATGCCTTTTAACAACGACCGAATCATCACCCGAGAACTTAAGTAATTTACCAATGGCCTCTTTCGGAAGATCATGGAGATTATCAGTAAAATGACATGGTTTAAATGAATAATCCATGATGAACAATAAGGGATCAGATGGATGATAGAACTAGCTTTTTGCTCAAGAGAATCAAAAGATGAAAGAAGTGGAGTCGCCACTTGAACAATAAAACTGATTCTAAGATCCAAGAAGTAACCAACAAACAGATATGCGGGAGGCTTCTTGTCTGGGAAAAAATAAAAAATGGAGTCGCCACCCAAACAAGAAACACACCGAAGAGATGCTGCTGATATGTGATGAAAAGATGCCAAAATATTGAATCTGCCAGCTCAAATGAGAGATGAGAAGATGAGAAGATGAATGTCGATGAAACTCCAGGAACAGAAAAACTCTGTCCCCGGCAACGGCGCCAAAAAATGTTGGCTTAGCCGGCTCAAATGAGTGATAAAAAGATGAACGATGAATGATGAAAAGTCGTTGAAACACCAAGGACAGAAAAACTCTATCCCCGGCAACGGCGCCAAAAATGTTGTCGCGCAAATTGACACGACAACGCTCAGACCGGGGGCTGTCACTCTGATCCCCGATCCCTCCGTTTAAGCCTGTCTCCCGCGGCTAAGGGGGGTAGACCCTGTGAGGTGATGAGACCAACTGTCGACCAGTTGGTTGGGAGACACGAGATACGATGATAAAAGGGCTCGATGGATTTGATAAATTGCAGACCAGTGCCTTGTGGAGTTAATGTTTAAATGATTACTTTTTAAATGATATAGAAACATGGACCATGAACAGCAACCATCTATCATCAGCGAAAACACAATGCTCTTTAGAATGACCAAAACGATATCCAGCAACAGAAAATTTTAAAAGATAAATGCCTTAAAATACCACGAGAATTATAAACCGTTAACCAGATATCAATTTCGCATCTCGACCTGAAAATTTAGATCTCAGAAAGATATGACAATTCGCGAAAATAACTTGATCTAAAATTTTCCACAATATTTATATATATATATATATATTTTTTTTTTAATTTTTTTTTTTTTTAAATCTCTTTCAAAAAAAATTTTTTTTATTTTTTTTTTATTTTATTTTTTTTCAATATTACAAAAATGAAAATTAAAAAAAAAAAATCTAAAATAATTAAAATTCTAAAACTAAACTAAACAAAAAATTAAATTTAAATCTAAAAATCTAACAAAAATATTTTTATTTTTTATAACAAAATTTAAAAAAAAACATAAATCAAAATCTAATTAAAACAATTTAATCTAAAAACTAACTATAGCATAAAACTTAACCTAACACATTAAAAATTAACAAAACTAAATAAAACTAACATTAAAAAACTATAGAACGAAACTATGAAAAAAATAAACCTAAGTCCTAAAACTAATTAAAACATAAATCTAATTGCAAACTATACAAAACTAAAATTTAAGTTTGAAATCGAAATTTGATCTACGCTAACCCTTCAAAATGCAACCAAACTCAAATCGAAAGCTATCATAGCTAAATCTAAACCAAAAAAAAAGGGGAAAACGAAACATGAAAATTATTCATCCTAGCCTAAATCGATTATCAAAAAAAATGAGCCGACAGCTAAAACCTAACATATGCCCACAAAATGAAACTGGAGTTCCAGCTCTCGACGGCGGCGTGAGGGAAAAGAAATCGATTCAACGCTAAGAAAATTACCTGAGCCGGAAAGGCTTGAGCACACGCAGAGACACAGTGAATCGATTTTACCTTTCTCTTGCTATCTTGCAGGCTGTTGGCGACCAGGAAACTCAATCGATTTCCGCTGCTCTGCGGCAACCAGAAAGGCTGATACATAACCCCAAACGACTGACGTGAGCGGCTTTCAGTCAATGCATTCCAGGGTTTCTTCTGCTAGTGGAGAATTAAGGGGCCAGATTAATCAACCTCAGAGATACACGCACGTTGAGCTGACGGTTTCTTGTGCCACTGATCCGCAGATAATGGTGAGGAAACACGCTTTTTGAGCAATAGATTGCAGGCTCTGGCCCGATATTGAAGAGAACGGACGGCTCAGTTACGTTCCTCCAGGAATGAGCTGTTCCCCACGTACGTAATCAACAAAATTTGCTGACGTTCTTTTCTCATCCGAATAAACGGAGACTTTGGCACGCTTCTGTAATCCTTATCTGGCCTGGCTGGTGCAATCGAGGGAAACACGTTGTCATTCAAGGATTTCACCCTGAGTCAAAATATTTGCAGCCACTTTGAAACCAGAACATGATTCACGTTAAGCTTAACATAAGCAAATTCTGCAGTGATCGATTTCTATCTGCGGATCAGATACCCCGACAGCGATGCATTTTCGAATGAACAGGTTTCTTGACTGTAGCAGCAGCGTGGGTATTCTGTAGGCTCACAAATTTCTGATTTCGCTTCCTTGATCAAAAAAATAAAAACTACACCAAAAGTGCTTGCAGCCGTCTCGGTGGCAGAAGGCTGGGCAGCCTTTAACTCCTTCTAAAAATGCTTCTTGATTAAAATCCTGTAGCTTCAAAAAAAAAAAAAAAAAAAAACCCTAGTGAAACTGAATAAAACAAACATTTAAAACCCTAAATCAGTCTAATAATTTACAGATTTATGGCCCTTAACAGCCAGATTTAGCAATAACAACAGCAATATTTTCAGAATCAGAAACTTGAACTTCACTGTGAACAGAAAGAAAATCTCTCAATGTAAAACAGAAAAGAAACTTTGAATGATTAACCCAGGGAACAATCAGCTGGGCTCTGCACAGAAGAGCCTGCGGGAGATGGCTGGTTCAGCCGAGAACTTCCCCGAACGCCCACAAAATTTCCTTCAAAAAATGTTTTCCTGCACATCTCAAGCAACCATCAGCAAAGAGAGAGAGAAAGCTGCTAGATCTCAGGAAATAATGGAGATACCTGCCATTATTTTCAGAAACCCTAGCAGCCTTCAAACCCTAGCAGGTGAACAAGATACCTGTGCTCACACTACTCTAAAAACAAGCTATGATTAATGGCTGAAAACTGAAATATGCAGAAAATTAAAGATCTCACAGCAATTCCAGAGAGCAACACCAACACGATTTGGACCCCAAAGTCTTTTTATTAACCAGAAAATCAGATTACAAGAGAGCTTTTTCAGTACAGACTCACAGATCAGATGACTTGAAATGACCCCCTAAGACCCTATATAAAGGAAATGATCCTAACGGCTAGTTCAAGTGATCCATGTAAAAATGATCTCGACCGTTGATGAGGATCAAGACATCTCTTGATCTCATCCATCGATTTATTAACTTAAAATATTATTATTTTATTAGTTAGGGTTTTTGCTTGATTTTTTTAATTTTTTTATTATTTTTCATTATTTTATTATTTTTATTCATTTTTTAATTCATTTTAAAATGGATCACTGAACTAAACCTTCGGAAACATCACCTAGGACCTAGGACTTAGGACTCATGAGGGGATTTAAAACATTTCTCGACCCTCAGGACACATTACATCATGACTTTTACAAAATTACATCTTAAGGGACAAACCCATTTAATACAGACCCTCACAAAACACCCAGCTCTGCGACACAACGATAATCTAACAGATCAACACACTAGGATTCTCCTAAAGTTCTAATGACAAAATCAATCCCGGCTTTGGGGTCAGGTTTGAAGGAAAACTCTGCCGATCCGTGGATCGGTGAGACAAAAAACCTTCCGGGACGTAGATTATCATCAGAAAGTTAGGTCCACCTAGGCAAATTACATACATGACTTCATGTCTGCTAAGATTATTTACAGTTAATACATGCAGACTGGGTTTACAATCAAAAAGATCAAACTACTGATGATGGCAGGATGGCACGGACATGCTGATCAGGTGCTGCTTCCTTCTGTCAAGAAAAACGGGGTGCACTGCATGGGTAGTTGACCAGTAGGGGTCAACACATTCCATTCATCACTGGAAAACACCTTTTGCAAGTTTCTATGTTGGGAAAGCATAGATTGCAATGTCAAAAAATGAGTTGCAAATCTTGTGATGGCAGGCCTAATAATATCCCTGCCCCTTGTGCGTTTCCTCATTAGGCTCAAAATCCATGAGTGATTGTAGATATATTTTGTTATGCTTTTGGCATGCTCTACAGTGTTCTTGACCCAATCTATTTTGCCAATATCCTCAAGCATGAGGTCTATGCAATGTGCAGCACATGGGGTCCAAAAGATGGTTTTGTGTTTTTCCTCTAATATTTTACCAGCAAGAACATAGTTAGAGGCATTATCTGTAATGTTTTGAACAACATTAGCCACCTCCACCTCTTCAACAACCTCATCCAAAAGCTAAAACAAGAAGTGTGCATCTTTCACCCTATCAGATGCATCAACTGATTTTAGAAACATTGTTCCCTGTGGGCAAAAGATAAGAAATTTTATGATGGTCCGGTTCCTTTGATCAGTCCATCCATCTGACATGATGGTACATCCTGTTTTTTCCCATGAGATTTTGAAATCTTTCAAGTATTCATCGATGGAGGAAACTTCTTTCTGCAAAAGAGATCCCCTTAACTCATGCATAGTAGGGCCTTTGAAGCCCTTTCCAACAGAAAATATGGCATCAAACATAGGTTCATAATATGGTGAACGAGAAGCATTGAAGGGGATATCAACATCACACCACCATCTAGCTATGTAATCACAGGTTGTCTCTCTCAATTATTTCTTCCAAATGGTCATCTGAGGTGGGTTGCATATGACTTCTATTAGCTTGAGGACCATGTGCACTATCAGAGGGAGAGGAGGTTGTGAAGTAACTTTTGATATCACCCTTCTTTTTCATTTTACCCTTACCCTTTTCTTCAATAGACTCCAAAGAGGGAGGAACATAGCGAAAGGGGTTGGATGCATAAGCGCAAGGGATAGATGAAGAGGCCTCATAATCAAAATTGGGGTTGGAAGCCATCATTTGTTGTATACTCCTCTTCCTCCCAATTTCAGCCCCTATTTCTTTTTGCCTAACTTTTTCTTGCTCAAACTTCTCAAAGTTATCTAGCAACTCCTTCCTAATCTCCCCAATTTGTGTTGATGTTGCTTCACATGGAGTAATTTAGCCTCTAACACCAACCAAGTGTTGTTTCAGCCTACGAATGCCCCCTCCACCCCCTTAATTTTTCTATGACAAAATTTGCAATCATTTGATTATCAATCATTTCAGCATATGCCTAAACAGCGTCTTTCATTCTAGAAGCAATTTTCTGATATTTGGACTTGGAAATGAAAGGAAAAAAATTGAAATTTAAAAAAAAATGCTTCAATGTTCATTTCTTTTACAAAAAAGACTCTTTTCAATTTCTAGATTTGCACAAAAAAAACAAGCAAAAACAGATTTTAGAAGTGCAAAAAAAATTACCTCTAGGCACAAACCGCCTCCTCAATGCTGCTCCAATGGTTGCCCAAGAAGCTCCTCACTGCTGCTCCAATGATTGTCCAAGACTCCTCACTGCTACTCCAAAAACAAACTCCACAACTCTTCACAAATTCTCACACAAATGCAATGAGATAGTTGTAAGGAAATGTGAGGGGGTTGGGTGGCTTTTATAGGCTTGGGAGAGGTAAATGTCCTTAAAGATAACCTAAAACCAACTTAGAAGCAAGTTTGGGGTCCGTTTTTCCCTCCAAAAGGCATCGTTGGGCGTGTTTGGGCGTTGTTGGCCGGTTTAACTCAGGCTCGGCTGAGTCGGCTGGTTTGTTACCGAACTGGTCGAGTCGGTGACAAGCTCGACCGGTTCGGTAACAAACCGGCCACCGAACCGGTTTTTTTGCCGAAACGGACAGGCCAGGGGTATGTCTCGGTCGGCTCAGCCGATTTTTAAAATACTACGGCCACAGCAGCTCCTTAGGTGGAGACAATGGGACAACCAGCTGCTTTGAAGAACTCCTGCTCACAATGTCATGAACTTCTTTTCATTATCCAAGAGTCTTCATGTTTGGGACTTCTACATAGGGCACCAACCATCCATGAGTCAGCCACGTCATCATCGGGAAGTGATCCATCAGTCCATATCTGGACTTCCTTCATGCCATGTTTACTCAAGGATCTTTCATCCTACTACATGTGCATCGATGGTGGAAGACATCCATAGATCTTCCCCCGGCAGCGCTACGTAAACCCATGCCGGTATTTTTTCAAAAAATAAAGGAATGAACATTAAAATCAACATTACCTTTGTGATGGTCTTTCACCATGACATCTTCAAGTTCACATCACCATCCTGCATACATATCAACACATCTCCCAAAGATATCTACTATCAAGGGTCTCTTTCTTTTTCAGACTCCATCAAAGTCTTCATATCTTCCATGGAGATATCCTAGTCAACTCTTGGTCTATCGGATGTTGATTGCCTTTACCATGGTTGCATATTCCATGATCTCTTCCTTCCTTTCTTCACACATTTCATTCCCAGGAGCTTCCAATCAAAGTTCCTCAATTGTAGTCAACCACCTCATACTTCATATGAGGACATATTATGTTGATTTCATCTAGTGAATGTGTGACCCATGCATTCCTGCATCCCCTTGAGGGAGGAGATCCTTTCTTTTGATCATGCTCTTAAGATAGAGCATTGGTTCATGATATTTGCAACCATATGACATGACTTCCACAATATCAAATGTAAGCATACATACCTCATTTTTCCTTTGGGTCATCCAGACTTCCTACAGCAACTTTCTTGATTGAAAGAGCTTCAATCCCTTGATTTGCTTCATTTTTATATCATCATACCATCATTCCATGAATTTCACAAGTTTGGAATTCTTGATGAAACACTTGCTTCCCCTCATGATCGGTGAACATTTCAATGAAGACTCCATCAGAGAATCTTGAGGATCTAAAGGATCCCCATCAGCAAATGTTTCCTTTTGACAGATGTACGATGAACCTTGTACTAGATGATATTGCCACTTGTGTTTTCAATGAGATTCCCAAGAGCTATATCCCTAACTTCCATAGATTCTAACTGTCTTTCATGCTTCTCTATGATGATGTCCCGAGCTCTTGCTTTCAATGCTTCTATGATGCCTTGATGCATCCCATTATTTTACTTAGTGAATCATGATAGCCATATCTTAGAAGACTTAGGAACTTGAAAAGAACTTATGTGAGGAAGACTATCTCAATAGTGGAGATCTATTACTTCCACCTTCTTGGATTTTTTCTTTTCAGCTTCCTCCACTTCCTTGGTGATGTGGGCTTTTTCTCTTCCTCTTTTGTTATTGTCCTTCTTGAGCTTAGGGCAATCTCTCCTATAGTGCCCATATTCTTAACACCCATAACATTGTATTTTAAGTTTTAACCATGTTCTTCTTCTTCTTCTGAGAACCAAACTTTCCAAATTGTCCCTTTCTTTTTGACATAGCAACATAAGCTTGATTTTGCTCACCTGCTCCCACATCACATTTAGCCTTTAGTCTAGATTCTTCAACCTTGCACAGTGACCATAGATCCTGGAATGGAGTAGCTTCTTTCTTCCCATAAATACTTGAAGTAAAGTTACTCCACTCCTCTGGTAGTGTGTTTAATACAACTGTAGTCATTTCTCTATCAGACATGACTTCTCCCAGATCTTGTAGTTGATCCCAAATCTCAAATATCCTCATAAAGTATGAGGCCATTCCATCCTCCCTTGACATCTTTAGCTTGTAGAGTTCTTGCCTTAATTAGATGACTTCTCCAGTAGTGCTTACGAAATACAACTCTACCAGTTTTTCATAGATTTCTTTTGAAGTTTCAAGTTTAGATACAAATGGGATGAGGGGATCCTTGATGGATTCTAGGAGAATCCTTTGAGCCCTAACTTCCCCTTTCATATACTTGGCAAGAGCTTGAGCATCTTCCTTTCTTGGTTTAGTGATAGAACCTTTGACATGTTCCATAACTTCATTTTCAATGAGATTCAAATCTGTCATTTTCTTCCATGTAAGATAGTTTGAAACCTAAGTTGCACGAAACGGGGAAACGCGGAAGCGAAACGAAACGGGGAAGCGAAACGAAACGCGACCTCCCCAAATTTTGGAAACGGGGAAACGCGAATATATATAATAATATAATAATATATATATATATTAAAAACATTTAAAAATTATTAATATATATATGTGCAATCATAAAGCATTAATGATACATTTACTTAAACATTTTAACATTAAGATTAAATTTACATCACATTTACTCATGAGTCATCACATAATGAAAATAAAAATATAGGAACTGGAAAATCCAAAATCAGCCTTTATTTATATTAGTATATGAGGCTGCAAGTACAATAAAGACTATAAGGCTGCAAGAACTATAGAGACAAGTCACAAAAGACTCATAGAAACCCTAAAAAAAACCCTAAAAAAAAATTAAAAACAGCTTAGAAACCCTAAAAAAATTTAAAAACTAATTAGAATTTTTTTTTTAAAAACAAGTCATTTTTTTGGGGAAACGGGGCCCGTACGGCCTGGAAACGCGTTTCCGGCCGTACGGTACGCCGAAACGCGTTTCCGTTTCGTTTCCGGCCGGAAACGGACCCCTAGGCAACGTTTCCTGCAACTTAGTTTGAAACCCCAATCAATTTGTTGCTTTCCTTGCAAAAAGACATTTTAACAGATTCAGATGTGGACATAAATATACTTACTTGATAGGATGCTCCTTCTTCTTGTTGCTTTCTTGATGTTGATGATGTGATAAAGGATAGAAAACTTCTCCTTGATGAAGGTAGTTTTCTTCAAGAATGATCCTTGATCCCACAGAGAGTGAAATGACATCGCCTTTTGATCTAGCTTCCTTTGGATGAATAGTATTGAAAACACTTTAACTTGAGTAGATGTAGGGTTTTGGCCTTCTCCCTCTTGATGATGATCCCAATACTTCTTTATAGACTACTTTGATCTAGGGTTATGATGCTTCCTCTGACTTCAAGATGATCTTCACTTTGATGCCTTCCTTGAGATTTGATGCTTGAGTGTCCCTTGATAAGATGCCCTTCCTTGACTTAGTCACCTTTGCTCCGATACCATGTTGAGAAATCTAAGGCATTGCAATTAAGTGATTTCTCTTCTATTAGTAACTACTTGTGAATGCTTTTTACTTCTTTAGATTAGGATCTTCTTTTACTTAGGTTATTAGTGTTCTTCTTCATCAAACAGCTACCAATGCATAAACCATAAAGAGACAAGAGACACAGAATATAGGCTATCATCCAGGGCCAAAACCTCTCCCACTTGAGAGGAAAACCCGAACAAATTCTTCTTCTTATAGAGATTCCAATTGATGAATACCAAGACCAAGACCCTTGACCTATTTGCCACTCCAAGACCAAGACACAAGATCCTTAGTCAATGATAGTCAACCTTCAGCTCCTTCTTCCTTCTTGGATTCTTCTTCAACCTTGGCTTTCTTCTGCTTTAGACCTTCGGCCTTCTTGACTAGTCCTTCTTCCACTCCGGCTCCTTAGGAGGACTGCACTTCTCCTCGACTTCCACTACTACAACAGACTTCTCCTTGGCCTTTACTACTGCAACAAACTTACCTTCGGCCTTTACTGCTGCAACAGACTTCTCCTTCACTACTGCAACAGACTTACCTTCGGCCTTTACTATTGCAACAAACTTCTCATTTATTGTTGTAACATACTTCTTGTATAGAGGTTTTCTACCCTTAAAACAGTCCCAAAATACCCTTAAGAACTTCGCTCTTCCCTTTTGTTACTTCATTGGTCTTTAGGCTTCCTCCCTGTAGTTCACACTTCAGACTGTATGATGACCAAATCTTTGAAATTTTTCTCTAAAATGGAATACGAACAACCCTATTTATAGTTGTTTCCCATCAAAATAAGACGACATGACATGATTGTGAGCTGACATGTCTATTTGAGAGATTATATTATTCTTTTGAAGTCAACTTGAAGAAGGTGATTTTGTCTTGGTCTTGGATGGCTTTCTAACTTATTTAAGGACTTATATAAATATATAACATGCCCAAGAAGGGTCCTTCATACATGACATAGACTCAAATTGACTTTTATGACTAGATGACAAATCCTAAAGACTCACAAAGGGAGCCATCACTAAAATAAAATTCCTTGCTCATGAAACCCATGAGACAAGCAATACAATAATAATTTTATTTTTCTTCATTTCATCAATTACATAAAATTACAATTACACGTGTCATTATGAAGACTGAACGTAGTTACACTTTTCAACATTTAGCACTTCAAAACCTACACGGAACAACCCTCAAACATATGCCAGCTCTGCCCTAAACTCAGTCTACCTCAAGGCACTAAAAAAGACCCAAAACTCACATCCTTCTTCTCTTGAACAGACTCCTATAGTGGTTGCGGCTACCTCAAACAATATGCCCCTTCTCTGTGAAGAATTTTGCTCTTTTGATGTGCTATATATATTCTGATCCAAGCTCTAATACCATGTAGAATTCCACGAAATTATGATCTACTAGTATGAACAATCTGAAAACAAATTTTCTTTTCACATAGCCACAGAATTTCTTTACCAAATAGCAGCAAAAGAGAACAGAAATAAAAGCACATTCACACAATAATACACATTATTTTTCTAGGGAACCCAACTGGAAAAACCCTCTGCTTGATGAGAATTTTATTGATAGAAAAACTGAGCAATTGATCTCTTACAATACATTGTTTCAATATGGAAACAACCTAGTTTTCCTGCCTTGAACCAGCATTCAAACCCTTGCAAGGTCGTTTATCTCTGCTGCCCTCAACCAATCTATGCACAAGCTTCTCTTGCACACTCTTCCTCTCACAAGCTCCACACACAAACTTGTGCTTCCTATTGCTTGGTCTCACCAACTCGTGCTCACCAAAACAATGATTAAAATTGTGCCTCTATTCTTTCTTTTAAAGGCAATTCAAATGGTTAAAATTAGTGAATTATATGTTTAGAAAGTCGAACTAGTGCTTTTCTAGTTAACAACAGTGAACACAACTTGTTAACTAGTTCCTCTTAAAATTTAGGAGGCTAACTCCACTTGTTCTTTCAGTTTCCAAACTAACTCATACTTGAAAATCAAGAACTTGACTTTCAATTTTGAACACATCAGTTAACCACCTCATGCACTCCTAATTTTTAGGGAAACCCCTAAATTTTAGGACCTCAACCATGCACAAAAAGGAACTCGACTTTGACTCCTTGAATTAAGGCACAAATCAAGGAATCCCTTTTCTTGCTAATTTCAACACTATAATGAAGGTGACCATATCTTCTATGCCATAGCTCACTTGTATTGATTTCATCATGCACTAGGGCTTGAGTTCATAAACTCACAAGTCTATACAATCTTCCTTCATGAATCCCAATAACCCTAGCATCATCTATACTAGAGCCCTTGGACCATACAAGTACTTTTCCATCCACAAAAGTTATTTTATCTCCTTTATCTTCCAAACAAGAAATAGAGACAAGATTCTACATATAGAACATTGTTGAGATACACATTGTTACCAGATTCCAACTTTATGGATGCCTTTCCAACTCCTTTGACTACATAGCTATGATTGTCTCCAAGCTCTACCCTTTGGGACAGCCTCTTTTCCATCATGCTAGTAAGATTTCCACGGTCTTCGGTCATATCTCTTGATGCACCACTATCTACCAGCCACATATTGTCATCATCTGTAATGGAACCTGTTAGAGTGGAAAAGTTAAAGAAATATTTGTCACCTTTAGCCTTCTTTGGATGCTCATCTTCAACATCAATTGTGGAAGCATGTTGTTTTTTTGAAAATTCCTACACTCTGAAGGAACCCCTACTGCAGCAAATCTAAATCTACTTCACCTACTTGATTGTTTAACATACATTATCAAATTCTTCCTCTGAATATTGAAGCAAATTACTTCTACAACCTACACTAATTAAATATTTGATCTCATGAAACAGAAAATAGGAAAGAACAAGATACATAGGACACACTTATTTTGGACACAATAGTCCTCGGAAAAACCCAATGCGAGAAAACCAGTGTAGCAGATCTGAGGGTTTATTATTATGCAGGAGAAATATCTAAATACAAATCAAGGATGCTCATCTAGCAATCCTTTATAGAGAAAATACTGGCGGAAAATCTGAGTGAGTTTTACCTCACTTCACCCAGCAGAATTCCGACTGATCCAGCACAAGACTGGCTAACCCCGGCTATTTCTGCGCTGGCTCTGCGTCAGCCCTGCATCACCTTCTCTGCCCTCTGCGTTATCTCTCCCTGTTGTTCCGGCAATTTTGTCAGTTCCCGGCAATTTTGGATTCTACCTGACAGGCATCATTTCTACATCAGCTCTCCCGGCTACTACATTGCCTCTGCGTAACGTCTCCTGCCTACTACGCTGCCTCTACATAACCTCTCGCAGTTGTTCCAACAGTTCCCGATAGTCTCGGTTGTTCCGGAAATTCTGGATTCTGTGTGACAGACAGCTTTTCTGTGTCAACTCTCCTGGCTACTGCGTTGCCTCTTTGCAAGCTCTCAACGATTCTCTGTTCTATATTTTCCAAAAAGTCCTTCTCCCGGATTCTCTCTGCCCCTCAGCTGCAAGATCTCCCCAATCGATTTTCCTCCAAAGAACTTCTCACCTCAAAAAATCGATTTCCTCAATCTCTATGTGTGTGTTTCTAAATGAACCTCAAGCCTCCATTTCATATTTTTCCTGTTGAGTCTTCAACGGCCGAGATTAAGTCTCTAATCAACGGCTAAGATTAAAACATGATTTGATCCACCTTCTAGATCATTCTCACCCATGTTTTGATTAATACCCATTAATATTTTAATTTCCCTAAGTTTAGACGTAGGAACTCCATTAAAAATATTAATTATTTTAATAAAATACAATTCGGGTGGAATTTCACCAAACGGTTTTTGGGTTCTTTAGAACTCATGTTCCTTAGCCTCTCCACCAATTTACAATGCTAGATCACTTTCAATGCTACCAAAAACTAACACTTCCTCTTAGCGAGGAATGTGCTCTAGCAACAATGTCCACCCGCATGCTGCTCTGTTTCTGAAGCACCTCCTTTCTGCACTATTGCTGCCACCAACATTGTGTTGCTGCTACTACTGTATTGTTGCCCATGACACTAACACTGCCACTGTTGCATCTATACTACAGCTCCCTCTCAAACGCTACATCTGCTATGCTGCTAGCACTGCCACTGTTAACACTGCATCCGTACTGCAATTCAGTTGCTAAGAGAAGCAAAGTAAAAAACATCCAAAATTAGTTGAACTTAACTATGTTCAACATAATACAATGAATGTTGGAACCTGACTATTGTTGATTCTGACCCTCTAAATCTTCTACGCTGTTGCTGACACCTGCACTGAGCCAACTGCACTGCTGCCAACCTTACTCTGTGTTGATCAGTTTCTGGTCCCCAGCTACCGCATCTATCCTCCAAACAAACCACTGCAACATCTAACACTAAGTCCATCTGCTACCGCTGAATCTTGGGCTCCCGTAGCAAAGAATTGATCCAAGAGGTGGACTCCTCAAGGATCCTGCCCACATGTAGTCCTCCCGACTACAGCTCAATATCACCCCATCTCCCTCCTGGAGATGCGTGGGCACTCATGGCAAAATCGTCCTGGTCAATTTTTGCTAAAGCAGCCTTAGGATCATGTTTTTCATCCTTGTGCTTTTTTTTCAAAGGACACTGGGATGCATAGTGGCCCATTTCGCCACAACTGAAACATTTCACCTTCAAAATGTCCTTTCGCTTCGGCTTCTACTATCCCTTCGATGCTAGAGCTGCGTTCTCCTCCTCCTTCTTCGTCTTTGTGCCACTCCCACTGCTACCATTGAGGTTGACCTTCACTAGGTCCCTCCTTAACTCCTCCTGTTGAAGAGCCGCCCACATCTCCTCCCATGAAGGTAGTTTTTCTCAGCCCAATATGCTTTGAACGAAAACTTGCCATTCATCCGAGACCCCATTCAGGGCTATCCTCACCATTGCGGTTGGCTGAGGAGTGGACCCCACTGCAACAAGCTGGTCTCTAGTGTCCTAAAGATGTTGAAGATAGAGGTTCACCCCTTCTTCTTTCTGCATCAAATTCTGTAGCAACTTCTGCTCCAAATACATATTTTGTTGTTCGGAAGAGCCTTATACAAAGAAGACAAGGCTTCCCACATTTCTCGGGCTGTATCCTTGCCCACATGATCTCGAACTCCATCAAGAATGAGCCTCTTTGCCTTCCCCTGCTCGGCCTTGTACTTCTTCTTTTGATCGTTGTCAGCAGGAACAGCTACAACACTATTGACGTAGGTCTCAAGATCATGTTCCTCCAGAACAGCTAAGATTTTGGTCTTCCATATGACATAGTTGGAAGCTCCTTCCAACCTGTTGGAATTTCTAAGTTTAACCCGTTAGAAATTCTTCTTGTGCTATATGATTTATTTCTTCCTACTTGTTCAATTACTTAACAAGTTATTTACCATGTAAATACTGAAAATAAATACAAGCACAGTATCAACACATACAGATCATCAACTGAAAGTAAACAAAAACACAAGTGACACCGTTGTTTTTGGACTAATGTCCCCGGAAAAACCCAATGCGGGAAAACTGGTGCAGCTATTCAGAGGGTTTTATTATTATGCAGTTTCATAATACAACTTGGGTGCCAGAAATGGCTCACCCAAAGGAGAATGCCCTCGGCAATAGTACCTCTCAATCAGAGACAGTTATTCTAGCTAAATCACCAGATGAACGATCCCACAACAACAATGTAGCGTCTATTGCTCTGTGTCACTCTGATAGGGACTGCATCACCCTCTCCGTCTCTCCAGCTCCCTGTATGTCCCATGAAATTCTCCCAGCGCTGCCTCTAGGCTTTACGTCAGCCTCTCTGGCCTAGTGTCAGCCTCTCTAGTCTAGCCTCAGCCTCTCTAGGCTCTACGTCAGCCTCTGGAGCCTCTGCGTCTCACACGCTGGCCCTCTCTGGATCTGCGCAGCACCTGGCTGCCTCTGCGTGGCCTCTGGTTGCCTCTGCGTCAACCTCTCCCGGCTTCTGCGCTAATTCTCTTGGTACTAACTCTGCCTCTCTGCTATGTATTCACTGCCCCTCAGCTGCAACTCTGATCACTCACTCAATTTCCTCAGCAAACCCTACCCCAGAAAATCGAGTTCTTGATCTCTCTTGGTGTGTTTTCCAACTGACCCTCAAGCCTCCTCTTATACTTTTCTCGTTGGTCCATCAACGACCGAGATTAAATCTCTAATCAACAGCTAAGATTAGATTTGGCTTGATCCATGACTTTTGGACCATTCTAACCCAATTTTATATTAATTCACATTAATATTTTATTTTTCCTAAGTTTAGACTTAGGAACTCCATTAAAAATATTAATTATTTTAATATCTCCCAAACTGGTTAGATTCTACCCTGAACTCCATTAAAAATAATATATATTTTAATATCTCCCAAACTGGTTAGATTCTACCCAAACCATTTCTGGGTCTTGGAGATTTCATGTGCTTTAGCCTCTCCACCAATTTTTATGGCTAGAGCACATCTGATGCTACCCCAAATCACCACTCCTTTTAGTGAGGAATGTGCTCTAGTAATACTGCTCACTAAGTATCACCCTGATCATCTAGCATCGGTCCCTGTGTTGATGCTAGGCCTCCCCGCCCAACATCCTCTGCACTGTTGCATCATGTACTGCTACCCATGGCCCTGCCATTGTTGCATCTATACGGCAGCTCCCTCTATATCCATGTTGCTGCCCATGGCCCTGCCACTACCATTGTTGCATCTGCACTGCATCCCCTCTCATCATGCTGCATCGTGCTGCCCATAGCACTGCCACTGCTAACCACTGCACTGCAACTCAGTTACTGAGAAGTAAGCAATTGATCCTCCCAATTCTGACACCTCTGTCAGGCTAAAAACACTCTCGATGCTGAAGCTCCCTCTGTTGCTGACAAGTGCTCCCACTACTGACCTTTGCGTTGCTGCAACAACTCCATGCATCTCGCACTGCTGCCCCACGCTGTCCCGGGACTCCTGCACTATAGCACTCTCTATTGCTCCATCCACATCCGTCTCTACCGACATCTGCCAGTCCTACTACTCCTCTTCGGAGCTCCTGTAGCCAAGTATAATCCAAGAGGTTGGGTACCTCGAGGATCCTGCCCCTCATCGTCTGTAGTCTGTCTGACTACAGCTCGATGTCTCCCCACTTCCTCTCAAGTGGCGCATGAGCACTCATGGCACAGTCGTCATCTGTCTCCACTTATTTCTCTGCCCTCGCTAGCGCTGCCTTGGTTTCAAAAGCCTCTCCCTTGCTCTTCTTCCTTGGACACTAGTTCGCATAGTGACCCAGTTCCCCACAGTGGAAGCACTTGACCTTGGAGAGGTCCTTCTTCTTTCATTTCTCCTACTTTCCCGCAAATGCTAGAGCAGCATCCTCCTCTTCCTCTTTCTTGATTCTGACCCACTTACCGCTACTCGCTACCTTGGTTAGCCGTCTGATCTCTTCTTGATGAAGAGTCGCCCACAGTTCCTCCCAATCTGGAAGGTTCAACCTGCCCAGTAAGCTCTGGACAAATACTTCCCAGTCCTCTGAGACTGCGTTCAATGTGGTCCTCACCAACATCTCTTCATCCGGTGTGGCCCCTATGGAAGTTAGCTAGTCCCGGAGCTCTATGAATCGCTCGAGGAAGATATCTATCTGCTCTCCCCTCGGCATCTGGTATGATCGCAACTGATTTTCTAGAAGCATCTCCCTCTGCACGGAAGTATGTTGATACAACTTCTTCAGGGCATCCCACATCTCATTTGTTGTATCGTTCTCAGCAATATGTGTTACCACATCCTTGACCCTGTCAAGGATGATGCACTTAGCCCTGGCCATTGCCTCTTCATACTTCTCATTTTCAACCGGGTCAACTGGGATCGCCATCGTTTTCAAGGCAAAGTGCTTGATGCAATACCTGTCTAGAATGGACAAGAACCTGGCCTTCCAGACTACGAAGTTGGAAGCTCTGTCAAGTCTATCCTAATCTCTCAGCCCATTCACTGCCATTTCGCTACTCCTCTTTCGAGTCTCTCTACTTCCCTCCTAGAAATCCTCAGATCAACTCCTGCTCAGTCTCTCAACTTCCCGTTTGGAAGTTCTCGGTTTGACTCCCTCTGAGCCTCGATTTCCCTTTTGGAAACCCCTTTGCCAATGTCGAGATGCCCCACTTCGATCGCTTGTGCAACTGCACCACTGATTCGGATTTCTTGGCTAGAAATCCTCGGCAGCAACTCCCTCCACCTTGGTCTTGCCCTGTTAGGTATTGTTCTGACCACAGTACCCCTCCAGCTTCGCTCCGCAACTCACCCACAACCTCCTATGCCTCAGCAATCTGAAGGTCTTAGGCTTTAGCCTCTAGGCTCTGCTCAATCCCGACACCAACAAAATCTGCACCTCCTGGCCCGAACTGATGACGCAGGCTCTCTACATCACCCCTTCCTTGCTACTTTCTGCTAGGAACAACTTCTATCACTTGGTACAGATGTTTCTGCTGCTATTGCTCTGCTCGGCTGATGCCTTCAGTTATCCTGTGATCTGCAACCATGCTCTGATACCATGTTGGAATTTCTAAGTTTAACCCGTTAGAAATTCTTCCTGTGTTATCTGATTTATTTCTTCCTACTTGTTCAATTACTTAACAAGTTATTTACCATGTAAATACTGAAAATAAATACAAGCACAGTATCAACACATACAGATCATCAACTGAAAGTAAACAAACACACAAGTGACACTGTTGTTTTCAGACTAATGTCCCCGCAAAAACCCAATGCGAGAAAACCGGTGCAGCTATTCAAAGGGTTTTATTATTATGCAGATTCAGAATACAACCTGGGTGCCAGAAATGGCTCACCCAAAGGAGAATGCCCTCGGCAGTAGTACCTCTCAGTCGGAGACAAATATTTCGACTAAATCACCGAATGAACGATCCCACAGCAACAATGCAGCTTTTGTTGCTCTGCGTCACCCTCTCCGGCTCTCCAGCTCCTAGTCTGTCCCACGAAATTCTCCCAACGCTGCCTCTAGGCTCTACGTCAGCCTCTCTGGCCTAGCATCAATCTCTCTGGTCCAGCCTCAGCCTCTCTGGTCCAGCCTCAGCCTCTCTTGGCTCTGTGTCAGCCCCTGGAGCCGCTGCGTCTCACACACTGGCCCTCTATGGCTCTGCACAGCTCCTGGCTACCCTTGCGTGGCCTCTAGCTAGCTCTGCGCAGCTCCTGGCTACCCTTGCATGGCCTCTAGCTGGCTCTGCGTCAACCTCTCCCGGCTTCTGCGCTGATCCTCCCAATACTAACTCTGCCTCTTTGCTATGTATCCACTGCCCCTCAGTTGCAACTCTGATCACTCACTTAATTTCCTCAGCAAACCCTGCCCCAGAAAATCGAGTTCTTGATCTCTCTTGGTGTGTTCTCCAACTGACCCTCAAGCCTCCTCTTATACTTTTCTCGTTGGTCCATCAACAACCAAGATTAAATCTCTAATCAACGGCTAAGATTATATTTGGCTTGATGCATGACTTTTGGACCATTCTAACCTAGTTTTATATTAATTCACATTAATATTTTATTTTTCGTAAGTTTAGACTTAGGAACTCCATTAAAAATATTAATTATTTTAATATCTCCCAAACTGGTTAGATTTTACCCAAACCATTTCTGGGTCTTGGAGATCTCATGTGCTTTAGCCTCTCCACCAATTTTCATGGCTAGAGCACATCCGATGCTACCCCAAATCAACACAACCTGTCCTAATCTCTGAACGCATGCGATGCCATTTCACCCAACTGTCGAACTAACTCCTCTAGTCACTACTTAGCATTGCTCAATTGCTCAGCAAGTGATAAATTCAAACTTTCTGGCAGAAAGTTTTCTGAAGAGCAAATTCCCCTTCTACGTGTCTTCGTTCTTTTCCATCGGATTTCTACCCCAGCGGAAACTGCGCCCTTCAAGCACTGCGTTGAGGCTTTGCGCCATACCCTCTGCCTCTGCAAGATCATGAACTGGAAATCGTACCTTTTTGTCATCTCTTTCAAAGAGAGATTTCCTCGAATATGCTTCCCAGCAAGGATTGCGCAATCCCTTCAAGGGGATTCGAATTGCTGCCAAGTGTAGCTTTTGACCTCACTGCTCAGCACTTGATCTTCTCTTCCTGTTTCAAAATCAATGCTCTGATACCATGTGAAAATTCCTACACTCTGAAGGAACCCCTACTACAACAAATTTGAATCTACTTCACCTACTTAATTGTTTAACATACATTATCAAGTTATTCTTCTGAATACTGAAGCAAATTACTTCTGCATCCTACACTAATTAAATATTTGATCTCATGAAACAGAAAACAAAGCAAAGAACAAGATACATAGGATACACTTATTTTTGGACACAATCGTCCCTAGAAAAGCTCAATGCGAGAAAACCGGTGCAGCAGATCTGAGGGTTTATTATTATGCAGGAGACATATTTGAATACAAATCAAGGATGCTCATCTAGCAATCCTTTACAGAGAAAACACTGGCGGAAAATCTGAGTTTTACCTCACTTCACCCGGCAGAATTCTGGCTGATCCGGCACAACACTGGCTAACCCCGACTATTTCTGCGCTGGCTCTGCGTCACCTTCTCTGCCCTCTGCGTCAGCTCTCCCAGATGTTCTGATAGTTCTTTGCAATTCCGATTCTTTCGATAGTTCTGGATTCTGCGTGACAGACAGCTTTTTTGCAATCAGCTCTCCCGGCTACTACGCTGCCTCTGCGTTAGCTCTCCCGACTGTTCCGACAGTTGCCGATAGTCTCGGTTGTTCCGGCAGTTCTGGATTCTGCGTGACAGTCAGCGTTTCTGCGTCAGCTCTCCCGGCTACTACGCTACCTCTCTGCAAGCTCTCTTTGTTCTGTATTTTCCGAAAAGTCCTTCTCCCGGATTCTCTTTGCCCCTCAGCTGCAAAATATCCGCAATCGATTTTCCTCCTGAGAACTTCTCACCTCAAAAAATCGATTTCCTCAATTCTTTGTGTGTGTTTCTAAATGAACCCCAAGCCTCCATTTTATACGTTTCCTATAAAGCCTTCAACGACTGAAATTAAATCTCTAATCAACGGCTAAGATTAAAACATGACTTGATCCGTGATCATTCTCACCCATATTTTGATTAATACCCATTAAAATTTTAATTTCCCTAAGTTTAGACTTAGGAACTCCATTAAAAATATTAATTATTTTAATAAAATACAATCCAGGTGGAATTTCACTAAATAGTTTCTAGGTTCTTTAGAACTCATGTGCCTTAGCCTCTCCACCAATTTTCAAGGCTAGAGCACTTCCGATGCTACCAAAAACTAACAGTTCTCCCTTTCTTTTTTTGTTGTTAGCCACCTTAGAACAATCCCTCTTAAAATGTCCAAATTTCTGACAACCATAACATTGAATCTTTGACATGTCCTTCTTCTTTTTGGAAGACTTCTTATGTTGAGAGCCAAACTTCTTCTTTCCTTCGTTCTTGAAGAGAAATACAAATGCTTGAGAAGCTTCTTTCTTCTTGTCTCTTAACACAAGCCTTGATTCTTCTTGAGCACAAGATGTCCATAGTTGTTCAAATGAAGAAGCTTCCTTCCAGGTGCATATACCTGCTACAAATGCATCCCATGATCTAAGAAGACCATTGAGTGTTGTAGTCACAAATTCTTGATCAGGAACAAATTCTCCAATTACTTGAATTTGGTCTCTTATTTTTGAAATCCTTACGAAGTATGAAGCCACTGTGTCGTCATTTGTCATCCTTATATCATGAAGTTCATTCTTCAAACTCATGGATTGACCAACATTCTTGATAGTGTATAGACTAGTTAAGGCATTGTACATTTCTTTGAAGTATCATGCTTTGCAATGTAGGGGCTTAGATGATCTCTAATGGAGTCCACTATAAGACTGATGGCAATGATGTCATCCTTCTTAAACTTCTTTTTCCCTACAACATCTGCAGGTTCTACCACCTTCCCTATTATAATATCCAAAACCTTGTTCTTAGCAAGAATAAGGTCAATTCTAAGTTTCCAAGCTCTGAAGTTTCAGGCTCCTTCCAACTTATTCTCAAAGTTCATGGAAGAAGCCATGGATGAAAATCAACAAGAAGGACTTCAATAAAGTGATCTTCTATGGTTTCTTCAAAAGTGATCTCAACATTCCTTTCTTCACCAAAGCTCTGATACCATGTTGATTTTCTTCGTGCAATAGAGACTAGGACAGTATTTCTGAAAATTTGACAATCAATTTTGATGTTGATCTTCTTTTAAGTTATTAGCACAGTGTTTCTAAAAAACTGATAATTACTTTTGATGTTGATCTGTGTTTAAGTTATTTCAATATATCATTCAGTAATTATACTTCAGAAATTCAACCATACAAGAAGAGATCACAATGCACAAAGAGAAGACAAGATTTAACCTAGGAAAACCCACCAAGGAGAAAAACCCAACAACCATTTTCAATAGAGAAATTCTTTTGTTCAATAAGAGACACACCTAGACATATGGTCAAACCTAGTCAACCCCTCCAAGTCAAGCCTCCCAATCTGATCCAGAATTTCTGCCCCTTGCAAATTATGTGAACTTCCTGTGACTCACGCACCCTTCCTATTACTCATGCGGACTTCCTGTTACACATGCACACTTCTTGTTCCTCGCGTGGACTTCCTATTACACATGCACACTTCCTATTCCCCACGCAAACTTCGTACTACTGTAATGTCCCTTCTTAAATTATTTTCAAACAGGATTAATTTCTACATTTTGGGGCTGATTTTGGGGGTGATGGGGCCCATTCGATTTTATTACAAGGCCAGACTTAGCAGAAGTTATTTCGATGTGGTTAATTTGTACGTGGAGGCCACCCACACTAGGAGAATACACATTCCCTAGTTCGATTTGCATGGAGGGGAAATCGAAGGTTAAGTGAGGGACCCACGATAGAGGGAAAATAGAGGGAAAAGTGCTCCACAAAATCTATATAAGGAAGGCAACTCTCCTCATTTCAGCGTCTTATCTTTTGACATATTGAACTAAATCTTAGTTGCTTGAGCTACTCAGCTGGGTTACTGTGTTTTTTAGCACACTGTCAATGTCGAGATACCCCACTCCGATCGCTTGTGCAACTACACCACTGATCCAGATTTCTTGGCTAAAAATCCTCGGCAACAACTCTCTCCACCTTGGTCTTGCCCTGTTAGGTATTGTTCTGACCACAGTACCCCTCCATCTTCGCAACGCAACTCACCCACAGCCTCCTATGCCTCAGCAATATGAAGGTCTTAGCCTCTAGGTTCTGCACAATCCCGGCACCAACAAAATCTGCACGTTCTGGCCCGAACTGATGATGCAGGCTCTCTGCGTCACCCACCATTAAAACAGCATAATTTTCTACCATTAAAACAGTTTGTACGTCTCTTGATGTCTATCAGCCCCCAATAGATCCATGGTTTAGATAGATCTAAGCTGATCAAAATAATAATATATTTTCACAGTAATAATATTAAGTCTTTTTGAAGTGTTGATGAAATATAATAACACCTGATTAGATCCATTTTAACTTGGGATTTATTAAAAATCCAGTTGTGTCAAATCCCTCAAAGCACAAATTTTCCTCAATTTTTTCCACCATTAAAACAGCATAATTTTTCCACCATTAAAACAGCATAATGTTTCTACCATTAAAACAGTTTGTACGTCTCTTGATGTCTATCAGCCCCCAATAGATCCATGGTTTAGATAGATCTAGGCTGATGAGTATTACCGTTATATTTTTATGTTTAATGGTATCTCTTTTTTACATTGAATTCTTTATGTGGGTTGTCAAATTATCAAAATGAACCGAAGATTCACAGTTGACATATCGAGCTGAGGGCATCCATAAACATTAATGAGATAGAGGTCCCGAATGCCAGTGTGGATTTAGGCATTAAAAAAAAAATTATATTGTTTTGGGTTTTATAAGTGCATTTGCCACATTTTCAGTGAGTTACTAACACATTTTGTGTTTTTTCATTCTCATACAATCATCCCATGTTTCCAAGCAAGACCAAAGAGAAAATCAGGCGGCAGAAAGATTTGAGATGCTAAAACATGGGAACGATGTATAGGCTTAAAGCTACCTTGCAAGTGCATATTTCTCATTTTCAGCTAAAATACAATCATCAAAAACATAGCCTAGAAGAGCCTTTCCCATAAATACGAGTGGAGAATATATGCGATAGAAGTCTAACCTTATGTATGTCAATGCAAGGTCTGAAACGCACTGCGCACCTAGCTGGCTCAAGTGAGGTTTCTGCATTGAATCCACAGAAAAATCCAACGATTTCAGAGAAGAAAGCAAATAAGTTGAATCCAATTCAACATGACGAGCACTGGTTGATGATAAATATACCAGTCTTCGTGGATAACCTATGGGAAGTGAGCAACTGCTGCTTCTGCTTCTTGTTCAAGTTGAAGTAGGCATTGCCCTTGCCGAAGACAGAAGTCGGATGAATATGTGAACAGAAATGTGTATCATACAAAAAACGAGAGTGGCAGGAGCCACTTGCTGCCTCCATCAATTCCTTTACGCCCACAACACAATGTGACAGGTTTCTGGTCGACAGGCTTGAGAGAGCGTTTTACTCGTAACTGGATATAGAGCTTTCAGTTTGTGTTTATTCACCTGCCTATTTTTTAATCAAAATCGACATGCCCGACGTGCCCATTGCTCAACTGTAAGTAGATTTATGAGGAAGAGGGTATGAAAGATGTATGGTAAGATTATGATACTTAAAATAATAATATTTGAAGTGTGCAAATTTTAAATAATAATAATAATAATAATTAATTATTAATCTGTCAAATTATATAAAAATAAAAATAAATTATTAATTATTATTATTATTAATTAAATTAGGTTAGATTTATTTTAATTTTGGATCTATAAAGTGCAGAGAGGGATCAAATTTCTCTCGATGCAAATTATTTTTCAAGTTTTGCATTTAAAAAAAGTTTGTGCCTAAAAGATTTTATCTCTCTAGGCACTCGATAGATCACAGTTAATGTGAATGTAGGCTCATAAGTTGATTTGTATTTAAAAGTAAATTTATTCTAGCATGGATATTTCCACTGTTAATAAATTGTTGTTGATGAAGACTTCTCGAGAACTGCATGTTGTGATCATATGTTTGAACCCTTCACCCATCTTCAATAAGCTTCAAGTCCCTGAAGATGAGTGAAGGGTTCACCCGAAACATTGGGTAAACATATGAGCAACACACAGTTCTCGAGAAGTCTTCATCAACAAGTAAATTTATTGATAAAAAACAATAATTAACATATGTTATGTAAGTCTTTTAAATGTATTATATTTATATAGATTGTATAGTTTTAGTGGGTTTAATGATTATGAATGTGTTTCTTCCTAAGAAGTCGCAAGTTTAAATCTAGAGAGGGAAAATTATGTACAATTCTATATGTTGTGATCATACGTTTGCCCAACGTTTCGGGTGAACCCTTCACCCATCTTCAATAAGCTTCAAGTCTCTGAAGATGGGTGAATGGTTCACTCGAAATGTTAGGCAAACGTATGATCGCAACACACAGTTCTCCAGAAGTCTTCATCGACAAGTAAATTTATTGATAAAAATAATAATTAACATATATTATGTAAGTGTTTTAAATGTATTATATTTATATAGATTGTATAGTTTTAGTGGGTTTAACGATTAAGAATGTGTTTCTTCAAGGAAAGTCACAAGTTTAAATCTATAGAGGGTAGATTATGTACAATTCTATAGACTTTATCAAATCGTTATATGAAAAGGAAATCCCTTGTTCCAAAAGTAACGAAGTATTATTCATCAATTTACTATATCCATCATAACTTCAAATCTATAATATATCTAAAGAAAAATTAAATCCCTCGCCTATAAACATTTTCTTAATTTGATTCCTCTTTACCCATAAAATGTTTAAAATTAAAATAAATTAAAATTGTTTTTTTTTAATTGTTTTTAAAATTAAAATATACTATATAAGCATTAGAGAAATAACACATTTACTTGAATTATAAAAAATAAAAATAAAAAACCTTTTTAAAAATCTTCTTAATTGACATATATAATCACACTTCTCTACTTGCTGGTAAACTATAAAAAATAGTAGATTAGTTGTAGCTTTGCTTTGACAAATAGTTTATATTGATATGTTTTTCTAAATATTAAAATCATTTTATTAAAATTTTAGAAAAATATATATTAATTTGAATTATTATAAAATAAAATTTCAAAATTCAAAATTTGCAAAAAAATTTGTAATATTTTTATTGATGAAATAATAATAATTTAGCATTTTTTTAGTTAAAAACAAAAATTAAATAAAATTCAAACCATATTGATAAATGAGAGATTATTTTTAGTAGTGACAAGGATATTTATTAATCATGGGATATTGGTGACTTCTTACCATCATTTGAGGCATGATTTTCATCATCCATCTCCATTACCACTATACATGTTACATCCCATCCTTAGTGATTGGTGTGAACTTATTTGTGGTTGGACTTAGGATAGGGCATGCATCTTCATATATAGCATGATTTTGTGAGTCCGTGCATATACCACAAAAACTATTTAATACAAATTTAAAAGAAATCATAAGGAAAGTGTATTGGGGATTTTTGATGTAGTGGTGAGCAAAATTTGTCTATTAATAGGTTGTTAAGTTAACAATAGACAAATAAAAAAATGTGTGATAACCACTTGAGTAAATACATCAACCAACAACATAAAAATATTAGAAGCACTAGATCATGACTTTAACATTAAAATAACTTTTAAAATGCAAATTTTGGGGGGAAGAAGTAGTCCTCAAATTGTTGTCAAAGGGGAAGGCAATAAACCATTAAATGCATCGCCCAAAGAAAGTTATTTGCAACATGTTGGCTCCAGATCTCTCCTTTAAAGGCTCCTTAATCCTCCTAGTATGCTTAGTATCTATCTATGTTTTACCCAAAGGATGAAATGACTAAGTTCAAATAGCTAAGATAGGAAACTTCACATTAAACACCATTAAGAAACACTTAGACGGCAAATGTGGGCAACATGTCCCCTTGATGGAAGTAAAACAAGAAAGTAAGAGGGGAAGATTGCAAGAAATGACAGTCAGAGTTACAATCTCTAGTCTTATTCCTTTAGCATAACTCTATAATGAATTCCTCCTCCATAATGCATACCCGTAGCTCCTTTTTATAGGTGGAAATGGAATTCCATCAAAATTTAGTTCATGTGCTAAGACTTATTACAAAAGATCTTAGTGCCTTCTCATTGTCATACCAAGGCATGATTTTGGAATATGGTATAAGTGGTAGAATGTATAATTTCATCAACCACTTCAATTACCACCATGTATGTTTCATCCCATCGCTAGTGATTAGTATGAATTTACTTATTGAACCTAGGGTAGGCCATGCCTCCTTGCATATAGTGTGATTTTGCAAGTCCATGCATGTACCACATAATTATTTAATGAAAATTTAAAAGAAAATGCAAAGAATCTGTATTGGGCTTTTTTTGTAGTGTTGAGTGAAATCCCTCTATTAGCAAGTTGCTAAGCTAATAAAAGAGAAAAGAAAGAGTGTACGATGGCCAAATGAATAAATACATTAACTTATTAGCAACATACAAATATTAGAAGTATTAAATCATGAATTTAACATCAAAATAACATACACATCACAAATGTTTAAGGTAAGAAGCAATACTCAATTTATTATCCAAGGGAAAGTTAATACACAGTGTAATATATCACTTGGTGAGAGTCATTTGCAACATGTAGGCTCCAAATATCTCCTTTGAAGGGTCCTTGAGCCTCCAAGTGTGCACCTAATATCTATCTTCGCCGAATGTGGGTAATGTGTCCCTTTGATGAAAGGAAAACAAGCAAGCAAGATAGTAAGAAATTAAGAGATGAAACAAGGTTATGGTTTTTAGTCCCATTTATTTAACATGACTCTATAATGAGTTCCTCCTCCATAATGCATTGATCCGGATTTAAACAGGAACGCAACAAAATACAGAGATAACCATATACACAAAGATGCAGCGGAAACAATACTTCATTTCATTAATGTAAAATACTAAAATATGCTTACAAATAGAAATGGAAATAAACCAGCTAAGGTGATGGTAGCTTATCTCTGAGAAGAGATGTGGCAACTACATGCCTCTGAACTGTGTTACAATGAGACTCGAAGGCCTATTTATTGTTGAGAAACAATGGAAAACCCTAAACATCCAAAAACTTAACCCTAGAAGATGAAACGCCAAACTATGGGTCCCGTTTGGGTAAATTGGTACATCAACTTCCCGGGGTCGTAACTTTGGCATACAATCTTCGTTTGACACGCATAATATCTCGTTAGAAAGATCTATTCGAGAACTACAACTTTGGGAAGAGCAACATCGATCCATGGACCCATGTTGCTCCCAGTTTTCCCAAAAAAAACGTCGTTTAGGGCCTCAAAACGGCTCTGGAAGTTCAGGACCCGAAAAAACTGCTAAAAATAGTAAACTGTGCTACAATTAAGGAAACTGAAACGCTGAAAGAAACAATGGTGGGGGTCCAAGTGGACTTGGCAGGTGGCCACCAATATCCACCTAGATCATTCCTCCCCCCTTAGGAAGCAATGGTCCCCATTGCGTTGAGTTCCTCCATGAGATGAGGAAACTTCTACTGAACTTGGTCCCTAGTGAGACACTTGCCCTAGTGAAGGAGTTGGCCTGCTTTGACAACTCGATACAATTAGATATTCTACTAGCGAGTGTGCTTGATCTGTGTGTCCATGATCCGATCAGTGCAGCTTGTTCCATGCAATATGGACTTAACTCTATGGGTGTGAGTTGTTCTGCAATGTCGGATGTGTCTAGTAATGGTGGAAAGTATGGCCGAAGGCGGTCCACATTGAACACTGGGTGCAGGTCAAGGAATGGGCGAATGCTAAGCTCAAATGCATTGTCTCTCACAGCCTTGGTAATGGTGTAAGGACCATATCGGAGTGGTCTGAGTTTCCAATAGGTTCCGGTAAGGCGTTCCTTTTGCAAATGCAACCAGACTTTGCCACCCACCTGAAACTTGTGTGGCACCCGATGTTGATCATGTCACTACTTGTACTTGGCATTTAATTTCTCCATAATGTCATGGACCTACTGGCGAATATGTTGGATGTGCTCAATTAAGTTGTTTGCCTTATCTGTTTCAGACTGGACATGAGTTGAATCTGCGTGAGTGGCTGCAACTGGCATGGGCACATCAATGGGACATAGTGGTTGGACTCCCAAGCCCACCTGAAAAGGGTTATGACTAGTCGAGCTATGGAGAGCCCGATTGTAGCTGTGTTGAATATAGGGGAGGCTCTCGTCCCATGTGCGTGGATGCTTTGATTTGTACATGCGCAGAATGTGTACGATCACCCTGTTGACAACCTCTGTCTGGCCATCAGTTTAAGGATGGAAAGTTGTGGACTTAGTGAGTTTGTTGTCAAGCATCGACCAGAGATTGGATCAAAATTTACTGAGGAACCCGTTGTCCTGATCTAAGATGATACATTGTGGGATCCCAAAGTGTACCCATACCCGTTCAAAGAAGAGTTTAGCAGTGGCTTCTGCAGTGATATTCTTCTTGCAGGCAGCCATAATGGCCATCTTTGAGAACCTGTTGACGACCACAAAAACACAGTCGTTTCCATGCTTAGTGGAAGGAAGACCTGACATGTAATCCATGGAGATGGATTCCCAAGGTCGACTAGGGGTAGGCAACGAGGTATAGAGGCCTTGCTTCTTGATGGTCGGTTTGGCAATGGCGCAGGCAATGCATGATCTGATGTACTTCCCGACATCATGTCGAAGATTCGGCCAATAGAAATACTTCTGTAGTACTGCCACTGTTTTCTCGACCCCAAAATGTCTAGCAGCCTGACTGTAGTGTGCTTCCCAAATCATCTTGGCACGCTCGCTTGAAGGAACACAAAGGTGACCCAGGTGGCATAACAGGGCATCCTGGAGGTGAAAATCTGGAACATGCTGACCCTCCAAGAATGTTTTGTATGTTTGGCCGAATTCTGGGTCGCTTTTGTAGAGAAGTGGCCAATCAAAAGTCTCGTGCCCACAAAAGTTGAGCACAGTGGTTAACGCCATGATCAGTGGTCGGCTGAGGCAATCTGCAACATTATTGGTGCTACCCTTCTTATACTTGATATTCAAATGGAACTGTTGCAGGTATGTGGACCACTTCTGATGGTGATCATTCTACAATTTCCCTTGGGTCTGTATGAACTGCAAGGGTCGATGGTCTATGTGGATGACCGTTTCCTTCCCCAAAATGTAATGCTTCCATTGTTGGCAAGCCTACACAATGGAATACATCTCTTTGTCATAAGTGGGATACTTCCGGACTGTGTCTGAAAGTGTCTCACTGTGATATGCCACTGGATGCCCGTGTTGAGTAAGGACTGCCCCAATAGCATAGTCAGAGGCATCTGTCTCGACCTCAAGTGGTTGTTGCAATTCTGCTAATGCGAGCATGGGTGTCGTGTAGAGGCGATGTTTCATCTCTGTGAATGCCCTTTGTTGAGATTCAGACCAAAAGATTTTGCTTTCACTCCTCCCTTGGTGACTTGACTCAAGGGCCAAGTGATATGAGAAAATCTCAACGCAAACCTGCGATAGAAGTTGGAAAGACCTAGAAAGATGTGGAGCTCTGTCAGAGTGGTTGGAGATGGCCAATCTCGAATGACTTGGATCTTGGATGGATCCACATGCACCCCCTGTTAAAAAATAATGTATCCCAAATACTGAACCTGGGTCATGCCAAAAGTGCATTTCTCCAAATTGGCACATAACTTGTGTTGCCGCAGTGTTTGGAGAACCTGTCAGATGTGGTGGAGGTGCTCTTCCCAACTCTGGCTGAAGATCAGGATGTCATCCAAGTATACCACTACAAATGAGTTGGTAAATGGCTACAAGATGTCATCCATTAGCCTCATGAAGGTTACAGGAGCATTCGTCATTCCGAAAGGCATCACCAACCATTCGAACAGGCCCTCCTTGGCTTTGAAGGCAGTCTTCCACACATCGGAGGGTTCAATTAGTACCTGGTGATATCCTAACTTCAAATCAATCTTGCTGAAATATTTTGCCCCCTTCAGTTGGTCCAAGAGGTCATCAATCCGTGGGATCGGGCACCTATTACGGAAAGTGATCTTGTTCAGCGCCCGATAGTTAATACAGAGTCTCTAATTCCCATCCTTCTTCTGTACCAACATGATCGGGCTCCCACAGGGCGATGAACTTGGATGGATGTGACCTTTCTACAGCAACTCCTGAATTTGCCTCTTGATTTCATCATTCTCCATAATGGAGCACCGATAGATTGGTCCATTGGGCAGCGGCGCACCTAGGGTCAGATCGATGGAGTGCTTGACCTGACAGTGTAGGGGAACCCCTGCGGGGGAGGTGAATATGTCCTCTTACTCCTCCATGACCTTGTCCATTTGTAGTTGTCATGTGGAGGGGCCCTGTCTGGAGGTCGTGGCCACCGTCTTCTTCTTTCCTTGAGGGCGTATCATCAGGAAAACAAATTTCCCGGTTTTGGAAACGAGCTTACTGCATTGTTTTGTAGTAATCAAAGAGATGGCAGTAGGCGGTGCTACCTCCGGTATCCTGTACAACTTAGTTCCCAAAGTAACGATAATAGCACGGGACCTTGATTCATACACATAATGTCGCTTCCACAAGTATGGTTGTCCTAGTAATACATCACAAACTTCAAGGGGAGCAATGTCACACAATACCTCATCCGTGAAGGGCTTGATGTTGTATGGAAGGTGACATTGCTGGCTCACGCGAAGATCTCGTCCTTGGTGAAGCCACCCGATGGTATACGGTTATGGATGTGTTGTGGTCGGTAAGCCCATCCGCTTCATGACCTCTGCTGAAATGAGGTTCTTTTGGCTCCTGCTGTCGACAATGGACTGTATCGGGGAGCCCTTTACCCACATCTGGGAGTGGAAGAGACGCTCCTCCTCCTCTGGATCTTCGGGTTCCTCCTTCTGGATCTTCGTGGTGGCAACGATGGCATTGGGCTCCGCATCGATAATCTGCTTCCCTTTGTCATTCCCCTTGTCAGGTTCTAACTCAAAGTTAGAATCTGCATCCGATTCTCAAACCTTTAGCTCAGCCACCAGTGACTGCTTGGCCCGACACTCACTTGTGTTGTGAGTGGAGCTCTTATGGAACTCACACCACTTTCCCATGTCCTTTTTCGGCTTCGCGGCGTTGTTCTTTGCTTGCAGCTTTGGCAGGTTGTCTTGGGCCACCCTGCCTTGGCTTTGTCCTTTGTTCTGCGATACGGGGGCACCTTTCCCTTGCTTCGGATTCATAGATCCTAAGTCTCGCTTCTTCTGTTTAAACTTTTGCTCGACGCTGACGGCATATCAGTATGCAGTTCCGAGCAAGGAGATGTTTAGGAATTCTATTTCTTCCTAGATGTACTTGTGTAGGCAGCCGCGGTATTTGAGTACCAAATGCTGCTCCGAATCCTTGATACCCAACTTTGTGCGAAGGGTATGGAAAATATTGGTGAACTCTGACACGTCTTGGTCCCTTCCCTGCCGCAGCATGGTCCACTTTATGTATTGATCCTCATAGCTTCCGACAGGGTAGTACTACTAAAAATAGTAAACTATGCTACAATTAAGGAAACCGAAAAGCTGAAAGAAACAATGGTGGGGGTCCAAGTGGACTTGGAAAGTGGCCACCAATATCCACTTGGATCATGCATACCCATGGCTCCTTTTATAGATAAAATTGGAATTCCTTCAAAAATCAATTCATGTATGTACCCACTTCCTTCATTAACTAGATCTTTGTGTGTTAGATGAGTATCTAAGGCAATATAAGGGATGAAATAGACTTTGTGGGAGTTCCTCTTGAGTTTGTATACACCCCTAAGTAGTTTTAGCAAGATTACATACGTTAATGCATTGGAAATATCATTTAACTAACTTCCCCTAGTTTATGTGGATCTTAAAGGATATTTCACACAACTAGTGAAAGTAATAAATTAATAGGTTATGTAACTCTAAAAAGTAGTAGATGGGAACTTGATCCTACTTAATGAGGTATAAATATCCATCGATTGAGTCAATATGTTGCATTATGCAAGTTATATATGAATTGGTGACATTTCTAATCACCTAAATGGCATAGGTGAGTGATTGAGATTATAATAATGGACCCTTTATGAAGTTAGGAGCATCTCATATAGTTGGAATATATTATGTGTTTCTTACCTAACTTATTTGTATAAAAAGTTGTAGAGAGAAAGAGAGGACCAAGGAGCGGTGATTGCGAAAGAAGAGGCAATCAAGACCGCCTATAAGACAAATAAGAACGGCTAAATATACATATAATGTATTAAATTTGAAACACACATTCCCATGTCAAGAAAACGTTGAAGTAAGTTGAAATAGGAGAAATGGAAAGTTGGGTCTAGATATGCCCACCAATTTCTAATGCACAAAGATTGCTCTGATTTTTTAAAAAGAGTAATGCTAAGTGAGGATCCAATGAGGTAACAATGGTGCTAAAGGTGTAGAGAATTGTAGAAAAAAAGTATCCATAAGGACATGGGGTCAAAACATGCAAGAAGTCACCTCGAGGGCGACTCCCACTTATGTGCTCGATGTGATGTTGGAAAAGAGCCATACATGTCTAAGGTTCTTATATTGGATCTAGAACATTACGACCATCAGTGTTTATGAATATCCATGACGTGATAATGAGTTAATGTTGAGATAATGAGTTAATGTGATAATGAATATCCATGATGTCACTCATCTTCATTACAACAAACTATACAACAATATTGGAAGTGTGAGCTTTCTTCATTTTTTGAAGCCTTCTACTAAGTGGAATGCACAATTTATCCAACTTGTACAACATCTTGCCTTGGAGGTGATAATCATTTCCTTATGGCAATGAATGATTTCTCCTTTAGGTGCTTGTTTATTCCTTTAAAATCTTAATCTCCCTCATAGTCTTCACTCAACAATTCATGAGTGAATGGATTAAGATGCATTATCACTCTATTTGTTACAATCTTCTTTAGCGGGAGTCATGAAAGCATATCATCTAACTTATTTTTAGCTTCTTCATTGTACTTGATCACTAGGTGGAATTATTGTAAGAATATAAACGACTTGTAATATCTCACTTTCTACATCTTGCTTTGAATTTGTAGGTACTTTAGAGGTTGATGATTGATGTGTATGAAGGTATTTTCCCCGAGAGAGAAAGCTTCCTCTTCTTCACTACTTTCACAATTGCATAGCTATCTTTATCATACATTGAGTTGTCAAGTATTACTCAATGAAACAATTCTAAATGATAACATATTAATTTTCCTCACATAAGCATTTCCTTTAATGCATACCAGTAGTATATATCTCAAATTCAAATGTGCACTATAAATTGGACATGGCTAGGACTGGAACATTGTCAATATCCCACTTTAAGTCTTCAAATTCTCCTTGTTTGTGGTTTACCCTAATGAAAGCTTTTTTCCTTGGCAGTCGTGGTATGTAATGGTGTTGCTATTGTCAAAAGTTTTCAATGAAATTCCTCAAGTATTGAGCTTTTCCCATAAAACTTTAACCTTTTTCATGCTAGCAAGAATAGGGCATTAATTGATGGTTTTGATCTTGTATAAATCGACTCTTAGTTTTGCTCCATTATCATGTGTTTAAAATAAATCAAGGACTCTTTCTCAAACTCACACTTCTTCAAATTTGCATTTAATTGAATTTTTTTTAATGTCTCTAGGACTTACATCACATGTGAGTTGTTCTCTTGCTAAGTATTATTAACGATTAGTATGCCATCTAAGTATTTTATTACAAATGAACCAATAAAAGGATGTAACCTCATTTATCAATGTCATAAATGTTGACAATACATAGATTTAAAGGCTTCACTACCCTTTCACACATCTTCTACTTTGATTCTCACTTGATAGTGACCTAATTTGACGTCCAACTTGGTGAAGAACTTGGCTAATTGTAGATAATCCAATAAGTCATCAATCCTTGGAAAAGAATATCAATTATTGATGGTGATTTTGTTAAAGGCTTGGTGGTTAATGCACATTCTCCATAGATCATCCTTGTTTGGCACCATAATGATTGTTAAAGGACATGTCAATGTACTAGGCCTAATGAATCACTACTGCAACAATTGTTACAATTGTTGTTTCACTTCATTTTCTTCAATGATGGGCTACCTATACAACATAATGTTGGGTAGTGGTGACTTCATCGCCAATTGAATCGCATGGTTAGCCTCTCATTTGGGTGGTAGCCTTTGAGGTTCTTGGAACACTTCCTTGTAGGTTTTAATTAGTTGCTATAACTATTGGTTTTACTTTCCACTACATCCTTCCAAGGATGCCTTCATCTTCAACTCATTTCCTTCTCCTTACTAATTGTTCTCATGGCATGATAAGCATTAATCAAGGAAAGTTTGCTTTGTCCATAGGTGCATTTATATCATATGCCTTCCCATATTTGAGAAGCATATACTAGTTTTCTCTACTCCTAAATATGGCATCTCTCACATATAAGTACAGGATTTCTGGAATGACTCCATAGACATCTAGTGGAACCACATTATCTACCACTTCATCCATGAAGTTTTGGTTAACAAAAAACTTGAATATGCATTATTTTTCCACTCTTAATTCTATTTCTTTCCTTACCCAATCAAATGGATATTGATGCAAATTGCCATGAGTCTCTAGTCCAAACTTTTCAACCAATTGTGCAAAGATCATGTTGTATTGTGAACTAGGATGAAGCGAACAATCCACCTTACTTTGTTTCATGTGGATATTGATGCAAAACAACTCTATCATTTGCTTCCCTTCCTTTTGACTGCAACCAGCCCATGATAATTCCTTTTAGTATAACAACTAATTTTCCCTTCCAAGTTTGAGGTACTATCCACCCTCTCCTTGAGATCTACAATTATCAACACCTTCTTCTTTTTCCTCTTCTCAAAATGATTGGGGTGTTTCTTAGTGTGTAATTTCCAATAGTCTTCCTTAGCATGTCCCTTTTTCATGTATGCCTTACATTTCCTTAAAAAAGTGGTTACTTCATGTTTTTGTACCATAATCAATGCACTTTTTCTTTCCTTTCCTCTACTACTCTTATGATTTTTTTTGCTTGTTCATGCTAGATGATTACTTCTACTTGTTTCCTTCAAGATATTATGCTTGAACACTTGCTCCATCAATAATATTAGTCTCGAGTAGCATCAATTATTATCGAATTTGAGGATGCAATGCTCCAATATACTTGATCAACATATATGGAGTTTTGAGAGAGACACATAGTTATATAGCTCTGTAGTGAACTCTTGAATTTATTGTAACTTCCTTTGCTTGAAGAAGTGCCATGTAATCTATTGGTTCTCTTCATATCCAATTAGGTGTAAGTAAGATTTCATCATGTCATTAAACACCTCCTAATAGGTCATTGGTGCCTTATTTTATAGTGCTATGCATGTTGCATCACCCTCGCCAATCCATGGCCCTTGAGCTTTATTCTAATAATAATAATCATTTATTTTTTGTATGACTTCATGTAAACTAAAGTACACTTCCACCTATTGTAATAATTGGTTCAATTTGATAGCATCAACTTTTCCATCATAAGGCTTTATGTCCACCATGGCCTCTACCTAGAAAGGCATTTCTATTTTGTTATAGTTTCATTCTCCCATCTTTATATTAATTGAGATCTAAATCTGATTCCTTCCTTTTCTTTTTATCTTATGAGTTAGCTTTGTGTTCTTCATGTTGAATCTCTATTGTTGAGTGCTTTCATACCCTTCATTACTATCAATGGTGCTACTTGTTGTACCTTAAGAAACCAATTTCTTGGCTGTGTAGAAATTGTGCTTAAGACATTAATGATTATAAAGATTGTCACTTGTTTGTCACTTAATTGTATGTTGTGTTCTCAAATGAGGGACCTGGGAGACTTGGTTTTTAACCCTCAATACTTAGGTGACATGAAAATATCAGAATGCCATTTGATTGCTGAATATAAATGATAAATGAAGAAAGCTTGAAGAAGTCAGAGACAATATGCTGTTTTACACATAATATACTATCTGTGACACTTGGAGAAGTTAAAGATAATATGCTATCTTACACAGAAACTACTATCTGTAACTTAGAAGAATTGCAAAGGCAAGAACTTCAAGTATAGGAGCACTCTTTTAAGGGATTTTAACTTCATTTACATAAGAAAATAAAGACCTGCAGCTTCATTACTATACTTAAAGGAAGAAAACTTATCATGACACACAACAGAGAAGACACAAAATCATACCCAACAATGTGTGGAAAACTTCTGATTCTTTCATTAATCAACAGTTGTATCAGGAATACAGTGGCCTAGTATCCAGGTTCTCCAAAGTTCGAACCCCTTCTCTCTAAATTTTCCTTTTTTATATACCTTATGAGACAATTGGTAGTCATCAAAACTGTCAAACTACTTAACTATTTCCCTAACTGTCTAAAGTAAAAATTATTACAAAATATTACACAGAGGGTAAAGGACACCTCATTCTAAAGAACATAAAATAACAGGAAGTAACAGAAGTTAGAAGATGATGGTCGTTCTCTATTCGAATCTATATCTTTGAGCCTTAACAAAGCAGTGGATGAAGGGCGAAAGGCTTTGGAAGCACTGCGGGGGGTAAAGAATGTATGGGAGCCTCAACGAGGTTGAACCCTCGCAGTGATTTTTGGTCGCACATTTTGGTCAACCGTGCTAACGTCATGGTCAACTGTGGGGGTCGAGCTTTGACTAACCTTCGTGCTCATTACTTCCCCGCAGCACACCTTAAAGTACTTATCAAACTATTGCTTGATTACGCTTCTTGAACCTGCATGACATTTAAATGATGGGTCGGGGCCACAAAACTTAAAAGAATTAACACTCTAATTCATAAAACCTGTCGTGTCCACCTTTTCAACGCACCTTTGACTCCCTTACGGACCCGATAGGAAATAAAAACTGCCAGTTAATGATCTATCGAGTCCAATTTTAACGATAAAACCCGATTACTTTTCCACCTAATATCCGTCGAATCCCGTCTCTTTCGATGGACGGCTGAGATTGGCCCAGACTTCAGCGAATTAAACTGTATTTCATATGCCATTGCGTCTGATTTTCGAATTAAACTTCATTTTGGTTACCCACCCGATTGTTGTCGAATCTGTGGCCTGTTGATTGGACGTCCCAAATCTTCTCACGGGTTTCTTACAGTCAAAAGCCATCAAAGATATAAAATCAACCATTTCTTTCATATTTTTGATTTTATAAAACTGAAAATAAAACTTAAATAACAATGGACAATGGATGCTACAACACTACCATCGCTATAAATGTGGCAATGCTCTACTCTAATTGATTCAACCTAACCCCAATATTTCTTCTCCATCTTCTCCATGTAGATCCTTCTCAATGTTGGTCCTTTACTTATTTGAAGGCCTCACAACAATTCTTGTCCACTTCTCTTGTAGGCATTATGGGTGTTTACTATACAAAGTTACACCAAGCACATTCAAATTTGAGCTCTGATACAACATGATCCATAAGTGATAGGCTTATCACTTGTTTGCTTCATTAGCATAGATTCATAAATGATTAACACATTTTTGATGTTCCTACAAGTTATTTTGATATTGAGAAAATGATAATGATGAAAAATGGATTTTGTGTACTATGTCGGGGCTCTTCAGTATTGAAAATCATTAAATTTGTCGAGGCAACTTGTCACTCTAATTGTTTTGCTATACAGTTTTTGGATAAATCTCAACTCAATGGACTACATTCATGTGTGTTCGATGGTTTAATCCAAATGAAAGCTAATTTATGGCCTCTTTAATGATTCATTCAATTTTAATCCAACGATGGCGATGGCTAAGGTATGGATCTTCCCACAACCTCATTCCCACAATGTTTTTGTGAGAAAATCCAACACGAAATGAAATACCAATATACATATGCATCTCTAGCATAAGATACACAGGTGAAACATCAATGGCCTCTTTAATGATTCATTCATTTTTAATCCAACGATGGCGATGGCTAAGGTATGGATCTTCCCACAACCTCATTCCCACAATGTTTTTGTGAGAAAATCCAACACGAAATGAAATACCAATATACATATGCATCTCTAGCATAAGATACACAGGTGAAACATCAATTAGAATGCCAACTGAAGAAGGATCATAAGTTACCCATTCCTAATTTTTTTAATACAAAATTAAGGTTAATAATCACATGTGAATTGAATTAATAAAAATGTGGTGATTTAGGGAAATACACCATTTCTAAAAATGATAAAGGAACAACAATTAAAAGTGAAATTCAAGGTTCAAGTATGTGGCGCAAATTGACCTCTGGTATATGAGACAAAACAAGATGCTTCATCCAATCATAAGTGGGCATGGGAAGGGTGACCTGGTGAAGGATTAGGCATGCTTAGAGTGTAGGACATATCATCTCCAAATGCCCGCAAATGACCCATACAACCTTTGGAGATGATTCAATAGCCTTGTTGGGTTAGTGTATGGTCTCTCAAATGTGTACATGAAATAATTGTATCCTCAAAAAAACAAGAAGATGGCTTATAACAAACATCACAGATGAGAATGATAATTTCCCCTTTTCCAACAATTAATAAAAAGTGAAAACCAAAATTCAAACTCTCTACAACAATGCAATAGCCATATCATCTAAGCCATTGATCTTAAAAGTCAAAGATAAACCAAGCTTGTGCATTCTAAAGCTCTTAGGATTCTTTAATGGTTAAGAGTGGTCTGGATTAGATCATCATACAATTTTTCATCTATTTTGGTACTCTCTAGGTGGAAATAGTGGAGGAATTGGCTTATAGGACCCATTCTAGTGGGTGGTCCCAATTTGGAAAATTAGGGTCTAGAACCTTCCAAAGCCATTTATGGGCATCAAACAACACGTTTTTGGGTTGCAATGTCATGATCTTATGCTCACACCTTTCATGTTGTCTACACTCAAAGACCTTTGTAAGAGTATGGAAATCACCTTAATCAGAGCTTGTATCAAAATATATGCCACCCACAAGTTGACTTACCTTGTTGACCACCATGGTACGAGTGGATGCCATGTTAGCCTCCATTACTCACACATGTAGGTATAGCCACATGTGCACTTTCAAGAATAATTTAGAAGCTCTAAAAGCTTATCATTAATTAAGGGTCGAGGAAGTCAAAACCCTAACCCTAGGTGACTATTGATTTATGTTAAATACCAAACCACTAGGAGGAGAAGGGGTTCCATTCCTTGTCACTATACTTATTCCATAGCTAAAGAAAACATTTAGGAGTAGAATTTTGAGAGTATAATAGAGGAGGAGGAGAATTATCTAGTATTTTTCAAGCCACATTGTCAAAAGGTAACTCCACAATGAATTTTGATTCCTTTGTATGTGCATTTTTAGAATGAAAGTAAAGGGAGAAGTGCATAGGCCTCACCTTCTCATTTTGTTTTATCTGGTATTGGGTTTCCTAGGATAAATCTTGTGTTCATTTGTGTGGATGGTGTGTACATGTGCATGTTCTTTCATTCTTGTATTACAATTATTTCATAAATTCAAACAAAGTTAGTAATTAATTAATCTAGGATCTAGGGAAAAATTGTTTGCATAGTCTAATATTTTAGATTATTATAAGATATTTGATGAGCCTCAATATTGAAACTCCCAAGGCTACCAAATTTAATTATAAACCTGGGGTTCATACAAACCTAAGAGGTATTGACATTATATGTGCAACATACAATGTGTCCTTCCTTCGTTGTCACGATGTAATGGAGTGAATGTAATGAAATCAAATCCTCAACTAAATGCAGAAATGGAAACCTTAACCTATTGCACGAAAGAAAATACAAGGAAAGCAAACATATTTTAATTGATATAAAGTAAATATCATGAACTAAATATCAATCATTACATTTCAAAGAGTTTAGATCTATTGACAGAGTTCAATGGATGTGGCAATCGAGAAAATCATTATTGTATTATCCAATTCATAAATATGTCCATTAACCCAAATTGTTTAGGCATTTTGCAGGGGTAAAAGGGAAAGTCCTAAGTGGAGTTTATTCCTCCTCAACCATTGCTTTAGATCCTAAGGGTTACGATTCAACCCTAAGGGACAAAAGCCAAGCTTTTTGAGCAAATATGGGCAAGTATATACATGCTAGAAGAGTGCCACAGGAAGTTACAGGCTGTTATATGAAGTTACATATTTGCTACAAGAAGATATAATTCACCAAATGACCAAGTAAATCAAATCCAAATTGGATGGGACAAATTTTGTTACTTAATAAGATGTCTCAGATCTCCATTCCAAGTAGAATCAATCAAAAAGACCTCTGTTAAACACATGCTAAAAAATAACAGAAAAGTACTAGTCTAAAATCTAGAAATTCGAGAGTTAGTGAGCTAGTTAATCTATCAAATGCCTAACCTAATCAAGTGCAAATGCAATAGGGTAAATTTTTTCACTAACCTAAATGTTTTTATGATCTAATGCAAGTGGAATCAACTCAATTGAAGCTCATTAGAATGTTCTAAAAAATAACAGAAAATTACTACTATTTGCCACATGGGACTTCCAAAAATTTAGATTTGGGAATAAGCAAACTAATCCAAGTAGCTCAAAGATTACTATGACCTTCCAAAGTTGTTCCAAGGATGAAATCATGACTGTGATCCTGCAAAAGAACTTACTTAAACCATTTAACCCAATCCTACGACAATAAATCATCAATACTAAATGCATAAATCGAAAGAAGAAGAAGAAGAAGAAGAGATGCATGTGAATATGTAGTGAAAAAAAGAAAAGTAAATTATACAAAAGGGACATGAGGCTCCTGGGATGGCCAAGCCCAAGGAAACTCAGAGTCCTATGAAGGAGACCAAGATTTAGAATGTGAAAATGGTACCAATCTTCATTATTTTCATCAATACAATTACATCCCTGTAAGAAATGAAAGTGGAGCTGCAAAAATGCAACTGTTTTCCACAAGAAGACTAAGAAAAATCAACTGCTAGAGGTAAATTCGAATTGGTACTTATACAATATGATGAGGAAGCATTATCCTTGAAAGGAGAAAGTTTTCCCCTCCAAAATCCCTCAAATAGTGGATTTGGTTCCCAACACTAGGAATCTGCATTAAATGACAAGGAACACATTCCTAGATTTTCTCAATTATTGGAGCTTCAGAATTTGTGCAATATTTTCATAATATCTTGTTGATTTATTATCCAATATTGATCCTCCTGTAGTAGGAAGCAAGTCCCTAAATTATCTCCTCCTCCAAATCTTCATAATCTGGCCAATATTCTCATAATATTCTACAAAAGTAAATAATATTAGGCACAAATATGAAATCATCTGTAAACCTTCCTAATGAACATATTAAAGCTAAAAAACATGTTTAAGTGTAGAAGGAAAGGTTTAATATAACCTTCGTGTGCCTAAGAAAGGTTAGATGGGCCTTAATTTATGTCTAATTTGGAAGCTCGTCGTACCCCCAGTTGAAACTATTGTTCATCCTCTGAGCAACCTATTCATCATGTTTGCCATGTTGTTCTTCATGTATGCTCACATGTTTCATGCTTTGTTTGCTGGTCTATTTGATACTCTTTATGTTGCTCTTCTTGCTATTGCATTTTCTATCTCAATTTCCCAAGGAAGCCCTACCGTAGGTTGAGGCTGCTTCTTTCCCTCACGTGATTCTTCAATTGTAATGAGTTCTATTTTTAGGGCAACACCTTACTTTTGGTTCATCTTCTTGGCCACTTGGATCTTGTAAATTGAATGCAAACTCAAGTGAAATCCCATCATCATACCCCCTTACCTTTTGTTTGCACCCTTGTCATTTCCTATGCATATTTCCGTGCTTCCCAAGGCTCTAGTGGTTGTTTTGTGTGAAATTTGCCTTCATGTAGCACTTTGTTAGCTTCTTGTACCAATTTTTCGGCCTTCTTGTAGTGCTACAGGATCTTCCTATAGCAATTATAGTCTTCCTGTAGCAATCTAGAGAGTGGCTGAAATTTGATTTGGGAGCTATTGGGATGATGAAGAGTGGTGAGTACATGAGCTGCACACAACTTGAATCCTATAGAAACTAAATTTTGCATGACAAGAGGTGGTGGGTCCACCTTTTATTTCTTTTTTCTTTTTCTTTTTGGTTTTTTTCCATTATTTTTTCTCTTTTTTTTTCAACTTTTCTTTATTTTTTTATTGCATGCAAAATAAATTCATAGTACTTTGAGTTAACTAAGTTGGCCCTTACCTACCCCTTTCCACTCCTTGTCTTCCATCACGAATAAATGATTATATCCCACTTTCCCAAGTCCTCTTCACTTTTGTCTTGTTCTCCCCCCATGTGCGAGTGTCTTGGTGGAAAAGTGAAGTTAATTGCTAGATAAGGCCGAGGTTGCTCTGCTACTAATCTTGGTTGTAAAAACCTTTTCCTTCATACGCTTGCAATGTTTTTCAAGCTAAAATAGGTTCATAGGAAATGTTTAAAGGACTGCATACCTGAGCCTTACCCTTGATGTGTTTTTGCAAGTGATACTGAGGTTGTTGATATGAATGTTGAAGTTTCCTTTGGTGGTCCTGACGCTGTTGCTAATGATCTTGAAGTTGCATGTGATAATCTGTTGGAGGTCATATTGTTGATAGCCCTAAATCTAGAGGTCTCCTAGTTTTTGTTGTTTTTGCTTCACATCCTTGGCTAAAATTCTATTGCTGAGCTTCATAACATGATAATTTCAGAGGTGTTGACTTCCTTTGTTTGTTGATGTATAAGTCTTCATAGCATGATGCTTTTTTCTTACTGGTGTAATATTTTTTTGTGTGCAGGCCTCTTTTTGGCATTCAACATGTTGTTGTTGGAGTTGATGGATGACCTTACATATGCTATTTAGGGATGGTGTGGCCCTTCTAAGATTCAGGAATGGCCTCATAATGCCTCAGGGTGGTTGGATCTTCTATTTTGGAGTTGCAAAAAAATCTGGTTCAAGATCTTGTTGGAACTGTGCAGGCTGCTACAGGAGGAATCCTCTTCCTGTAGCAACCATTTAATTCCTCTTCGAGACCTTATTATTGCATGTGGGACTGATGGAAAGTCATAGGAGGTATAAGGAAAGGGTTAAAATCATCAAGAGGTGGTGGAAAAGTTGATGACAAAGTTTTGTTTTGTTTTGTTTGTTTTTTTTTCATGTAAGGTAGAGTGGAATTTGAAGAACAATTTTGGCTAGGAGGAGTGGATGAGTGATGAAAGTGGTGTTGGGGGACTTCTCTCAACCTTCCCTAAATAATACATGAACTTTTGACCCCTTTCTCAAATCAGATTGCCTCCTGTAGCTTCTTCTCGGCCATGTTGTAGTGCTACAGGATCTTCTTGTAGCAATTCAGGACAACCTCCTATAGCAGACTTGTTTTTTCCATATCTCCCAAATGGTAGACTGGATTGACTTGAATTTTTTTGAGCATGTCCCCATCATCCTTATGCACCTCCCCATAAAATAATTTGGCCAATGGATGCATGAATCTTGAGAAAAAATAAAAATGACGGTAGGTGATGGAGGTCGATTTCTTGAAAAGTGTGCACTGGAACTCGTTGAAATTGCTTGAGCATGTTACCATCATCCATATTCATCTCCCCCTGAAACAAATCAGAAAATGGATGCACGGTTTTCAAGATGTGATAAAAAAAAATTATGCTCTCTGTATTTTGGCTTCTTGTAGCAAAACAGAGCCTTCATATAGAATTTTAGGACAACAAGGAAAATGAATGGGAAAAGTTTGGGAATGATGGGTGGATGGTTGAAATAGATGAGGGTGATGGATTGGCATGGCCTTGGTCCTATTGTAGCATCTGATCAAAGGAGGAGAGAGTCCAAATTTGACTTTCTTTGACTAGGCTTGTGATCAACTTTTCTTTTGGTAGCTAACTTATTTTTGTTGGTTGCAAAAGTTGGAGAGCACCTGCATTAATGAGAGAGACACACATGGAGCAAAGTTTTTTTTTTTTTAGCCCTACTAGGCGCCTCAATGGGGTTTTCAACTAGTAGGTTTTCTTAGGCGCCTCAATGAGGTTTTCAACTAGTAGGTTTGCCTAGGCACCTCAAATGAGGTTTTCACCCAGGATCTTTTCTTTTTTCTCTTTTTTCCTTTTTTCCAACCCATTGACTGCCTCATGGAGGTTTTCAATCAATGAGCCAATCTCAGGAGCCTCAAAGGAGGTTTTCACTTGAGATTTTATCTTTTCTCATATTTTCATTTTTTATTTCTTTTCCAATCCTACTATATTGAAAAATCAAAATCATTTTCAAGTGTAGGAGTACCTCCAATGAAGCCAAGTGCACATCAAGATGATAGGTAAATTTATGTGTAGGCTTGAAATGTATGCTTCGACATGTACCAGAATTTGAGAGACAAAATGCTTTGATTGAGATGAGATTAGGAATTTTTGAAGAAGAGTGTGTGGCTGCAAGTTATTGATTGTCTGGAACCATATTTCATTATAGTTTTGATGCCCTTGGTCCACTTGTTGATTTGGATCATCTTGGATGTCTTCTTCTTCCATGAAATTCAGATCTTCTTTTTTTGTTGACTGTTCTCTTGAACACATTGAGGATCTAGTGGTGAACATGATTTAACTTCCTCAATCTCTGATTCTGGTGTCTGCGCTTCATCAAGTGCATCCCATGATTATTTGGTCTTCTCATTTCAATCTTCTTCTTCTGCATGTTGTCCTTCAATGGCATTAATAAGATCTCATTTTTGCAATACTCTTCCTGAGTTAAGATGAATACCATTGAGATCAAGTATTTGGAAGTGTTGTACCTTAGCATTGTAAGTGGGTTGAGCTACTTCATTGTGTGGGTTTGGAAATGGTGGTACAAGTAGTTGAGTGGGAGTGGATATTTGAGATGGATGTGGTTGGGGTTGTGGTTGTGGTGGAGGTGAATGGTAGGGATAACATGGAGTTGGGTATGGAGGACATTGAGCAAAATATTGAGGATATTGTGGATGCCTCCCATAAGATTTTTTCCAACCTTGTTGCCAAGATTGGTTTTGGGGTTGAGATGGCCAAGGTTTCCAAGGAAAGGGTGTGTTCCAATTACTTTGAGATGGATGTGCATAAGCTTGAAATTGTAAATTAGGCTCTTCTGTCATATCAAGTTGAATACATTTCCATGGTCCTCTTGGAGCTACATAACATAGCTACATTGGCAATTGATTTGCTCCATTGTCCTCTTGGTAAACTTCCTTCAACCTCGGTGATGAGGGGGGATATTTAACATCATGTTATTCTGCATGGACAACACAAATATCAACATCTTATTTTTGCTCATTTTGTATTCTTAACATTTCTACTTGTTTGCTTAGATTGCTAAGAATTTTTGTTTTAAATTCATCAAACAAATTCCCAAGTTTAGCTTGACTTACCGGTCTTGATGTTGATTTACTTACTCTTTCCCTTCCTCTTGATATGTGTTTGCATGTTTCATAAATTTCTTCAAATGATAATTGGTATACATCACCTCTACTCATGAGGTCAAGGATATCGATCCACTCATCCCTAATTGTTCTAAGTAAGAGGGTTTTTAGGTGTCAGATCCTAAATGATGTAATTTTGTTCTATTAACATTATACATGAACCTCTCTATTAGATCCTCAAGGCTCTCATCTTCTTTTTGATTCATTCTAAAGATTGATTCTTTAAGACCACGATCTTTATATTTTTCTAGAAATATATTTTGTATATCATTCCATGATCTTATTGAATTAGTCCTTAAACTCATGGACCATTTAAGAGCTCTATTCTTCAATGTTTTCGGAAAGAATATCAACTTTTGAGTGTTTAGTAAGTAACCATAAGATCTAAAAAGGATTTCAAATTCAAAGAGAAAGGCTTCCAAATCCTCTGACCTCATACCATGGAAGTTGGGAAGGAAAGATGGAGGGATGTTCTTCATATGAACACTGACATCAGTATCTTGAATGGGAAATCCCAAAGGATCTTCTTCATTGTCATCATCTCCATCCATTTCTCCTACCTTATATGTCATCTCTTCTTCTTCTACCTGCAAATATGAATGGTGTCAGGTGATGTGGCTCTTACTGCACCACGTGATCAAATGGGGGGGTTGGCGTTGGATAAGTTTTTTTTTTTAATAAGAATGCTAGTGCAATGCAATTTTCTATTCTTGAAATGAAAGATGCCTAATGAAATTTTTTGTTTTTACAGAAATTAAAAAGAAATGAATCAACTATGGAAGAAAACAATGCATACTTTGACACCTCCTCAACAACGATGCCAAGAAGTGATGAGCCTTTGTATTGCAACAAGAATGTTGCAACTCCCAAGGCTACCAAATTTAATTATCAACCTGGGGCTCGTACAAACTTAAGAGGTATCGACACTATATGTGCAACATACAATGTGTCCTTCCTTCATTGTCATGATGTAATAGATTGAATGTAATGAAATCAAATCCTAAACTAATTGCAAAAATGGAAACCTTAACCTATTATAGGAAAGACAATACAAGGAAAACAAACCTACTCTAATTGCATAAAGTAAAGATCATGAACTAAATATCAATCATTATGTTTCAAAGAGTTTAGATCTATTGATAGAGTTCATTGGATGTGGCAATCGAGAAAATCATATTGTATTATCCAATTCATAAATATGTCCATTAACCCAAATTGTTGAGGTGTTTTGCAGGAGTAAAAGGGACGTGTTTATTACTCCTCAACCATTGATTTAGAGCCTAAGGGTTACGATTCAACCCTAAGGGACAAAAACCAAGCTTTTTAAGTAAATATGGGCAAGTATATACATGTTGGAAGAGTGTTACAGGAAGTTACAAATTTTCTACAGGGAGATATAATTCACCAAATGACCAAGTAAATCAAATCCAAATTGGATGGGACAATTTTTTTAATTTAATATGATGTCTTAGGTCTCCATTCCAAGTGGAATCACTCAAAAATACCTCTGTTATCACATGCTAAAAAATAGCAGAAAATTACTAGTCTAAAATCTAGAAATTTGAGAACTAGTGAGCTAGTTAATCTATCAAATGTCTATCCTAATCAAGTGAAAATACTATGGGGTAAATTTTGTCATTAACCTAAATGTTTCTATGATCTAATGCAAGTGGAATAAACTCAATTGAAGCTCATTAGCATGTTCTAAAAAACAACAGAAAATTACTACTATTTGCCACAAGGGACTTCCAGAAATTTAGATTTGGGAATAAGCAAACTAATCCAAGTATCTCAATGATTAAAAATCGCCTTCCAAAGATGTTCCAAGGATTATATCATGCTTGTGATCTTGCAAAAGAACTTAATTCAACCATTTAATCCAATCCCACAACAACAAATCATGAGTACTAAATGCAGAAATAGAAAAAAACAAGAACAAGAGATGCATGTGAATGACAAGTGAAAATAAGAAAAGTAAATTACACAAAAGGGCTCTGAGGCTCCTGGGATAGCCAAGCCTAAGGAAACTCAGAGTCCTATGAAGGAGACCAATATTTAGAAGGTGAAAATGGTACCAATCTTCATTATTTTCGTCAATACAATTACATCCCTATAAGAAATTAAAGCGTAGCTGCAAAAATACAAGTGTTCTCCACAAGAAGACTAAGAAAATCAACCCCTATAGGCAAATTTGACTGGCACTTATACAAGATGATGAGAAAGCATTCTCCTTGAAAGGAGGAAGATTTCCCCTCCAAAATCCCTCAAATAGTGGGTCTTGTTCCCAAAATTAGGAATCTACATTAAATGACAAGGAACACATTCCTAGATTTGCTCAATCATTGAAGCTCCAGAATTTGTGAAATATTTTCATAATATCTTGTTGATTTAATATCCAATATTGGTCCTCCTGCAGTAGGGAGCAAGTCTCTAAATTATCTCCTCCTCCAAATCTTCACAATTTGCCCAATATTCTCACAATATTCTACAAAAATAAATAATATTAGGCACAAATATGAAATCATCTCTAAACCTTCCTAATGAACATATTAAATCTAAAAAAACATTATTAAGTGTAGAACGAGAGGTTTAATATAGCCTTCATGTGCCTAAGAAAGGTTAGATGGGCCTTAATTTATGTCTAATTTGGAGGCCCATAAATATGTTCTAACAAAATATCCAATGGAATATCCATGGAAATTCATAGATCAAAAAATGAAAACCTAAATAAAAACTCATAGCATTTCCATTAAATAAATCTTCACACCATTAAAATTACCAAGCAATCATTAGAATATAGAGTACCTTCCATAAATTCTCAAATGAAAATGAATTTAGCTTTAAAACAAAATAGAGAGAAAATCCATCTCATGTGAATGCAATATTTCCCATTGAATCCAAAATGGGAAAACCAATATTAAATTGTCTTTGGCCAGGCTATTCAATCCCTGGAAATGTGCAAGTTATAATAACCTTAATTTCTCTAGTCCACCTTAAGTTCATTTGGTCCATTCTTAGTCTTCACATGGGTACTTTGACAACAATTCTTGTGACCCTTAGCAAAATAAACCCTCTTCATTTATGATGCAAGAGTAAATAGGAGAATAAATCAGTTAAGGTTGAGGTTGGAAGGCCAATAGGTCCAACTCTTCAACTTTTAGCAAGTCCAAAGTGCTTCTCTTCTTTTGTTTATTTCTTTTCAAATACATTTGAGGAATATTCTATGATGTTTTTAATTTTTAAATACACATTTTTTTTTTACCTTCTCAAAACCTTAATATGTTTTCCTTCCATCCATTTACATTCCCCATTCTTACATTAAAAGTACTAGATTTATGCAAATGTGGACTTTGATCGGGATGGCAGGGGTCTCTTCATGCCATCAATGTTGTCTTCTACCTCATCCATAGCCTTAAAACTTGCTTATGTTGATCCTTGTATAGCCTAATCCAACAAAGGATTGTCATCATGTGGATCCAATTCAGATCAACTTTCCACATGTCTTTATTTAGTTGGGGGTCCCACTTCTCACGTTGTAGCAGGTTGTAGTTTGCATTGGGAAGCATGCGATGTAACTACGGTAATAAACTTGGGATATGGTGGATGCAAAGGTGGAAGCTTGGGGTACTTTGGAGGTGGAGGGGAGTGATAGGTGGCTCCACACCTTTTGATTCCACGTTGGAAAAGGACGTGGAGGTGTGGAGAGGAGGGGAATGCGGAGAAGGTGAAGGTGTGGACGAAATGTAATGGGGATGATAAGGAGTTGATGTAGAAGAAGAGAATGCATATGACAAGGAAGAAGGAAAAGTGCTCCACATTTTAGATGCAAAATCCATATGGGATGCAATGAAGAGCTAGCCATGTGGAATGCAAAAGAGTGGCATTGATGCATTCTACATGGAAAACCCACGTGGAATGCAATAGAGAACTAGGCACTTGGAATGCAAAAGAGTGGCATTGATAAGAGGGGGCTAGAGGAAAACATGGAGGTGTTAGAGTCCTATAGTGATAGGATTCATAATTTTGAATTGGCTAAGTTTGTGCCTTGTAATATTGTACATACCTTTGCTTTCTGCAAATGTTTTCCATATTAAAAATTTAAAAAAATGTAAAGAGGGTATGTCCTAAAAGAAACATCAAAGGACAAAAAGGAATAAGGAAATATCAAAATATGAAAAAATATGAACCCCAAAAACAAAAATAGATCATGAAAGTGTGCAAGTCTAAATGCCACTACTATTTTACTGCTTCACTATCTTAAATAATGGTTGTGTGCAGCTTGTCATACATGCCACAACCCATGGTAGTCAAACTGCTTAACCTTGACTATTTCATGCTTTGAATTTTATGTTTATAGTTAGAGAATAAAATCTGACCAAACAGTTTAATCTTGGTAAATCATTAGATAGGTAGAGAAAATAAAAGGAGCTCATCAGTTTAATCTGAGTCCTTGGATGATATAAGGTTAGAAGTAGATAGTTTACTTTTCAAAAGAAAAGTGAATGATAAGGGTCTGCTAGTCTAAATGCGCCCAAATAAAATGAAGAAAATATGGTAGGGTAAGTTATGGGTAAGTAGAAGAAAGGTTGTTGAAGTATAAAGTTGATTGGATAAAAGCACATTTATCATGCTTGATTACATGTTCCAACGTGCATGAGCAGTTAAGAAGGCAAAAACAATTTACAAGTTCATTTAATTAACTCCCCTTCATCCTTTTCACCCCTTTACTTACTAATTTCCCCATCCACAAGTAAGTTCTAGTACTTAAAATCCTTCAAGTCATAAAGGCTCAGAGCATTTCTCTGAATTTTGGTGGGACTGGACCCTCGGCTTATGACTTATGGACATCAAGTGTTAGAATTCCCTTCATAAAATTCATTTCCCTTCATCGCCCTAATAAAACCCCTTTTCCTAAGGATAAACTTCATTTGCCTAGGAAAGGTAAATAACCCCAAGTTAAAATTCCATTTCATTCAAAAAGCCCACAAAAAGATTTTATCCTGAGTATAAAGTGTATGTGAATAAAATGCACAAATGTTACATTATGCTTAGTGGTATGTTCACTCCGCTTTGTTGGAAATAATACTGAGAGCGGGGGGGAATCAGTATTAGCAAGTCAATAATATTTCATTTCCATATTCTGATTCATATACGCTACTTCAGTTAATGAAACTTGTGTGTATACGCAACTGTATATAAGGCAACTAGCGTATACCCTGTAAACTTATAATTTAGTTAATTCTTCATAAGTTGATCTTTAATCTGTGCATCAGAACCATATAAACAGTAACCAGGAGCAGTAAAAACAGAACATACAGTCACACACATGAACACAAGATATAAGGTGGAAACCCAATGTGGGTGAAAACCACCTGCTGTAATCATCTCTATATTTCTTTTAATAAGAAACTTCTTTTTACAATATTTTGTACTGGTACAGTCTTATACCAGTATCCACGCTTCTACCTGCAGAAGGCTACAACCTTCTCTAGTTCTCCAGCTTCTCCTCGAAGGGAGCTACAACCCCCTAGCTCTTGTACTAGCTGATGTACTAGTACGTAGGTGCTGACCTACAGAAGGCTACAACCTTCTCTTTTATTCCAGGGACCACGTTTCATATATTTTCAGACTAGATCCATCAATAACATCAATCAAACGTCAAATATATCTGCATCAACCTATCTCCTTTGCACCAACGAAGAAACTGAATCAAACAATCACTTCTCTGAATGCTATAACCAGAATACAGTAACAGTAACCGGAACCCAAGCCAGAACTCAGAACATTGCAACAACAATCAGAAGTAGCTAAAGCATATTTTATGGGGTGTACACTACTTCAATATGACGAACCTGCATGCATACGCACTTGTATCAAGGCAAACCTACGTATACACAATTTTGAAATGCCTAACCAGCGTGTATACATGCCTTTGCTTTAATGAGCCTGCGTATAGATATGTAAAAGATGATTTTAACCTTTACAATTATTCAAACATCAGTTATACCCAAATCATCATATTTACATATTACGACACCACCAATTATTCAGATAAAAGATCAAAACCACACAAAGATACTTCTCTTCAAGCCTTAAGCTCTTGACCCATCAATAGAACTTATCCTTCATCAAGCACTCAGGTTCATCCTTGATTCAGATCCAGCTATGCACCATAACCCAATCACCTGTATACTAGATCTTGCTCTTCATTAGATATTCAATTCATGAGTGACTTTGCCTAATCATCTTCTCCTCCTTTTATAGTCTTAGGCCTTGCTCAATACCATGGTCCAAAACCACTTAGAATCAATACCTTGGACCAAATACCGGGGGTCAACACTTCGGACAAGATACCTTGGACCAATACCATGGATCACAATACCATGGTCTAAAACCAAATTTTCCAACATGTACACGCCTTTCCTTTCGTGAAAGTGTGTGTGTATGCTCATACGTGCATTTTGGTTTGCAAACCCGCATGTACACGCGGCTTGGTCAATGGGAACTTGCGTATACCTTTCTTTCTTCATTCTGTGAGCCTGAACTGTGATATGTCGTCTATGAGAGTTGCCATCAAGGACAACACCTGTGTCATAGCACCAAATTTGTGTCATAATGCCAACACGCTCATTTCATTCCATATTTATTTTTAACTTAATTATATAATTCCTGATATATGTTTTCCCGTATATTAAATAAATCACCTATATAAATATCCCAACCCTCAGTTTTAATATACACTATACTTTACCCCATATTCCCGACTTAATTTACCACTGAGCGGTAAATCTAAACTAATCTCATCATTAAGCCCCACCCGATCGTTTAATCCCATGATTAAATCCTAAAGAATCCCAAACCACCAAGGATTAAAGCCCTGGGCTCCCCCGAAGCCTATGCTCATATCATTCGCACACATCCCTCGCCCGATTGTCGTCCGATCATCAACGCCCACATCCGACGGTCCACAACCATATCGGCTTCGCCCGACGACCAACTGTTACTCGTTCGATAAAGTGGTTTTGCTCGACCCCATCTCTGCTACGTGTCACGCGCTAGCATAGATCAGGTGACCCCTCGTAAATACCGCCTCCTTCATCAAAGAGGTGCGATGGCTTGGGAAACTGCCTCCTTGCCAAACCCAAAAAAGCCGCCCACTGTTCATTCATAAATTACTCGCCAAAAAGTGACTGTTGCTCAATAAAAAGGCCGAGAAGCCCTTTTTCGCCTTTTTTGCTCATTTCCTTTGTGAACCTTTGCAAACCAGTGCGACTCCTGCAAACGCTCAATTCACCAATTCAACTCCAATTTCACTCCTGAAAAAGCTGCAGACGCCCCAATCAACCTCTCAGTTCGTATCAGAGCCATTCAAACTCCTGCAGTTGCCGAGAACACCAAATTTGCAGTTAATTCACCAAATTCCAGGTATTTGAAGACAAATTACTAGACAACCCTTTCAATTTGAAAACGTTCAGTCTTTGAAGTGTTTTAATTAAGTAAAATTAATTGAAATTACTTTAAATTTAAAAGTCTGTGCCCAAACCCTTCTGAAAGCTTCCAGTTTCCTTCAAAACCTCTAAATAAACCTGTATTGCCAAATTCAAATCCACAAGAACTGAATTATGGCTGCCCCTGTCACCATGGATGTCAGACCTATCACAACTCCCCATTTGGACCTTGACCACCTCCCCCTGGCGAACATGGATTTTCAAATCAGAGACACAAGTGCATATGAGGTCCTGCTCAAAATTCATTGTTTGAGTAAAGACAGATATCTGAACCATTCTGATGACATTGGCCTTTGGGACTCCAATTTTCCCAAATACCAATTTCCCCAAGTACATATTTTTCCTGAAATTGTCCATATGTGCCATGCCTGTTACATTCCCAGCCAGAGAGCTATAATGTCCCCTAACCAAAAAGTTTTGTTCACAATTACAGCTAAATCAATTAATGAGATGTTGCAAGTCCAACCAGGTCCAAACCTAACCCCACTCTCCATTGGGGATTTCTTAGACCTATACACCAAGTTGACTCCCTCTAGACTGGCCCAAATATTCCAAACTTTCATTGTAGAAAAGCAACACATTCCTAAAGATGCCCCTCCATATGTTTCTACCATTTTCTCTGAAAGGGGCAAGCATATTGTGACTATGATATCATGTATTTTGGGCTGTACCATAGATGAATTTGTCGATGAGCTCGTCCTAGCCTTCATGTCTATTTTCACCCCAAGAAATCCTCCTACTACTTTGTACAATTATGCCCAATTCATAGTCGAAAGGATGCATGAGCAGTTTACCAGAATGCACAACGAGAGAGTATTCAAATACTCATTTGTACTATACCATATGTTTTTGTATTATCAGTCAGACATATTTCCCTTCACCCTCTAGAAGCTGGATACTAGAGACCAACCCAGGTCTGTTATATTTTGGACACCACTTTTCCACAAATATTCATCACCATACACCTACACAGACTTCATTGACCCTTTTGTCCATCCAGTCATGACCATGTTGATAGGAAGTCCTCCACCTAGAATAAGTCAAGAAATCAAAAGAGTCCTCCAATTGTCCAAGCAAAGTAAAGTGGGAGATTGGTATCGTTACCAAAATCACACTGAAATAAGAATCTATGGTTGCCACCTAGCCCCATACAAACTCGCCAAATACCTTCCCATGAGGTTATTTTCTCTAGTATAGGCAAATAATGAACTCTGACAAAGTCAACTTTGTCTCAGCCAAGAAAAGAACTCAGTTCAAAGTCAAAAATCAGTTAGGCCCTTTCATTTGCAATTCTAGAGAAGCAGGGCAGGAAGCAGATCAGATTCTGCAACAAATGAAGTTCCAAAACAATTTCATGTGGAGATATGATCCTCAAGGGTTTATGACTAAACTTAGACAAAAGGTCAAATTGGGGCCTTACATTCATCACCCCATACCAGAGATAGAAAGATATGCCAATCAATCTGAGTGGTTGGAAAACACTCTCATAGATAGGGATATTATAAAGGTAGATGTTGAAAATACCTTGTGTGATTTAGAAAGATAGCTTGATGAAAGCTCATTCCTGCAGGTACCACAGCAAGAAGAAACCATGAGTACTCCTGTTGTTTTGCAGACTCCTCAGAATGAGGAAAAGAATCCCAAGAGAAACAGATAGGGAGCCTCCAATTCAGGTATGGGCACTTCAAATGTGCAGTATGAAGCCAACCAGAGCAAAAGGCTAAGGCTTAATCCTATTTGAGAACAGGAAGACACAGAAGGCTCAACAGAAATAACTAATACTGAATTTGATATGAACAAGGGCACAACTCCATCCGGAGAAACACAGGAGCCATCTACATCACATACTCAAATGTTAGAAAGGTAGCTCAATGTAGAAGTCTCCTCATATAGTAGGCCTGTTGATAAAGATAAGGACATAAAGGACAGGTTCAAGGAAATCAAGATGAGAAATGAGAAATTGAAGGCACAATATTATGCACAGTATCTCAAATTCACACCTACAAATCAAACCAGGTTGATGTCAGCTTTTGACATCAAGGAAGGAAAGATGCAAATGTCCTTTATAAAGCCAACTGTACAATAACCAAGGGTATCAACGGATTTCAAGAAAATCGATTTTGAGGTATTAGCAAGGGATATTCATCCCATTGACCAAATTGAATTTCACAAACAGGCTGGAGAAATGATTTACTCCACCCTTACAGGAAAAGCCACAGCTGCCCATCAGTTGCATAATTCATTGAACAACATATCAGCCCAGTATCAGTTGGAAAAGGCCTCCTCACAGGCCAAAGACACCAGAATCAAGTCTTTAGAAGACTTAGTGATTGAATTGGGACATGATCCCAAAGACATCAAAGCTACTGAACAACTGATCAAGAAAAAGAATGATGACATTGCAGCACTCAAAAAGCAATTGAAGATACCCCAGCCGCAACATCCCCAGACACAGGAAGTATTGGAAAATCAAACAAGCCATGAAGAGTTGATGGACTTAGTCCTCAAACTAAATGATCAGTTAAGGGAGTTAGATAAGGAATTGGGCACTTTAATCCAATTGAAGCAAAGTGATCTTGGCACTACATCAATGAATGTCATCCCAGTAGTTACAACGGATGTTCCTTCCACATTGGCAACCTCATTGGCTCCCACAGCTCCTATGGCCACAACACAACCAGTTTCAAAAGAGTCTACATCAGCAGCAAGTTCATTAGGTGAAGAAGCAGCAAAGTTAGTTATAGCTATGGAAGAAATGTCCATATAGACAATAGAGATGAACAAGCTCAAAGAAAAGGTGACAAGCTTGGAAACTGATTACAAGCTTGCTAAAATCATGCACAAAGAAGAAGTGCAAAAAGCTGTCAAGATGAGTGAGAGATTGAAAGTCATGGAGAAGGACCTAACACTAAAGGAACCCCTTGGGTAGGCTAAGAAACTACTATTGGCCAATAACATTGACTCTGTCAATGATATTTGGCCATCTATTCAGGTGATTTTTTAACAGATGGATTTAATAAAGATGGCTATAGAGGCCATCCAAAGAGTAAATGAAGAATTAGGGGAAATGCCAGATGATGCTACCAGAATTATCTAGTTCCTTAATTGTAAAAATAAGTATGAGCTTCAGGAATTGGAAATAGAAGATAGAAAAGAGACAATTTTGGAGGTGAGAAAGGTCCTCTCCAAGAGAAACTTAATGCTAAACTTGGAGGACAAGTGTCAGAATATGCAGGTAGCCATTGACAGATTTATGGCCAAGTTTCAAATTTTGAGAGAGAAAGGGTTACCCAGTCCCTTAGTGATAAATGACAAGCTCATGACACAACAGGATTACAACAACAAAATCAGAGAGCTAGCAAAAGAACAGGTCAATACATCATCAATCAAGGCATTTCCAACAGGAAAAGTACTCTATCAGACATTTGAAAACTTGTTTTACCTCTAGCATGAGGTAAAAAACTTGTTTATCAATAAGCCTAATTTTGCCAAGTACATCGAGGCAAATGAAATATATAGGAGGATGCTAAAAATCCAATTACCTGATGCTGAAGCATGGGAGAAATTAACTGATTTACTGTAAGAAATATGCAGTAAAAGGGTTAAAGTACAGTAAAAGTAAAACAACCAAGTAAAAAGATGAAGACAGATCAGCAGAGTTAAAGTGTATCAGTGTCAAAGTGTATCAGATGAAAGCCTAAAGTAAATGAAGCTTCCAGCGTAAAAGATCAAACAACAAAGCAACATAAAGGGCTAAAATCAAACCATAAAAGCCAGTGATACCAAAATAAAAGGGACAACATGAAGTAGTTCAATAGCTGTCTCTATCTTCTTGCAAGAAGATATTTTTATTTCCTAGATTAAATCTCAAATTAGTTTGAGATATTTTGTAATAAACTTTTGTATAAATACTTCACAATTTGAAGTATGTAGTGTGGATTCTATTAGACATTTCTATAGACTTTTTGATCAAGAAGACCCAGAAGGTTATTGTATCAGTTGATGAGCCAGCAAGCTGGATTGATTAATAAAGATCAGACTGTTCCAAGGATTCATGTGTTGAGCGAGTTTCAGACAAGTATTTTCATGTGTTTTTGTCATTTTCTCAAAGTTATTCATAATCTTATATGTGTTTCAATCTAAATGCTATAACTGGAATGATATTTTAGAACTTGTTTAAATCACACTCTGTTTTAACAGTTAAGCATTTGAATGTTTTCTTCTGATATTTAAATTAAAGAATTCTTAATTTCTCTTTGATTTAGATTGATTTCATAAATAATCCAGGTTAAAGGATTCTTAACTGCCCTTTGATTTCGATTACCCCTTCCTTCCTCATTCATTATCCGGGTCTGAGAACCCTTAACTTCTCTCTCACCCTGAGTGAAACCCTTTCACCCCTCTGTCTCAAACATCTGAAATACACTCTACTATCTTGCCCTTGGAACATCCCCTTTAGTGAGTTTATCTAGCCTTGCTTCCTTATTAGTTGACTCCATAGCCAAATGGTCCAAAAGACATCAATTTATCCATTTGTTTAAGAGATCCCACCACCCAATCTCAAACAAATCAAAAACCTCTTGAACATTCATAACTAGACTAAAATCACATAACTAAAACAAAGTTAAATTATAAAGAGAGAGCCCTCTCTGTGCATCAGGAAGGCTAGGTCCTGATCTCCAAAAGTGGATAGTGGTTACCTTTGGTTTTTCCTTCTTATTACTTCAAAGGAATTATCAGAGTGATAACATTTCTGGTGACCATACTGGGGACTTCGATCCTCAGTCTCATAAAAAAATTAGGGAAACCTTCGATCAAATCTTGAGCCCTAATTACCCGAAGTAAGTTTTCAAAAAATTTCATAAAAACTGTTTAAAACTTAAAATTCTGGCTCCTAAAAAGGTTCACTACACTAGGGCCAACCCAGATCCAAACCCTGCAACTATAGTGGATGACCCAGACAGAATTCTAAGGAAGCCAAAAAACAAAGAAACTCAAGCCAGTAGTAGCTAGCTAGATAGAGCCAATTCACTCCCTGAGGAGTTTTCAACTTTAGAAGAAGTCCCTTTTGATTTGTCATTTGACCTCTCACTATTTAGAACCAAATCTGAGAATGATATCCATGAAACAGTTTTAGACCTTGAGTTTACTCAACTCATTGAATCAAGAAGGGTCATTCATCCAGATTTGGACAAATTTGTCTTAGATTCTTTTGACAAATTAGAAGCCTTGACCTCTACGTTGATTAGTAATATAGATAGTTCTTATCTTCAACAATCTGTAGAGCTAGCTGCCATTACTACTGCTACATCTCAAATTTCTTCACAGTCATCACTCACTGTAAATCCACCTTCCTTTACCACAACTTCATCAATTGTATCTACCACAATTGAATCACCTAAATAACTTATTAATCATTTATCTTCATCATTATCTAGTTCACCTCCATCAGTTTCAAGCCCTTCTTCAACCACCACAACTTTACCCCCAAGTCAAACCAGAATCACAACAATGGCAAACATATATGCTCCTCTTATTTTACTTGCCCAACTTCATGCCATGCCTGGAGATTATCAAAGTAAGATTTCCTTGTTTGATGCTACTGGTCATTATACTGCCCAACAGCATGTAAACAAGATGTATGACTTTTTTGAATTGCATGAAATAGATGAGGCAGGTGTCCAAATGAGACTCTTTGCCCAAAATTTAACTGGTGATGTCAAGAAGTGGTTTAAAGCCTTTCTTGCCAACCACATTGTAGACCTAGCAAATTTTCAAAGATTATTCGTTGATAGGTGGGAAAGAAAAAAAAACCCATTGCAAATACTTTCTGAATATGACAATATTAGGAGAGCTCCCAATGAGTTAGTTCAGGACTATTGCACTAGGTTTAATAATATCTATAATGCAATTCCAGCCAACATTAAGCCCCCACCTGACCTAGCATTAATTAAGTTCCCTGATGGTTTTGATGCTGATATGTCATACCAGTTAAGGGAGAGAAATCCTGAAACACTTGAACAAATGTAGAGTAATGTTGTCAATGTAGAAGCCAACCTGTTAGCTAGGAAAGCACGAAGGAGGAACGAAAAGAAAGTTGTATTTAAAGAAGAAGCTTCAACTTTAGATCGAAAAGTATATGTTTTAGCTAAAAGTTTAGAAAGAATTATGGATAGGTTAGATATCATGGATAGGAAAAATCAATGGGAAAATCAACAACAACAACCCCCAATAAGAAACCCAAATTTTAGGAAGAACCCTAATGCTGCAAAAAATACTACACCAGACCAACAGATTAGGCCACCCTTCCAAGAAAACTATGTGGAGGAATCACAAGACCAAGAAGTAGAGGATGATACCCAGATTAACTTATTGGAAACCAAAGGGGAAGACACTGTTTTTCTTACTCAAGAAGAGCAGGAGTTATATATGCTTCAGCAATTACAGTTAGAATCTGGTGAATCTTTTGATTTTAGGCAGGGGTATGTATCAACTATATATGAAGTACATAAACAATATAGCATGAGAAGTAAGAATAATAACGAGACTCCCATTAAAAGATCCATCCAAACTTAGACTAAGATAATAAAAGAAGCTCCAGTTAAAAAAGTTTTGCAAATTCTCCCTAGGGGAACACTTGAAACTTCAACCCCTAGGATTGTAGATATAACCTCCAATTAAACCCAAACATAGCCAATCATTGAAAACAATCAAGATAAAAGAGATCAAGGTAAAACAGTAGAAACATAGATTGAAATACCTACCACTGAGAAACATGATAAAGACACTCAAACTGCATAGATTAAGGAAGATCTAAATCAAGCAAACAGACCTCAGCTCCCTTTTAATATTAAAAATGAGATAGCTAAGTTAAAGATATCAGTTCCTCTGACCGAACTGGTAAAAAAATGAAACTTATAGGTCGCAGAGAACTGAGACTTTGAACATAGGAGAGAGAGAGGACTATGTTAATTTAAATGATGACTAGCCTGAATTGTTGTTTGGCCATGAGGCCAATGGAATTCATCAGCAAGGGGGAGTTCCTCCGTTTTACATCAGCCTAAACATTCATGATAAAATTTTGTATAACTCTATGTTGGACTCAGGAGCATCCCATAATCTCATGCCAAAAGCAATAATGGAAAGACTGAACCTAGATATTACCAGGCCTTATGAGGATTTATTTTCTTTTGACTCCAGCCAGGTTAAATGCCTTAGTCTGATCAAAGACTTGTGTGTGACTCTTGTCCAGTGCCCTACAAAAAGCATTCTAATGGACATTGGAGTTGCAGATATCCCACCAAAATATGGAATGCTACTATCTCACTCATGGGGAGAAAAACTGCAGGGATCTTTGTAGTTGGATATGTCTTATACCACCATATTTGTTTTTGGCCAACCAAGAAAATTATATAGGGAGACATTGATGAAGTACATGGTTAGTAGTGAGGAGAAGCCCCAAAACTTTCCCATATACTCCATGCACTCATATATGGACTCCTTCATCTTATACAATGCAGAAAATAATAAAAAGGAAATCACAACCAAAGACCTTAAGTATAGAACAACTGATAGTGAGAACATATTCCATGAGTCACTTTAGCATTTAGACTTCGATGGATCTGTAAACAGGTTAGGGGATAGTGCAGGAGTCTGGATCCATAATATGGAAAATAACCATGCTGAGGGTCATGCTTTTAGATTGAACTTCAAATGTACCAATAACATGGCTGAATATGAAGCCCTAATTCTAGGGTTACAATTGGTTAGGAAATTGGGAGCCAAAAGAGTTTCTGTCATGGGAGACTCAGAGCTGATTATGAAACAGATCAGTGGTGAATATTCTGTCAACAACCCTAGGCTTGGTAGATATAGGGATACTATTTTAGACTTGGTCAAGGACCTCCTGGAATCAAACTTTGCTGCCATTCCAAGAAAACAAAACATGCAGGCCCACAGTCTGGCTACCTTTGCTAGTACATGTAAATTGCCATTCCAACCAAACCACTAGTACACTGTAGAGGTCAGACACAGGCTTGTTATACCAGACAACCTTAAGTATTGGCAGATCTTTTCCCAGGACTCTCAGATCTATGATTTCATGAACAATGAAGGTGAATTTCAGAACTGTAAAATAGATACTGACTGCACAATAGACAGTAATGTAGAAAGTACATTAGATGTAAATGTTTTTGATGTACATAAACCAACTAAATTTACTAAAGTAGAAATAGATAGTTTAGAGAATGTAGAGATAGATGAAATAATGGATGATGATCTTGAGATTCTTAATTTGAAAGATAATTTTTTGCCTAAAGGATTAGTACCTTTAGAGGATTTGTTTGACTCTAATGATGTAGCTAGAAAGCCCAAGATGGAACCTCTAAGAGCTGACATAGAAGAAGTTAATATAGGAACTGAAGATAATCCAAAGCTCATTAAGATATCTAAAGCCTTGCCCCCAGAGGAAAAGGTCAAATATATAAATTTGTTTAAAGAGTTCCAGGATGTATTTGCATGGAGTTATGAAGACTTAAAATCTTATGACACCAGCATAATCCAACACAAAATACCTCTAAAAGAAGATCATAAACCTTTCAAACAGAAAATTAGGAGGATAAACCCAATTCTTATGCCATCCATAGAAAAAGAGGTTAAAAGGATGTTTGATGCCCAAATAATAGCACCCATTAGATACTCAGGCTGGATTTCAAACTTAGTTACAACTATGAAAAAGATAGGTGAAATTATACTTTGTGTAGATTTAGAAAATTGAACAAGGTTTCTTTAAAAGACAACTACCCCTTACTGAAAATGGACCATATATTAGTCCAACAAGAGGACTAACCCAAAACTGTGTTTACTCCTTGGGGTACCTTCATGTATTTGAAGATGCCCTTTGGATTAATGAATGCAGGTGCCACATTTCAAAGATCTATGGATATAGCTTTTGCCAAACAAATCCATGATTTCTTAGTAGTATACTATGACGACATTACAATTTTCTCTAAATCAGATAATGAACACAGACCATCTCATAAGAGTATTTATCAAATGCAAGAAATTTGGGATTTCTTTAAATCTTAAAAAGAATGTTTTTGGTCTTGAAGAGGGAAAGTTGTTAGGACACATCATATCCAAAGATGGGATTAGTATAGACCCTGCTAGAATAGAAGCCATTTTGACTATTTCCCATCCCCGAAACATAAAAGAGCTACAATCATTTCTAGGTAAGATTAATTTTCTTAGGAGATTCATCTCAATTCTTGCAGAATTAATTAGGGAATTAAATAACATGCTTAGAAAGGAATCATCAATTAGGTGGACATTAGAGGCCAAACAATCCTTCGAAGCTATTAAGGATGCATTAACCAAGACTCGAGTCTTGATTAGTCCGTACTTTATCAAAGATTCTATTAGTTTTTCATTTTCTTCAGAACACACCATTGCAGTAGTCTTGCTGCAAAAGAATAATCAAGGATATGAACAGCCAATAGCATTCTTTAGTAAATACTTAAGAGATGCCACACTAAAATACAATATCATGGAATAACAGTCATTGGCTTTGGTTAAAGCTATCAAATATTTTAGAGTATACATTCTATACTCTCACATCATTGCTTATGTTCCAAACTCTGTAGTTAAGGACATTTTGACTCAAAATGGGCATGAAGGAAAAAGGGGCAAGTGGATTGCCACAATATTGGAATATGACATAGAGATAAAACCTACCAAGCTCATTAAAGGCCAAGTTTTAGCCAAACTCATGGCCGAATCAAATTGTTAGGCCCTTGATATCAACTTCATTAGTGTTTTAGATGATCAAGAGGAGATGGCGACTCCACGGATCAGTGAATCCTTTACTGAATCACCATGGTATGCAAATATTACATTTGTATTACTAAATTTACAAGCTCCTCCTGGATTGACAAGAACCAAAGCTAGATTCTTAAAAATTAAATCATTAAGATATTGTGTCATAGATAATGCATTGTTTTGGAAGGACAGTAGTGGTATTCCCTTAACATGTTTATTAAAAGATGAGGCTGACAAAATTTTGCAAGAGTTTCATGCAGGGGACTGTGGAGGACACTTGTACTAGAAGAGTACTGTTGACAAGATTCTAAGGGTTGGTTTCTGCTGGTCTACTTTGTTTGCAGATGTCAAAAAATATGTGACCTCCTGACACAAATGCCAGATTTTTGAGGGAAAGAGGAAACTGCTACCCTTGCCTCTTAAACCAATTTCCACTAAGATGCCATTTCAACAATGGGGTTTAGACTTCATTGGAGAGATACACCCCCCATCCTCAACTCAGCATAAGTGGATTCTAACAGCCACAGACTATTTTACCAAATGGATAGAGGCCATACCTTCTAGGCAAGCCATAGACAATGTCATAATCACTCTCCTAGAGAGTAATATCCTTTCAAGATTTGGATGTCCCGAGAAGCTCATTTCTGTCCAAAAGAATGATAGATTTCTGTAATAAATACCATATTACCCTTGGCCATTCCACAACCTATTACCCTCAAGGTAATGGACTAGCAGAGTCATCCAACAAAAGCCCAGTCAATATTATCAAAAAGTTAATGGAGGACAATAAAAAGACATGGAATAAAAAGTTAGTCAATGCCTTATGAGCAGATAGACTAACTACTAAGAAGTCCATTGGAACATCACCCAATCAGCTGGTTTATGGGATGGATGCAGTCTTCCCATCATCCTTGGGAGTGCCAGTCATGAAAATCCTTCAGGAACTACAGGTGGAACCAAATGACATTCAGAGAAGAATAAACCAAACTATTCACCTGCAGTAGACCAGAGAAGAGGTTTATGTAAAATCACAGATAATCCAGGAAAAAATCAAGAAAGTCTGTGATAAAAAGACTAAAGCTGATGATTTTCACATAGGAGACAAATTCCTCAAGTGGGATTCAAGGAGGTAAGATAAAGGCAAGCATGTCAAATTTGATTTTCTATGGCAGGGGCCTTATGTCATTTTTGGCTACAGGGGCAACAATGCCTTTTTCTTGAAAAACATAGATGGATCAGATCTACCAGGAGGACCTGTTAATGGTAGGATGCTGAAGCACTACTTTTCCACTGAGTTACAATAGTTCACTTTATTTTCAATCATTGTACATAACATTACAGAGTGTATATTGGATTGGATGGTAATCCTTTGAAGTTGAAGCCCGGAGAGAAGGCCCTAAGCTTTGAAAGATTTACTGTCATAAGTATCAATAATGCAGATTCATAGAAGGACACTTTGCAAGGTAACTTTAGCCATAATTCAAAGGCTACTGATCTTTAGAGTTCTTGACATTTCACTAGGAAATTCCACCCCCAAGTGGAGCCATTGTTAGAGTCCTATAGTGATAGGATTCATAATTTTGAATTGGCTAAGTTTGTGCCTTGTAATATTGTGCATACCTTTTCTTTCTGCAAATGTTTTCCATATCAAAAATTTAAAAAAATGTAAAGAGGGTATGTCCTAAAAGAAACATCAAAGGACAAAAAAGAATAAGGAAAGATCAAAAAATGAAAAAAATATGAACCCCAAAAACAAAAATAGATCATGAAAGTGTGCAAGTGTAAATGCCACTACTATTTTACTGCTTTACTATCTTAAATAATGGTTGTGTGCAGCTTGTCATACATGCCACAACCCATGGTAGTCAAACTGCTTAACCTTGACTATTTCATGCTTTGAATTTTATGTTTATAGTTAGAGAATAAAATCTGACCAAACAGTTTTGGTAGATCAATAGATAGGTAGAGAAAATAAAAGGAGCTCATCTCTGAGCCCTTGGATGATATAAGGTTAGAAGTAGATACTTTAGTTTTAAAAATAAAAATGAATGATAAGGGTCTACTAGTCTAAATGCACCCAAATAAAATGAAGAAAAAATAGTAGGGTAAGTAATGGGTAAGTAGAAGAAAGGTTGTTGAAGTATAAAGTTGATTGGATAAAAGCACATTTATCATGCTTGATTACATGTTTCAATGTGCATGAGAAATTAAGAAGGCAAAAACAATGGTTTACAAGTTCATTTAATTAACCCCCCTTCATCCGTTTCAACCCTTTACTTACTAATTTCCCCATCCACAAGTAAGTTCTAGTACTTAAAATCCTTCAAGTCATAAAGGCTCAGAGCATTTCTCTGACTTTTGGTGGGACCAGACCCTTGGCTTAATGACTTATGGACATCAAGTGTTAGAATTCCCTTCATAAAATTCATTTCCCTTTATCACCCTAATTAAACCCCTTTTCCTAAGGATAAACTTCATTTGCCTAGGAAAAGTAAATAACCCCAAGTTAAAATTCCATTTCATTCAAAAAACCCACAAAAAGATTTTACCCCAAGTATAAAGTGTATGTGAATAAAATGCACAAATGTTACATTATGCTTAGTGGTATGTTCACTCCACTCATTTCATTTCATATTAATTTTTAACTTAATTATATAATTCTCGATTTACCTTTTCCAGTATATTAAATAAATCCCCTATATAAATATCCCAACCCTTAGTTTTAATATAAACTATACTTTACCCCATATTCCCTACTTAATTTACCACTGAGCGGTAAACCTAAACTAATCTTGTCATTAAGCTCCGCCCGATCATTTAATCCCATCATTAAATCCTAATTAATCCCAAACCGCCAAGGATTAAAGCCCTAGGCTCCCCTGAAGTCTATGCTCATATCATCCATGCACATCCCTCGCTCGATTGCCGTCCGATCATCAGCGCCCACATCCGACGGTCCACAGCCATATCGGCTTCACCCTACGGCTGAATGTTACCCGCCCGATAAAGTGGTTTTGCCCGGCTCCATCTTCGCTATGTGTCATGTGCTAGCGTAGATCGGGTGACCCCTCCTAAATACCCTCTCGTCCATCAAAGCGGTGCGATGGCTTGGTAAACCGCCTCCCCACCAAACCCGAAAAACCGCCCACTGTTCATTCATAAATTACTTGCCAAAAAAGTGACTGTTGCTCAATAAAAAGGCTGAGAAGCCTTGTTTCGCCTTTTTCGCTCATTTCCTTTGTGAACCTCTACAAACCAGTGCGACTCCTGCAAATGTTGAATTCACCAATTGAACCCCAATTTCACTCCTGAAGAAGCTGCACACACCCTAATCAACCTCTTAGTCTGTACCAGAGCCATTCAAACTTCTGCAGTTGCTAAGAACATTGAATTTGCAGTTAATTCACCAAATTCCAGATATTTGAAGACAAATTACCATACAACCCTTTCAATTTGAAAATGTTCAGTATTTGAAGTGTTTTAATTAAGTAAAATTAATTGAAATTACTTTAAATTTAAAAGTCTGTGCCCAAACCCTTTTGAAAGCTTCCAGTTTCCTTCAAAACCTCTGAATAAACCTGTATTGCCAAATTCAAATCCATAAGAACTAAATTATGGCTGCCCGTGTCGCCATGGATGTCAGACCTACCACAACTCCCCATTTGGACCTTGACCATCTCCCCTTGGCGGATAAGAATTTTCAAATCAGAGACACAAGTGTATATGAGGTCCTGCTCAAAATTCATTGTTTGAGTAAAGACAGATATTTGAACCATTCTGATGACATTGGCCTTTGGGACTCCAATTTTCCCAAATACCAGTTTCCCCAAGTACATATTTTTCCTAAATTGTCCATATGTGCCATGCCTATTACATTCCTAGCCAGAGAGCTATAATGTTCCCTGACCAAAAAGTTTTGTTCACAGTTACAGCTGAATCAATTAATGAGATGTTGCAAGTCCAACCATGTCCAAACCTGACTGCACTCTCCATTGGGGCTTTGTTAGACCTTTACACCAAGTTGACTCCCTCTAGACTAGCCCAAATATTCCAAACTTTCATTGTAGAAAAGCATTACATTCCTAAAGATGCCCCTCCATATGTTTCTGCCATTTTCTCTAAAAGGGGCAAGCATATTGTGACTATGATATCATGTATTTTGGGCCTTACCACAGATGAATTTGTTGATGAGATCGTCCTAGCCTTCATGTCTATTTTCACCCCAGGAAAGCCTCCTGCTACTTTGTACAATTATGCCCAATTCATTGCCGAAAGGATGCATGAACAGTTTACCAGAATGCACAATGAGAGAGTATTCAAATACTCATTTGTATTATACCGTATGTTTTTTTATTATCAGTCAAACAAATTTCCCTTCACCCTCCAGAAGCTGGATACTAGAGGCCAGCCCAGGTCTGTTATATTTTGGACACCACTTTTCCACAAATATTCATCACCATACACCTACACAAAATTCATTGACTCTTTTGTCCATCCAGTCATGACCATGCTGATAGGAAGTCCTCCACCTAGAATAAGTCAAGAAATCAAAAGAGTCCTCCAATTGTCCAAGTAAATTAAAGTGGGAGATTGGTATCTTTACCAAAATCACATTGAAATAAGAATATATGGTTGCCATCTATCCCCATACAAACTCCCCAAATACCTCCCCATGAGTTTATTTGCTCTAGAGTATTATAGGCAGATAATGAACTGTGGCGAAGTCAACTTTGTCACAGCCTAGAAAAGAACTCAGTTCAAAGTACAAAATCAGTTAGGCCCTTTCATTTGCAATTCTAGAGAAGCAGGGTAGGAAGCAGATCAAATTCTGCAACAAATGAAGTTCCAAAACAGTTTCATGTGGAGATATGGCCCTCAAGGGTTTATGACTAAACTAAGACAAAAGGTCAAATTGGGGCCTTACATTCATTACCCCATACCAGAGATAGAAAGATATGCCAATCAATATGAGTGGTTGGAAAACAATCTCATAGACAGGGATAGTACAAAGGTAGATGTTGAAAATACCTTGTGTGATTCCGAAAGACAGCTTGATGAAAGCTCATTCCTGCAGGTACCATAGCAAGAAGCAACCATGAGTATCCCTGCTATTTTGCAGACTCCTCAGAATGAGGAAAAGAATCCCAAGAGGAATAGAGAGGGAACCTCCAGTTCAGGTATGGGCACTTCAAATGTGCAGTATGAAGCCAGCCAGAGAAAAAGGCCAAGCCTCAATCCTGTTTCATAACAGGAAGACATAGAAGGCTCAACATAAATAACTAATACTGAATTTTACATGAGCAAGGGCACAAATCCATCTGGAGAAACATAAGAGCCATCTACATCACAAACTCAAATGTTAGAAAGGCAGCTCAGTGTAGAAGTCTCCTCATTTAGTAGGCTTGCTGATAAAGATAAGGACATAAAGGACAGGTTCAAGGAAATCAAGATGAGAAATGAGAAACTGAAGGCACAGTCTTATGCACAATATCTCAAAATCACACCTACAAATCAAACCAGGTTTATGTCATCATTTGACATCAAGGAAGGAAAGATGCAAATGTCCTTCATAAAGCCAACTGTACAACAACCAAGGACATCAACAGATTTCAAGAAGATCAATTTTGAGATATTAGCAAGGGATATTCATCCCATTGACCAAATTGAATTTCACAAACAGGTTGGAGAAATGATTTACTCCACCCTTACAGGAAAAGCCATAGCTGCCCATCAGTTGCAAATTCATTGAACAACATATCAGCTTAGTATCAGTTGGAAAAGGCCTCCTCACAGGCCAAAGACACCAGAATCAAGTCTTTGGAAGACTTAGTGATTGAATTGGGACATGATCCCAAAGACATCAAAGCTACCGAACAACTGATCAAGAAAAAAAATGATGACATTGCAGCACTCAAAAAGCAATTGAAGATACCTTAGCTACAACATCCCTTGACATAGGGAATATTGGAAAATCAAACAAGGAATGAAGAGTTGATGGACTTAGTCCTCAAACTAAATGATTAGTTAAGGGAGACAGAGAAGGAATTGGGCAGTTTAATCCAATTGAAGCAAAGTGATCTCGGCACTACATCAGTGAATGTCATCCCAACAGTTACAACGGATGTTCCTTCCACATTGGCAACCTCATTGGCTCCCACAACTCCTATGGCCATAGCACAACCAGTTTCAAAAGAGTCTACATCAGCAACAATTTCATCAGGTGAAGAAGTAGCAAAGTTAGTTAGAGCTTTGGAAGAAATGTCCATACAGACAATAGAGATGAACAAGCTCAAAGAAAAGGTGACAAGCTTTGAAACTGATTACAAGCTTGCTAAAATCATGCGCAAAGAAGAAGTGGAAAAAGATGCCAGGATGAGTGAGAGATTGAAAGCCATGGAGAAGGACCTAACACTAAAGGAACCCCTTGGGTAGGCTAAGGAACTACTATGGGCCAATATCATTGACTCTGTCAATGATATTTGGCCATCTAATCAGGTGATTTTTGAACAGATAGACTTAATAAAGATGGCTATAGAGGCCATCCAAATAGTAAAAGAAGAATTAGGAGAAATGCCAGAAGATGCTACCAGAATTATCCAGTTCCTTAACAGTAAAAATAAGTATGAGCTTCAGGAATTGGAAATAGAAGACAAAACATAGACAATTTTGGAGGTGAGAAAGGTCCTCTCCAAGAGAAACTTAATGCTAAACTTGGAGGACAAGTGTCAGAATATGCAAGTAGCCATTGACAGATTTATGGCTAAGTTTCAAATTTTGAGAGAGAAAGGGTTACCCAGTCCCTTAGTGATAAATGAAAAGCTCATGACACAATAGGATTACAACAACAAAATCAGAGAGCTAGCAAAATAATAGGTCAATACATCATCAATCAAGGCATTTCCAATAGGCAAAGTACTCTATCAGACATTTGAAAACTTGTTTTACCTCCAACATGAGGTAAAACACTTGTTTATCAATAAGCCTACTTTTTCCAAGTACACCGAGGCAGATGAAATATATAGGAGGATGCTAAAAATCCAATTACCTGATGCTGAAGCATGGGAGAAATTAACTAATTTACTGTAAGAAATATGCAGTAAAAAGGTTAAAGTACAGTAAAAGTAAAACAACTAGGTAAAAAGATGAAGACAGATCAGCAGAGTTAAAGTGTATCAGTGTCAAAGTGTATCAGATGAAAGCCTAAAGTAAATGAAGCTTCCAGCGTAAAAGATCAAACAACAAAGCAACATAAAGGGCTAAAATCAAACCATAAAAGCCAGCAGTACCAAAATAAAAGGGACAACATGAAGCAGTTCAATAGTTGTCTCTATCTTCTTGCAAGAAGATATTTTTATTTCCTAGATTAAATCTCAAAATTAGTTTGAGATGTTTTGTAATAAAATTTTGTATAAGTACTTCACAATTCGAAGTATGTAGTGTGGATTCTATTAGACATTTCTATAGATGTTTTGATAAAGAAGACCCAGAAGGTTATTGTATCAGTTGATGAGCCAGCAAGCTGGATTGATTAATAAAGATCAGACTGTTCCAAGGATTCACGTGTTGAGCGAGTTTCAGACAAGTATTTTCATGTGTTTTTGTCATTTTCTCAAAGTTATTCATAATCTTATATGTGTTTCAATCTTAATGCTATAACTAGAGTGATATTTTAGAACTTGTTTAAATCACACTCTGTTTTAACAGTTAAGCATTTGAATGTTTTCTTCTGATGTTTATTTAAAGAATTCTTAATTGCTCTTTGATTTAGATTGATTTCATAAATAATCCAGGTTAAAGGATTCTTAACTTCCCTTTGATTTCAATTACCCCTTCCTTCCTCATTCATTATCTGGGTCTGAGAACTCTTTATTGCTCTCTCACCCCAAGTGAAACCCTTTCACCCCTCTGTCTCAAACATCTGAAATACACTCTACTATCTTGCCCTTGGAACATCCCCTTTATTGAGTTTATCCAGTCTTGCTTCCTTATCAGTTGACTCCATAGCCCAATGGTCCAAAAGACATCAATTTATCCATCTGTTTAAGAGATCCCACCACCCAATCTCAAACAAATAAAAAACCTCTTGAACATTCATAACTAGCCTTAAATCACATAACTAAAACAAAGTTAAATTATAAAGAGAGAACCCTCTCTAAGCATCAGGAAGGCTAGGTCCTGATCTCCAAAAGTGGATAGTGATTACCTTTGGTTTTTCCTTCTTATTACTTCAAAGGAATTTTCCGAGTGATAACAGGAGGGATGCATAAAACATAATTTATTTTATTTCCTATAAAATGTAATTATTTTCAAGCTCTAGTTGAACCAACACATTCAACCTTACTTCCATAATTTCTCAAACATCTTTATTGATATCTCTGGCATATGACCTCCATTTTGTATTTCATAGTGTTTTGCAGAGCTAAGATAAATGACTTTCTAGTGAAAGGCTATACATCCCCATGATCTACTTCCTTGGTGTCTCTCTTTTTCTTTTGATGGTGAACTACCCTTCGAATAACCTTGAGTAAAGGACGGAAATTCCAATGTTTGAAATTGATTCCAAACTCTTAGGGTAAAATCTTAATGGGTTTTCATCATTAATGTGTAAGGGTAAGTAGGCACTCTTTAGATTTCGAAAATTGGTTTCCAATTAGAAGAAAACTAGGTTTAAGCATAGACTAAAATCACTTTGTTGATGGGTGATAAGGAAAACACATTAACATGTACTTTGTTCAAAAACAAATTACCAAGGGTCATACAAAATTACTGACTGTAATTAACCTAATTGGGTATAATTGAGGTCAAAATGTCGCACTTTGAGAATGACCTCATCTTTCTACCAAGACATGGTACTGACCATGTATTTTGGATAGGGATTTTAAAACACAATTAAGAGGAGATTGTGTTGTCTATTTAGATGGACCACACTATCTATGCTAATTATCGATGTGATCCATGATGTTATGGAAGTGATTTGGAAAATAATAATAATAATTTCTACCCCAATGTCATGATGTATCAATAATTGGAAGAAAATCAAGAAATTATTAACTATTGACTCAAAGGTGGTATGCATATTAACAATGTCACTAATATACCATTTGGATGCCACCCAAATGAGGGTGCATTGGAATAACTTAAGTCATACATATTCCTCTATAATGTTATTAGAGAAACACCATTGAGAATATGTCATCGCATTATTGGATGGATCTTCTTTGAGTCAACCTTTGAATTTGGAAATGAATAAGGGAGGTTCTATAGGCATGGGTGGCCAGGTGGGTTATACTATATGTGATTGTTAATAAGCTTTTCCAAATCAAGTTGATTAAGGCTAGCCATGTATGTGAAGTTGGGTTGGTCATGTCCAACCATTGTAGATGGATGGGTTGTTATTGAGTTAGACAAGGTAGAGCTAAAAGAAGGCAATCTAGAAATATATGAGCCCAAAAAGGATGAGCCTGGATCAAGGTATGAGGGGGATGTAGCATGCCTTCTTAGAGAGAAATAAGAGTAGAAATACTTCCTTCTAAAATACGAGGGAGGCCATAAAGCCTAAGAGAATGCTTAGGTGTTTGAGGGCTTTATATATTTCCAAACCACTTATATCTCTCTAAGCTATAAGGTGATAGTGTGTAATGGTACCAAAAAATGATTTACTCAAAGAAATTGAACTTAAGCTAAAATCATGTTATTTAAATGTTTTGTAAGTGTATTTTAGTAATTAGGAATGTAAAGCTTTGATGTAGGATTTTCACCTGATATTTTGGAAAGGAAAATCACATTCTTACAACTTTATTGATCCCCAACTCAAATTACAATTGATCTTTCCTACAAATCTAAATGGGTGGTAATGAAATCCACTGAAGATGGTAAGTGGTGGTGTGATACAAATAATTATAAGGAAGCATTCTTGGGGTAGATATAATAAGACCACATATATTTGTCTCATGTGCTCAACAACCCATGGAAACCAAAAAGTGATAATATTAAGTTTTGGTCATTAAGACACCTCTTCATGGATTGTGGACAAGGGGTTAACAACCTATAATAGTTATTGGGTTAACACATAGGTTAAAATAATTGTGTGGCTCCATAAACTACCAACATTGACCTAAACATCTATACTCAAATGAGAGTTTGTCCCTTATACTTTCTTTTGGCACACCTAATATAAATTATTTTAAAGTTTCTTGGGAAAACAACTATATTTCATAAGAGAAATGACCCTAGGGGTTTTTTAGATACATATCCCCACAATCCTAACTGATATTATAAATTATTTTGTGATCTCAATAGAGGATTTATGTCAATTAGATTATTATGTTTCTTTGTTTTTAAAGAATTAAGCTTGGTGTCATGAACTAAACTATTTCTACTTGAGGTGTGTAAAGGAATTATTTCAAACTTCTAATCATTACTAATTGACCAAGATTGCTTACAAGTTCAAGGCAAGGAGAATACTTCTATGGAAGAGTCTTTAGGATTTTTGTTTGTATTCATAAGTGAATGATAACAAAAATAACAAATGCTTGGAGTAATTTTTTAGAAATAAAATGTTGAAATGAAAACGTGTAAAAAATAAATAAATGTAATTGACAAATACTTTAAACAAAAAGTTCATTCCTCATCTAGCAATTTTTTTTAATGTGTTAATCAATTTAAATAATCAAATCAACAAGTGAGTGATGACAATTGATGAAGTAAGTGATGTAAGTATAAGTGCTAAACATAGAAATATACTATGTAAGTGATAGTGACTAGAAACTATTATTTCTTTCCCCACCTATGAGGTAACATAGTGCAAAATGAAATAACACAACTAACGCAATTTCCATTAAAAAATTAAAAATAAAACCACCTAATAAAATTTAGAACAAAAAACTAGTGCTACAAATTTGATTTTAAGCAGGGTCATGTAGGATAAGTTTAAGACACTCGTGCTTATTGTCTAAAAATGCAACGTACCTTTGTGTGAGAAATCCATGTCAGTACCACATAGGAATAGTTGCATGGACCAAATGGAATGCAAAGGAAGACCTACATGATCTAGGCAAAACATAAGCTAATAGGAGAATGAAACGTCAAGATTCAAAATATTGGTTTTTTTAAGAAACAACCCCTTCTTGTAGGTGATTAATGATAATGCAAAGGCTACATTGAATTGATATACTACCAAAATTAAAAAAGAAACAAACTAGGAGTTAGATAAATTGATCTAAAACCAAAGTGGAGTTGTTAATATGTATTAGGTTTGTTGGTGTAACACTGAACAAAATGCCTCCATTAGTAGGTTGAAAGTCAATAATAAACAAATGAAAGGTGTGGGACACATATATTAGTATAAATATCAACCAATAAGCAACATGAAAGAATTAAAAACATCAAAGCTTGAATCTAACAACAGAATACCATTGAAATTGCAGATTTTGGGGGAAGAAACAATACTTAATTTTTTATCCAATGTAAAGGAATATGGGGGTAGGCATTCAAATAACCACCCTTAATCATTTTTCATTTGAAACGTAGAAATTTGTCTTTTTAGGGAATTTAGACCCTCCATCATCTAGTGTGAAAAGATACATTGGCGAAAAGAAACTTGTGAAGGGGGTAATGTTTAGATAAATGATTGGTAGGCCTCTTTGAGTCTCCCAACTCTTAGTAGGGGCTCCAGATCTATGATTAATACCCGGGAGCTCTATTTCTCTCACTTGCATTAGATGGTGTAGCTAAGTGGTCATAACTTAGGGCATCCACCAAAGATGATGGTTATGGGAAGCAACTATGTTATGCAACCAACTCACAAAACATGAGAAAAGATAGATCAACGACTTGTGAAATAGCTTTTTTGAGGGGGAAACCTCCTTTACATAACATAAATGAACAATTCTTGGATGATACAAACGAAAATACCTCCTTTCTATATATAGGAGTCTAAGGGGTCACAATATAATCAAAGCCTACATAACAATAATAATGTAAGGGCACAATATAACAATAGTGGACTTCTATGTGGCACACTAATAACAATATGGGGGCTACACTAACAATAACAATAAGGGGGCTACACTAACAATAACAATAAGGGGGCTACACTAGTATTATAGGGGCCTAACATGCCCCTCTTCTTAAAAAATAAAACGTTGTCCTCAACGCTTGAGTAGTTCTGGATGCTTCTGTATAAAATTTTCATCCTCCCAGTGGAATCTTCAACAAGTAAGTTCTTCCACTTAATGAGATAATTTGAAATTGACTAATTATGTAGATGTCAGGTTCTTGTTTCCATTACTGCTTCAGGCTCCAATATGATTTTTCCTTCTTTGTTAAGTTTTGGCAATATTGTTTGAACTAGGAGCTTGTCACTGATAACCTTCTTTAAGCATGAAACATGCAAAACTGGGTGAACTCGAGAAGATGCAGGAAACTCCAATTTGTATGCCATAGTACCAATCTTTTGCAACACCTTGTAAGGACCATAGTACTTGGGTGATAATTGATTATCCTTCTTAGCTTGCTTGAGGGACATTTTATTGTATGCTTGTAGCAATAAAAATATCCAGTGGCCTACTTCAAAATTCATTTCACTGCGATGCTGATCTGCTTGTTGTTTCAATGGATTATGTGCCAGAGTGAGGTTATCATTTAAGAGTTGGATAACTCGTTGTTGATGCACGATACTATCTTCCATTGCTTGAACATTATAATTTTCTCTTAAAGATGATGTGATGCATGGTGGATGATATCCATAACGTGCCATAAATGGGGTCATTTTTGTTTAGGTATGGAAGGAGGTGTTATACCACCATCCATCCAGATGTAACCACTTGATCCATTATGTTTGTTTATCAGATACAAAGCTACGAAGATATCCTTCCAAACATTTGTTCACTATCTCAGTTTGCTTGTCAAATTGAGGATGATAAGATGAGCTATGAGAAAATTGACTACCAAGAAAATAAAACAATTATGTCCAAAAATTTCCAATGAAAATGGAATATTTGTCACTTAAAATAATCTTTGGGTTTCCATGTAGCTTTTGACTTGTTTCCATAAATGCAGTGGAAACTGTACTGGCTTTAAAAGGATGAGATAATGCATAAAAGCGTGTATACTTGGTAAGTCTATCAACTACCACCATGATGACACTCTTTCCTTCAGACTTGGGTAAACTTGTGATAAAATCCATTGGGACCTCCTCCCAACGCTGACTTGGAATGGCTAAAGGTTGTAACGGACCGAGAGTCTTAATTGTCTCAACTTTATTTTGTTGGAAAACCAAACATTCTGCCACAAACTTTTGAATATCAGATTTAAGGCCACCCCAAAAAAAACACTTCATGGCCCTGTGTTAAGTTTTTAAAAATCTTGTGTGCACTCCTAAGGGGGAGGTGTGCAATTCCAAAGGTTTTTGTTTTTGTTTTGATTTGACCATTATTACATAGATATAAACGATCTTTTTACCATAATGAATCTTTTTTCCAGATAAATGTATCAGATGTACTAGGATCTTGCTACAAATTTTGAATGAGTGTCCACACCTCTTCTTCATTCTTCCATTCATTCCTTGCTTTAATTATCCAATTAGGATGGCTAATAGAAATGGCATAGAGCAATGCTTCCACATCCTCATCCTTTCTTGTGAGTGCATCTGCAACAACATTTTTCTTCCCTTTTTTGTAGATGATTTCAAAGTCATAACCCAACATCTTTGTGAGCCATTTTTTTTTCTCTTCCGAAGATAATCTTTGTTCCAAAAAGTATTTAAGGCTATCATGATTTGCTTTTACCTTGAAGTGTCTTCCTATTAGGTAAGGTCGTCATTGCTTTAGCACACGTAGTATGGCCAACATTTCCTTCTCATAAACAGGTTTGTGTAAATACACTCCCTTGATTGGATGAATTTCAAAAGAAATGGGTATTCCTTCTTGAATTAAAAAAAAAAAAAAAAACAATTCCATTTCCTAAGGAATCACATTCCACAATAAAGGTTTTTGTTAAGTCTGGTGTAGCTAAGACCGGTGTTTTCCACATTGTCTCTTTAAGATGTTCAAAGGCCTTAGTTGCTTTTGGAGTCCAAGAAAATGCATCTTTCTTCAATAATGTTGTTAGAGACGCTGCTTTTCTCCCATAATTCTTAACAAACTTGCGATAATACCCTCTCAACCCGAGAAAAACATGAAGATTCTTTAGGGTTGCGGATATTTTCCATTCCTTAATGGATTTAATTTTGTTAGGGTGTACCTTAACACCCTCATGACATACAATATGACCCAAATATTCCACCTCTTGTACTCCAAAGAAACATTTGGAGGTTTTTGGTTATAATTGTTTCTCCTCCAATAGTTTGAGCACCTCGTTAACATGTTGAACATAATCCTTCCAATACTTGTTGTAGATTAGTATATCATCGAAAAATACTAACACAAATTTTCTAAGGAAGGGTTTGAAAATGGAATTAATCAAACCTTGAAATGTGGAAGATGCATTAGTAAGGCCAAAAGGCATGACCAAAAATTCATAATGACCTTCATCAGTTATGAATGTTGTTTTCAGAATGTATTTAGTCTTCATTCTAAGTTGATGATATCCTAAACGAAGATCTAGCTTTGTGAAGTAAATTGCACCATGTAATTCATCCAACAATTCATCAATGATAGAAATGGGAAATTTATATTTAATAGTGAGCTTGTTGAGCTCCTTATAATCTGGACACATACGCCATGATCCATCCTTCTTATGCACCAATGCGATTGGAGCAGATAAAAAACTTTGGCTAGGTTGAATTATACCAACCTTTAGAATTTTTGCAACCATATGTTTAATTTCACTCTTTTGGGCATGTGGATATCTGTAAGGCATGGTGTTTGGAGGAACACTTCTTGGAATCAAGTGAATAGCATGATCATGATCATGAATAGGTGGGAGGCCCTTGGAAGTCTCAAATACCTTGAATGATTGTCCAATATTCTTTGCAGATCTAGAGAAATGGATTATGTTGACGTTTTAACATTTAGTGAGCATAATTGTGCAATTATGCCTCGTTGTTCTTTATTCAAAATCTTTACCGTGCTATTAGAGATGATTATCTTCCCTAGATTCCCTGCGATGCCCCTTAATTCAATTTCCTTTCCTTCCCAAGAAAATTTCAAGAAAAGTTCTTCAAAATTAAAACTTATCATCCCCAAAGATTGTAACCATTGGAATCCTAATACAATATCAACACAACCAATTGGAATGGAAAAAATTGGAATATTTAATATATATTCCCCCATGGTTATATTGATATTATGAGACTTCCCTAAGCAATTAATAGTTCCTCCATTTGCAACCATCACTTAACACTTTGGTGCTAGATATAGAAAGCAATTTAATTCCTTGGCTATCTTACAATGAATGAAATTATGGGCACTACTAGAATCAATCAACACTATTTCCTTTTTTTTTTTCTTGATATATCCTTCTATCTTGAGAGTTTTAGGAGTGGTAATTCCTTCTAATGCATTACAAGATATGGTCAGATTCATTTATTTTTTCTTTGGGGTTGGTCCCTCATGTAGATCCTCTTCTTTTGATGTTTCTTGTTCCTTCTCTTCTTCCTCTTCACAATATATGTAAAATAATTTCTTCTCAACACACTTATGACCGTTAATGTATTTTCTATCACAACTGTAACAAATCCCTTTTTCTTTTTTTTCCTCCAATTGGATTGGTGTCAACCTTGTAGGTTGTGAGAGGATATGAGCATCAACACTTCCATCTTTATAGTTGCGAGTGGTAGACTTCCTTGTTGCCATCATTTTTCTTTCAACTTTTCTTACCACCTTGAATTCTTTCTCTAGTGAATTAGGTTCCCCAAGGCGAACCTCATGTTGGATGTTATCCTTTAAAGTCCCCATGACGACATAAATTCTATGCTCCTTTGGCATATCACTTACCTTTATATTCAATATTTGGAATTCCTCAATGTGCTTCACCATTGAACCCTTTTGTTTGAGATTAATCAATTGGATGAAGAAGGTATTTCTCTTTGTATCCTCATAATGTGCTACCGTTTCATCCATAAAAATTGTCCAAGTGATGATTGAGTTATGAGAACAAAGCCATTGATACCACACTAATTGATTTTTTTCTAAATATAAAGATGCAACGCGTACCTTTTATGTGTGCGACACATCTTGTAGATCAAAGAATTGCTCCATTTGTAGTATCCATGTTACCAGATCCTTGCCATCAAACTTCCTCATGTCGATATTTGGAATGTGGTGCGTCTTAAACCCAACGTTGGAGACTCTAAAATCATCATTCATATTCCTTTTTTCCCCATCACGATTTTCATGGATTACCTTGTCACAATTAGGAATCCTTTCTTGCAGAAAATTTATCAACCCTTCCAATTTGAAATTCATCGCATCCATGTCTACTTTAAAAACTCCCATATTTGTTTTTTAACCATCCATATTATCTTATATTTCATTTTTTGTTATTCTTTGTGAGAGCAAATTTTGTTGCACTTGGTCTCGTAATTTTGATATATCATGTTGCATTTCTTCCTCTTCTTCATGCGTCATAGTAGAGCTTTCAGGTTGCTTACTAGGTGTGTCCACTTTTTTTTTCGAGGCATTTTGGGATCAAACAACGATATATATGCTTCACTATGCCCTTTGAATCACTTCAAATTGATTTTTCAAACAAAAGTTATGCTAAATTTTTAAAAAATACACACCTTTTTATTGCTTTTTAGGAGCTCGATATTGAAATTGTTGTATCTATGTAATTTTAGATCTCCAATGTCTATAATTTTGTCTTGTGGTATCCCTTTGAGTCTTATTTCCAATAACACAAGTCAGACTAAGATTGGATTCTTCAAGAAAAAATTATGCCCAATCTCCCACGATGACCTGATTATAGACTAGTTTAGTAGAGCTAACTTTTACAGAATTCCACATGTCACTTTTTTAACCTTCGTCCCTAAAAATGATACAAGAAAAACTAATTTCTGTACACTTTTAGTTTCTTATTACAAAATTCAAATCTGATTCTTGAAGAGAAAGTTATAACTATTTTCCCTAGGTCACCTGTTTGAGATTGAACTTTGGAGCCTGCAAAAACCATAAATTTTGCGGAACATATCTCAGAAAATATAGAGAACCAAGATATGAAATTTTTAGAATAATTTAACCAAGATTTCGACTCCACGTGGTCAAAATTTCAGCTTCTAAATCCTCGTCGAAAAAAAATTATAGCGAAAATGCCAAGATGCCCTGTTTGAAGCAGCGAAACCCTAGAATGCAAAGCTCTGATACCAAATGTTATGAAAACAACTCACAAAATAGAAGAAAAGTTAGACCACTGACTTGAGAAATATCCTCTTCGAGGGGCAAACCTCCTTTAAATCACATAAATGAAAAATCCTTGGATGATACAAATGAAAAGACCTCCTTTCTATATATAGGAGTATAAGGGGTCACAATATAATCATAGCCTACATAACAATAATAATGTAAGGGCACAATAATAACAATAGTGGACTTATATGGGGTACAAAAATAACAATATGGAGGCGACACTAAAAATAACAATAAGTGGGCTACACTAACAATAACAATAAGGGGGCTACACTAGTATTATATGGGCTTAACAAACTACACTTGGAGGTGATTTTGAATGGATGCTAGAAGCATTGCCCATTCTTTTGGGACATGCACCAGTATCAATCAATATAACACTCCTTCATACCTTCACTATTTTTCTTCTAGTGGAATCAGTCCCCACTGTTGAAAACTTTAGGAAGGCCTATTTATTATTTGAGTGAAAGGACATTGGGTCCTTTAGGATTTGACATATTATTATCGCTCTTTTCACCATTATTGAAAACTGCTTTGATCACAGTTGTAAATCACCATTAAAGTAATTAACCTTTATTTTTTACTTTGATTTATGCATCAAATTACATTTTTAAATCCCCCTAACAATGGACACATCATATTAGGAACCACTTTAGCCCTCAACATTCCCATCACCTTTAAGGCTACCCACCTTTAGTAGGAGGTGTCCCCAATATTGAAATATCACCCACTAGACCTTCGCCTCAATGATAACCACTTGATTTGACCTTGTTAGGCTCATCCATACTAGAAGTGGCATTTTTGGGTACCATTATACTCAAAGTAGCCCTACATCTAGCACTAGTTAGACACGTGCTATGACTACCCCTAATCCAACTCTCATCCTCCCATTTGTTGCTTCATTGAAACTTCTATATCCCTTGAAGCTAATGAATGATCCCATAGCACATAACAATGCTTGGCCTACAATGCCAACCAAACTTCTTTTATGAATTCCAAAGTTTGAACGTAAGCCAGCTAAATACCTTGTTAACCATGTAATGACTTTCATTTGTGGTGCTTAAAAAACATTATTACTGACAACTCAATTTGATTGATGCTTTTTTTGTGCATCCTAAATAACTGACAATTCAATTCAATTGATGCTTTTTCTGTGCATCCTAACTAGCCCCTTGACCAAATGGTAGTGAGAAGGTAGGATCCCACAACACCTTTGAATAATTGGACAAGTATTTTATCACATTTTTTCAATTACTGGTCCATCATGATACAAAATGGGAATTGTTAACCGAGTTTACAAAAACATCATCCACCCATATCACAAATCATATCCATGAGTGGCGCAAACATTGCAACAATTGCAAAATCTAGGTTACCAAATAAATTTTATTAGATTTCTTCCTCAAATCACTTTTTCTTGTCATAGCGAAATATGTCTCAACCACTATGCCTTAAGACGAGGAACAAGCAATCATTGAGGCTCAACAATTTAAGCTAATTTAAGCACAATTGAGATTTCTTTACATGGTAATCCTTGATGCTCCTTGACACTAACCTTTTAGCAAACAAAAGCCAAGGGCATCAAATTTTGTGGATATAACTATTGGATCCATTACCCAATAATAAACTCATCCTACTAACCAATTTCCCTATAATATCCATGAAAAACCATACAAACCATCTCCTTCATTTCCTACCATGGGTAGTGCACCATCTGCACCTACACCCATGATGGGTGGGTAACAAAACCATCCTACCCCAAGCGGCCCCCCTTGTAGGGCACCAATTAATCCACCTCGTGAAATATTGATGGTATGTCTACATCCCAACCGTCATATGGGAATCTTGAAGAAGGAAATCCTTATTTCCCCTTCCCTTGCCCACCCCAATCTAACCCTTCAAACTAACACCTTCAACAAACTTGAGGGGTCAACTTTGTCCAACCTTCCTTCTCCGAATAGCAATAGCTATTTGAGAAACTCAATATGACCAAGAATCCTAGCCAATAAAACAACGGAAAGAAGAAAGGAAAGAATAAACAAAAAGGAATTTAGAATCATTGGGGAAACCCCTAGTAACATAATCCTCATGGTGGCGGCAACCCCTAAAATAGAAAACAAAATTCCAACCAAGGTCTCGATAATTCACAAAACAAGGAGAGAACAATGGCCTTTGGACCCACTTGCCTTGTTCATTACATGGATAATATGGAAATTACACACACCAGTTCCCTTATATTACAAATTTCAAGCATATGAAGGAGGCTATGGGTGGTCATGGCCCTAGTAGCCAACCCATAGTCAACCAACAACTTGTTGCACTGCAAAATTTGTTGCCTCAAAAAGGAGTCAGAGCCAACCAACATGAGATTGGTGTTCCCCATTTCAATAATGCTATTAGTAAGAAACCCTTAAGATCCCACTTATCAAGACATTTACATGAACTTTGTGGATACCTTAATACAAACTCATTATTGTCATTATAGCCCACCTCTTGAGGCCATCACCTTGTTGACCGACATTATGCCATATACTTTCTTTGCACCCTTGACGATCCCACATCCCACAATTGATCCAATTCAAGATTGACTAAAAGACCAATAAAGTACACCTTTCACGATTCAAAAGCAACACATAGTTATAACATTGTTGATCACCTAGCTCATTCCTCTACTGTTATGTCAAAATTGGAGTTTCTTCAAACTTTCCCAATGCAACATAATGGATTGATCTCTACAATGGGGGGAATTGATCCTTCTAATTCAAGTTAATCACCTTTGATTTGGAAAAATTGGAACTATGAATCCCATCTCTAGTTACTTTTGAGATCCCTGTCACCATCCATAACATCACTATCCATCGTTGCATCGTTGATGAGGGTGTATTCACATGCATCATGTCTAAAAACTTGTGGAAAAAGCTTGGATCACATGAACTCATGACCTCATCCATCACACTCAGGGTATATGACGTCTCCCTTCACTCTATCCTTCATGAATGACTTCTTAAGGTAGAATAAGATTCAAAGGTACCACACAAATCAATACAAAATTGCCTTCACCACTCCTTAGGGCATTTTCAATTATCATCATATTCGCTTTGGACTCAAGGATTCTAGATCCACTTTCCATCGAGCCATGAACTACATCTTCCATGATCTAGCTCACCTCATATTTTCTTAACTTTGTGCAAGTTGCAGATCCTTCAAGGCAAGGCCAATTTCTTGTGATGCTTTGTCCCTTATTACACCACGTGCACTCAAATTTTCTCATATATCCCATTCCAATTGTATGAACAAGCTTAATAGTCATTTTAAGATTTAAAAGATGTGCTATCAAAAGCCTTGCTGATTAGTCCTCCTAATTTCACTCAAGATTATACCCTCTACTTGTCAACTTCAAAAATTTCCATAACTAGCATATTAATTCAAGAAGGAGATGAAAACCAAGAAAATATCATCTACTATGTGAGTAAAAACCTATCAATACCATCCATCAGTTATGAGAAATATGAAAATATCACCATTGAGCTAATACACACAGTTCAAAAACTACAAATATACAACATCCTTAAGGCCATGAAAGTAGTTGCAAGCTTTAGCCCACACATTACTTAATCGCAGAATGATGAACCATATGTTTACTTGATGGATAAACATCCTTCAATAATTTGATCTCAAGTTTGCTTCACCCAAAATCAAGAAGGCCCCTATGCTTGTAGAATTCATCACCAACTTCACACCAAACACTAAGGATCTGCCAATTGATGACAATTTCCTTGATGAACACATATTTTTTATCTTTTATGATGATACTAGGTATGGAAACATTATCCTCTATCTATGTAAATAGAAATTTGGATATCACCTCTCTTGTGACAGCCATTGGTGAATTTCCCATCCAAAGATACCTTCTCATTGGAGATGTGTTATATTGACATGGCATAGCCACCATATTACATCATTGCCTCACATTCAAAGAAGTCGAATGAGTCTTAAATGACTACCATATTGGAACCTTAGGGGGCATCTGTCTAGGATGTTGGTCACCCTAAAAATCCTTTGTGCCGGTTATTTTCAACACACACTCTTCCATGATTGCATTCAAGTTGTCAATCCATGCACAAAATGTCAACGTTTTTCCGATAAGACACAAGCACCTCCTGCTCCACATCTTGTTATCACAACATGCCTCTTTTGCAAATTAGGCATTGACTTTATGACTTGCAATCTATCATCCAAAAACGAACTCAAGTAGATTGTAGTCATAGTAAACCACTTTAAAAAGTGGGCTAAGGCCATGACCACATTCAATAATATTGCCAACATTGTAGTATGCTTTTTCTTCAATCATGTCATCAAATTATTTGATGTCCCCAAGGAGTTGGTGTTTGACCATGGTAAGAAATTTTGGAATGAGTTTTTTCAAGAACTCTTGTCCCCCGTTGGTTTCACCCACAAGTTTGCATCATTATTCTACCTTCAATCAAACAAGAAGGCTGAAGTTGCCAACAATGTCCTCAAAATGATTTTACAGGGCATGGTGAACAAACACAAAAGCAAATGGTACCACATGATATGCTTTATCCTCTAGGCATACCATATTTTGGTCAAAATATCCATTGTGTTAACTCCTTTCCACCTTATGCATGCTGTTAGGGTCCAAGGTTTTAGAGATCAAATGTCTTTGTCTCTTTCATCCATTTTGAGATTTTGTGTAGCTGTTTAGCTTATGAATTGTTTTGGTCATAGTCTAAAGAGTCACTATCCGACATCACTACAAGTCTTTCATATAGAGTCCATAAAGATAAGACAAAAATTGAAGAGAGTCAGAGTCAAGAAAAATGTCATGGGGTCGTCTGCTCATATAAAGTCTATTAGGGTTTGAAAGGCTATGTGTCATTGGTTACTGGTCATAACCATTAAAAAAAAACAAATTTGGTTCATTTTTAAGGTTTTGTTGAGCATGTTGTTGAGTAGGGTTTATCATGCCCATTCCACCATTTATAGCTCATGGCCCCCCTTCATATATCCATATTATATACTTTTCCATTCCTATACCCCTTTCATATATCCTATTTCCTAAAATCCCTTCTATACACTACCCCCCTACATTTACGTTTATATCTAACATCATATGCATATACGCACCCCCTCCTAAATTCACCTCTCATCATTGTCACCTATATTCAAAAATTCACCTCTCATCATTATCATTGTTGATATTACACCCTCACAACTCATAACTATCATTTGCATTTCATGACCATAATAACCCTCTTCTAAGTTCATACTCGTGACTAAAGCAAGCAAAAAAGCATACGTTAAAAATATTTTCATACCGCCCTCATTTATCTATCCACTCTGCAATTAGTTCTCTTCTTTAAGGGAAACTGATAGTCACATAACACAGGGCCGAGAGCAAGCTAACAGGGGTGTGAGGACAAGTTTGTTTCAACTGTGGGACGAACTGCTACGCAATAGCTACACAATCACTGCACAAGTTCTAGAGTTGCACATTCGTTGCGCAACTGCCTCCAACTCCTTGCAAAGATATCACACAACTTCAAATCGGGTCTTCTTACTGCTAGAGGAAGGAGACATCACTTCCAGCCACAATTTGCTTGTTTAAAACTTAGTTAGATATCTATTGGTCATCATTGTATGCGTTGCTACACAATCGCTACGCAAACCCTATTTTCAGTTTGGTTTGAGTAGGGGACAATGTCAAATGCTTAGGGTTCACATGTAATTTGTATGGTGTCAAAGTGTGTTGATTCATAAACTTTCCAGTTGAAATTATATGAAATTTCTCCCATACATACTGGACACATTGAATACGTTGCGTGGCTAAAAGGTTCTCAGTGCACTAATAGGTAGATCCCTTTAAATCTTGTGAAAAAACCCTATCAAACACCTTTGCATTGCACTATGAGCTAATTTATTGTGTTGTCATTCCTCCAGTTTATTGTGTTGTCATTCCTCCATAGAGTTCCAATTTTTCATTGAGCTATGAGTCCTCCACAAAGTCAAATTATGTGATGTAGTTTTTAAAAAGGTCACATGGAAAGCCCAGTTAGAAAAAGCAAAACCAAAGGAGGGGAAGTGGTTAGTATTGAACCTAAGAGCCTAGACATGGTGAACTCTGACCCATCCATTAGAGAAAATTTTGAACTAACATGGTGCATAACTTTTTGTGAAAAAGTCCAGACTCATGGTCATCATTTTCAACTTGTAAACATGTTTTCCCTAAACTTAAAAGGTGATAAAGTCAAAATTGGTGACCCGGAGTTTGTAATGTATAAGGAAACCATTTCTCAAGCTACAACAATTCCTTTATAGGGTGAGAGTTGGTTCAAAGGGAAGGAATTAGATGCCTCATACTTCAAAGAGTTTGTAAAGCCTCAGTTAAAAAACAAATATGATGCCACATTTCCAAGGACTTATTTGTTGGATCATTACAGTCAATTGTTGAAGGTTATACAAAGATATTTTACATGTGAAGGTCGCTTTAGCTAGGTGTATTAATACCACATTAGATTGCTTATGCATTTCACTGGTAAAAGGAGCTTGAATTTTCCCTATTACCTATTTAAAAGGCTAGACAAGATGGTAGAGAGGGTTAAGTATGTAGAAATTTTGAATAATATAACACTTATTCACAGATATTATCCCGATTATACACTATTTGCGGAATGCATGCATAATACATAACCTCCTCTACGTTGATCATCAATTTGCAGAATAAAAAACAATCACATGCGCACATTGAAACATCAATCACACATATCAACACAGTATGTACTGGGGAAAGCATACAGCTGAAAACCCCCAACTATCTGTATATTATAATGATAGGGAACATGTAACAATACATAGTACAATACTCCTCACAAGTACTCAGTACTATCTCCACCTGCTACACACAAACTAGCTCAGATCTGAATCAAGTCACAGGTTCAAATCTCCTCCGCTGTTTGCCTGCCTCTACTGTGCAATCCAATGTGAGAATAGGAATGATCCAAGCTCGTTTTTCCCTTTGCTTGTACTGCGCAATCCTCATTGGCAATCTCAATCATTGATTGTGCAAATCTCATGCACAGCTATAGTCACAACTGATAGTAGTCTCCACCTCTAACACCTGTCTCCACTGAACTGTGCATGCACTGAGTTAACTAATGTATTCTTTAGTTGATTTATGAGTTAATAATTAGTGAATTAATTAATAGTTAATTCACATCACTCATCACTAGTGTATTTGGTAGTTAGACTAAATACAACTAGTTCAACTAAGTCAAACTGAACACAACTCCATCAACTCCTCAATCAACTCCACCAAACTCAATCACTTGAGTTCTAACTGAAGTCCATCATGCAATAGCTCAACTGACCCATAAGAAAAGCGTATTTCCTTCTGGTAGTTGCATGTGCCACATCCGTAGCTCGAACTGAAGTGCTCCAAGAGGATAAGATAATGTTTCTAGTCCAAATATTATTAAGAGCTAATAATATTCGACTGTTCTATTTTTAGACTGGCAGTCTAAAAATAGACTCTGCCCATATGTCTAAAAATAGAAGTCCATCTATTTTTACCAACATGACCAATCATCCAAAAATAGCATCCTACAACTCATAGACCATGATCCATATGTCTAAAAATAGACATAGTCTAAAAATAGACTTTGCACCAAAAATAGCCTGCGGGCTCACTTAGTGAAGGCGACTTATTTTCACTAAGCTCCATCATCTTGTTGCATTTTCAACACTCCCTCTCAACAAGTTATGGATTATCTGCAACCCCTATCCTGCCTCAGTGGTATTCGAATTTGCTCCTGGTGAGCGCCTTCGTCAAGATATCAGCATCCTGATCCTCCGTGGGAATGTATGAAAGTGACATGATTCTCCGCTGCACACAATCTCTGATATGATGGTACCTGATGTCGATGTGCTTGGATCTATCATGAAATACTGGATTAGCCGAGAGTTTAATGCAACTCTGGTTATCGCAATAAATCATAGTAGGCTCCAAGTGTGACCCGAACAACCCGACCAGGATCTTCCTCATCCATATAGCCTCGCATGCAGCCAAACTTGCTGCCATATACTCGGCCTCTATTGAACTGAGTGCCACGGATCTCTGCTTCCTGCTGTACCAAGAAATTGTTGTCGACCCGATACTAAAGATCCCTCCAGATGTGCTCTTTTTGTCCGTTGGGCTCCCTGCCCAATCTGCATCCGTGAAGCCACATAGCTTCACCTCATCCTCCTGTCTGTACCACAATCCATATCCTGATGTGCCTATGAGATAACGCAATACATGCTTGTCTGCCTTCCAGAAGAGCTTGGTTGGCTTAACCATAGCTTGTGAAAGCTAGTTAACAGCATAGCATATATCGGGTCGTGTATTAACCAGATACATAAGCAACCCCACCAACTGTCGATAAACAATGGCATCCACTACCTCTGCTGAAGTAGCATCCTCCTTCCTCCAACCTCCAGGAAGAGGAGTATCAATAGGCTTGCAGCCATGCATGTTGAACTTCTCCAGTATCTCTCGAGCATACTTACCCTGAGAAACAAGTAGTCCATCACTGCGCTGCCAAATTTCAAATCCCAGGAAATAATGAAGGAGGCCCAAGTCCTTCATCTCAGACTCTCTAGCAAGATCCTCCTTGCATGAAAGTATCAAAAGCTCATCTCCTGCTAAAATCAAATCATCTACATAAAGTACAATGATAAGCAACTTACCCTCCACCACAATCTGGTATAGGTTAGGATCTGCCTCACTCTTGGAGAATCCAATTCCGGTGAAATAACTGTCTATCCGTGTGTACCAAGCACGAGGTGCTTGTTTCAACCCATACAACACTCTCTTGAGCCTGCACACATGTGACTCGCTGCTGAAGATCTTGAAACCTTTGGGCTGCTCTATGTACACCTCCTCCTCAATGACTCCGTTGAGGAACACAGTCTTCACATCCATATGATGAATGCGCCACCCCATCTGCACTGAGAGAGCAAGAATCGTCTGTATGGAAGAATACCTTGTGACAGGTGCAAAGGTCTCCTCAGAATCAATCCCCTTTATCTGTGAGAAGCCTCGGGCAACAAATCTTGCCTTGTACTTCTCCACACTCCCGTCAGCTGCCTGCTTCACTTTGTAGATCCATCTCAAACCCACCACTGATTTCCCCTCTGGTCTTGGGACAATCTCCCATGCACTGTTTCTGACAATCGAATCATACTCTTCCACCATGGCATCTACCCATGCGGGATCCTCCACAGCTTCCTCGAAAGAGGATGGCTCAGTCATGACACATTTGCTCACAAGAGCCATGTATCTAGTGTACCGATCAGGTGACTGTCTCTGTCTGCGCTGTCCTATAGGTGGTCCTACAACCTTCTCTGCATCTTGAGCCAGTCGCTCAGCTTCTGTAGAGCGCTTTCGCCCTCTGATGGTTGGCGCTGCATGAGTGGTCTCTTCCACTCCATGAACTTCATCTTGTGGCTGAACCACGTCCTGAAGCTCATCCTTAGGAACTAAGAGCTCCTCATCTGCATGCAAGTGTGACTCCCTCTGAAGCGAACACTTCATGGCTTTCTCCTCCTGAAATTTGATATCCCGTCGCACAACAGTCTTGCAACTGTCTGGAAAATACACACGATAGTTATGGGGCGTATCAGTGTACCCCACAAATATCCCAACCTCTGCGGTCGGCTCCAGCTTCTTCCTGGCATCCTTCGTCACATGCATGTAAACAGGAGAACCAAAAATCCTCAAATGGGAAATATCAGGCCTCTTACCAGAATAAGCCTCCTCAGGTGTACTCATTCCAAGTATCTTGTGAGGACAACGGTTCTGCACATATACTGCAGTATTGCATGCCTCCGCCCACAAGTGAAGGGGTAGGCCCTGATCATGCAACATCGCCCGTGCAGCACCCACGATCATTCTGTTCTTCCGCTCAACAACCCCGTTCTGCTGTGGGTTATGGGGAGCTATGAGCTCTCTTCGAATCCCTTTTGTGCTGCAGAAGTCCTTGAACTCACCAGAGATGAATTCACCACCATTATCGGTCCTAAGAGCCTTCACCTTCTTCCTCGATTCCTTCTCGACTAGTGCTTTGAACTCACAAAACTTTGAGTATGCCTCGCTCTTCTTCTGCGTGAAGAAGATCCAGCACTTTCGAGAGAAATCATCAACAAAGATCACATAGTACCTGTGCTTTGCTGTCGAAACTACTGAGAAAGGTCCACACACGTCTGTGTGAATTCTCTCAAGGATCATTGTGGTGCGACTATCCTTCTCGTGAAAGGTGGCTTTCACAAATTTTCCCAAAGTACACCCCTTGCACTGATCTGACTGTGCAAGGGTGCCTTTAGGAAGCCCAGTAGAAATTTGCTGCAGTATCTTCAAGGCTCCATGGTGAAGGTGGACCAATCTCCTGTGCCATAGCTTGCCATCATCCCAGCTCACCAATCCTTCTTCCTTGCATGCCATTGCTGCGCAACCATGTACATGCAATTGATAAAGGTCCCTAACTCAAACCCCTATCTTCCGGGTTTCTCCAGTTGTGTTACTGCGCAGGAAGGCCTTTCCCTCGCTGAAAACAACATCATATCCCTTGTCTTCTAACATCGCCACAGAGATAAGATTCTTCTTCAATCCTGGAACATGCATCACTTCCTTCAATAAGAAGGGTTTACCAGACTCCCTCTGAAAGGAAATGGTACCGATACCGGTCGCACTGTATCTACCATCATCGCCCATCTCGATGTGCACTCCAAGATCTTTCTCATCTAGATCAGAAAACAAATCTCGATCTCCTGTCATGTGAAAAGATGCACCACTATCCAAGAACCATACCGGTCCCATCACACTTGATACCAAGCATGCGATCAGTGAAAAATCCAACTCAAACTGCGAGGCTAAGGCCTCTCCCGCTGTAGATCCAGCAACTTGCTTATTTTTCTTCTTCTGCGGACAATTTGTGGCATAATGTCCGTGATGGTCATAGTGAAAGCACTTCACCTTGGACATGTCCTGCTTCTTGCCTTTCACACCAGAATGAGAAGCTTTCTTGTTCATCCCCTTCTTTGCTTTGGCAGCCAAAGCGCAATTTTCTTCATCAGATGCCTTTGATGAAGATCCGTCCCTGGTATTCCACCTGATCTCCTCTTGCACAAGATCTGACCAAAGTCTCTCCCATCCTGGCAATTTCTCCCGACCATTAACAGTGTCCTGATAGGAATGCCAACTCTTCGGAAGACCAAGGAGAGCCAAGCTCACCAAGTCCTCATCATCGATAGTCACCCCCACACTTCCCAGCTCATCCTGGCATTGAGTGAACTTCGTTAGATACTTGGGCATACTGTCTCCTTTCTCACACTTAATGTTTCTGAGTTTATCCTTGAGCGCCAACTTCCTCTGGTCGCTCTTGCTTTGGAATAAATCTGTCAACGCTTTCCACATCAAGTATGGAGAATCCTTTCCATGCAGGATGGATACAATGTGATCCTTCACGCCCTCCAACAGAATCCTATGACACTTTGCTGTCTTCTTTTTCCAAGCCTCAACGTGAGCAACATCAGTAGGCTTTGGGACCTCAGCCTCTATGAACTCCTTCAACCCATTGTCATCTAACACCGCCTCCATCCTGTCTTTCCATGCAATATAATTCGAGTTGCCTTCAAGGGCATACTCCAATCGCAATCCGTTGAAAGACATTTCAACTTCGACACCAAGAAAACACTGCTGCAAATTCAAATTCCACCAGCTCAAAACTAAACCGCTTATGATCTAAAATTCGTGAGAACAAAGTATTTCTCGTACAAAGATTGACTGTATGGGATTTTACCGGATATCTCACCTTCCAAAAGAAGGATGAATCCAGAGGCTACCTGGCCTGATTACAGACTCCGCATAAAGAAATAAAATGTAATCACTTTCTGAATAATAGATCTGATGATCAACTCTGCTCCGATACGATGTAGAAATTTTGAATAATATAACACTTATTCACAGAGATTATCCCGATTATACACTGTTTGCAGAATGCATGCATAATACATAACCTCCTCTACGTTGATCATCAATTTGCAGAATAAAAAACAATCACATGCGCACATTGAAACATCAATCACACATATCAACACAGTATGTACTGGGGAAAGAATACAGCTGAAAACCCCCAACTATCTATATATTATAATGATAGAGAACATGTAACAATACATAGTACAATACTCCTCACAAGTACTCAGTACTATCTCCACCTGCTACACACAAACTAGCTCAGATCTGAATCAAGTCATAGGTTCAAATCTCCTCCGCTGTTTGCCTACCTCTACTGCGCAATCCAATGTGAGAATAGGAATGATCCAAGCTCGTTTTTCCCTTTGCTTGTACTGCGCAATCCTCATTGGAAATCTCAATCATTGATTGTGCAAATCTCATGCACAACTATAGTCACAACTGATAGTAGTCTCCACCTCTAACAACTGTCTCCACTGAACTGTCCATGCACTGAGTTAACTGATGTATTATTTAGTTGATTTGTGAGTTAATAATTAGTGAATTAATTAATAATTAATTCACATCACTCATCACTAGTGTATTTGGTAGTTAGACTAAATACAACTACTTCAACTAAGTCAAACTGAACATAACTCCATCAACTCCTCAATCAACTCCACCAAACTCAATCACATGAGTTCTAACTGAAGTCCATCATGCAATAGATCAACTGACCCATAAGAAAAGCGTATTTCCTTCTGGCAGTTGCATGTGCCACATCCGTAGCTCGAACTGAAGTGCTCCAAGAGGATAAGATAATGTTTATAGTCCAAATATTATTAAGAGCTAATAATATTCGACTGTTCTATTTTTAGATTGGCAGTCTAAAAATAGACTCCGCCCATATGTCTAAAAATAGAAGTCCATCTATTAAACATGACCAATCATCCACAAATAGCATCCTGCAACTCATAGACCATGATCCATATGTCTAAAAATAGACTTTGCACCAAAAATAGCCTGCGAGCTCACTTAGTGAAGGCGACTTCTTTTCACTAAGCTCCATCATCTTGTTGCATTTTCAACAAAGTAAAAAGGGGACAAACACTTGCCTAACCTATTTCACTTTTCACTAATCAACCTACTAGTTTTGCATGAGATAGAGAAGAAAAAGATGTCTTGGGATAGCTTCTTGTCAACTTCAGGTATGTTGGATCAGGCAGACATTTATCCACGTGAACAACAACCTAAAGCTAAAGAGATAGAGACATCTAAAGCTAAGGTGACAGTGGAAGAGGCAGAGGTACCTAAGGTTACAGAGACAATTAAAGAAACAAGGAGGGATAAGAGAGTATCAACCAAACAGAAAGGAAAGATACTAGTGGAAGAAGCACAATTTATGCATACATTAGATTTTATACAAATAAATTGATTGAGGAGCCAACTCCTCAAGTTGATATCTCACAGGATATGCTAGAACAGGGTACAGGGGAGGAACAAGATGTTAAGATGGAGGAAGACAAAGATCTTGAAATCACAAAGTTGTAGGACACCCTTGCCAAGGCCCAGCTTCAAATTGCCTATTTGCAAAAGGAAAATAAAGAACTTAGGCACACAACAGAAAAGGTAGCACAACAAAAAGAAAGTGACTTGTCTAAGAGGCCTTCTAGGCCTACAACTCAAGAAAAAGGAAAGCAGGTAATTGATGTGGAGGAGATAAAAGAACCTAGTGTGCCACTAAGGAGACCTATCACAAGTTCAACAACTAAAGGGAAAGAGCATATGGAAGAAACCTTTCAGACAACAAAGAAACTAGTGTTTGATGAATGGAAGGAGTATCAAAGGTTGTTTGAAGAGATGAAGTTTTCCAAAGGTGAGCTAACCAAATAACAGAGAACAATGAAAACTATAAGAATGCCATCAATAAGACTATGAAAGAAGTTGATAGTCAAATTGCAGAAACTTTGGATGCAGTCGATGGAGCCAAACATTCCATGAAATGGACTCTTCCCCTGCGCAGAGATCTAAAGAATTATTCAATGAGAAATCTGATTTTGAGGAGAATATTGAGGGTGATGAAGCGGAATTTGGCAAAGGCTAGGTGACAACTCAAGAAAGCCAAACAATCCAAACAATGACCTAATGACTTGCCTACAGTAGTACAACTAACAAAGGAAGTTAAAACAACCTCCAGTAAAGATCCCAAACCATCATCCAGCAAGGTCAAACTAGCATCCCACAAAAAGAGAAAGAGGTAGTTTGGGTGCCTGATAACATACTCTGTCTCATTTATTAAAAGTTCATTTTGCGTCGCTAGGCTCATTTTTCAGCTACTGAGGGTTACATGTTTTTGAGGAAAACTATGGCGAATTTTTTAATTTTGATGCTTGCTCGGAGTCATAAGGTACAGGTGATGAAGTGTTAGATACTATTTTGTTTTGGACCGGGAAGAGAAAGACAAACTCATAAATTTAAAATTTTGTTGTGCAAGTGCTGATTAGGAAGTTATGAGTTTTGCACGCGTGGAAGGAGGTATCAAATGGGTCCTACTCCAACTTAGCAAGATTATCATCATCCTCATAAGCTCGATTACACTCGGTGCAAACCATGTCTATGTTGAGATGGAGCTTACTGCACAATTCATCATTCAATTTTTTTCCCTTTTTAGTTAGATTTGGATCTTGCTATGTGATGTTAGTGATAGGGATAGAAAGGAATGGATAGGGATAAGACAAATAGATAAGATAAGGCTTATTTTTATCAAAAAGATGTTGCAGTTTTATACTTAGCTCAATCTTAGTTTTTAGCTTTTAAAACTTGATGTTTCTAAGTTGAAGATGATTCAATACTCTCATGTGGATGAAAGATACATTGTATCTAATTTTGATTTTTCATTCTTCCTAATGTATTTAAACTGAACGAAACAAGAGAAAAGGGTTTGGATTTGGGAGAAGGTCTATGTATGTATTTTCTTTGTTGAGATAAAATGATCAGTGCAATGAATTTGCTACTTGACCAGAGATTCTTGTGGTATGGATTTCAAGTTTTTGTGACCTTTATTATGTGTTTATTATTCATTGTGTCTTTGTTTCAATTTTTCACTTTTAAATTGACTCTAGAACCGCTCTTTTTAGAATTCATTTATGATGATGCTCTGACTGCTCTTCTTTCTAAACTATAATGGAATTCACCTTTATCTACATGCTCCTTTATGGTATTCTTCTAGATATTTGATCATGAAATATATGTTTCAGATTTCAATTCATTCTCTGTTAGATGTGGTTGGATATCTCTGTGTGATTTCAAGTTATTTTAAAAAATCCTCCTATGCTATGAAAAATGTTGTGACTTGAAATAGTACCTTCCCTGCCTCTGTTTTCATAAGTGTCTCATGTGAAGCTCTGATAATTTTATATAAAATCTGAATGATGGATCCATGCTCAGTGACCCTTCCTCTCAAGTCAATCAACCATTTTCATTAAATCATATTTACCTTTACAGATTTGGCCTCTGTCAAATGTCCTTGATCATTATTTTTTACATAATTTGACCTTATTTAAAGTGAGGGAGCCCCCTCCAGTTGGGAAAGCCCAGTTTTCTAACCAAAATATCTTTGTGGTTACCCCTATAAACCTTTTCTCAACCTAGAGGTTCAATTATAGGGTGATAACATAGCGGCATTGTTTCTGAGGAACGAAAGTCAAATTTTCCTTGGGAATATGTATCATTTTGAGGAATATATTCTAGCCCTGTGGGTGACAAGTTTCTATATATCAATAGACTGGAAAACACCTACAAATTGTGCTGTGATCAGTTGTATGTTAATTTGTGTGAAGAAATCTGGCTCCAAAGAGATATACTAGGCAAAATCTTGAGCCAAATCTGGCTCCAAAGAGAACATTCGAGGAGAGTCAAGGGAGTAATATCCCTCTTAGAAGGTCTTGCTCTTTGCCTGAAAGTTTGAGCACAGTTGATATCATTTGAACACCCTATGTCTAGAAATAAGTATGAGTCTTTTATTTCCAAAGTTGTTTTGGGTGAATCCATTTTCATCCCTTATAGCCCACTTCCAAAGACTTAATTTGGCAAAAATATATTGTAGTAGTTTAGAAAAATTAAGGGTTTCGTCAGTAAAGTGCAACAGACTGCTGAGAAGGAAGTTCATTTCCAACAAATAGTTCATCCACCAACTACAACCTCTACCTCATTTAAAGTACCTATATATGCTCCATCTTTATTCACAGTTCCTTCAAGTTCACCTCTTAGCCCAACTCTTATGTCATCTACAGTTTATACATCACCTAGTATAGCCACCCCTCAACAAACTGTTTTGTTGCCCTCTTTTTCATCCATGCCAACTATCACTACATCAAGCTCATCATCCACTCAGACATTAGTCATGGTAGCAAGGTATGCTCCTTTAGTTTTACCTGCTCAGTTACATGAATTTCCTCTTAATTATGGTCAAAGTCTTCCTCAGTATGATGGCACTGGTGAAACTACTGCCAAACAACATGTAGATAAAGTAAATGATTTTGTGGATCTTGAAGAGGTCGATCACGAGGATGTTAGGATGAGGTTGTTTGTGCAGAGTTTCTTTGGGGAGGTGAAAAAATGGTTTAGAATTGCTAGAGTTGGAACATTTGCTACTTACCAAGAAATTGAGGATGCTTTCATTGCAAGATGGAGTGAGAAAAAGAACCCTTTGAAGATCCTCGTTGAATATGGAAATTTAAAAAGACAACTTGGTGAAATAGTCTAGGACTTTTCAACAAGGTTCTACAAGGTATACAACTCCATTCCAACATATATAAAACCCCCTCCTGGACTAACTTTACTCCACTACCCCGATGGTTTCGATCCCGAGATGGAATACCAACTTAGAGAAAGGAACCCTACAACACTTGAGGACATGCAGAGCAATGGAGTTAGTGTGGAGGCAAACCTTCTGGTGAAGAAGTCTAAGATGAAATCATAGAGGAGAGTAACCATAAAATAAGAACATGCTACCTCATCTGATGCATTGTTGGATAGCTTAGTCAAGCCCATGGAGAAAATGATGGAAAAGAAAACATTGTCCGATAGAGTCTTGCTAGAGAACCCCAAGGAGGTCCACAGATCCGAAATCCAAAATTCAGGAGGCAACCACATGTTCAGAATAAGCAAGTGGAGCAAAAGGGTCCAGAACAACAACAACAACAACAGGTGAGACCCCCTTTCCAATAGAACTATGCACAAGATCAAGACGAGGAAGATGAGCAAGCACCTGAAGACCAAATCCATTTTTTCAGTGATGGACAACAAACTGTTTATTTAAATAAAGAAGATTAAGAACAATTTGAAAAAATTGTGGAAAAAGAAGAGGAATTGTTCTTTTCTCAGTCCTAAGATGATATCATGATGGCTGAATCTGAAGAGTATAATCAAGGGTTATCAAAGTACCATCATGCGGGTCCAAAGGCAATACAAATTGAGAAGCAAAAATGTTGGGAACAAACCTACAAAGAAGGATACAACAACCACTAGTGCAAAGAAATATGTGCCAAGTAGAAACAATCAGAAAAAAGATTCACCAATCAACATTCTTCGGAGGAAAGATGATTCTACTAGAGACAATGTAGACAAGAAAGATTCAGTGCATAAGGAGATAGATAAAACGCAAAATCCTTTCAATTTTGAGAATGAACTTGCTAAAATCAAGATTTCCATTCCTCTAGGTGAGCTGTTGAAAAATGATCAGGATAGGGTTCAGATTTTAAAAGCTTTGAAAATTGACAAGACTTCTTATACTGTCAATGTGACAGATTACCGTCCTGCCATCATTTTTGGGCCAAAGATTGATGACAAAGGCCAAATGATGAAGTGCCTCCTTTTTATGTGATTTTGAATGTACATGATCAAATTCTTCATAATGATATGCTATATTCAGGGGCTTCCCATAACTTGATGTTGGAAATAGTTATGGAAAGTCTTGGACTTGATATCACCAGACCATACAAATATCTTTATTATTTTGATTCTAGCAAAGTGAAATGTTTGGGATTGATAAAGGATCTAGCAGTTTCCTTGACTCAAATTCCTTCTAGGTGCATGGTAATGGATATTGTAGTGGAAGATATACCTCCTAAATTTGGCATGCTATTATCCAGGTCATGGATAGCAAAGTTGCAAGGAGAAGTGGAGACGGACATGTCATACATCACTGTTTCAGTTTTTGGTGGCCAAATTATAATACTTTACTAGGAACCATTGATGCAGTACATGATCAACAATAAGGAGAAGCCTACAAACCACCCTGTTTATGCAGTACACTCTGATTTAGATTGTTTTGTTTTGTTCAATGTAGGTTGTCCCAAAGAAGAGCAGACAAGTTCAATTATTATTACAGAATTGAAACAAGAAGAAGACCAAAAACATGACAGCAAGGAAGATAAAAAGTAGGACAACAAGACAGATGATAAGAAATCCGAAGATTTGAAGGCAAGATGGGTGAAGAAAAAGGGGAACAGTCCCTTTGGAGTATGTATTTTGATGGGGCAATAAGTAGAGAAAGTGTTGGTGCAAGCGTGTGGATTATCAGCCCAATAGTTGGAAAGACCAGGCTCTACTCCTAAAAGTTGGTTTTTGATTGCACCAATAATGTAGCGGAGTATGAAACACTCCTTTTAGGTTTACAGGCTTTGAGAAATTCAGGGGCTAAAAGGATAACAATTTTTGGAGATTCAGAATTAATTATCACGTAGATCAAGGGTGAGTATTAGACAAAACACCCTCGGATGCAGGCTTATCATAATGTTGTCCTAGATTATTTGAAACATTTTCTTGTGTATAATTTGTCCGTCATTACTAGAAGATAGAATGTTGTTACAAATGCCTTGGCTACATCCGCTTGTGGTTTTGAAATTCCAATTCATGCAAGTGAAAATTGTGAAATTAAAGTTAAGTATTAGTCTGCTATCCCAAATAATATGAAGTATTGGTAGGTTTTTGAGAATGATAAGTAGTTGGAAAGTTTTTTGTTAATGAAAGAATAATTTGCCGAGATGTAGTTTGAAAATGACTATAGATGGGAAGAAAATGAGATTTTTTTATTTATAAATCAGATCAAAGAAGATTTGGACAGACATGGGATAGAATTGAAGGTGTTGCAGTTAAAGGATAATGTCATTCTGAGAGGGTTGATACCACTTGAAGAGATTTTTTTACCAAAATGGCCAAAGTTGATGCCTACTAAGACAAGAGTAGAAGAGTGTATCATAGGTACAACAACCAAGCCCAAAATGGTCAAGCTGTCCAAAACTCTAAGTTCGGAAATGAAGCATAAATATTTGGATCTTCTGAAAGAATTTTCTGATGATTTTGCCTAGCGATACGAGGATCTGAAGGTTTATGATAAGAGTATCATCCAACACACAATTCCAATTAAAGAGGACCAAAATCCATTCAAGCAGAAGTTGCGGAGAACAAATCTTATTTTGTTGCCTTTGATCGAAAAAGAGGTAAGAAATTTATTTGATGCTTGTATCATATTACCTGTTAGATTTTCTAAGTGGTTGTCTAACTTAGTTCTAGTTAGAAAGAAAACAGGAGAAATCAAGTTGTGTATCAGTTTTAGAAATTTGAACAAGGTATCTCTCAAGGATAATTATCCATTGCCCAAGATGGATCATATTCTTCAAAAAGTGGTGGGTTCAAGGAGGATGTCGTTGCTGGATGGTTTTTCAGGATACAACCAAATTCTTGTTCATCCAGAAGATCAGGACAAGACTGCATTTACTACACCATGGGGTACCTTCAAGTATGCTAAAATGCCTTCCAGATTGATCAATGTGGGAGCCACATTTCAACGAGCTATGGATATAGATTTTGTACATGAGGAGGACAAATTTTTGGTGATATATCTTGATGATATCACCGTGTATTCGCAGTCTGATGGGGACCATTTGTAGCACCTAAGGGCTGTTTTTGAAAAATGCAGAAAATATGGAATCTCTCTAAATCCTAAGAAGTCTTTGTTTAGGTTGGAAGAAGGCAAACTGTTAGGACATATCATTTCTAAATATGGCATCAGAATAGATCCTAGCAGTATAAAAGCAATTCAGAAAATTGACCTTTCGAGGAACAAGAAAGAAATTCAGTCTTGTATTGCAAAATAATTTTCTTAAGAAGGTTCATTCTCAATTTTGCAGATCTTAAGGGAAATTAAAAATATGCTGAAAAAGGACAACGAGATTAAGTGGACCAGAGAAGCCATAAAATATTTCGATGAGGTAAAATTTGCTTTGTCCAATGCTCCTGTTCTTATTAGTCCAGGTTACACTCAAGATTTTATTGTTTTTTCATTTTCTTTGGAGCATACTATAACAGTTGTCGTAATGCAAAAGAACCAACAAGGTATAGAGAAAACAATTGCATTTTTCAACAGGAGTCTCAAAGATGTTGCCCTTAAATACAACATCATGGAAAAATAGGCCTTTTCCTTGGTGAAAGCCTTGAAGGATTTTTGGGTGTACATTCTGTATTCACATATCATTGCATATGTACCAAGTTCTGTTGTGAAAGACATACTTACTCAAAATGATTCGGATGGTAGGAGAGGCAAGTGGATTGCTTTGATACTTGAATATGATGTGGAAATTAAACCCACAAAATTAATTAAAGGGCAAGGACTGGCAAAGATGATGACATAATCAAATTTGCATGAACTTGAGATTAATTTCTAAGCTGCTTTGTCGAAAGAGGATGAATCAATCTCAATTCAACAAGTATCAGAAAAATTTGTTGTTTCTCCATGGTATTCAAACATTTTGTATGTGTTGCTGAATTTGCAAGCCCCTCGAGGTTTGACTAAGACTAAAGCTCGATTCCTTAAACTGAAAGATGTCAAGTTTTGTGTCATAGATCACTTTTTGTATTGGAAAGATCCATGTGGTATGTTTCTGAACTATTTACTTGAAGATGTGGCACATAAAACTATAGAGGAGTTTCACAAAGGTGATCGTGGCATACACTTGTTCTGAAACACCATTGCTAACAAGATCTTAAGGGCTAGTTTTTACTAGCCAACATTGTTTGATGATGTATATAAAAAGGTTTCCAACTGTCATTAATTTCAAGTTTTTGAAGGAAGGAAGAAACTACTCTCGCTGCCCCTAAAACCTATTGTAGTTGAGACACCCTTTCAGTAGTGGGGACTTGATTTCATAGGTGAAATCCACCCGACCTCATTTGGACAACATAAATGGATTTTGACAGCAAACGATTATTTCACCAAATGGATTGAGGTAGTTCCAACTAGATAGGCTACAAATGAGGTTATCATTCAATTTTTGGAAAGCAACATCCTTTCTAGATTTGGCTGCCCTCAGAAAATTATTACAGATAATGTTGTTGCTTTCAAATCAAGGAAGATGGTGGATTTTTATCATAAACATAACATCACCCTTGGCCACTCAATAGCCTATTACCCTCAGGGTAATGGTTTGGTCGAGTCTTTCAACAAAGTTTTGGTCAATATAATCAAGAAGTTGCTATAAGAAAACAAAAGGAGTTGGCATAAGAAGTTAGTGAATGAGATGTGGGCTGATCGGGTAAGCACTAAAAAATCAATAGGCATGTCCCCTTTTCAGTTGGTTTATGGTACAAATGTTTTTTTTCCTTATTCATTGAGAGTTCTGGTGATGAAATTGCTACGGGAAGCTGAAGTGGAACCTAATGATGTACAAAGAAGAAGCAATCAAATGATCCATTTGTAGCAATCTAGGGAAGAAGTTTTCAGAAATACTCAGGTGCTATAGGACTGGATTAAGAAAAATTATGACAGGAGGACTAAGGTAGTTGATTTCTAGATTGAAGCCTTGGTATGGAAATGGGATGCCAGGAATCAGGAGAAAAAAAAGCACAGGAAGTTTGAAAATTTGTGGAAGGGGCACTTTGAAAATGCTTCTTTCCACAGAAACAATGTTGAATTGCTCAAAGATCTGACAGATGAACTAATTGGAGGGGGGAATGTCAATGTCAGGTTGCTGAAACATTTTCTCACTTGAAATTTAGTCGATTGAACACTCCATTGTACACCACTTTACTTTCAGTACTGCAAGTGTGGGTAGTTATCATTGGAACTTGAAGTCCGAGGAGAAGGCCCTAAGATTCCGGTGATTTGCTGCTATATGTAAGTTAGTCAGTCAGTTAATTTTAAGTCAGTCAGTCAGTGATGTAATCTTCAAATGATCAGTTAATTTTTCAATTTTCTTGTTGACTCCATTTGCCCAATGGTCAGGCCACTAGTCCACAGTGTTCTTGGCGCCTCACTAGGAGGTTGTTGTCCCATTGGAGCTAATGTTAGGGTCCAATGTTTTAGAGATCAAATGTATTTGTCTCTTTCATTCATTTTGAGATTTTTTGTAGCATTTTAGCCTATGAATTGTTGCTGTCATAGTCTAAAGAGTCACTGTCTGACATCACTACAAGTCTTTCATAGAGAGTCCATAAAGATAAGACAAAACTTGAAGAGATTCTAAGTCAAGAAAAGGGTCATGGGGTCATATACTCATATAAAGTCAGTTAGGGTTCGAAAGGATATGTGTCATTGGTTACTAGTCAGGACCATTAAAAAAAACAAGTTTGGTTCATTTTTAAGGTTCTATTGAGCACGTTGTTGAGTAGGCTTTATCATGCTCATTCCACCATTTATAACTCATGGTCCCCCCTTCATATATCCCTATTATACACTTTTCCATTCCTATACCCCTTTCATATATCCTATTTCCTAAAATCCATTCCATACACTAACCCCCTACATTTACGTTTATATCTAACATCATATGCATATACACACCCCCTCCTAAATTCACCTCTCATCATTATCACCTATATTCATAAACTCACCTCTCATTATTATCATTATTGATATTACACCCTCACAACTCATAACTATCATGTGCCTTTCATGACCAAAATAACCATAATAATCCTCTTCTATGTCCATACTCATGACTAAAGCAAACAAAAAGGCACACTTTTAAAATCTTTTCATACGCCCTCATTTCTCTCTCCACTCTGCAATTAGTGCTTTTCTCTAAGGGAAACTGATAGTCACACAACACAGGGCCAAGAGTCAGCTAACAGGGGTGCGAGGTCAAGTTTTTTTCAACTATGGGAGGAACTACTACGCAACAACTACACTGTCACTGCACAAGTTCTGGAGCTGCACATTCGTTGCGCAACTGCCTCCAACTCCTTGCAGAGATATCACACAGCTTCAAATCGGGTTTTCTTATTGCCAGAGGAAGGAGACATCACTTCCAGCCACAATTTTCTTATTTAAAACTCATTTAGATATCTATTGGTCATCGTTGTATGCATTGCTGCACAATCACTACGCAAACCCTGCTTTCAGTTTGGTTTGAGTTGGGGATAGCGTCAAATGCTCAGGGTTCACATGTAATTTGTATGGTGTCAAAGTGTGTTGATTTATAAATTTGACAGTTGAAATTATATGAAATTTCTCCCACACATACTGCACACATTAAATACACTGCATGGCTAAAAGGTTGTCAGCGCACTAACAGGAAAATCCTTTTAAATATTGTGAAAAAGCCTATCATACACCTTTGCATTGCACTATGAATTAATTTATTGTGTTCTCATTCCTCCAGCTTATTGTGGTGTCATTCCTCCACAAAGTTTCGGTTTGTTCATTGCACTGTCAGTCCTCCAAAAAGTCGATTTTTTTACTGAAGTTTTTAAAAAGGCCACATGGAAAGCCCGGTTAGCCAAAGAAAAACCAAAGGAGGAGAAGTGGTTCTTATTGAGCCAAGGAGCCTAGACAAGGTGAACTCAGGCCTAGCCAATAGAGAAACTTTTGAACTAATAGGGTGCATATCTTTTTGTGAAAAAGTCCAGACTCATGGCCATCATTTTCAACTTGCAAACATGTTTGCCCTGAACTTCAAAGGTGATAAAATCAAAATTGGTGACCTAGAGTTTGTAGTGTCTGAAGAAACCATTTCTCAAGCTACAAAGATTCCTTTATTGGGTGAGAGTTGGTTCAAAGGGATGGAATTAGATGCCTCATACTTCAAATAGTTTTTAAAGCCTTAGTTCATAAACAAAAATGATACCACATTTCCAAGGACTTATTTGTTGGACCATTACAATCAATTGTTGAAGGTTATACATAGATACTTTACATGTGAAGGCCACTTTAGAAAGGTGTATCAATACCACATTAGATTGATTATGCATTGCATTGGTAAAATGAGCTTGAATTTTCCCTATTACCTATTTAAAATCCTAGGCAAGATGACAGAGAGGGTTCAGTCAAAAGGGGACAAACACTTGCCTAGTATATTTCACTTTTCACTGATCAAACTGTTGGTTTTGCATGAGATAGAGAAGACAAAAGGGATAGATTCTTGTCAACTTCAGGTCTGCTGGCTCAGGCAGACATTTCTCCACATGAAGAACAACTTAAATATAAAGAGACAGAGGCATCTAAAGCCAAGGTGACAGTGGAAGAGGTAGAGGTAACTAAGGTTACAAAGACAATTAAGGAAACAATGAGGGATAAGAGAGAAGCAAGAAAACAAAAAGGTAAGTTATCAGTGGAAGAAAAACAGTTTATACATATGCCAAGGACTAGGTCTAGGACTAAATTTTTTGCAAAGCAATTGATTGAGGAGCCAACTCCTCAAGTTGATATCTCACAGGATATTGTAGAACAAGATAAAGGGGAGGAACAAGATGTTTAGATGGAGGAAGTCAAATCTCTTGAAATCAAAAAGTTGTAGGACACCCTTGCCAAGTCCTAGCTTCAGATTGCCTATTTGCAAAAGGAAAATAGAGAACTTAGGCACACAAAATAAAAGGCAACTCAACAAAAAGAAAGTGACTTGTCCCAGAGGTCTTCTAGGCCTACAACTCAAGAAAAAGTTAAAAACGTAATTGATGTGGAGGAGATAAAAGAACCTAGTGTGCCACTAAGGAAACCTATCACAAGGTCAACAATTAAAGGGAAAGAGTAGATGGAAGAAACCTTTCAGACAACAAAGAAACCAATGTTTGATGAATGGAAGGAGTATCAGAGGCTATTTGAAGAGATTGAAGTCTGCCAAAGGCAAGCTGACCAGATAGTAGAGAATAATGAAAACTAAAAGAAGGCCATCAATGAGACTATCAAAGAAGCTGATACTCAAATTGTAGAAGCTTTGGATCTAGTTGATGGAGCCAAACATTTCATGAAATGGATTCTTCCCATGTGCAAAAATCTAAAGAATTATTACATGAGAAATCTGATTTTGAGGAGAAGATTGAGGGGGATGAAGCAAACATTGACAAAGGCTAGGAGACAGCTCAAGAAAGCCAAACAATCTAAACAACGACCTAGTGACTTGCCTATAATAATACAAGCAAATATTAGGGGAGTTTCGAGGTCTAAAATGGGCCTCCTAAGGAAATTATAAAATAATCGAGGAGATAATAAAATAATATTTGATTACATCACCAAATTTTAGAGGGAAAAAAGAAAAAAACTATTTTTTCAACTTATCTCCCTATGGGTTTACTTAAATTTCGAGTGGAAACACTCGTTGAATGCATAATTTGATTCCTAATCCCAGGAGTCCACATGTTGCATACTTTAGATGGACCCTGCTACACGAAAAATGAGAAATACATGAAAAACATGATTGCAATCACATTTTTTCATGTATTTCTCATTTTTTGTGTAGCAGGGTCCATGAAAGTATCCAACATGGGTACTCCTTGGATGAGGAAGTAAATTTTTCATCCAATGAGTACTCCCGCTTGAAATTTGAGTAAAACCTTAGGGAGATAAGTTTAAAATACGAGTTGAAAAAGTAGTTCTATTATTTTATTATTTTTTAATCTTTTTACTCCAAAAATGGTGAATCATCCCCCATGGTTGACATCATCATCTTGAATCCTATTGGTTCTTATAAAGCTTATTTTGGTTGTACATTTTTCTTAGGAGGCCCATTTTAGACCTCAAAATTCCCCTAATGAGAGGAATTTAAAACAACTCTAGTAAAGAGCCCAAACCATCATCCAATAAGGTGTTGGCGGTGTCCAACACCGCCAACATGCAGGGGATCTCCCTGATATGAAGTCCCAACTAGACCTCACACTGTTTGGTGTAGGGGTCCCATCCAGTACGATGGCCCAATTTCCATTTACTTAGAGATTTCCCTAGCTCTTTCTATTCAACACATGAGAGTGTTTTGCTTGTATCTTCAGAAAGCGAGGTGAGTATGCTTGGCGAGTGCTAATGTAACTTATGTATAGGTTCTCTTACTGTAAAGGGGGAGAATAAAGAGAGCCTCTAAATGAGAGGTAGTAGTACCACCCAGAAAGAGATACATGCGAACCAAAAAGGGTCTATCCAGCATCTAGCAGAGTAGTCCACATCAGATGCAGCAGTCGCTAAAACCAAAGTGCAAGGGAAAAGATGTACGCCATCCAATAGAGTAGTCCAAATGGATGTGACAGCCATTATAAATAGTAAACAAGACAGGTTTGTCTAATGTCCTACAGAGTAATCCGCAAGGATCCAACAATAGTGACAAGCAATGTGCACATCCTCAACAATGTAAGTACTAAAACAACGAAAGTAGTTCAACTATCTTAGTACAAGATAAGCAAACATGCATTACAAATGTTTAAAGAGTAGTCTTACAAACATCTACAAAACATGCATGAAAATGTGCTGGCTTTAACAAGCTTCTGAATTAAGAAAAAGTCCCAAGACACATCTATACACCATACATCACTAGTCTTAGTAGTGGGACATTGGAGCCACTCCTCGCTCCTCAAAGAACATAATGAAAACTATCAAAGCTATGTGGGAGGAGCAAAGGTGAAAAGTGCTTGCTCATATAATGGGATGGGTATATATAGCCAATGGTGATGCTTGACCCTTGTGACTCTTGGGCTAACCTCATGACCATTCAACTTCCTATGACTTTTCAACTGACATGACTCTTCAACTTCTTGTCTGTGTCCATTGGAATTTCAATTTACATTACATGTAGTTACAACATATATGGCCAATAGTGGTGCTGTGGCCTGGACAACTCATGACACAACTTGACATGACAATGTTGACATGTATGGGCTTGCTGTGGTGGCCATGTCAAGCTGTTGTGCTACTAAGTGATGGATGTACTCCCAGGTGTGCTTTGTCTTCTCCTTCGCATGACTTGATGTTGCAGGGTCTTCGATGTTCTTGGTTTTGTAAGATGGTTCCATGCATGTGTTCCTTTTGCTTGTTGTTTGATGTGCTTCTTTCGTTCGTCCAGCTGCAAGTAATTCTTATAGCATGTGCACTCCTTATTCATCCCATTCGTCATCTCCCCATGATCTATCAGTGTACCTGTTCATGTAATTCACTCATGAAGGGACGACATCAAATCCAAAACCTCCTAGTCTAGCATGATGCATTGTTTTTTGTGTTCCAGGCCCGTACAAATGACATGCTAGGAAGAGGGCCCAGTAATTGCACACTTCGCAGTTTCAAGTGACAAGGAGGGGGGACTGGTCACTGACACTACACAGAGCGCAACTCAGGCTTGGAAAAGGAACTTTGGGGCATAGTCTTCACTGTCGGGGAAAACTATGTAGAGGCCACTCGGAGGCAGGATTGCATTGTTGAGGACACCAGTGGCAGCTGCAAGGTGGGACCTTGAGGGACATCTCTGCGTAGTTTCCAGACGGAAGACAAGGAAGGAAAACAGAGGGACCATAGGAGAGTTCTGCATAGTTTTTTAGAGTAGTGAGTCTCGACTGAGGAAGGTCACTTAGAGGGCACCTTTGCACAGTTTTTGGGAGCAGTGCAGGCTCATGTCTTTGCATAATGCGAGGTTCCAGCAAGCAAGAAGGAGGCTTGATAACTAATCTTGCGAAGTGCACAGTTCAGGTCGGGCTTTGAGGTAGTTTCTACATAGTTATGGGAAGGAAGATAGGTTTCTCACCTCTAGGGTTGTGCAGTGAAACTGACCTGGAGGACAACCCCAAGCACTGTGCAGTTCTAGATAGCAGAGAAACACCACTGAGTGCTGAGAATCCACAATGCAGCTCAGTCGAGGTCCGGTGAAGTGGGGTTGTTTTGTCGAGAGATTTTCAGGAAAATGGCTAAGTGTGAGAGGAAAGTGAACTTGTGAGGACTCGACATTGTGATCACAGACTTAACATACTTCGAAAACATCTCAAAATTGACCACCGGGACAACATAGCAAAGCATGACCCTCTGTGGGACTGTCTAGCTCTGAAAGTGGCAAGTGCAACACTTGGGATAGACCTTTGAATGATCATGACGACACTTGCGTGACAATGCTTACAACTTTGTGTGTGAGTGTGATAGATGTTCACATAGCTAGGACAACCTAAACACACAAAGACAAACCTTCGAAATCACCAAAACAAGATCACAAGCATGACAAAGCAATCAACATGCTAAAAGATGACAGTTGGTTAAGAAAGAAAAAGAGTGAAAATACTTTGAAGGATCTCAAGGAATGAGCTCGAGTGATTGCAACAACCAAAAGAAAAACCAAGGAAGGCTTCGAAATTTGAGTGCAAGCCAAAATTTTGGAGGGTGTTACAACCACTACGACACTTGGTGAGACACTAGTTGAATACCAAATTCTTTGGTTTGGTTTTTTTTTTCGTGTAAGGCCTTGGTCCTTTAGTAAGTAATGATTCATCGTGAAGATTACTTCAGCCTTCCCACTTACCCCATGGACAGACATGGTTCGCATTGTACTAACTTAGTTGAACACATTAATTAAAATTCAGCCAAATCATAATATTTGAATTGGGAAGGGTAGTTTGGCTCGTGAGCTTAAGATTTTCAGGGTATAGTTTTTCATCTCTGGTGTTGCTCCGCTGCCAGTAGGCCTGGACAGTACTTTGGCGGAGTCACACAAGAACACAAGAATTTCTCCATTGCTAGCAAGCTTGGAGAGTACCCCGGTGGAGTTGCCTCCTTCACCTCTCTGTGCAGGAAGCCTTTATCTTCTTTCACCTTTGTTCTTTTTTAAAGAGAACTGTGCATAAGCGCTTATTTATTTTTTGGGTGAAAGAGGGATTGCAAATTATTGAAAGCATGAGAGGTTTTTCCTTCAGAGAAGCATGTAAATACTTTTTATTTAGGTTTGCTTTTTTAGATTTTCCCCTTCTCCATTTCTACTAGTTAGATAAGCTTAAACACACCAAAGCAGAAGACTAAGTATAGGCATGAGGTTTCCCAGACTAGACACAGGTTCATGGTTTGACCAAAATTTTCCTTATAGATGGATCATATTTTCTGTCAAGACTTCATCAGCCAAAAGTTACAGCCAAACACAAAGAAGACGGACACAGGACTGGCCAAGTGGTGCAGTGTCACAAGAATCTTTAAACTTCAGCCACATATACATTCAGAATCATAGCGCAACACAACACTTATTTACAAAATCAAAACAACAGAATAGTAAGGAAAACAAAACAACACATAAAACAAAACAGAAAGCAATTAAAAGACTATGTACAGAGCACGAGGTGTGGCCCTAGATCATTGAAAGTAACATTTTAAGTCTTGGCCATTGACAGGGAGAGTGTCAATCTTCCTGTCAAAGACGATATATGTGTTGGCCAAGCTTCTTGTGGACTGTGAAAGGACTAATCCACAGGGATTGAAACTTCGTGTGCTTGCCTTTGTCCGCATGGGGTTTGTCCCACTTTAGGACTAAGTCACCCACACTGAAACTAGTACTCCCTATAGACTTTCTGTCGAACCATCTTTTGATACAGTTCTGGTGGAGTGTAAACTTTTCTTTTGCTTTCATCCTTTCTTCATGTAGCTTGTGTAGTGTGTCCATCCTACACTGAACAATAGACATGACTTGCCTTGGGATTCTTGGGACAACAGGAGAGAAGGCAAGTAGATGTTTGATGGGAGGATGGCTTCTTTTCCATATACCAAGAAGTAGGGGGAAATATTCAAAGAAGGCTTAGGTGTGACTCAGTTAGCCCATTGAGAATTCACCAGAGCAGAGGGCCAGTTTCGTTGTTTAGAGTAAACAATCTTTTTGATGATGCGGAGGAGGTTCTTGTTTGTAGACTCAGCAAGACCATTTCCCCGTGGGTAGTAATTAACAGAATTCTTCAACACAATACCATTTTGCAATGAAAAGTCACAAAGCTTTAACAAAGAAAGGTATGTTGCATTGTAAAAAACAAGTGATGTAGGAATGCCAAACCTGGAGATGATGTTCTGTTGTAAGAAGCTGATGACTTCCTGGTCGTTGAATTATTTCAGTGGAACTGCTTCTGTCCACCGCGTGAAGTAATCTGTAGCAGTGAGAATATAACAGTGTTTCTTTGATGAATGTGGGAAAATTTTCCCAATGGTATCCAAGCCCCACTATTGGAATGGGTCTTCCACTGCAACAGGCTGCTGACCTTCAGTTTCTGTCGTTGCATATTTGACAGGTCAGACACTTGCGAGCATAGGAATGTGGATCCTTGAACAATGTAGGCCAGTAGAAACTGGCCCGCATGACCTTATGCGCTAATGTGTTACCTGCAAAGTGTTCCTCGACTGGTCCGTCATGGAGATCACATAACACCTTTTCTGAATCTTGTGCCTCCAGGCACCTGAGCAGTATACCATTGTGGTGCTTTTTGTAAAGCACTCCATGCACCAATTGATAAGATAGAGCTTTGAGTCAGAGTTCCCTCTTCTGCCACATAGAAAAATGAGAGGGTATGGTTCCATGCTCTAGGTACTAGTGCAGTTTTGCGTACCAAGAGGTTTCGTGTGAAGTGGGAGGGGTTCGCTCAACATTATACATTTCTATTTCTTGCTCCTAGCATGCGAGCTCTTCTTCTTCCTTTTGCGCATGCACTGCTTTCGCTGCTAGTCTGTAAAGACCGTAACCCTTCATGGTGTGAACTGTCTTGATGTCAAGATCGTACTCTTACAATCCTGTCATCTAGTTCACCCTCCTTTCACCCTGCTCTTGCTGAACAAGCAGTGCTATGACTGTTGGGTGCGAAACAAAGACAATGCAACGGTTCTTCAAGAGGTAGGGTCTGAAATGCTTCACCGCTTTGTACACCCATATACTTATTTGTCCATGGAGGGATAGTTGAGTTCAGGTCCTTGCAGGCTTGCACTGGTGAAGGAGATGGGTTGTTCATTGTTCAAGTCATCCTTCTGAGTGAGAAAAATGATGAGTGAAGTGTCAGAAGCAAAAGTATAGAGTAAGAAATATTTGTTGAAGTTTGGGCTGTACAATGCGGGTACTTCTATTATAGATTGCTTGATATGGGCAAGCACGTCCTTTTCCTTCTTTCCACAACTGTAGACTGTGTCCTTCTTGATCATCTATTGGATGGGTTTGACAATCTGTGCATAATCAGAGATGAACTCTCTAAGGAAGTTGATCTTCCTAAGAAAGACTACATAGATTTCTTGTTCACGGGGTAAGGAATTTGTGTGATGGTATGAACTCTGCCCAGATCTACCTTGATCCCACTTTTAGCAATTATGTGTCCAAGAAGGTTACCCTCGGACACTGCGAAGATGCTCTTCTTGGGATTCAAGGATATCCCATATTTTCGACATCCCTCGAAAATTTTCCTAAGATGGTGTAGGTAGTCTAACCGTTGTCTAGAGAAGACTGTCACATCATCAAGGTAGACCACTACACTCTATCCTATGAGCCCATGGAATGTGATGTCCATTATGCACTGAAATTTTTCACATGCGTTCACCAGCCCAAATGGTATTCTGCGAAAAGAAAACGTACTCCACTTGGTACAGAACGTTGTTTTGAGTCTGTCAGGCTCTGCTACCAGAACCTAGTTGTATCATGAAAAGCCGTCAAGGAAATAAAACATCTCTGCACCAGATACTGTTTGCAGTATATGTTCCATGGATGGCACTGGGTAGTTGTCCTTGTCCGAGGCGCAGTTGAGATTACGGAAATCTACGCATAGGCAGATCTCGTCGAACTTCTTTCTAGCAGGGACTAAATTGGAAACCCATGTGGAATGTCAAACTTTGTAAATGATTCGAGCATCCAACAACTTAGTCAATTCTTTTTGTATGAGGGGCTCAAGTGAAGGATGAAATTTCCTTAGCTTCTGCTGAAAAGGCTTGGCCCCTTCCTTGATTGGAATGACGGGCTAGATTATTCGCACGCCATATGTCATCAGGTCATCGTAAATTCACGTGAACACATCACAATACTGTGTGAAAAGGCAGATGAAAGCTTGCCGCTCTTGTGATGTACAACACGTACTGAGATTTACGAACTTCGGATCCTTGTCCTTTCCCAAATTAATCTATTCATGCAACAATGTAGAGTTGTGGGTTTTGGCATTCACAGGCCCCTGAAAGCGGTTCTACAAGTCATACGACTTCTCAAGTGATATCACATCCTTGGGGATGAGGTTTCATGGATAACACTGAAGTCTTCAAAGACGCAATATGAGGGCCTAGTATTTGCATACTGCACAGTTCTAGGTGACAAGGAAGGGGGATTGGTCATTGATACTATGCAAAGCGCAACTTAGGCTTGGAAAAGGAACTCCCGGGTATAGTCTTCACTGTCGGGGAAAACTTCGCAGAGGCCACTGGGAGGCAGGATTGTGCAATTGAGGACACCAGTGGTAGCTACAAGGTGGGACCCTGAGGGACACCTCTGCGTAGTTTCTAGAGGGAAGACAAGGCATGACAACAAAGGGACCAATGAACGCTTAAGTCTCTACGTAATGCAGGGTTACATCAAGCAAGAAGGAGGCTTGATAACTGATCTTGCTAAGTGAGCAGTTTAGGTCAGGCTTTGAGGTAGTTTTTGCACAGTTCTAGGAAGGAAGACAGATTTCTCACCTCTGGGACCATGTAGTGCAACTAACCCGGAGGACAACCTCAAATACTGCATAGTTCCAGGCAGTAGAGCAGCACCACTGAGGGCTGAGACTCTGCAGTGTAGCTTAGTCGGAGTCTGGTGAAGTGGGGTTGTTCCGTCGAGAGATTTTCAGGAAAATGGCGAAGTGTGAGAGGCAAGTGAAATTGTGTGGACTCGACATTGTGATCACACACTTAGCATAATTTGACAACATGACAACACTGACCATCATGAAAACATAGCAAAGCATGACTCTCTGTGGGACTGTCTAGTGCTTAAAGTGACAAGTGCGACACTTGGGATAGACCTTTCGACGACTATGACGACACTTGCATGGAAATGATTACAACTTTGTGTGTGAGTGCGATGACTGTTCACGTAGCTAAGACAACCCAAACACACAAAGACAAACCTTCAAAATCACCAGAACAAGATCACAAGCATGACAAAGCAATCGACATGCCAAAAGACAATAGTTGGTTAAGCAAGCAAAAGAGTGAAAAGACTCTTAAGAAGCTCAAGGAATGAGCTAGAGTGTTTGTAACCACAAAGAGAAAAACCAAGGAAGGCTCCAAAATTTGAGTGCAAGTCAAAATTTTGGAGGGTGTTGCGGCCAATACAACACAAGGCCAAACCATCATCCAACAAAAAGAGAAAGAGGTAGTTTGGGTGCCTGATAACATACTCTGTCTCATTTATTGGAAGTTCATTTTGTGTAGCTAGGGGTTACATATTTTTGAGGAAAACTATGAAGGATTTTGGTATTTTGATTCTTGCTGGGAGTCATAAGGTACACGTGATGAATTGTTAGATACTATTTTGTTTTGGAGCAGGAAGAGAAAGACAAACTCAAAAATTTAAAATTTTGTCGTGCAATTACTGACTAGAATTTTTGAGATTTACACGTGTTGAAGGTGGTATCAGATGGGTCCTACTCCAACTTAACATCCTTGTCATCATCCTCATCATGTTGGTTACACTCGGTGCAACCCATGTCTATGTTGCGTTGGAGCTTACTGCGCAATTCATCATTCAATTTTTTTTTGCCTTTTCACTTAGATTTGGATCTTGCTATTGTGAGGTTAGTGATATGGATAAAAAGGAATGGATAGGGATCATATAAGTAGATAAGATAAGGTTGATTTTTATCAAAGAGATGTTGCAGTTTTATACTTAGCTTTATCTTAGTTTTTAGCTTTTAAAACTTGATGTTTCTAAGTTGAAGATGATTTGATCCTCTCATGTGGATGAAATATACATTGTATCTAATTTTGATTTTTCATTCTACCTAATGTATTCAAATTGAACAAAATAAGAGAAAAGTGTTCAAATTTGGGAGAAGGCCTATGTATGTATTTTCTTTGCTAAAATAAAATTATCAGTGCAGTGAATTTTCCACTTGACCAAAGATTCTTGTGGTATGGATTTCAAGTTTCCATGACCTTTCTTATGTGTATGTTATTAGGATGTGTCTTTGTTTCAATTTTTCACTTTTAAATTGATTCTAGAATAATTTTTTCAAAATTCATTTATGTTGATGCTCTGAATGACTACTCTTCTTTCTAAACTATAATGGAATTCACCTTTAGCTACGTTCTCTTTTATGGTATTCTTCTAGATATTTGATCATGAAATATATGTTTCAGAATTCAATTCATGCTCCGTTACATGTGGTTAGATATCTCTGTGTGATTCCAAGTTATTTTCAAAACTCCTCTTATGCTATAACAAATGTTGTGACTTGAAATAGTACCTACCCTGCCTCAATTTCACAAGTGTCTTATGTGAAGCTCTAATAATTTTATATAAAATATAAATGATGGATCCATGCTCAGTGACCCTTCCTCTCAAGTCAATCAACCATTTTCATTAAATCTTATTTACCTTTACAGATATGGCCTCTTTCAAATGTCCTTGTCAATTATTGTTTACATAATTTGACCTTATTTCTAGTGAGGGATCCCCCTCCAGTTGGGAAAGGCCAATTTTCTAACCAAAAGAGGTTTTTGATTAACCCTATAAACCTTTTCTCAGCTTAGAGGTTAAATTATAGGGTGATAACACACATGGTCTAAGTTGTTCTCCCCATCGAATGTGAATCCCTACATTACACACAACCATTAAACTTCTAATAGACATGACTCCCCTTTAGAAACACCTTGTTACACTGGAAAATTTCAATGAAGATTGATGTGCTTCTCTCAAACATAATGAGACCACTAAAAAACAATCCAAAACCTTAATAACCCTTATATATTTAACATATGGGACCTCATCCTTCATTACAATGTCACCAACATGGCCTGGGTCCTAGGAAGTTTGAAACCTTATGGCAAAATGTCCTACATTTCCAAATGTTGCCTCACGAAAGTGGCATACATCTTGATGGCACATGTCTCAAAGACCCGGTCAACAATCTTTACCTAAAATAATTTCACCCATAGGGATATATTGCTTAACATACCCTATGTGTTGTTTTTACATGATATTCTTATGTTTTTCAATTTCAATGCTCTAGTATTGTTTCTTTGATCACCATATTTTATTTGCCTGGAAGATGGGTGTGTCACCAACGTACTTCATAAGTTTCTCTTAAAATGCCAATTGATGGACTAAAAATCTGGCTTTCGTGCCTTGGCTCATCTATTCCCTAGATTAAAAATTTCTCCATATAGACAATGTTTGTATTAGGTCAGCCACAAAAACCCAAGCCGAGTATGCTACCATCATAGGATTGTTGGCTGGTGTCGCTCACTCTCTTTGATAAGGCTCATCACGAACTATGGGCCCCTCCTATCCATGTGGCCCCATATTTGGACCATGCAAAATGTTAATCATGTATCCCATCATATAAAAAATATACATAAAGTACTAACAATAATAACAGATAATCAAAATTCAAAGTTGAGCATCCCCAGACCTTGCTTCGGGGCAATATTGTGTCAGGATCATGTCAGAATTTCATGCCATTTTAAGGGTACTCCAAAATGACTTGGGGCATCGACAACAACTAATGCTCCATTGCAACCATCCGATAGTGTTTGATCTCCCCACCAACCTCTCTAGTCATCGTAGTTTCCCACCATCTCATTCTTTTCCAACTACGAGGAGTCACTGTTGGCTTGATGGGGCCTGACCCAGGTTCAAAGTTAGCTGCACCAACCAAAAAACCATAAACTACTAGCCCTTTCAGAAACAACTTGCGTAGCGCAGGTTACAGTCTCACTCAAAGTAGTATTGGGGGATGGCATAACCAAGTTTCTGCATCCATAGGTCTGTGTGATAGGTTCCTGTGACTCCTAGGGCATAGTTCTGTGTTCACGAACCCTAACCCTTCCGAAATAGATAATTACAATAATTCACTTAAACAACATCTATACCTTCATGAAGGTTATGCAACATTCATAACATGTATAAATTATACTGATTTGCCACTTTTGCGCATAAGATAAGCATTCATTCATATAATTTGCAATATAGAGCGAAAATACAGAAAATTGCAAAAGTAGAAATAGATACACAAATGCGTATTTATTGGATCAAAACTGTCTTTATTAGATGTAATCGTTCAAGTACAGACTCTCTTTCCCTGCGCACTCAGTTGGAGGGGCCCGCACGAGAGCCTGCAGACTTACCAAGGTCTCCGCACACTCAGCTGCAGGAGCCTTCCGCTTCGCCTAAGTACAAGAAACAAACTTTTCCTGCCTTAGCTTACTTACCAAAACAATGATCTTCTATCTTCGAATTAATTCCTAGACTCGCTATGACTCTTTTATTTATAGCCTTTGATTTTACAATGTCATGGTCTGCGGACCATGGGTGGGTCTCAAAACCTTCATAACACCTAACCACCTAAGGGGCTAAAGTCCCTTTGACTCTTACTATCTTCGTTCTCTGCTTCCACAAATCGTAGAGACTTTACATCTCTATAAAAAGGAATTACAAAATTTGACAAAATTTAACCCAGGGACCCCATCCGAATAGGCCCCCAACACAATTTGGTGACTCGTCCTCAAGTCACTTAGATGGCGCTTCAATCTTTGCTTGAAGTTCGCTGAACTCCAACTTCAGATCCTGTAGATCAACTATTCCCTGCATAGGTGCCTGCAGCACTTCCTCAACTAATTTCTATGTAGTGATGCCTTCCACTGCGAGGCTCATTGTACTTTGAGTCTGTTGTATGCCCTTTAGCTTGCTTTACACTGACAAAGTGAGCTGGCTGGCATCCTCTGTCCAAGGCTGGGTTCGTGCCCTAAGAATGGCCTCTTTTTGGTGCAACTTTTTAATTTCAGCCTGAAGCTGCTTCCCTTCTTGTAGTCTCATGAACCGCTGTACTGGCGCCAAAGTGCACGCAGTCGACCTGATCTCATCAAATTACTACTGTTTTTCTCTAAGATCAATGCCAATCTTTTGCAGAGTGGGGTCATCTTGTAGAGACGTCCATAGCTTCGTGCCCTGCTCAAATAATTTAGTGTAGCCTTTCACTGCTACGTCTAGTGTGGCCATTCCTTCCTTTGATAGCAGCTCCACGCTACTCTTGAATCTTTGGCGGAGTCGTTGGTTGTAGCTTCAATTGTAGCTCTGAAATTTGTAGCTTTAACTCAAATCGGACTCGACCGATTTCATCTTTGGACTCCCTGACCACCAAAACCAGCTTCTAGATCTTTTCTGTGGACTCTACATTAGTTGAAATATTAAGTTCAAGTAGCGCATTACATGCCCCTGTAGTTGTTGCTTCTAAGTGTTGGCTACGCATAGAAATTTCTTCCTTCTCCTTTAGTGCCTGCGCCTTTTCTTCGAAGATCTGCACGTTGTTTTTTTTTACTTCATTAATAAACAACATCGCGCGCTGCTCCTTGAACAGTGGTTCATCTAATACTCCTTAGTGTAACTCATGCAGAGTTTGGATAGGGAGTGCCACGAGGTTGATGCCCAGATTATTGATCTGCGAAAGGTAGTCATGGGCCTCTTCAGAGTCGGTGCACAGGGTCTCGTCCAAAAATTGAATCACACAGAGATCCAATATCTGATTCGTTTCCAACACTGTCGAGCTCTCTTGATGTAGGCTCACCTAAATCCCGCTCGCTTGACCTATGCTTGCTTGCATTCAACCTGTTTAGTTCTGAAGATTGCGCAGATCCTTGTGTACATTTCCCAGCGCCTACTGGTACTGCTGCTCAAACTGGGTCCTGAGTTTGGTTGCAGTGTCCCAGACCTTGTTGCCAATTTCATCTAAGTCCCCTTCAGTAAGGACTAACAGATCCACCTAGGTGAATTAGGTAGATTTCTGCTTCTTTCGTGGCCCTGAGGTTGTCTGCTTCATTCTTTTCCTAACCACAAAGGGGGTTCATTGCTCCACCCCCCCTTCTACATCTTACCCTTCTTGGTACTGGTTGTGCTGCGAGTCACACTCCTCTACCTCGATCATAGTTTCCTGGGTTGCATGTTCTTTGTTAGAAGCTACTTTAGCATCAACTTCCTTATGTTGTGCAACTTTCTCTCGAGGTGCAACCTATTGGGCCTCCTTCTGTGCTGTTGTTGTTACTAAGATTTGCATGGTGGTACCTTCCATTGCCTTCCTTGTTCCTGTGCCTGGATATGATGGGTAAATCCACTCCCCTGGCCATTTACCGACAATTTCTTGCACATCCACCTTGCCAATAAGATAAGACAATGTATGCCATATCTTCTTCATATCCTGTCGTGCACGAATATGTACATTATGGAAGTTAGCCTTGAAGTCGACGTAGGGCTCAAGTTGATCATGTAAGGTACGTGACAGCCTTGGCCTTTGCCTGATCACCATGCGTAAATTCATCTCCACTAGTACCTAGAACATATTGGTCTTTGTGACCCGCGTTGCGTCTTTTTTTTACCAAAGCGAAGTGAACTTCGCTGCCTCCGGAAGGTCTGGTTCTTGAGGAGGAAACTGGTTGTCCTCCAACATCCTCCATGCTACTAAAAGTAACAACTAGGCATAATGAAATGCATTTCCCTCATCCTGGGCCTCTTTACAATTCACCAAGAACTCCTTACACAGGTACTGAGCCCAATTGTACTGGACTCCTTTGGCACACTGCATAGCCAAAGAGATCATGGGCGTTAGAAATTCGTTTGCACGACACTTCCACATGATCTTACATGCCAATATCTGTGCGGTGAACTGCACCGTGGGATCTGAAATGGAGCAGATGGAATATTTGAGCAACTTTTTAACCAATTTGAACTCGCTCTTCATTTGATCAACGAGTTTCTTCTCCTTCGTTTTCCCTCTAATTGCTTATGCTGGATCCACACCTTGATAAGGCAGCAAGGTGATCTGGTGGATCAACATATCAATGATTGGGATGGTTTCTCCTAGTCAGAGACACTCATCGTGCACTAAGGTGAGTAACTTACGAACACATACAATGTTAATGATGGTGCGACTGAAGTGCGACACCCATAACAGATTGAGGAGGCCTGCTTTCTCAACTCTCGTGACCCTCTTCATAAGCTCTAGTTGCATAACACCAGTTTCCTCATAATAGATTATTGACAAATATTTGTGTGGTGCAAACTGAGGGAACTTCTTGTGATCTCCCAAATCCCAATCCTCCAACTTGAGCAATGAAATGCGGCCCAACAGTGTACCCTCAAACACCACCTTCTTCGGCAGTAGTGGTGTCAAGACCATAAATTTGGCATTATCTGGGCCCTTAGGCACCTTAATGGTACCCTTTCGTGGTGGGATGTACTTCAGGAGCCGAGTTATAGGCTTATCCTCCTTGGCATCCATCTCCTCGATGCCTATGTGCGAGTATTCTTCATCCAAATCAAGGGGTTCATGCAGCTGCTTTGCCCTGTCCATCATCCCCTTCTAGCAAACCTCCGTGGGGTTTTTCCGCAGTGATTGCCTCATCAGATCCTGTTGTGGTTTCTTTTGTTTCTTGTCAGCTGCAGAGGTCTTAGGCCTAGGAGACTTAGGCACCGTAGTCAGAATTCCCATAATAATAGAGGGTGTTGCTTCAACTAAGGGTGCTACTTTAGAGGGCATTACTTCTGTTGTTGGGGGATTTGCAGTCATGTTTGCTATAAAAACTTTACAGAAATCTTCGGGGACGTTAGCCAATTCCGGTCTTGAGAAGAGTTCTTCCCAATCTAGTTTGGACATATAGTTCAGCTCTTGGCACAGCACAAGGCAAGAAAGCTTAAACTTGATTCTCAAGATGCAAAGTTTTCTAATGCGGGGTGGCATGCCATATTTATAGGTGAATTCGAATTTGAATCTAATCGTTCCATCCAAATTTCTATCATTAATGCATCTTTGGCAGCAAATTTCCAAAGATTTGCCCCATAAATGCGCCCTCCTCGCTCCTCCTAATGGAAATTTTTCCATCCAATTATCTACAATGAGTCGAACGAATACTTTTTGACCAGGTTGCGCAACACCAACCTTTGTGTCACAACTCCCCTCTTCACCCTACTTTCTTTGATCGTGCAACCCTCTTAATTCATATATCCAATTTTTGGGCAGTGTTGTTTATAGGCTTGTACTTCCTTGCAACTTCCTAGACTACTAAGACTATCCCACCATCATATAGTAATTGCACAAGGGCGGGATCACCCTTGTACAATTTCAATCGACTGCCATTGACTCTTCCTGGAAATAATTCTCCATTCAGCTTCACGAGCTGAACTACACCACCATCTGTAATTTCTTTTACCACATATGGCCCAACCAATGCATTTGAAACATTCCAGGAAATTTTGTAAATTTGCTATCATATAATAATACCAAATCATTAACCTAGAAGGTGTGCTGCTTTATATGTCGATCATGCCATGATTATTCGCACTCCTTTTGCACCTGTTGGTGAAATCCTATTAACAACCGATCCTCCTCCAATTCCATCAGCTGGGTGAGGTGCTCCTCCATAGTATCACGATCAGCCATTTCGGTCAGTGCCTCAATCCGCAGACTCGACGCAATATATTCCATGGGCATGACACCCTCCTACCCATAGACCAACCTGAAAGGGGTTTGGCCTGTCAAATTTTTACAAGTGGTTCTATACGCCCACGGGACTTCCAGTATGCACACATCCCATTCATCCCGCTTCGCATTGTAAACCTTCGTTAAAGCATTTTCGAGGATTTTATTGGAATATTCTATTGTACCATTAGGTTGAGGGTGGTAGGGCGTACTCTTTTGATGGTAAAATTGGAATTATTCAAGCATCACGACAATCGTCTCATTTAAGATGTGTGTGCCCCTATCACTCATTAATATCTTAGGGTAGCTAAATCGGGACAAGATAAAATCAAAAATAAACTTCATAGTGGTAGTTGTGCTATAGTCCTTTGCTGGTTACGCTTCCGCCCATCGCGTTAAGTATTCAATTGCTGTAATAATATATCGTGCTCCAGTATTTTTCCGTGGTGGCTGGATTGGACCTACAAAATCAATCACCCACTTATCAAAAACCTGCAAAGTTATCTATGGATTTAAGGGAAATCTGTCCCTTCACGATGGTCTCCCCGTTCATTGCAAAGCATCACACACCCTAGAATATGCCTTTGCATCCTTATGTACCATTAGCCACCAAAGTCCTGCGTGCATGATCTTCTGCGCAGTCGCTCTTCTTAGTTAGTGGCTTCCCGCTACTCCTCAATGTGCTTTTGTGAGGATGCTTGGTCGTTCAAATTCTGGGACATATCGACGCAGTATCTAATCGGAGCCCATTTTATATAGGTGTCCAATGATCACAGAAAATCAGCCGCGTGAACCACCAACTCTTTCTTCTATTGTGTAGAATATCCCTCAGGGGCTGTGCTAGTTGTTAAAAACTGGATTATATCAGCAAAGTGATCATCTGCAACATTAGCAACAAAGAGCTGGCATCAGGAAACCCTTATTCTAAACTAGTAGGCTCATCACCACTCTCAATCCGAGATAGGTGATCAGGACCAACATTCAAACATCTGGGATTCAAAATCACCTCAAAACTGTACTCCTGAAAGAGAAACAACCATTTGCAGATATGCCCCTGCAACATAGGCTTATTGACTAGGAATTTTAGACCGGAATGGTCTATATTAATCTTGAATTGTACACCTAACAAATAGTGGCGGAATTTTTGTAGCGCGTACACCATTTCCGGTCCTTCGTGCTCTGTAGTCAAGTAGTTCTTCTCTGTCTTTGACAATTCTCTACTTGTAAATGCTATAGGATGATCAATATTGATGTCACCTGGTTGGGTTAGCACCACACCTAGCGCAATACAAGAGGTGTTCACATGAACATGAAACTCCTTTTTCCAATCGGGGAACACCAAAATGGGGGCGGTGACCATTTTCTCCTTCAAAATGTCTAAACTGTTTTGACATGCTTCATCCCAACAGAATTTTGCATCTTTCTTAAACAATTTCTCATTGGCGTAGTGACTTAGGCATATGCCTTGATAAACATTCTATAATACCTCGTATGGCCTAGTGTCACGCACGACTGTTTTACGTTCTTCAGGGCCTCCAAATTGGCAATAACAACTATCTTTGCAACGTCTACCATTAATCCCTGCTTGCAAGCCACATGACCCAGCAAGATTCCATAAGGAACACATAAGATGCATTTTTTATATTCAAGGCGATTTGATGTTTATGACAGGTGTCCAACATAAGGCACAGAATTACAACGTGGCACTTTACTAGCCCAAATACAGTGCAATCATCAAAGTAGTCTTCTAAGAACTGGTGAATGAATTCCTTAAACGCTGCAATTACTGCCCGTGAAAAGATCGTAGGTGCATTCTTCAATCCAAATGGCATTACCATGTGTTGAAAACAACCCCATTCCATTGCGAAGGTGGTCTTGTTGTGATCCTTTGACACGATCTTGATTTGATGGTACACCGAGAACCCATCAGTGAATGAGTAGGCTATGTGCCCTCCAACATTCTCCCGGACTTCATCTGTAAATGGAATTAGGAACGGGTCATGGACGCACGCATCATTAAGCTTCCTCATATCTACACATATTTGGATTTCATATTGTTGCTTCTTTTCCTGCACTACCATAGGACTTACGTAGTCTAACTCTTCCATTAGCTCAATGATCCCAGCCTCTATCATTTTTTCCAACTCCTTGTGCACCTTTTCCTTATATTTGGGATTCAAATGGTAGGGTTGCTATTTTACAGGCTTCAAATTTTGCTTCAAAGTAATCTTCATCACGCCCAAGTCCCCTGCTATCCCCTTTAGATTTGAGAACTTGGTGGGAAACAAGTCCTGGTATTTACGAAATAGTTCTGCGACCTTATCAATTATTTCCTCATCCCAATAATTGCCTATCTTTGTAAACTTCAACTGTGCATCTAACCCAATGTTTACCTGCCTAGTCTTCAAAGGCTCGACTATGTCAGGGGTTGTTGCTTTGGGTCCTTCAACTTCGCGCTGTCCCTCAGAATACAGAATGTTGATATTTTTAGGATCATATTCTTCTTCTTCCGTGGTCACATTATAGCATTCCAGCGCATGGCACAAATGCATATTCTAGTCTGGTTGAACCCATTCTACTGGTTTCTCAGGCATTCTAAAGATTGTAGCCTTAATTTCTTGGATCGCTTCATCAATACATTCAAAGGAATCCTAAAAGCTAAAGGTCAATAGGAAGCTTTCATTGAGGATATCCCACTCAGCTGTTCCATGGCATGGCTCAGTTTACAGGTACCAATTCATCGGAATGGTATCCAAAGTGTGATAAAAGATGTGCATCCATTCAGGGTGAGGTTCCTCTCCCCATTCTTTAGTCCATCGCGCCAGATGCTCGCGTGAATCATCTTTTCCAGTGTACTTTTCTGTCATACGAGTATTGGCGTACCCAAACCTTAGTTTCATCATTCGTCGATATTCCTTCCAGTCAGTGAAGCTATCCTTGTGCATACCCCACCAACAAGCAGGCGTAACACGTAGCGCCAGATCTTGTGGCTGGAACTAATTCTCTTTGGAACCTCTCTTTCAAACTTATCCAAAAAAAAATTAACATAAGTTAAACCATCATAATGAGGTATATTTTGCACCTCCATGGATACACAATGAAGTGATTTTGTCAACATGTTGCAGCACAGCGAGGAGACTTCGTGTAACCTATTCTGCGAATGCTCAAGCTCTTCATCAGAATCTAATGTATAGGAACTATTGCTATCCCATGTAATTCATCCATATTCTGTAGGAAATATCCATTCCTCATCACCCACAATGAGCTTATATATATGATCCAGATCGTCCTCTTCTTCATAATCGTGGACTGGTTCTATGTATCGCGCACCTTCATTTGGATCCATTGGAACAATAACTCGGAGTGCATTTCTCTCAAACGTCATCCTGCGCTTCTTAAGATTAATGATCACATCCATGTCGAAGGCCCAATCAATGCCTAATAGTGCAGGGTAAGGTTTACTATTTTCCACTATCTCAATCACTTCAAAGTCGGCCAGGGTGGTTGCTCCTTTAATATCCACCATAACCCTATACAGACGTCCCATAGGAATGATCTTCTGTTGATTTTCCATACGTAACTAGATAGGATACCACTGCAGTGGAGGTCTTCCTATTCTTTCCCAAGTTTGTTTTGGTATCACATTCACATTAGATCCTAGATCGAGAATTACCTGATCGATTTCGTATTTTCCAATCTGCGCAATTAGCCTCATTTCACAACCTATTTGTTTCTTGCTTTTTCCCACCTTTCGTACGACGTGCTATTCTGGAGGAGTCTTAACCTTACATGTACAATTATCAATAAACTCTGGGAGTCCTTCTACCGCCTTTCTATCTCGTAACAAATTCATACAACTCTTCTGAAAGGTAGCTAATAGCAAAGGATCCACGTCCCATGCTTCGTTGTTTCCGCCAAACTTCTCCTGACTTCCTAAGGTAGAGGCCTCAATGAAGCTCTTTTTGGCTTCAATAAAGGTTTCCTTAGCTTAGTTTAGATCAAATCCAAGTTCCTTCTCAGCAACCTTGTGTACCGATCCTTCAGTTTCCGGCTGCGCAATACCACTTCACGTTACTATATTAATACTAGGTTCTTCTTCACGAGTATCAACTCTCATCAATTGAATATTTTGCGTAGCTGTTTGAGCCTTCTTCTCCTGCATCTTGGCTATTAGTACAGGGAAATATTTTATAACATGATCAAAATCTCAGCAATACTGACAGGAGGGGTGCGTTAGGTTCTGGCAGTCATGCGCAAAATGACCTGGTTCTACACAATTATAACAAATGACTTGTCGACGACCCCTTCCAGCCCCTCCTCCTCGTCCTCTTCCCCAGCCCTGGAATCCTCCGCGCACTGCACCCACACCCTGATCCTGAGGCCGATTTTCCTTCTGCATTTTATATTTAAGGTTTCACTCGATCATCAGTTCGTAGCTTCGATAGTTGTGCTCATCATGCCCTATTGATTTACAAAAATCACAAAACAAATGTTGTGGAGTTTACACAAATTTCTGTATGAGATGACAATTGTCAATCGTGTGCTTCCCAACTATCTGATAGATAACACACCACAAGTCTACCCCTTCACTCGGTCCGATGATGTTCTCTGGTTTTAAAGGAATAAGACCTCCCCCAATATGGTAATTCTAATAAACAAGACAATGGTCCTTGTCATGACCCTAGCCTTTAAACTTTAGGCACCAAACTTCTGAGCACACCTCGGGTTGGACTTCCTGTCCCTTACTCAGGCTCTACAATTCCATGTGTAAGCTTGCCAGCTGTGATTGAATTCGTTATACCCCTATATTGGTATCCTACACTAGTGAAGCTTCTAATCTCATGGCTATCTCTACTGCTTCTGCTTGTGTTCCTATTTTCTGCCGCAACAATGGTAATCTCAGATGCGGTAGGAGTGAAGCAAAATACCGGTCTCTATGATGAGTATATTTAATGGTCATATTAGCCTGCTAAATTAGACATTTTAATCTTTGATCAAAGTCCCACACGGACTTGTTTACCCTTTGTTGAATATCCTTGAGCTCTATTACAGACTAGGTTTGATATTTGGGCTTCTTGAACACACTATTCAATGCTTGCTGGGTCTCTAGCATAGTCGCGTTGGGCTTATCTGTGCAAAAATTGATGTACCAACTCAACGCTCTATCCTGTAGCACTGTGAGTAACTGTGCTTTCTTCATATTGTCATTGGTGATCCACTGTGCCTTCCATAGAACATCTGCGACAAACCAAAATTGTTCGGGGTCTTCAGTTCCCACACCCTTAAACACATGCATCTTCATTGTATTCGCCATATTAAATGATGGAGGTGGAGGTGGAGGTAGAGGTGTAGGTGTGTGAGGCAGAGGTGGAGTGGGTGGATGAGTTATCCTTGCAATACCCTGACTTACGATCTTTAGTGTGCTTCACAATGTTCTCAGAATATTACCTCCATCATCTCTATTAGAAGATCCAAACAACAGGCTGTATTGAGAGCCTGATTCTTCATTCCTTCTGAATGCTCTCCCACTTCGCGTAGTCCCAAACATCAATTTAAAGGTATAACCCACTTTTCACACAATAGCATCTTAATCCAAGTCTTCAGATATTTCAGATACTTACCTCTTGGTCCTTTAAATAACCTATGCTTTGCTTCACTATAGCTGGTGGAAATATCGATCGTAAACTCAGTGATGAATCCTCCCAGAATACGATCGATCCAGTGGTTGACGACCTGCACGATGTTATTTTCTGAAGCCTCCAAGCGCTTCACCAGTTCTGGGGTCCACATAATAGGGTTGTCAAGCTTCCACGTACCCTAACTATCCACCAATTTGGACAACCACTCGCGCAATTCACAAGGAAAAGAGAAGAAGAATATTTCGTGTCTGTCTGTGAATAGGTAGGTATTTAGCCACTCTTCCTTCGATAAGCACAGATTTCTATTCTCTTGAGCTACAAACACATGCAACTTTCGATTGATCCAATTTTCGATCTATTTCTTAGCGGGGAACCACTTATCACACATCCCTTAGCAAGATCCCAGTCCCGACAACAAAACCATTTGTTGGCTTGATGGGGCCTGACCTAGGTTCAAAGTCAGCTGCGCCAACTAACAAAACCCTAAACTACTGGCCCTTTCAGAAACAACCTGCGTAGCGCAGGTTATAGTCTCACCGAAAGATATATTGGGGGATGACAAAACCAAGTTTCTGCATCCAGAGGCCTGTGTGATAGGTTCCTACGGCTCCTAGTGCTTAGTTCTATCTTCACAAACCCCAACCCTTCCGAAACAGATAATTACAGTAATTCACTTAAACAACATCTATACCTTCGCGAAGGTCATGCAACATTCATAACATGTATACATTTTACAATTTACCACTTTCGCACATAAGATAAGCATTCATTCATATAATTTTCAATATAGAGAAAAAATACAGAAAATTGTAGAAGTAGAAATAGATACAGAGATGCACAATTATTGGATAAAAACTGTCTTTATTATATGTAATTGTTCAAGTACAAACTCTCTTTCCTTGCGCACTCAACTTCAGGGGCCCACACACTAAGCTTGTGGACTTTCCAAGGTTTCCGCGCACTCAGCTGCAGAAGCCTTCGCCTAAGTACAAGAAATAAACTTTTCCTACCTTAGCTTACTTTCCCAAAAAATTATCTTCTATCTTCGAATTAATTCCTAGAATCACTATGAATCATCTATTTATAGCCTTTGCTTTTAAAATACCATGGTCCGCGGACCATGGGCGGGTCTCAAAACCTTCCTAACATCTAACCACCTAAGGGACTAAAGTCCCTTTGACTCTTACTATCTTCGCGCTCTGCTTCCAAAAATCACAGAGACTTTACATCTTTACAAAAAGGAATTACAAAGTTTGACAAAATTTAACTCCAGGGACCCCATCCCAACAGTCACATTCACTTGAATCTATGGGTGGATGAGGACCACTCAATCAAAAAAGGAGATACACAAGAGAGTATTGAATTTGAGCTACCACAGTTGGCCCTCCACACATTGTGTCAATTGGGCCACCATGGACTCTCAAACCATATGAGCCTACCGAAAGAAAATCCTCTGGATCATCCAATCCAAGATCCCCATCTGGTGTCTAATGTTGTAATGGGTAGCAGAACCATCATACATATGCACCATTAGTGTTTCTACAACACAAATAGCCACATCCATAATTTGGCTAATCTATTTGGTTCCACCCTCCACAGTGCCATTGTCACAATAAGCGTGGTGGCTCGATGGGGACCTCCTTCACACATGGCTCCAACCCTATTAAGAAGTATATCGATCTCAGCTGATATCTCAAGTTTCTCACCCCTCATCATGAATATTACCTAATGAGGACACCGACATCCCATTGGGAACCTTAGAATCTTATCCTGGGAGAAAATCAGGGGGCATTGATATTACTTAAACATATCCTAATGTGTTAGATCCTACTATGAACATGGCTCTGCCTCCATCACCTCTAAGAGGGTCACATAATCTTGCTTGTGTTAATGTACCATGATGAACTATAACAGACTTTCTTGTTAGTCTTCATAGGCCCTTCAAAGGAAAAAATTAAAAACATTCAAGCATGGATATATCCATGTGATTGTACCTCTTTCAGTTGTGTGGGTTTGTGTGGTTGTAGCATGCATAGTTGCATGAAGTGTCATGCAACTATCTAATTAATAGTTGTGCATATCATCGTGACTATATAACTTAAAAGAGCATAATTTTTGCATGAATCTAAGCCCTTCAGTCATGCAATCAATTGCGTGGCTAAGCCATTCGCAATTACACACACTTGCATAGCTATGTCTCCCACTCTCATTGCTCTCCTTGAGTCATTTGCGTGGTTGTCAATCCCATGCATGAAAAAATCTTTTTGTACCCCTAAATTGTATGACCCCCCAACCTAATGCAAAATAAAAAGAATAGGGTGTCAAGACTCACAAGTCTCTCCCACGCTTGAAATTGTATACACAATGCTACTAAAATGCCTCAGGGTCCACTAAAAGGTTGATATTTTCCACCTCACTAATATAAATGAGGTGGCATGGTGGGCCCTATTCGTGGAAAAATTGTAAAAGATAGAAACCCTGGGTTCAGAGATAGGGGCCAACAAAGGATTCGTTGTAGTCTAGCGTAACACCGACATTTTCACCTTACTTAAGTGGAGTAAGGCGTCACACCCGAGGCATGCTACGACCTTACTAGGATAGGGATAAGGATTAGGCATCAAGGAAAGTTTCACAAAGATTATCACTCAAATCTACTCCAGAAATCATAGCATCTGACATATAACCATCACAAAGTGTAACTTGTAAAGCATCCAAAGGGACATAAGACATCCACATTCTCATAATATTTTTTTCAAAAGAGGTGTATAAATTTCTGTTTTCCCACCCCGGTTTTCAGTTTCTCCTTATTTCTCCCATATAGTTAAATGCCCTTTCCCATAACCATACATTTAACAAGCTAAAAAAAATAAATTTGCTGAAAACACAAATTCTGGAAATTTTACAGAATGCTGGAAATTGCAGAAATAAAAATCAGCAGTAATAAACAGCCATTAAAACACATTTAAACACTGAGATTTTTGGTCAATGTGACCCTGGAAAAACCCCCTACAACTCTTGGGGAAAACCAGTTTGAGAGCTCTTCTTTATTTTTGAAAATTGCCTTTTACAGTGAGAAATTTTCAGCAAAAAATCAGCAAGCAAATTTACAACTTATCTCTTTTCCCATGCTTCACAGCAAACTGGAAATTACAGCAAACAGGATAGCAATAAATGTTGTACGGTCTCCTCGATTTTCGTGCCCACTTTCAGCATTAAATGCTGCTGTATGGCCCTCGTTTTGCGTGCAGAAAAACAAGCAAACTGCTCCTCGATTTTTGTGGAAACCTCTCCTCGAAAATCGTGCCAAAATCTGCCTTTCACTGTATGCTGAATCAGCTGTACAAATCTGCTCAACTACTGCCTTGGAATGTGAGCCAAGCTGCTGTCTCCTTCTCCTCCCTGCTCAGAAATCTCTCTTGCTCTCCTTCTCCCAATCTGCTCATGAAATAATTGAATCGAATGTGATCTTTTCCTCCTTTTCCTCCCTTAATATAACTCCAAATGACTTTTGGGTGACCCAAGTGACTTTTGGGTGATCTCTAAATCCAATGGCTGAAATAGATTTAGATCAATGGCTGAGATTAAATGCTCATTTAAATCTCACTTTTTATTTTTTAATTCACCCCACTTTAATAAAGACCCACTTAGTCATTTATTTCCAAAGTCACTTTTCCTTTCTAATTTTTCATTGACTTTATAAAAGTCACTTTAAAATTAGACTTAGTAACTTTATCACTTAAAGTCACTTTTAAATTAGATTTAACTTTATAAAATTATAAAGTCACTTTAGGAGAAAAATTAAATTCTTTTGGACACTTTTCCCTAGGCCAAAGATCAAAGCCTAAGGGAACCACTTGTCCTCCGGTACCAAATTTCAACACTCCCTCTTACCGAGGAAGGTGTTCCTCACCACACCCATCTTGTCTCTGAAGTAGACATGCTTGCCCCGTGGTAAGGCTTTGGTAAGGATATCTGCAACCTGCTCATGAGTGGAAATATACTCAAGCTTCACAACTCCCTTCTGAACATAGTCTCTGATGAAATGATATCTGATCCCGATATGCTTTGACCTGTCATGAAATACTGGATTCTTCGTGAGTTTAATGCAACTCTGATTATCACAGTAAATCACTGAAGGTCTCAACGGCTGACCAAATAATCCAAACAACATCTTGCGAAGCCAGATAGCCTCACAACTAGCTAGACTGGCTGCCATATACTCTGCTTCCGCTGAACTCAGTGCTACTGACTGCTACTTCCGGCTGAACCATGACACTACTGCTGAACCCAACCCAAAACAACACCCTGAAGTGCTCTTCTTATCAGAAGCACAACCTGCCCAATCAGAATCAGTGTATCCTGCCAATCTCACTCCATCTCCCTGCCTGTAGTCCAGACCATAATCCACTGTCCCCTGCAAGTATCGCAAAATGTGTTTTGCAGCCACCCAGTGAACCTTCCTAGGCTCACACATAAATTGAATCATCGTGTTGACTGCAAAACAGATATCTAGTCTAGTGTTGACCAAATACATCAAGGAACCAATCAGCTGCCTGTACAATGTGGGATCCACCAACTCGGAATCCGAAGCATGAAGCTTCTTCCAGTTGGTGATCATCGGTGTCGACATGGGTCTACAATCCTCCATGTGGAATCTGCTAAGGATGTCCACAATATACTTCCCCTGCCCCAGGAAGAAATTCCCCTCCTCCTGCCACACTTCCAAACCCAAAAAGTAATGCATCAAGCCGATGTCCTTCATCTCAAACTCCGTCGCAAGATCTCTCTTGCAGTGCTCTATGAGTCTCTCTGCACCTGTAATGATCAAGTCATCCACATACAGCACCAGAATGAGAGGCTCCTCACCAATCACAATAAAGTAAAGGTTCGGATCTGCCTCACTCTTTGTGAAACCCATCCCCTGCAAATATGTATCTATCCTGGAGTACCAAGCTCTGGGAGCTTGCTTCAGGCCATAAAGGGCTTTCTTCAGTCTGCACACATGGGACTCCTTCCCATGCACCTCAAAGCCCTGTGGCTGCTCAATGTACACCTCCTCCTGTATGAAGCCATTGAGAAATGCGGTCTTCACATCCATCTGGTGGATCTTCCAACCCATCTCTGCTGCTATCGATATAATGGAGCGGATCAAAGTATATCGAGCCACGGGAGCGAAGGTATCCTCATAATCAACTCCCTCTACCTGGGAGAACCCTCTAGCCACAAACCTCGCTTTGAATTTCTCAATGCTGCCATCTGCAGCATGCTTTACCTTGTAAAGCCATCTGGAAGTAACCACGGATTTGCCCTCAGGCCTCGTCACCACCTCCCAAACATCATTCTTCATGATAGAAGAATACTCCTCCTGCATGGCCTCTCTCCAGACCTGCTGGCTAGCTGCCTCCTCATAGCTAGAAGGCTCAGAGTCAAGGATGCTGGTAACCATCGCCATATAGCTACAAAACCTCTCAGGTGGTCTACTCTCTCTGACCGGCCTCTTCGGCTCAGCAACAGATGTGGCATCTTTCAAGGTGTCCTGAAGCCACTTGGGCTTTCTCTTCCCTGAGCATGCTTCTCCAATAGGAGAATGAAACTCCTCCTCCTCATCACCATTAGTAGCCTGAACTCCTGACTGTCTGTCTGCTGTCCTCCTGCCTGCACCTGAACCTGTAGAAGCTGAGGTACCGTGTGAACTGTCCATCAATGGACTCCCTAGTGAATTGCTCTGCATGCTGCCCGGAGCACCACCCCTCTGGCTCGGCGAGCCACTGCTCACTAACGGACCTGACATCCTCATAGATGTATCTCCGGATCCTCCTGATCCCTACCCACTGGATCCTTGTGACTGACTCAACTGCTGCTGAGGGTCTGGCTGATCCAGATACTCTAATTCCCGTGACCTCCTAAAGGCCCTGTCCTCCTCGAACTTCACATCCCGTCTGACAACAACTCTCCTCTGTGAAGGAATGAAATCCGAAAGGCCTTTGAGGTCTCACTGTAGCCCACAAAGATACCCTTCTCTGCGGTGGGCTCTAGTTTGGTCCTCTTCTCCTTGGGTATATAGGAGTATGTAATGCATCCAAAGATATGAAGATGACCAATATCAGGCTTCTTCCCAGTGAAAGCCTCCTCCGGAGTCATGTGCCCCAAGGCACGATGCGGACTCCTGTTCTGCAAGTAAACAGCTGTGTTGCAGGCCTCTGCCCACAAGAACAATGGCAACCCCTGATCATGTAACATGGCTTTGGCAGCCCCTATGATGGATCTGTTCTTCCTCTCCGCAACCCCATTCTGCTGGGGGTTGTAAGGAACAATGAACTCCCTCCTAATGCCTACCTCCGCACAATAGTCAACAAACTCTCCAAGGGTGTACTCTCCTCCATTGTCCAACCTTAGGGACTTGATCTTTTGACCTGTCTGAGTCTCCACAAGAGCTCTGAACTCCTGAAACCGCTTGAAGACCTCACTCTTGGTCTTCAAAAAATAAATCCAGGTCCTCCTGGAGTGATCATCAATGAATAAAACATAGTACTCATATCCACTCAAGGAAACATGAGACATCCGACTGCTCACATCGGAATGAATCAAATCAAGTATCCCCGTCGCTCTGCTGTCACTGCTGGGAAAAGGGGATTTGGCAAATTTGTCCATCGCACAACCTCTGCAAGTATCAAAGTGATCAGTACTGAAATCTGGCACACCTGTAGTGATCTCCCGCAATGTCCCCAAGGCTCCATGATACATATGTCCCATCCTGCGGTGCTAAATCTCACACAGCTTAGAACTGTTAGCTCTGCTGTCGGTACTACTGCTCAATGCCAAAAGGGGCTGGAATGCAAACTTGTACACCTTTGCATGGCGTACACCTATCACTCTAGCTGAATCAGCTGGAGTGCCCCTGGGATACATCAACACCTGTCCTCCCCTGAACAGTACCTCATATCCTCTGTCCTCCAAAGCTGAGACGGATATGAGGTTCTTCCTCATCCTTGGCACATAAAGAACCTCTGACACCTTCAAGGGAGGTTTGGACTCCCTCTGAAATGTCACTGTCCCCACCCCGACTGCTCTAACAACTCTGTCATCACCGAGTACTACCTCAATATCAGTGCCACTCTCTGAAAGCTCTGAGAAGTAGTCACGGACTCCTGTCATATGACGTGAAGCCCCACTATCCACATACCAGATACCTGAAGATGCTCCGCTAATCGAGGGAAAAGCATGCTCCCTCTGAACCTGTGTGGCAGGTGATCCTGCATTAGGGGACTCACACGTAGTGAATGCAAACTCTCGGTCAAAACGACCAGCAAAGTCCTCAATTTCTGCTGAAGCTGCCACGTCCTAGTTCTTCCCCTTCTTCTTCTTCTTCTCCGGACACACAACTGCATAGTGTCCCATCTTTTGACAATTCCAACACTTCACCTTGGAATAGTCCTTCTGTGTGTTCCCCTGTTTACCTTTACCTTTGCCTTTGCCCCCACCACTGCTTGTGGAAGCCTGCTTCTTCCCTTTGCCTTTCTTGCCTCTTGCCACCAGTGCTCATCCTCATCCTGCTCAACTGGCTTGGCTACCCCAAGCTGACCTTTCCTGATCTCTGTCTGAATGCAATCATCCCAAAACCTCTCCCATGTGGGAAGGGTCTCACGTGCACAAACCCCATGAGCAAAGTTCAACCATGAACGGGGGAGGCCATTCACTGCAATCCGCACCAACTCAGTGGGTGGAATGGCCTCTCCAATCGCTGCCAACGCATCTCTCACATTAGTAATCTTTGTGAGATATCCAGTTGCACTATCATTACCCATCTTAATGTTTTTCAGCTTCTCCTTCAGGACCATCTTCCGGTTCTCATTGGTACTCTGGTAGAGATTGGACAATGCTGTCCACATCTCATGGGCATTGCTCTTTCCTCTCACATGAGGAATGCAATGGTCTTTGATTCCGTCTAGAATCAGCCTCTTACCCTTGTTGTTCTTTTTATTATAAGCTGTCAACTGAGTAGCATCAGTAGGCACAACAACAGGGTTCTGTGTGGTATGCACCATGATATCCCAGACTTCTGCCTCCTCAAAGATACTCTGCATTCTCTCCTTCCAAACGCTGTAATTTATATGCCCATCCAGCCTATCCTCCACCCTTAATCCCAATGACATCCTGCTGTCCTAAAATTGAAAAATAGCACTGCTGTAGTAAAGATAAAACTACTGTTTATGAGAAAATCAGCTTGCTGGAATTTTCTGAGTGAAAAATCAGCAACTGTAATTTTTCCTTTTGCTGTCCCAAACTGCCCTTCAGCACTCAAGCTCCGATACCATGTAGAAATTTCTGTTTTCCCACCCCGGTTTTCAGTTTCTCCTTATTTCTCCCATATAGTTAAATGCCCTTTCCCATAACCATACATTTAACAAGCTGAAAAAAATAAATTTGCTGAAAACACAAATTCTGGAAATTTTACAGAATGCTGGAAATTGCAGAAATAAAAATCAGCAGTAATAAACAGCCATTAAAACACATTTAAACACTGAGATTTTTGGTCAATGTGACCCTGGAAAAACCCCCTACAACTCTGGGGAAAACCAGTTTGAGAGCTCTTCTTTATTTTTGAAAATTGCCTTTTACAGTGAGAAATTTTCAGCAAAAAATCAGCAAGCAAATTTACAACTTATCTCTTTTCCCATGCTTCACAGCAAACTGGAAATTACAGTAAACAGGACATCAATAAATGCTGTACGGTCTCCTCGATTTTCGTGCCCACTTTCAGCATTAAATGTTGCTGTATGGCCCTCGTTTTGCGTGCAAAAAAAAGCAAACTGCTCCTCGATTTTTGTGGAAACCTCTCCTCGAAAATCGTGCCAAAATCTGCCTTTCACTGTATGCTGAATCAGCTGTACAAATCTGCTCAACTGCTGCCTTGGAATGTGAGCCAAGCTGCTGTCTCCTTTTCCTCCCTGCTCAGAAATCTCTCTTGCTCTCCTTCTCCCAATCTGCTCATGAAATAATTGAATCAAATGTGATCTTTTCCTCCTTTTCCTTCCTTAATATAACTACAAATGACTTTTGGGTGACCTAAGTGACTTTTGGGTGATCTCTAAATCCAATGACTGAAATAGATTTAGATCAATGGCTGAGATTAAATGGTCATTTAAATCTCACTTTTTATTTTTTAATTCACCCCACTTTAATAAAGACCCACTTAGTCATTTATTTCCAAAATCACTTTTCCTTTCTAATTTTTCATTGACTTTATAAAAGTCACTTTAAAATTAGACTTAGTAACTTTATCACTTAAAGTCACTTTTAAATTAGATTTAACTTTATAAAATTATAAAGTCACTTTAGGAGAAAAATTAAATTCTTTTGGACACTTTTCCCTAGGCCAAAGATCAAAGCCTAAGGGAACCACTTGTCCTCCGGTACCAAATTTCAACAAGAGGCCAATGCAAGGTAACACATTTAGAACCATAGAGAAATCCAAAAACTCTTCCCATTAAAATTAAACATCATTACATTTTGGCACTATGGCTCATCATACAAGAACAAAATAATAAGCATAAAAAGTATCTCGAAACTCGATAAACATGGAACAAGGTCAAGTCCATTAGACTCAACGATAACATCTCAACATATTAACTTTTCCCTCTCCTTTGTTGCCTTTTCCTTCTTCTTTTATAAACTATGCTCACCCGAACTTCCAGTCTCTTCCTTTGATGCCACACGCTTTCCTCCTTGGTTGTTTGGTGGCTTAGCTATGACTGCTCCATCTATCATTGATGACATTTGCGACACGGCTTACACTTGCATGTCCCCATATTTCTACTTGCCAACTTTAGTGTCTAATAGATCTTGGCAGAAAATCTCTCTTCCCCTAGTTGTTTCCTCTACAACTACCCTTTGGTCAGACTTGGTCAAAATGTGTCAAAAACTCTGTCCTCGAAAATGAAGGACCCAACAGGTCCCGATGTTATAGCACCATTTACCACCCTTGGTAGATTTGATGCTCTGTGATATGGCCATAGGGTCGACCCCATCATGTCTTGGTTCTTAAACCGTTTTCACTCACAGACTTATAAAATCATGACGTGATGGTAGAGCCAACATTTACATGGGCATCTTAGTTAGATCCTCGCTAGCATATGTTTCCCATGATGCTATACTATGTAGGCTCGGGAGTCCTATTTAGTCCTGCCATGACTTGTGCGTTGAAGCTTCATTCTCTTACTTCTTCACTATTTTTCTGGCTTTATATCCTAGAGGCTCCTTTGTGTTGAGTTGTACTACTGCATTACATGTTGACTATTTGTACCTTTTGGCGTTAAACCGAATTCACTTGGACTTGTGTTTAAGCCACTTTTTGACCATGTCCTTTTGCAAAATCAACCTTACAATCACTCAGCCTCTCCAACTTGACATCTTTTACTTGTGGAAAGAACATTTCTTTGAGTGTCATTGACCAGTTTCGTCACCTTGCATTGACCATATGAATGTTCCCTTCCCAGGAAATAGTGCATTTGTATTTGGAAACTCGTTCTTTCCACTGTATCATAGTCATTCTTTTATTTTTTTTCAAGCTTTCTAAATATGAAAAAGAAAAAAAATTAAATATTTGAAAAAGAGTAGGAACGGGACATTACTTCCATGATTGATGGTAGCTAGAGTTAGTTGTGTCGCCCTTGAACGAAGCACTCAAAATTAAGTCTTTCCTCCATTGGGATGGGCTTTAGTTTGACTTACGAGAGCCTTAACCTTGTTATTGAGTCAATACTCTGATTGGTTATCTCTTCTAATCATATGGAGATTTTGTTTGTAACTGTTGCATGACAAACTTATACAAAGTTATCATATTCTGCCATATTGTCACATTTGAGTCGTGCTTTTGTTCAAGGTAAGTAAACCTGAGTCAGCCTTTCTATGGTGTCTCTTGACTTATTTTTAGTCGACCATCCTTGGTTGTCAAAGTCATGTTCACTATCACATCAGCATTTTGGTCCTTTTCTCGTGCTGGTTTGAGAAGGTGTCCATTGACTTCTTGCTAGCAGCTCTTCCTCTTATCGACTATGACACATTTCTCTAGGAGTAGACCTAGAGCCGCACCCTGGTCCTATTTTCATTATTGATAGGTCACCTTGTGCTCAACATCGATCAGTATCATGGGTCTTTGACTGGGTGGTTTCACTTGTGTTCGATGACAACTTTCATTATCACACATTACGATTCGTGGAGTACCTTGGTTTCCATTTGACCCTATTGGTGGATTCCTCACCTCTGTGTTAGCTTTTATTATTGGTTGGTTCAGAGGGTTTCTGTCATGCGCTATCCACATCTTGTGTACACCAAAAACATGCTTTGGTTTGGTTACTACAGCTTTCTTTGTCTGATTCCTTCCACATTATTGGCCTGCGGGTTACACTCATGCTCGATTGATGAAGGATGCCTTAATGCATTCCTTCCAACAGCTCTTTTCCCATCGACTTCAACTCATTGCTCTGGGAACAAGGTCTAGAGTCCATTTGGCAGTACCTTAGGGTTGCAGTCATCGGTGGTAGATTCCTTCACTATAAATAGTGGGAATACATCATTGTCACCTGATTGATGGATTCTTCCAAGTGTTCGACTTCAACTCATTTATTCGCACTTGTTAGATTGTACTAGGTACCTTGGCTCTCAGTATCATTATCAATGAGTAGTCTCGTGTCTGTTAACGGTATACATCAATGACAGGTAATCAAACGATTTCTCACATGGTCGACTTCAGATCATTTATTCCCATTGTGTAGAAATGTACCATGGCGGTCGATGAAGACCTCAAGTTTGCATCAACATTTGTTGGATCACTTTCCAGTTCCTCCTATTTCTGCTAGTGACACCATCTATCTTATATGTTGCAGTTCATCACAATGAAATCCTATATGTTGGCACCCTAGTTGCATGTAGTACCATTTGTTCCATTATTTGACTTGGTACTTTTTGGATCAGCTCTATGACTTCAGTGATCAGCTTTCTACTTCAACATCATTGATGAGTTCTTTATATGTGATATTGTGACATGTACTTCTGTGGATATGATCGGATGATCCACTATGTATTTTCAGTCCTTTTATACTTGTATACATATTTGATATGCAGACATGCTTTATTATATCTGAGCATGGGTATGCCCGCCCCAGACAACAACTTTCTTTCTGATCTCTTCCACTGGCTTGGTAGACTGAAATTTGGTGAAGTCCTCTTAGGTCTTTGCATGATTCCTTCCATACACTTAATACATTTCGGCCATCATGTACCCCTTCTGACCTCATATATTAGGGGGCATCTGTTATAACACCATTTACCACCCTTGGTAGATTTGATGCTCTGTGATATGGCCTAGGGAAACCCTTCCCTACCAAACTTGGTCCAAAATCTAAAAAACAATGTTTTAAATCCCATACGTGATTTTGCCCTATATAAAGCGCGTGTACACGCGGGTCAGTCTATACCCAACACGCGTAAATGTGTTAAAACATTAAAAAATATATAATCTCCCTTAATTCAGGCAGAGTTTACGGGTTTGTCCTATTACTCACCTACTATAGCCCGTGGCCCAACTGTTTCCCAAATGAAAAAACTAATTTGGAGAAGTATTATAGTTGATTACATCCTTGATCAAGTATGAAGATATCCCTATGCCTTCTGCACTCCCAAGTCATAGGAAACCTATATTTCCTTCTTGAGATGTCCATCATCCCTTCATGACATCCTTGTGTATACTTGTGGAGGAGGATTGTTGAGGCCTAGGCAGGACGGATCCGGAGGACGATTTTTCTTGGAGCCGACGGATGAATAAAGTTGTAGTTCTTCCATATTTTCATTAGCTTACATTAATAAAGAGGCACTGTCTTGTTCCTGATGATTACGATCTTTATGAATTAATCTATGTTATGATTTGCTTACGAAATCTCACGTTAATGCTTATTTTCTTACATGCTTATATGACCTAACACTTATATCATGAACATGTTTTCTAATACTGCTGTTGTATATTCATTTCTTGAATGAGTTGTAGGTTTTAAGGCATTGGAAGAAGCAGAGGGTTTGGACCCTACGGGAATGACCTCAAACATAGGATCTCTAGGTAATACCTCTTCTTCCTACTTCAGTAGTTTAAGTATTAGGATTGCTTGTTTGCGTGTCTCTTTATGTTGTATGCCCTCCTCTCTGTTGGGGTTCTCAACCCAAGACCCCAAGGTGATTCTACCCATAACACCCAACCACAATAAATTGACTCATGCTCGAATCAACCCTTGGCTGATGCTGTTATTTCTTCTTTCTATTGTGGGGCTCTTGCTTATGCTAATTCTGCTTGAATTGTTCCTTCATGTGCTGTAGATTCTCCTTCAAATGAAGTACCCAACTCCAAGACAGATTGGATGGCTACAATGTTGAATTGGGTATATTCAGCAAGGGCCAACTGCCAGGGATCAGTGACATATTTCTTGATAAATTGCGTGGTAAGTTCAGCTGTCAGTTGGTTGGGTCTTGCATTTAAGACAAAATTCCACTGTAGATCTGCTTCTACTTTGAGCTACTGTAGTTTCTGGAAATGGACTTGTGTTGGTGGTTTGAGGTCGTAGAGCAAAGCCTTGGTGATGCAAGGGTCATTCTCAATTTGTTGGATTTGTTTTTTGAGCACATCAGTCTATGCAAAAAAATCCTTTTGTTCGTCGAGGTCAAGTGTGGTCAAGGCTTGGTCAAACAATTGGTGAGCCTATTGTTACAAAGCATAGACTCGTTGATTTTTCTTGGAAAGGAACCCCAACTAGTCAAGAACTTGAGTGAAGATTTCTTTCACCTCTCTAGTAGCTTAATTAAGGGTTTCCTTTAGAGAAGCCACATCGATGATCTTCTACTCAATATCATTGGCATATTGTGTGGCTGGTTCATGGAGTGCTATTTGGGTGACTGCGATAGTCTTCTAGAGCTCCTTGTTTTCTAAAACAAGGTCGGCGCATGCAGTTTTGATGTGGTCACAACAATCTAAGAGGGTGAAGTCTGAGAATTTCTTTGGTGCATTTGCTACTAACTCAACAATTGTAGGCCAAAGAGCCTGAAATTTGGTGCTGATATCATCAAACTATTGTTGTAGCACTTTCTTTTCTTGGAGAAGTTGACCGCGCTCAACTACAATGGAGAGAAGTTGTTGTTGCTACCGCTCATGTTAAACTATCAAGGTATTGTGCAGTGCCTCCACTTGGCAAGAAACTGGTTGAATGAAATTAAATAAACGAGAGGATGACCATTTTTGAAGGTCATCGACTACCATGGTAGCAGGTGGAGGGTATTGGGCTTGTGGCAGTTGTCCACTGGCAACTAATTTCTTGGATTGTCCTTGAGGTAAAGTTTCCTGTTGTAGGTTCTCTATAGTGTGGGTGTTGGTGTTGTCTAGATCAAAAAGTGGTGGTGGAATCAGAATGGGGTTGGAGGTCCGAGGTAGGATTTTTGTAACTTCTTGGTCCTGTAGACTTGAGTAGATACGATGTCCATTTTCCAGTTGAAGGCTTGATGCTAGTAACAAGGATAACAAAGGCATGGTAACCAAATCCACAATTGTAGGGTGAGAAACAAGGGTGTCTTGGTTAGTATTGGTGGTGGATTTAATTTTGGAATCAACTTCCATCTTGGTCTCTATACTAAGGAGGTTTCCAGTTGGAGGAAGGTCTGAAATGTTTGCATAGGGTAAGGCTATCCAGGATGATGGGTTGTGAGATGTTGGGGATGCATTGGAGGTGGATTGAAGGAATTCTTCGATGATTTGGATGCTGGCGAGAGAGTGTGGTTGTTCATCGATGAGATTGATAGCCTGGGTAGTGGTAACTGGAATGGGTTTTCAGGAAGTTGAGGGATTTCGAGTAGTAATTAGATGGGTATCCTGGAATGTGGGTTTAGTAATAGAATGAGGGACCATTAGGGGAAGGGAGGAAACTACTAGGTTGAAAGAAAAAGTATTGATCAAACTAACATTAAGAAATTTAGAAACCATGGGTAGTGAACTTACTAATGACCCGAGCGCTTCCATAGAGTTTCAAATTGATATCAAAGTTGTCTCGAATCTCTTCAAGACATGATTGAGCATCTCTTATTCTACTCACTTCCAGGAGGCGAAGGGGCTCTTGCCAGGTAGCGGTCGTAGCAACATCCCTTGAAAATAATGTATCTGCTTATTGTCCTGTACTTCTCCAACGATACCTGGCCAGGAGAAGACTTCAGTGTGGAAATCCCCTTCCAAGAGAATGAAAGGAAAAACCCACATATGGAATGTGTTCAGGTTTACAATCTTGGGGTGAACCTAGGTGAATTTGTGGCGAACATCAAACCATATGGCATGTGAATAGTCATATAAAGCAATTTTGGGATTCTAGGGAAAACCTTTGTGAAAACGAGCATCTTGTTATACCAACCAGCGAAGGAGGCCTTATTGATTTCTTTGTTGTTTGGGTTCCCTGATTTTCTCCATGGGGAATACTTGAGTGCCAGGGGCTGATCTTCAGTGATTGTGGCTAGATCTCTGCCTTCGGGATGGCACCACTTCATCATTGCCAAAGAGACGACTAGATATCCATAAATGAAGTATGTTGCTCACTTGTACACATCCTCACAAACTTCAAATAGTTCATTCAACAAATAGCTGCGGTGTTCATTTGTTTCCCATTCTCATAAGATTCCGCCACTAAGATGGTATCTAGAGTGTATTCGCCCTTTATGTAATGGTGCATGTTTTTCCTGGCAATTATGTGACAAGCGAACTTGATTGAGGGAACATTAATAAGATCAATGTTGGCTCCTTTGCCACTGTGATAAGTAGCATACTTAGTATAGTAGTTGTTGTCACCTATTTTCTTCCCTCTCTTAGAGGTGGTTTGGAATGTAGAGGACATTTTGGCTCCCATAGCAGATAGCCCTATGAATTATTGGATGTCACTAGCATGTATTTGGTATTCCTTGTCGAGCCATAGGGAACCTCCATGTAACCGACTGATAAGGAACTTGGTGCATTGCATGGTTGTGCCTGAAGTTCCAAAGACTGGTAAATTCCTTAAATTCATTAGCATGGACCATTATAATCCTCAGAAATCCTTTTTTATCCTAGAAGAGTGGCTGCCATCTTGTTTGGTTGTAGTCTCTATGAAGACTTCGTCCTTGAGTGCATGTAAATGGAAAGAGTCTCAGTAAATTGTTGTTGACGAGCATGGCCTTCTCAGGTTTACCAAAGAAGGATGGAGAAGTTGCTAAAGAAGGATGCTACATTCTATTGGAATGAGGAATGTCAGCGGAGCCTGGATGTGTTAAAGGAAAATATGGTCACCGTGTCGATCCTAGTCTTCCCAGATTGGAAGAAGGAATTTCATGTGCATGTGGATGCGTCATGTATTGTGCTCGGAGAAATACTAAAACAGGTCGGTGAGGGAGAGTTGGATCACCCTATAGTGTTTTCAAGTAGGAATTTGTTGTTGGAAATACTGAGAGGTGGAGTGAACCAATATTTCTTTTTCAACTATTATTTTACCAATTAAAACATTTACATTCAGAACACAAAATGAACAACAAGAATAAATGATTTTATTAATATCATCTTTGCAGTAAAATAGATACATATATATATATATATATATATATATATATATAGTTCCAATCTGTTGCCAAGCACCAACTTGGACTTTTGTGAGGCTCCAACCTCCAAAGCACCAACTCTATTTTGTCAAGGCACCAACCTTGGACTTAGGAGCACCAACTCCCAAGACACCAATCCTTCCAATTCCTGAGGCACCAATCCCAAGGACTCCAATCCTTCCAACTTCTAAGGCACCAACCCCAAGGGCTCTGACCCAATCTTGTCAAGGCATGTTTGATAGTAATGTTCTGCTCTCAAAACTCTTCTTCACCGAGTTCTGTCTGTTTACAGCTTCACTGTAGTCTCCATCCTACAACATCAATGGCAACCAGTCTTCTTATAAAGGAGTCTTTACAACTCTCCATATTGTCCATACAGAGTCTGCAATAGCCTTCATGATCTCCGATAATGTCTCCACACAGCTTTAGTGAGTCTACTAATAGCTGCACTAAGCTCTGCACAAGAACCAACTTTTTGTTCAAGCATCTGTTATAACTGTCACAGTAAATGCTTCAGCATGACTATTTCTCTGCTGGCTACTTCTCCCTTCAAACAATGTCAGATAAAACTTTATTTATTACATCACAGAATAGTTCTTCAGACTACATTGTGTACTTGATTAATTCATCACAGGTCTGAGTCTTTCACAGGGTAACATGATCAACAGAGATGCTCTTCCTTCGAATGCCTCATGTATTGTTGGACCTTCGGCCCTGTTCTGTTCTGCTAGACCTACTGCCTCTATTTATTCCAGTTTTTCAACAACCTTAAACTTTACTTTTTCTCTGTTTTTATATGCCTGATGCACCTGACCTTTTGGCTTCCTCCTTGCTCGCTTGAGTTTCCATTTCCTCAACGCTCGTTCGACCTTTTGGCTTCCCTCCTCGACCGTTGTAGTTTCCTCTGCGCTTGCTTGCTTCTTTGCTTCCCGATCCTTTGATCGCTTTAGCTTCCTCTGCCTATTCGAATTAACCAGTGCTTCACAAGACATGTTCAAGAGGAATAGGGGCTGAATTACAATAGAAATGATGCTTATTAAAAAATATCAGAGAGGTCCCTTTTTTCAATAATAATATGCATACACTTGACTTTATTATTTACGGAGAGATTGTACCAACAAGAAGGCCCCACATGTCATGTCACAATCGCAATTTTTCAGGCCCACTGAACTATCGGAAGCGTTCATTTATGCATTTGGCCTTAAGAACCCCGACCAATACATTTATTGGAATACACATGAATACATGGAAAAACCCGATCGAACGCTTAAGGTCAGACTTCAAATGCATTACGCCCACATCCCTTTAAGACTTGGGATTGCTGCGGATGCGATATGATATTAAGCTGTAGTTGATAAACCCTTCGGGTCTATGTGTAATCGCAATCGCAGTTTATAGCGCCATCCCTTTATAACTTGCAATGGATAACTTCTGACATGGTGGACGCGATATAGCATTAGGGTGTGTTACAATAGGACCATTGGGTCCGCAACATATATCGCAATCGGCGCTTTTGGGGGTGACAACCCTTTATAACTTGCGATTACCGTGGATGCGATATATCAATAGGGCATTTTATAATGTTGCAGCGGGTCCGCATACGTATCGCAATATATATATATATATATATATATATAATTGCGATACGTATGCGAACTCGCTGCAACATTATAAAATGCCCTATTGATGTATTGCATCCACGGTAATCGCAAGTTATAAAGGGTTGTCACCCCTAAAAGATATATATATATATATATATATATATATATATATATATATATATATATATATATATATATATATATATATATTGCAATCGTATATTTTAATGTGGCAAGGCTTAGAGCCGGAATACAAGGATACATATGAAATACACTGAAAATCCCGCTTCGAAACACTTAGCCGGACTTCAACTGTTTATACACCCGGACATATATATCGTCGGGTCCGCACATGTATATCATAGTCGGGGGTTTCGGGTAGTGGCACATAATAGAACCCGCCGATATGATTTCTCTGATATATATATATATATATATATATATATATATACACTCCACCTCCGATAGTATATATTGCTCCGCTCCTTTAACTCTGTTTATATTATATACTGCTCTGCCTTTGCCTCTATGTCCTCTGCTCTTTGTACTCTTCCGCTCTTCCTCTATGCTCCTCTGATCGGTCTTCCTTTGGATTCCGATAGTTCTTCTTTGGCATATATTACTCCCGATACTCCCGATATGGCTCCTCCAACGTTACTCCTCCTCAATCTTCTGTTCCGATAGCTCTGTTCTGCTTTGATATTCTGCAATACTCCTCTGATGTGTTAACTCCTCTTTTGATGAATTCCTCCGCCTCCGATAGTCTCTCCAATGGCTTGACTGTCTTGGCTTTCCTCTGGTTTCTCCTCTGGTTTCTTTGCTCCTAGAATATTGCCATATTGACATACTCCTGTTGCTTCATGGATCTGCTCTACTTGGCTTCATATCATCATTTACTTGTCTAGAATATTGCCATATTGATATCAATGACAACCTAGGTTAACAGTTGTCTAAAGCTGAGAAGAACTATTCAACAATAGAGCACGAAGGTTTGGCTATGGTGTATGCACTCCAAAAGTTCAGAGACTACTTCCTAGGCGAACACTTTAAGATGTATACAAACCATTCTGCATTAAAGTACCTGGTTAACAAGCCTGTGTTGGGGGGAAAGATATGCAGAAGGCTGCTACTGTTTCAGGAATATGATTTTGAAGTCATTGTGAAGCTAGGATGATTAAATGCAGGACTAGATCATCTGTCGTGCATTCAAATAGGAGAGGATCCTACTAATTTGGAGGAAGGACTGCCTAACGCGCAACTCTTTGCAGTGCGCGTAGCTAACAATCACTTTGCAGATATCATACACTTCCTGACAACGGGAACGAATCTAGAAGGGTATACTAGTCAATAAAAGGAGGAGCTAGTGCTGCACATGACAAACTTTTCTGTCATTGCAGTACATTTATATAAAATGGGCTCGGATGAAATTCTGCGATGTTATGTGCCTGAGTTTGAATGGAACAACATCCTCGCTGAAGCTCATGGAGGAGCTGTGGGAGGACATTATGTAGGAAAAGAAACAATGCATAAGATTTTACGCGCTGGGTTGTGGTGGCCGACACTGCATAAGGATTCCAAGGCTTATTGTAAGGCATGTGATGCATTTCAGAGGAAGGGTAGGCCATCACGGAGGGATGAGCTGACTCTGAATCTGCAAGTGTCATTACAGCCATTCGAGAAATGGGCAATTGATTTTGTAGGCTCGATTTAGCCTCCAGGAAATAAGACAGGTGTGCGGTATATCACCACCACGACAGAGTATTTGACCAGATGAGCGGAGGCACAGCCCATGAAGGACTGTACAAGAGCAACAATAGTGAAGTTCCTCTTTGAATATGTGCTGACTAGGTTTGGTTGCCCGAAGATTTTGATGAGCGATCGTGGTACACATTTCCTTAATGAAACGATCAGCGCGTTGACGAAGGAATTCCAAGTTTATCATCAAAAGAGCACGCCATATCACCCACAGGCTAATGGGATGGTCGAAGCATTTAATAAGATATTGGAGAATGCATTGATGAAGGTTTGCAATGCACAAAGGAATGATTGGGACGTGCGCATACCCACAGTGTTATGGGCTTACAGAACTACTTGTAAGAAGCTGACTGGACAGACACCCTTTAGGCTGGTCTATGGCATAGAAGTTGTGATGCCAATGGAGTATATTGTACCTAGTCTACGCATAATGACGTTCACAGGAATGGAGGACCGTGAAGCCCTCGAAGAGAGGCCCGCACCGCTGATAGAGCTTGAAGAAGATAGGTTTTTGGCTGGATTCCATCAGCAAGTTGAGAAGGAGCACGAAAAGGCATAACACGATCGACACATAAAACTGCACAACTTCAAGGTAAATGATTTAGTTTTATTATACGACAACAAGTTTGATAAATTTCCAAGAAAATTTCAGATGCATTGGCTAGGGCCATATGTCATCAAAGAGATTACCGATGGTGGAGCAGTTCAATTGGTGAAATTGAATGGAGATCCATTTCCCGAAAAGGTAAATGGCATCTGATTGAAGCCATACATTGGGGATCCGGCCAGATGAATATATGATGGAAGCACAGTCTTAGCGCTCCAGGCAGCTGAAAGGACGTGTGGGACTATAAACTACAATGTCTGGGTTGTAGAACAGGAGGCAAAGGAGCTGAAAGAACAGGCGGAAGCAGCGCAGCAAAAAGAGACAATCCTCAAGGACAGATTGGTGCCTTGATTGGATGAGGCCTATGTACTCCCCACCACCATTGGGAGAAGTTGACCAGCTTGCAGACATCATAGCAGAAGATCTAGGAAGATAGCGCAAGACCAGCAATAGAGCAGCTGGTGGAGCAGGTCAAGCAGGCGGCTACGTAGTGTATAGCTGAAGTTGCAGTGGTGCAAGTGGAGTTGGGAGGTCTTCGCAGCAAGATCTCTGCACCAAGAGAGTGACTCGGGGGCGAGTCACCATATTTTTGTTAGGGGCCTCTTGGGACAGGGTCCCATAGGGTCAATTTTGGGGTTAAAAGCCCAAGTTTTTGTATGTAAAGTGTAAAGTCTCTGCAATTTTTGGTCGCGGAGCGCGTAGATGTAAAGTGTCATAAAGGGTTTCTACCCTTCTTTTATGTAAGTTGTGTTGGCTTTAGAAGATCCACCCATGGTCTGCAGACCAGGACATTGTATAAAAAGGAGTCTTAGATGATTCTAAGGCAGTTTTCAAGTTGGACAATGATGAATGGAATGGGACATTAGCGAAAAGAGCGAAGAGTCCTAGAATAGAAGAAAGGCTCTGCAGCTGTGTGTGCAGAGGACTAGGGTAGAAGTCTGTAGCTGAGTCCGCGGACCCCTGCAGCTGAGTGCGCAAGGTAGCTAGAGTTTGTAAGAAGATTTGAAGTACTAATAAAGAAGATTACTCTAGAAATATCTGTATTTGATCTATTTACTTCTGTTATGAATAAACGCAATTATGTTATGCTGAATAATGGTTTCATCATTTAATGCTATATTGATGCACGAATCTATATGTTTTACATTGTTATGTGTACGCAATTAATAATATTTGTTTATGCGGAACACATATTAATGCATATTGAAGTTATCAGATACTTAAGTCGGTCTGGGTAAATACGAAAGTAAGAATAATTATAGAAGCGTGTAAGTGGTTGATTCGCATGGATAGGGTCCATGAACGACAGTCATAGACCTTCACAAAGGTCTAGAGGCCGATTAAGAGAAGTGTATCGATAAGCCCTAAAAGGCTTATTGATCTGCGTGAAGGCAGAGTTAGGGCATAAAATGACATCACTACCATCTTTGGGTGCAGAAACTTGGTTTCAGTATCCCCCCATGCTTCTTCAGGTGAGACTTCAGTCCGCGCTCTGCAGATTGATGCCAAAAGGACCAGTAGTGTAGGGATTTGTTTGGCTAAATTAATGTTGAACCTGGGTCAGAGCCCACTAAGCCAACAACGCAGTTCTGGGCAGCAGTGCAAGGTCACTTATATCGGGGTCTGCTTGAAGGAGGGTTGTTCGTTCGACAGATTTTCATGAGAAATGTCTAAAGGGTTGTTCGTTCGATAGATTTTCAAGAAAAATGACTAAGTGTGAAAGAAAGTGAACTTGTGAATTCATGGAATTATGATCACACACTTAGCACAACTCGACGACAAGACACTGCAAACCAACAAGACAAGCATGTGCTCAGTGGGACTGACTCAAATGTTAAGAGCGACAAGTGCGACAGTTGAGATATGTCTTCGAATGACTGTGACGACACTTGTGTGACGACGTTTACACCTTTGTGCGTGAGTGTGACTGATGTCGATAGAGCTTTGTGCGTGAGTGTGACTGATGTCGATAGAGCAAAAACAACTCATGCACACAAATACAAACCTTCAAAATTGCTAGAATAAACTTGCAAGCAAGACATAGAGATCAACATGCCAAAAGACGACCGGCGGTCAATTAAGAAAAAGGGTGTAAAGACTCGACCCGATCTCATGGGATGAGCCCAAGTATTTGTAACCATCAAGGAGAAAAGCCAAGGAAGTCTTTGAAATTGGATGCAAGCCAAAATTTTGGAGGGTGTTGCAGCCACTACAACACTTGGTGTCACACTCGTTGAATATTAGTTTCTTTGTTTTGGTTCATTTTCATCACAGGGCCTTGGCCTTTCAGGGCATATTGACTTGTTGCACAGGTTATTTTGTCTTGTCCACTTACCCCATGGACAGACATGGTTCACCTTGTACAACCTCACTCAAACACAACAAAATTTCTAGCTAGATCACAGTGTTTGAAAATCGGGATGGGTAGGTTGGTTTGTGAGCTTAATATTTGCAGAGTACAAGTTTTCATCTCTGGTGTTGCTTGGCTGCCAGTAGGCCTGGAAAGTACCCTGGTGGAGTCACGTATAAACACAAGCATTTATCCACTGCCAGCGAGCATGGTCAGTACCCCGGTGGAGTTACATGCTTCACATCTCTGCGCACGAAGCCTTTCTCTTCTTTCACCTTTGTATTTTTTTTTTAAAGAGGATTGTGCATAGGCATTTATTTATTTTTGGGGCGGAAAAGGGATCCTAACTTATTGAGAGAAGAAGAGGTTGTTCCTTCAGAGAAGCATGTAAGACCTATGATTTAAGTTTGCTCGTTTAGATTTTTCCCTTTCTCCATTTCTACTAGTTGGATTAATATTGACACATAGAGCACAAGATTGAGTACATGCATGGGGTTTCCCAGCTTGGACACATGTTCATGGTTTTACCAGAGCTTCCCTTATAGACGGATTGAATTTTTCGTCAAGGCTTCATCGGCCAAAATTTACAACCAAGCATAAAGAAAACATACACAAGACTGGCCAAGTGCTACAGTGTCACAAGACTCTTTAAACTCAGCCACATACTTATTTGAAAGCCAAAACACAATATAGAACAACAATCATTTACAAAATAAAAATGACAAGACAGTAAAAAAAAGAAAAGTGAAACAAAGCAAAAACAACGAAGAAAAACAAGAAAACAAAAATAAGCATGTTATGTACATAGGCGGGGTGCAGCCCCAGATCATTGAAAATAACACTTTAAATCTTGGCCACTGACAAGAAGGTTGTCAATCCTCCCATCAAGTGATTGCAAGCGATACGTGTGTTGGCCAAGTTTTTCGTGAACCGTGTATGGACCAATCCACAGGGACTGGAATTTCATGTGTTTGCCTTTGTCTTCGTGGGGTTTATCCCACTTCAAGACTAATTCACCTACAACGAAGCTAGCGTTCCTTGCAGACTTACAATAGAACCATCTCTTGATAAGGTTCTGGTGGAGTGAATTTTTTTCTTTTGCTTTCATTCGTTCTTCCTGTAACTTGTGTAATGCGTCCATCCTACGATGAACCAATAAACACGACTTGCCTCAGGATTCTTGGGGTAACTAGAGAGTAGGCAAGTAGATATTGGGCAGAAGGATGGCTTCTTTTTTGTATAGAAGGAAGTATGGAGATGTGTTCAGAGAGGGCTTGGTTGTAACTCGGTCAGGCCAAAGTGCATTCACGAGAGCAAAATGTGAGTTTCATTGCTCAGAGTAAATGGTCTTTTTTATGATGTGAATGAGATTCTTTTTTGTTGATTCGACAAGACCATTTCCCTGCGGTTAGTAGTTAGATGAGTGTTTAATCACAATGCCATATTCAATGAAAAATAATACAATTTCAACAAAGAGAAGTAAGTTTCATTGTCAAAAACAAGTGATACAGGAATGACAAACCTCAAGATGACGTTCTGCAGAAGGAAGCTGATGACTTCTTGGTCATTCACTTGTTTGATCAGAACTACTTCTATCCACCGCGTGAAGTAACCTGTAGCAATCAGAATGTAGCGGTGTTGCTTTGATGAATGTTGGAATATTTCCCCAAAGATGTCTAAGCCCCACTGTTCAAATGGTTCTTCCATTGCAACAGGCTACAGAGGGGTTGCTGACCTTCAAGTTCTGTCGGCACATCGCTGACAGACCGAGCAGTTGCGGGCATAAGTGTGTGCATCTTTGAACAATGTGGGCGAGTAGAAAGTGGCTCTCATGACTTTGTGCGCATTCGTGTTACCCAAGAAGTGATCTTTGACTGGTCCATCATGCATGTCACGTAATACTCTCTCTGAATCTCGTGCCTCCAAACACCTGAGCAAAATTCCATTGTTGTGATTTTTGTAAAGCACTCCGTGCACCAACTGGTAGGATAAGGCTTTGAGGTGAAGTGCCCTCTTCTATAATATGGAAAAGTGAGATGGCATGGTGTCATGCTCAAGGTACTGGGGCACTTCTTCGTACCAATATTTTTCGTGCAAGGTGGGTAGTGCTCACTCTATATTTTACATGTCGATTTCTTGCTCCCAACTGGCAAGCTCTTCTTCTTCCTCTTGCACGTGTACTGATTCTATTGCAAGTCTGCAGAGACCATGACCCTTGACAGTGTGAACTGGCTTGATATCAATATCATACTCTTGCAGTCCTATCATCTAGTTCGCACATATTTCACCCAGCTCTTGTTGAACAAGTAGCGCTCTGACTGTTGGGTGTGGCACAAAGACTATGCAATGATTTTTCAGCAGATAGGGTCTAAAATGTTTCACCGTCTTGTATACAACATATGATTGTTTATCCACAGTGGGATAGTTGAGCTTGTGTCCCTGCATGCTCGTGCTCATGAAGGAGATGGGACATTTGCTATTCAGCTCATCCTTCTATGTGAGCACTACAACGAGTGAATTGTCAAAAGAAAATGTATAAAGCAAGAAATCATTATTGAAATTTGGGTTGAACAGTGCTGGCACATCTTCTACTGTTTGCTTGATATGGGTGAACACATCCTTTTCCTTCGTCCCCTAGCTATAGATTGCATCCTTCTTAATCATGTCTTGGATAGGTTTGACAATTTGTGCATAATCTGAGATAAACTTCCAGAGGAAGTTGATCTTCCCCAAGAAGGACTACATAGTTTTTTGTTGACTAGGTGAGGAATTTGCGTGATAGTCCAAACTCAGTTTGGATCAACCTTGATCCCACTCTTGGCAATGATATGCCCAAGGAGGTTCTCCTCAGACACTGCAAATATGCCATTCTTGGGATTCAAGGATATCCCATACTTTCGACATCGCTCAAATATCTTCTTAAGATGGTGCAGGTGGTCTGATTGCTTTTTGGAAAAGTCACGTCATCAAGGTAGACCACCACACTTTATACGATGAACCCATGGAAGGCGATGTCCATTGCATGCTGGAAATTTGTGCCTGTGTTTACTAGCCCAAATGGAATTCTTCGATAAGCGAACGTACCCCACTTGATATGAAATGTATTTTTAATCCTATCGGGTTCTGCTTCCAGAACCTGGTTATATATGGAAAATCCATTAAGGAGAGAGAAAATTTACGCTCTAGATATTGTGTGCAAGATGTGCTCCATAGACGACACGGGGTAGGATTCTTTGTCCGAGGCCTGATTCAGATTTCAGAAATATACACACAGGCGGATCTCCCCGGACTTCTTCCTTACAGGAACTAAATTTGAAACCCAAGTAGAATGAAAACCTTGTATATGATCCAAGCATCCAAAAACTTAGTCAATTCTTTCTACATGAGGGGTTCAAGTGAAGGATGGACTTTTTTTAGCTTCTGTTGAAAGGGTTTGACCCCTTCTTTGATCAAAATGATGTGTTGGATTATTCGCGTGTCATATGTTTTCAAGTCATCGTATGTCCACGCGAATACATCATAGTACTATCTGAATAGGCGGACAAAGGCTTTCCGCTCCTCTGGTGTGCAACACATACCGAGATTTATAAACTTCAAATCTCTTTTTGTTCCCAAGTTAATCTGTTTATGCATCAGTGTAGAACTATGGGTTTTGGTGTTCCTGGGCCCTTTGAAGTGGTTCTACAATTCATAGAGTTTCTCAAGTAAAACCACACCCTTGGGGATGGGGTTTCCTTTGTTTTCATCAGTTGTGTCTTGTAGAGACTGCTCGTGCACGTATTCATCTATCGCTGTGTCTTTGAAGATGTCAGCATTGGCCATAAAATATAGTATTAGTTCATCATCATCAAAAACATGCAAATTAGTTATGTTGTCAGGGATATATGGCTTACACAAAATTTCAACAGTAAATGTATCCCTAAACGGTGTCATCCCAGAAGCTGCATTTGTCAGCGCATTTGTAGCTGCATTTTCTAGCGCATCTGTAGCTACATTTTCCAGCGCATCTGTAGCTGCATTATGCATTCTTGGTACATATATGATATTAAAATCTTGGAAATTAGAGATAAGTCACCATACCTCTTGTTGGTAACTCTTAAGACAAGGTGAGACACAGTGTATGGTGTTACGTACCTGTCGTAACACAATCTCTGAATCACCTACCACTTTCTGCATAGCAATGTTGAGGTTGAGGGCTTTGTGAAAACCCAAGACGAGTTCCTCATATTCAATAGTGTTGTTTGTACACTCAAACTCCGAGTGGCTTGAGACCAAATGTTTTCTTTTCCTTGGGTCGACCAAAACACACCTGGCTCCAGAGCCATCTTGTGTTTTGGATCCATCAAAATACTAGGTCCACAAGTTGTTTGTACAAGGATCCTTGCTGCGCTAGTACTACTAACACTACTACTACTATTGTTATAAAGTACTATACAAGTTTCATTTTCACCAATTGGGCAGGGAATGAGACCCAACTGTGTATCCGGTGGGTTGGGGCTCAATTGTGCAAGATAACACCCAACCTGCATTTCCAGAAATAAATTGCCGAATAGAAGTTCTATGAAAGACAACGAGTCATTGTAACCATTCAAGTGAGCAACGTTGTGTTTCATGTATCTCTCTGAAAACACTTGAATCTAGTTGGTTCTGCCCTGGTACGGAAGCCATAAGTGTGACCAGTCTGTAGCAAAATATCCTTCCAACTTGCTGGACTAGTCTCTGCTGAGAAATAATCCATATGCTTCCGGGATGTCCATGATCACAATGTTGATGCACTGGTGAACTTGTCTGTCGAACGATAACTAGATGATCACATCCCATAGTTCACCAATGGCTGGTACACATGTTCAGTCTAGTTGGATGATCTTCGTGGATGTACTGCTCCATTGCGCATTGATCTTTTTATAAATGGAGAGCGCCATGACATTGACTGATGCGCCAGATTCAACCAAACAGTTGGGGACATTTAAGTTGAATATTTTGAATGATAAAAAGAATGGTGGGCGGAGCGAGTTTTCTTCTTCCAAGCAAAGTGCGTTGATTACATATGTGAGTGATCCGAGATATTTGCTTGGTCCCTTGCTAGAAGAGGCAACATTGTTTATGGAGGTTTTCCCTAGTGTGCGCAAAAGAATATCCCGTTGACCCACGAGTTTGGTAAGCTCGTACAGAGAGATGTTCGCACAAGTCTTCTTCATGTCTTCAAAAATATTGTAATCCAAAGTAGGAAAACCAAGTTGTCCGGGGGAAGACTTGTGTTTGTACTATCCGGTGGAGTGTTTTGAAGTGTGCTTCTCATGGACGTATCTTTCATTGTAGTTGTCTTCTCGAAATTACTTTTTGTTTTCTGTGTTGAGGATGCCGGTGGATCAACTTTTCTAAGCATTTTCTTGAATTTCTCTTTTGGTATCTCAATCACAATAGGAGCCCCTTGACTTCTCAAGTTGTATCGACCGTTCTGTTTTGGGGGCTCCTTCTCGGTGGTTGTTTTATTTTGGGCAACATTTAGACATTGATACATGTTAACCACGTGCCCAGAACTTGGAGCTTCATTAGATGCAACATCCTCTTCATCATCTTCATCTTCTGGTTGAACCTGCTCACTGGCGTTAAAATGATCATTCATCCTTGAAGCCACGGAGCCCATAACTCGGTTCCAATCTGGACAGGTCTTCTTTGAATGTCGTGCTTGGTGGAACTCACAGAAGCTATCCTTCCCAATCAGGTCCATTTGGAACACAACATTTGAACTCTGTGTAGATTTAGCCGGGTGACTACTGTTGCTACCTAATGTCAAATTCTTCTTGTGCCCAAAACCGGAAGGTCTGCTGCTCACTGTTGTCTCGGTTTTTCGTTGCTTGAGTTTTGCTACTTCAGTTGTCAAGAACATGAGGAGACGAGTAAGGGTCTCAATTTCACTTGCTTCCTTTTCCTTCACCTTACTCACAACAGTCTGAGACCTCCTACCTACATTGTTGGAGTCCTTAGCTGGTTGATCATCTATAATGACTCCAATCACACAAAGGTCTTTCTCCACATCAATTGCATCTTGCCAATTTTTTGGAAAGTGTTGGTTTCGCAGCTCTCTTGACAAACTGCGCAATGTTGGTTAGCAGTGTAGATGTGTAGTAGTCGACTATGATGGAGTCACGAGGTTTAGTGTCTGTAGTGAAATTCTTCAAAATATGGTTAAACCTCTGGTTAAAGTATTTCACTTTCTCTTTCTGCTCCATCTTAACACTACCCATTTCTTTCAAAAAAATGGTGGGGGTTTTGTCATCAGCAAATTTCTTAAGGAAAATTCTCTTGAACATCCCCCAGTGAATGGAGTTGACAGGAACATTGTGGTACAATACAGTTTCTCTACCATCCAAGGTACATGGAAACAATCTACATGCAACATTGTCATAACATACCTCCAGTGTTTGTAGATGTAGGTAGAACGTGTCTAGATGGTCTTCTGCCTTCACTGCTCTATTAGGGTCATACTTCGTTAACAAATTATCTGTGTGCCTTGGCATCTTCTGCAAGGCACCTTGGAGCGCCAATGGGCCCTGTGTCATCCATTCCAAATTTTGATTAGCCATCTTGTCTTCTTCTTTGTACTCCTCTTCTTCTTCTGAATCAGACAGTTCAACCTCTGAATCTATTGGTTTGTCTCCGCCTCCGCCTCCTCCGCTGCCTTCCCCTCCACTACCTCCATCGAAACCTGAGCCCGAGAGTGTGTTGTTAACTTCTTATCTTGTAGGAATATAGGAGGTTACTCTTCATTCTTGTTACACGTCAATTTGTCACCATGACACTTGATTGATATTTTTACCATCCGTGAATATGTTGAAACCAGCTCCCTTAGAAGTCAAACAACTCAATATATGTTGAAGTACATGAGAAATTTGGGTCAAATAGCTCTCACACCTTGTTAAGTTCTACATGCATCAATTTATCTCGCATTTCCCGTGCATATGCTGAAATTGTCTCTAAGAATAGCGCAGAGCTGCACTTTGTTTGTAACTATAAACCTGCATAGGTGAATTCTAGAAAGTAAAAATAAAAACATTCTAGAAACATAGTTGGTCGAATATTTCCCAAATCAATGCTTCCAGGTGATGACTATTCGAACTATAACCCTCTTAAGATGCATTTCCATCCCTTTTCTCATGGTAACCTCATCCCTCATTAAAGGAGGTTCATCTTCTTCTTAGGGATATAAAACTTCCTCCCCTTTGGTCTATAAAATGACTAGATGGTTGAGGGATGAAGGAGGTCAGAATTCATAGAATACAAACTTATGATGTTGGTTTGAGATTGGAGAGCTTGTCATCTAAGGAGGAGATTGAAGGAATTTGGGAGGGACCTCACGACATCAAGGCGAAGGTTGTAAGGCTCCTCTTATCTTCTGATTAATACAAATGAGCACTTTCTCCCATTGATTTTGTCTTTTGTGAATGATGAATGGTTTACAATTGTTTAGTATGTTTATTAAGGCAAATTCAATGCCTAATTTCCTTGATCATTAGGCTAAGTTGTTTGAATTACTATATCACATGTGATTTTGGTCTTATCAAGAATTGAGGAACTGCATCAAGTCACAACAAGGGATCTTCATCAGGAATTTCGTGAAATCAGTAAGAGGTATATCCATTAACTATACCACTTGTAATTCGAACAAGTTTAACTTAGGGAAAGAATCATTTCATTGTCATGATTATTTCTAGTTTCCATTTAGGATCTAGGGAGATCGCTCTTGTTCACAAGAGGGATTGTTCGGTGTAACAAACTGGCGACTCCGCTAGTGAGTGTCTATGTTCTCGTCTTTTTCCTTAGCCTTGCTTTCTGATTTTTCTGATTTATCCAGACCTGAGTCTACATAAAATAATGGCCTTTTAGATCTAACTGGTTGATTCTTGATTTTTTTTTCTTTAAGTTTTCCTCCCTGCATTGTTTTTGTTTGTACACAAAGTGCATCTCCGCGCCCTTTTTTTTGTAGCAACTGAGCGCATGCGTTCTATTTTCTACTAGAAATTCATGCATGCCTTAATTTTTTTTGAAAATTTCATACTTGCTTCAACCCAGACCTGAATTTGACTTTATAATGGTGTCATTCTATTTGTTTACACTGTGTTTTGTCTCTTCTGAACTCAGTTGATTTCTTTGTGGATGATTTTTGAAAATTAGGTATTTTTAAAAGAATACCTTAGGGTTTTGCCCGGTTGATTTGCTGATTGATCAAAACAAGTTTGAATGTCTTTTTGTAAGTGATGTTCTTATTTTGTTTTGTCAAATACACTGTTTAAGCCTTAAATATTTCTTATTTGTAGTCAAAATTGCTTTGCATTGCAAACTAGGGTTTCTGAAGACATTGTGCTTTTGTGAAAGAATTGTGGTTATTTTTGCTTGATAAAAGAAATTTTTTCTTTCATCTTGGGAAAATTTTTGCGATAGCACTGTTGTTGTCATTAAATCAAAGCATCCATTGGAGAATATGTCTTTCCTCCAACCTTCTTGATTGATTTATGTGTGCTTGAAAGTTTTGAGTGATTAGAAGAAAAGAGTGTTTTAGTTTGTTTTGATGATTAGAGAAATCTGGAAATTAGTTTGTTGACTGCATTTTCATCACAAAATAGTGAAATTGGTTGTTTTAGAAAATTGGAAAAGTTTTGAGTTTTTGCATTTCATTTCTCAGAAAAATCAAAGAAACTATTTTTTCTCTCTAAATAGAATTTATCGAATTTGAAAGTTGCTTTTTCATTTTATAGCGCATTAAGATTTCAAGTCATGTCACAACATCATAAGTTTCACCTTCGTCACCCATTGAGTAAGAGAACAACTTAATAATACAACGTTAATTAAAATTCACCTATAATTTTATATTTTTTAGGGCTCTTTTCACCTACAGTATCTTAAGTGTAGGGCTTTGGAATAGGGAAGGAAGTAAAATTTCCAAAGCTACAAAGGAAAAATAGATTCTTGAGTTAGGGAGAGAAAATCCAATTATTTCTGTTTTTCTCTAGGAATCTCTTTGTATACATGAGTTAAGCATGAGGTCATGTTGAATATGGTGAAGTGATTTGACCGACTTCATTGGCCTAAATATGGTGATTTACATGTATTACAACGATACCGAAAGATACTTTGGGTCACTTGAAAGTAAACCTCCAATTGATCATGTGGAGGAGCCTTCAAGGGGATTGAGCTTGTTACTCTGCCCTTGTGTGTATGTTCGAACTACGACTGTCCCCCCAAGTAAAATTGTTGTATTTGGTAAACTTAATGACTATAATCCTAGGGCTCTACCTAAGGTGACGGTAGAAGGAATATCCTATTGTACCTGGAACAGACGTTGGCTAGACTCACTTGGATTCTCTGGAGGGTAATCTTTGCTTGATATGGTTTATAGCAGAGTTGCACCAGACCGTTTCATTAAGCAGGTTGTTAAGGTAACTAATTCCAAACACTCATTTTCTATAAAAAAGTTTCACCTTGATCTCTTTGATATTGGATTTCATCACCAACTAGTAAATATTGATCTCTGTGAAGAGTAAGTTTGTATGGTTTGAACTCCTAGATTTTTTAGCGCATGTTACTTTCTATGTTGTTTTTTTAACTTTTTAGAGACTTTGGTTGTAATTTAGATATTGTGTGATTAATAAATTGAAAATTTTTCATTGTAGCGGAACTACCAAAAAAATCACATAGGATACTCGGGGATCCCCTTGAGTATACACCGAGTCATTTAGAAAAGATTAAAGTAGAAAAGTCTAAATCATTTGAAATTGGAAATGTAGCAGAAACTAAAACTTCTACTATTATAGATTCTGATGTAAGAGGAACTAAGTTAATCAACCTATAACATCTACTATTTTAGGCCTTGAAGTAACAGAAATTGAATTTGATCAAACTCATAATTTAACATCACACTCAGCAACAACTAATTTACAAATTATTGAACTCGTTCAAACCGAATCAGATACTGGATAATCTTCCGATAGAAACCCCATTTCCGAACCAGATATTGACGAACCTGAGTCCGATATTTCCAAGCTTGAAATTAATACCTCTGTTACAACACATATTCTGGATCTTCCAATTTCACCGCGTGTGAAACTTATCATTATTGATAGTCTCCCTCTCGGTCTCATTTCCATTGAAGAACTTGTTTTGGAAGAAGAGGAAAAACCTATAGTTTCTACCATTGAACCTGCAAATATCTCAGAACTTTTGTTTCGATATCTTCACTCTGACCCTTGGTATTTTACACCCTTGAACTTTTTAGGACAAGGGATTCCACGTTACACGACTCCTTATTCTACCATGCCTGGTTTTGACTGGTCCACAATCATTCTTATAAGTGCCACATCAGATACATCCATGTTTTCCACTTCTCTAGAGTCCACATTGTATGGTGGTCTTTTATCACCTGGATATCACTCTCATAAGAGCTTATTCAGGAGCTTCTTCCTCGAACTCATCTTCAAACATGTCAACTGGTGTAATTAATCCTACCACTACGGGTTTGACATCTGAACAAGTCATTAATATGTTTTTTGGTAATGTGGGTAATCCATAAGCTAAACCAACAAGTGGTTATTATCTGCCTAGGGGGAAACTGTCATATCCTCCACCTAGAGGACAACCTTTTGGTGGGCCTTACCCTGCAGCTGGGGGGAACCCCCCAATAGAAACTACTTTAATTATGTTCAAATGCCTCAAACCAGTTTTTGTCAGCCTGTTATGCCTCAACCCGTCATTGGAATTCTTTATCCTGGATTGAATACAATCTAGAACCCTTCTCAAAAGTCAATTCTTGTTGCTTCTTAAGTGCCTTTGTATCAACCTGACCAACCTCTTAGACAACCTATACAAAAAATTCCTTTTCAAGGTATTCCTTTTCAAGTCCAACCAACCGTCAAGGCTAACCCATCAACACCTGGCTAGCAACCGCTTTAGTAGCCCGCCCTGAGTACCCATCAAACCGAAGGGTAGTCTGCCATGCAAACGGCTGTTCAGAACCCAAGTTCAGGTTCGACTCAAACTCCCATTCCAGGAGTATCATAGGTAACTGTCCCACTTACGTCACAAGTTACTATGCAACCACTTTTCCAATCTTTACCTCAGGCATCTGGTGTTCAATCCATTCCTAGGATTCCGTCAGCACCTCAAATACCTGTTGTTCAACCTAGTATTCCATGTATGCAAGTACCTTTTCAAGGCTGCCTTTCCAAGGTTTACCCTAGAGTCAGTTTGTTTAAGGCAAACCTTTTCAAACTCAATTTATCCAAGGTCAATCTTGCAAAGTCAACCCTTTCAAGGGCAGTTTGTTCAAGGTCAAATGAGCCAGAGTCTCCCCCTCAAGAATCAACCATACCTAGGTCATATGTTTCAACAACCTATTTAACCTCAATATGATATCGCTCATCCTCGATACCTAGGAGGTATGCAGATTCCAACTGCTCAGGCTATACCAGGGTATCCAGGATATCCTCCGTCCAGTACGAGACTTGCCACTCATGGTTATCAATATCCATCGCAAGGCCCTACTCGCCAGTTGCCTTCCATTACAACCTTGGATTTGCCTGACCTTTCTTGGTTAACTAATGATCTACTTCTTTATTTACCCTATTGGATGGTTATTCCTACTAAGTTGCCCATTGATATTCCTAAGTTCGAAGGTAAGTCAGGTGAAGATCTGTCCAACCATGTCATGAACTACCATATTTGGTGTGCGTCCAACTCATTAAATGATGATTCTATTAGATTACAACTTTTTCAATGAACCTTAACTGGTTCAGAAGCCAAATGGTATGAAGAATTTATGCGTGCTTCCATCAACACATTTAATGCCCATGCTACAATTTTTTTGACCCATTTTCAGTTACCCATTCGGTATGACAATGGAACTGAACTTTTGACTTCTTTGAAGTAGTCAACATCAAACCATATCTCAAATCACATTCACGAATGGAGATGAAGACGTCGCTTAGTTAAAGTTTACATTCCAGACCAAATTTTGGTTGAATGGTTCATAAAATTGCTCTTACCAGTAATAAATGAAGATGTGGCCAAAGGGGGTGTTGTAACTGAAGAGTGGGTAATTTCTCACGCTCAATACCTTGTTATTGTTTATAATTAGTGTGGTACTTTGTACGAAAAGATCCCAGATTTACCCCAATCTAATCCAAATAATCCACCTCTTCCAGGATCACATGCCACAAATGGCATGATTGGTTCTGTGAGCTAGAAATCTAAGAATAAAAAGAAAATTCTAAGAATGTTTGGGTTTTATCTCTATCTGATTCACCCAACGAAGATCCTTCTGCCAGAATTACTTCCAAAATTAATGTCGTAGATTCATCTACTGGAAAGGGTAAGACATCGGGAAATAAGAAAAAGGGAAAAGGAAAAACTAAACAAGACAACCGCTCTAAGGAGAAACCAACCAAGAATGAACCGTCTGATGAAAAGAGGAAACCTTGCTATCCTTTCTTAATTTTTGAGGAAGATCATTACACTAAGGAGTGTCCTGATCAGGCCAAAGTTTCCAAATTCATCAAAATTTCACCCACACTAGTTGTTTTGAAGGATCGTTTTCCTCCACAAAACAAAAAAATGGTCTCTCACGACCAATCCTCCTCATCCCCATTGGCAGATATCATGATGATGTCTTCTAGAGTTATGGTAGCCACGAGATCCAAAGATTACACATCCAAGAGTCTTATTGAACATGGAGATGACTCCATTTTACCTGGTCAAACTTCTGCGTCTACTCCTCTTTGTTCTGAACCATTACATATTGAAAAACCAAATCCTGATATGATAATTTGTTTGCCTCCTAAGGGTATGCTTCATAAGTCATCCTTTAATCCTCATGCGAGGGCTACCCAAAATTATAATATCATCGAAGATTGGGCTATGTCACCTTAGGCAATGTCTGCCCTTGAAGTGTTGCAAACTTGTCCAGCACAAAGGAAATTATTATTATTAGCCATAGGAGCTGTAGATCCTCAAGACTCCCATTTGATTATTTTCGATCTCGAAAATCATGTCCCACATCTCCCACACCAACTGGATTTTCAGATACTAGTTCACGTCAACACTCGACGAGTTGTTCGAACAGTGATTGGTGAAGGAGCATCGACGTGTATTAATTCTATTTCTTGTTGGAAAGCCTTGGGTTCTCCAACGATCAATCAATCTCCCATGACTTTGAAAGCCTTCGATGGAAGATGTTTTCATCCATACAGACTTTTAAATGATTTCCTAATCAAGTTTGAGGGAAAAACAATTGCAATAGACTTTGAGGTTGTTGACGCTCAACTTGAATGTAACCCTTTTCTTGGTCGGAGTTGGACTTATGCCATGGCGGTAGTAGTCTCGTCATATTTTAGGATGATTATGTTTCTTCACAAAGGAAGAATTGTGAAAATGGATCAATTGCCCTACTATATGTCTGACACTAATTCCTCCAGTAGTATCCCATTTGTTGGAAAATCAACCACTCCTTATGAGGAAGTTAGTGTTGGCCTGCTCAAAGACTCATCTTTGATGGGAACCTTCACATTTCCTCCACCCAATTTCCCTTATAATGATGCCTAGATTAACATGATTACATCAAGTACTTTCGAAATGGGAGATCCATGGAAAGTACAGTTAGAATCACAAATGATCTTATATGGTGATGAAATGCCTCGTAACCCTTTTGAGTTAGCCTATGAGGCCATTCAGTCTTTTTCAAACCCATCAACATTTGATAATAATTGAATGAATACGATTATTGATGAATATTCTCAATTTTCATGCTTGGAACCAATCTCTATGCTTGATCCTTTTAACATGAATTTTTTAACTGATGAAGGGATTATGGAAGTTATGACCTTGGACGAAATGTCATGGAACGATATTCATCATCATTCAACTTTCTTGCCATCCTTTGAAAAAATTGAGAATAATTTCTCATCTATGTTTTCATCTGAGACCCTTAATGATCCTCAATGTCCAATAGCTACCCTTTATTCTAGTTCTGAACAAAATTTAGGGAACATATTGGCAACGATACCTATCGATATCTCAGTGAAACCCAAAATAATTGAAAATATTCATATAGGCGCTTCTTGTTCATTAGAAGAGATTTCAACTTACAAAGCCCTTTTTCAAGAATTCCGTGACATTTTTGCCTAGTCCTATGAAGAGATGCCAGGAATTGACCCTAGCATTGTTGTAAATGAAATAAAAAGTTATCCAGATGCTACATCAGTTAGACAATGATTAGGTCCCATACATCCACGAAAATTTGCTTCTATCAAAACAGAGGTAGAATTTTTTTTGAAAGCAGGTTTCATTTACCCTGTTCCTTTAACTGATTGGGTATCCACTATTGTGCCCATTAACAAAAAGCAAGGAACTATTCAAGTGTGTGTCGATTACCAAGATATGAATAAATCTTGTCCTAAGGACAATTGTCCAACTTTATACATCGACCAAATTGTCGACGACTGTGCCGGGAATGAATTTTTTTCCTTTATGGATGGATTTTCTGGTTACAATCAGAAAAACATACTCCTTGCTGATTAGTATAAAACCGCATTTATATGCCCATGGGGAACTTTCGCTTATTGTAAACTCCCATTTGGCCTAAAAAATGCTGGCGCGACTTTTCAACAAGCAACGTTTTATGCATTCCATGATATCAAGCATATTATTCATCCTTATTTAGATGACCTCCCGATTCATTCCATGAAATGACAGGATCATCCATTGCACTTAAAAGTAATTTTAATTAGGTGTAGGCATTACAATATTCACTTGAATCCACACAAATGTGTTTTTTGTGTACAATCAAGTTGGCTTCTAGGTTTCATCGTTTCAAAGGAAGGCATTCGTGTTGATCCCCTCAAGGTAGAAGCAATCTTGAATTTGCTTGCTCCTTCTAGCCTTACTCAACTCCAAAGTTTGCAAGGGAAGGAAAACATTTTGCGTATGTTCATCCACAATTATGCTGAACTAACACAGGGTTTTACTCAACTGTTGAAAAAGGGTATTCCATTTTTCTGGGATGAGCTTGTTGATAAAGCTTTTGATGCATTAAAGCATGCAATGACTAATGCACCTTTACTGCATCCACCTGATTATCATCGAGACTACTTTCTGTACTTAGTTGCATTTGATGCCACTATTGGCATGTTGCTAGTCCAAGAGGATGATTATACCAGTGAACATGTGATTTACTATTTGAGTAGGAGTCTCACTAAAACTGAGATTAAATATGCACATGGGGAGAAGCTAGCCTTGACAGCTGTGCAAGTTGTTCAATGATTCCGTCACTGTGTACTCCGAAAAACGACTTTCATTTCAGATTGCAACCCTATGATGTACATTCTCACGAAACAATTGCTAAGGGGCAAATACTCGATGTGGATAGTTATTTTACAAGAGTTTGATTTGGAATTTGAAAAATCCAAATCAAAGGAATCCTTGATTTTTGCTGAACTATTGTGTGATTTTCCCCATACTCATATAGAAACTGTAGTAGAAGATTATTTTTCTAACGAATCTCTCTTTTTTATTAGTACGTTAGGTCTGTGGTATGGAGATATCATTGTATATCTCTAAACACAAAATTTTAGGCCTGAGTTATCCAAAACTGATCGTCGGTGAATTTGATACCAATCCCAACAACACAATATTATTGGCAACACTCTTTATCATCGTGGTGCCGATTCTCTATTCCGAAGTTGTTTAAATTTTCAAGAAGACGAAAAAACTTTAAATGACTGCCACTCTAGACCGTGTGGCGGTCATATGTCTAGGTATGCCACTACCCAAAATATATTATGTGTTGGTTATTTTTGGTCATCAATGTTTAAAGATCGCATCACTACAATCCGCAAATGCCATCATTGCCAAATTTATGATTGCAAGATGCGAGCACCTCCCGCTCCTCTTCACCCTATAGTAGTTATCAGTCCTTTTGAAAAATGCGGTATCAACTTCGTCACTTGTAACCCTCACTCGACCAAGGGGCATGGATATATTATCCTTGCAATCGATTACTTTACAAAATGGATTGAGGCGATGCCTACATATAGAGACGACGGCGAAACTGCAACTATTTTCATTTTCAATCATGTGATTGCTCGGTTCGGCGTCCCACAAGCTATTGTTATAGACAACGGTAGTCATTTTCGTAACTTTATGATGACGAACCATCCGTGCAACTCGACCTCTGCCATGATAGATATATTCCATATTATCCACAAGCTAATGGTCAAGTCGAAGCTTTCAATAAAGTTTTAACCAATATGATTAAATAGATAGTTGGTATGCATAAAGGAAATTAGGACTCTATGCTCTTTTCAGCACTGTGGGCTTACTGCACTACTGTAAAAACATCGACCAGTTTTACCCCTTTTCAAATTGTTTATGGTTTGGAAGCCGTATTACCTATTGAATGTGAAATTCCATCTCTTAAATTAGCTATCGAATTGTTACTTGCTACCTCTGCGGACGAAGAACACTTTGTACATTTAGCTTAGCTAGATGAAAATCGTCGTACTGGCTAGCAAAGCTCACCAGAAACATATCAAAGCCCAACATGATCAAAATGTTAATCCTCATACATATTCAGAAGGTGATGTAGTCTTGGTTTATGATCAAGATCATGACAAGCTAGGTGCAGGGAAATTCAATCCCATGTGGCATGACCCTTACATCATAAGGAGTGTATTAGCTAAAGGTGCCTATGAGCTGGTTGATTATGATGGTGTTTCTTTGAGAAAGCCTAGAAATGGTCTTTACCTAAAGAAATATTTTGCATAAAAACTTTTGGTGAAGATTTGTACATTATTTACCGTTTTTTAGGTATGTGTGATAATTAGTATTTTTCACATCTTTCTGCTATTTCTCCTGCTTGTCTCATTTTTACACTTGATTTGTAGATGTCGACGTTCTCTTTGACTTAGATCGGCTTTGCTGATGGTGCTAGTTGTAGTACTCGAAATTTATCTTCCGCAACCTGGGTTATCTATTCACCCAGTGATGAGCTAGTCTCTATTCATGGAATATGTCTCAGTCGAACAACGAACAATATAGCAAAATATAGCACAACCATTGAGCTATTAGTTTATTCCATCAAATTTGGTATGCGACGTTTGATTGTTAGGTTAGATTCGCAACTTGTGGTATTACATTTAAATGGTGTCTATACAATAAGGAGTCCAATCATGTTAAGAGTATTCTTACAAATCCATCTCTTAGAAAGGCAATTTGATTACATTGAATATCAACACATACCGAGATATTTAAACACATTGACAGATGCATTGGTGAATCATGTGTTAAATAGGCATTTGCAACATTTGTAAATTAAAAAAAATATTCATTCATACATTGATCAAGATAAACATAGGTAAAAACTAGTATATTTTTCATTAAAATAGAGTTTGGGTGTGTCTACAAAATATGTCATCCAAGGACATAAGGCCCCATGGCCTTTTATTTTCCGAATATGCTGACACCAAAAGTAAAAAATGGTCCTAGAAACTAGAACAATTAGGCACGATGATGCTCATGAAAACACACGATAGCACGAGCAAGTCGACACAACAAACGTCTGAGAGGCCCTGGAACCCCAACTACATGCCTTTGATAGGCGCGTGGAATGTCATTAACCCTAGTCTCTGGGATTTTGGCAGTCAACCTCTCAAGGTTATGCTCCAACTCTGTCAGAATGTCATCTACCTCTGGGTTCGTTGTCGCAACTACTATAGTTTCTCATCTCGTTTATCGTACCGTCTCATTCCGGCTGGTCAGGTTGGACCCACATCTGCACATGCTTTTCGAATAATTAGCCTTTGAAGACAAAAACACTTAAAAATTGAAAAATTTGAAAATATGTCAAATGAGAAATTCTTACCTAGATCACCCCACTGAGCTCTGGCTGGAAGTGGGATATTAGGATCACCTCTATAATCCATCCTGGCATATGGAAAGTCCTCGATCAAAAAAATTTGTTGGCCCAGCCAGTCAAAAAACTTTGTCGTATACCTCACTATAGGCCCATCACCGCCATAGCGTGCCATTAGTGCAACCCACGTCGTCATGCGTGGATCCCCCAGACCTCCCTCGTCTGCCAGAATCTATTGTGGCTGAAGAATAGGAACCCTCTCTAGGGAAAAAGCGACAAGAATGGCACCATAACCTAAATTCTTCAGTTTACCATTCTTGCACCTAGTCAACTAGCCCTTCATTTTTACCACTAGTTCCTTGCACCAGTTGTATACCGTGGATTCCCATCTTTCCACGGCCATCTGCATCTATGCCCGTGTGGCTAGATGAAGGGAAGTACTTCCACACAATTTGCAAATAGTGAAAGTAATGGTCCTCAAGGGTAAAAGTTCGATGCACTGAATGTCAACCGTCCATCTCTGGGCAGTGCACCCCTGCAAAAGCACCGTAAGTATCCATTAGTAGTATCTCCCCCTGCTCTTGATCCAAATAGTGAAATATCGACTCCCCAATTAGACAACCCAGTCAGGAAATAGATGTCATCAACATCAATGGTGAGGCGATAATCAACAATCACAATGCACTATTCCTGGACATTCCAGGTCCTCATCAACCATGCCATCGGATCTATCTGGGCTTTCATCCCATGGATAAGCCAATACTTTAGGAGGTTGCAAGTCTTGAGAGCTTGCAAAGTGGCCAGATCTGCCAAAGCAACTAAATCATTGGCTTCATGCTCTGTCTCCCTCCACTCCATTTTCGAGCAATCAAATGACCTGCAATGACTATTTAAAAGCAGTTAGAAGCATTTTTGAAAGTCATTTCATGTTTTTTGGGATTCAAAATTTGTTTTAAAAATAGACCACAACGCTTGCATGGCCACCCTTTTATGGACAAGGCGTAGCTGCCCGGATTTTTCTCGCAGAATTCCACACAATCCGAGATTTTCCATGTGGAAAATTTTATCGGCCTGCATGGGCCCGATTGAACAGAACCCGCGCAGGGCCAAGGGTGAATTTTTGAACAATACTTTGCCCCAAAAAACAAAATGAAAGCCTAAAATAAAACACTAAACAAACAGAAAGTTGAGTTATGGAGAGATATTCTACCTGGAGGAAATGGTGCACGATTTCGTCCACCGGTTGGCTCGAAATCAGTCATGGAAGTTTCACAGTAAAAAATCATCTCTCTGCTTTGAACTGGTGAAAACAATAATGGTAAAAATTAATTACTTTTTCCTTTTATAAGTTTTTGAAGCTTAAAAAATATTATTTTTTATGTTTTGAACCTTTTTGGGAGGGAAAATGCCCTTTTTGAGCAGTTATGACGGGTTATTGAGTTTAAATGTGCAGGATTGTTTACAGAGTCAAGATAAATCATTTTTGACATTTTAGCAGACTTTTATCACTTTTCATGCTCTTAAAATATTACGAAAAGAGAAAATCATGGAGTTCTCTTTTATGCCCTTTTTAGACTCTTAAAACATGAAAAGATCGTCGACTACTTGCTTGTTTGAACTCGTAAAACTAAATGAACAACCTTCCACTCAGTATAAGTTTACCCCTTTTACGGACTGAGTTAGGACTATTTATGAAAAAGGTATATTTTTTTCAAACATGGTCAATAGAGTTCTCTCACGTATTATTTTATCCTTTTTCAGACCTAAGAGACTAAACTGACAAAAAAGAACTTGATGGAGTCTACTTATGTTTTTCTTCTGACTCTATAAAATTAAAAAATGTCGAGCTTTACTTTTTCCGGGCTCGTTAAAAGTTTATGGTAAAAGAACTGAATAAATTTATTTTTGTGTCTTTTTTCAAACTCTTAAAATAAAATGACATTGAGTTACTCCTTTACTGGACTCGTAAAATTAAACAATACAGGACTTGTTAAACATGACGAGATCGAACCACTCCTTCTTAGGGTTCGTTAAAAATACTTCGATGAACTCATCCGAAGGATGAGCTTACAGTCCGAGCATATGTTATCCTCCTCAAGCTTGTAAAAATTAAAGAGGTACTTGTCAGTAATGGTGGGGGGGAATTAGGGAAGGTTTCTGTTTTACATCATTATTTAAAAGGTATCATGTCGCTCTTAAACACAACTCTCCGTCACATTCATGTCTAGGATGGGAAATACATTTGCCTTACAATTAATCAAACCTCATTGAAAGTCTTCATGGTTTTGGGTATTATCGTTAAGTCAGATACTACCAAATCATTATAGTGTCATTATGTGTTCAAGAGAATTTCAACCTTAGTTCAAATCCCTTTGAAAAACCTTTTCCTCGATTCGCATCATCCATCCATGAGTCAGTCCTTGCAAACTGTTTTCAAAACTTGATATCACGTTTCGTGTCGTAGTCTTTCCTACGATGGATCGCTTCCTATCAACTTCAGCTCATTATATAGGAAGTTGATTTAAAAACCTTCAGTACCTTGGAGCCTGCATGCCTTAATGGTAGGTTTCTCACTTTCAACGATAGGTTCTCATCATTGGCCTTCGATCGAACGATTCTATGAGTGTTCGACTTCAAATCACATATTCACACTTCCTAGATTGTACTAGGAGTACCTTGAGAACCATTGTCATTATTGGTGGTTTCTCTCGCGCTTGTTAATGGTTCACATCATTAACCGATAATCAAGTGGTTTATGCCATGTTCGACTTCCAGACATTCACTCGCATGGTTGGAATCGTACTGTGAATCAAGAGATGGAGATCAAGACCCTGGATCTAGTTTCATCCATCCAGGTTGCAAGGAGATTTTATGTTCATGATTAGGTAGACATATGGTTGTGTCCATGTTGTGTCTACAATCTATATGATCTTAGTTTTTCCATGCTTTTTCATTGAGTTTGCTTTACTGTGAGTATGGGAATGCCTACCTCAAAGATGATTTTTTATATATATTTTGCAGTGTGTTCCCTTGAATGTTCCTTGCAGGTTTCAGACCATTGCCTTTAATTCGATCCTTGGAATGATAAAGTGCTTTAATCTTTTAAAACTTATTTTTAAAACTTTTCACTTTAGGGGGCAATCTGTTACACGTAAATTTTTTGCCATGACAAATGATTAATTTATGGATATTTTTACCATCCGTCAACATGTTGAAACCAACTCCCTTAGAAGTTAAACAACTCAGTATATGTTGAAGTACATGAGAAATTTGGGTCAAATAGCTCTCATGCCTTGTTAATTTCCACCTACGCCGACTTTTCTAGCATTTCCAGCGTGTGCACTGAAATTGACTCTGAGAACAGTGTAGAGTTGTTCTTTGTTTGTAACAATAAACTTGTGCAGGTGAATTCTAGAAAGTAAAAATAAAAAGTACATTCTAGAAACATAGTTGGTCGAATATTTCCCAACTGAATGCTTCGAGGTGATGACTATTCAAACTATAACCCTCTTAAGATGAATTTCCATCCCTTTTCTCATGGTAACTTCATCCCTCATTAAAGGAGGTTCATCTTCTTCTTAGGGATCTAAAACTTCCTCCCCTTTGGTCTATAAAAGGACTAGATGGTTGAGGGATGAAGGAGGTCAGAATTTAGAGAATACAAACTTATGATGTTGGTTTGATATTGGAGAGCTTGTCATCTAAGGAGGAGGTTGAAGGCATTTGGGAGGGACCTCACGACATCAAGGCGAAGGTTGTAAGGCTCCTCTTATCTTTTGATTAATACAAATGAGCACTTTCTCCCATTGATTTTGTCTTTTGTGAATGATGAATGGTTTATTATGTTTATTAAGGAAATTTCAATCCCTAATTTCCTTTATCATTAGGCTAAGTTGTTTGAATTATTATATCACATGTGATTTTGATCCTTTTCTAGCGTATGTTTGCAGATCTTATTAAGCATTGAGGAACTGCATCAAGTCACAACAAGGGATCTTCATCAAGAATTTCGTGAAATCGGTAAGAGGTATATCCATTAACTATACTGCTTGTAATTCAAACAAGTTTAACTTAGGGAAAGAGTCAGTTCATTTGTCATGATTGTTTCTAGTTTCCATTTAGGATCTAGGGAGATTGCTCTTATCTGCAAGAGGGATTGTTTAGCGTAAAAGTTCTCAACAGCTTCTGCCAGCTCTTCAAGAGTGGTGAGGATTACTTCTTCAACAGACGAGAGTACCACTCCTATGGGTGTAGTCTTTTGCTTCCTCTGCGAAGAGGGAAGATTGTGTACTCCTAAGATGACTCCAACAACTTTGGAAAATTAACGGGTGATGGGATGGACAGAGTGAAGGTGATGATATTAAATTTCTTGTTCGGGTCTGGGGGGTGAGGAGTAACCAACTTCAAAGTTGCGCATGGGAGAGATGGAGTTCGTGTTACTGCCTTGACCAAATGATGGATACGGGAGGTTGACAGGACATTCAACCATAAACTACTAGCGGCCCTCCTTCTAGCGCCATAAATGTTGACAGTGTTCGACCCGCCAAAATTTAGGGGATCTCCCCGGTATGAAGTCCCAACTAGACCTCACACTGTTTTGTGTAGGAGTCTCATCTGGTACGATGGCTCGGTTTCCATTATCTTAGAGATTTTCCTTAGCTCTTTCTGTTCAGCACATGAGAGTGTTATGCTTGTAACTTCAATAAAGCGAGGTGAGTATGCCTAGTGAGTGCGTAATGTAACTTTGTGTCAGGGTTCTCTTACTGTCAAAAGGAGGAAGTAAAGTGAACCTCTTGATGAGAGGGAATAGTCCCAATCTAGGAAGAAACACACGCAAACAACAACAAGGGTCTATCCAATATCCAGTGGAATAGTCCACAGTGGATGCGGCAGACGTGAAAACAAAATTTCAAGGGAAAACACGTACATCATCCAGCGGAGTAGTCCACACAGGGGTGACGGTTGTTAAAACTAAGAAAACACAAAGATGGTATGTCTAATGTCTAGAGGAGTAGTCCACACAGATGGCACAATAGTGATAAACAATACAACACATCTCCAACAATATGAATACTAAAATAACCGAAGTAGTTCAAATATCTTAGTACAGGTTAAGAAAACATGCATTACAAACGTTTAAAGAATAGTCTTACAAAGAGATACAAAACATGCGTGAAAACATGTTGGCTTGAGATAGACTTTTGAATTAAGAAAAAGGTAAAAGGAAAATTTGTACACCATACATCACTAGTCCTAGTAGTGGGACGTTGGAGCCACTGCTCACTCCTCAAAGAACAAACTACAAACTCTCAAGGCTATGCAGGAGGAGCTAAGGTGAAAAGTCCTTTCCTCATACAATGAGGGGGTATATATAGCCAAGGGGGAATAACTGGCCCTTGCGACTTTTCGACTTCCCTCATGACTATTTGACTTCCTATGACTTTTCAACTTTACATGACTCTTTAACTTCATATGTGGGTCTCTTGGACTTCCACTTTACATTACATTGATTACAACAAGTATGACCCATAGTAGTGATGTGGCTGAGACAACTCATGACACAATTCGACATGACATTGCTGACATGTACTGGCTGACTATGGTGTCTGTGTTGAGTTGATGCGCTGCTGAGTGATGGTATGCTCTCAGGATAACATGTCTTCACCTCCACATGGAAAAGTGTGTGGGGTCTTCGATGGTCTTGGTCTTTGCTTGATGGTGCATGTGTATGTGTCCCTTTTGCTCATTGCTCGATGTGCTTCATGCATTCGTTCAACTGTGAGCAAGTCTTCTAGCATGCGCTACTTATCCACCCCGTTCGTCATCGAAGCACCTATTCCTGCAATCAATCATGATGGGATGACATCAAATCCAAAAATCTCCTAGTCTAACATGATGCATTGTTTTCTGTTTCGGTGCAGGTGACCAAGAGAGGGACAAGGCACTGAAACTGCGCAGAGCACAGCTTAGGCTGGGATGCGAGGCTCCGGAGCACTATCGGGAAAAACTACACAGATGTCACTGGGAGGCAAATTTGTAAAATCTGGGATAACAATGATAGCTGCGAGGTAAAACCCATCTGGGAGGTAGAATTGAACAGTTTCGGGGTGGAAGACCAGGTAGGTTGTTAGGAAAATTTTGGGCCAATCTGCGTAATTTTCAAGGGGAGCACTTGGCAAGTCATCCATCTGGGATCTGTGCGGTTTCTCCTAAGAAAATAGAGTGGGCAGTAGGAGGCACTAACAAAAAAATCTACACAATTTTCTAGAAGAGGACAGGATCGGGCTACAGGAGCTACTGATCAACATTACGCAATTCTGGGAGACAGTCTGGGCCCAGACATAACTGCGCAATTTCTGGGTTGATTGCATAACGAGGCAGAAGGGTAGGTGACAACCAAATCTATGTAATTTTTTGAGGGAGAATAGAGTAGGCCAGCAGGGAAACCTACATGTCAGATCTGTGCAATTTCTTGGGACAATGCAGTGACAGGCAGTAGAGGCATGTCCCACATGTCTGCACAGTTTCTGTACACAGTGCAAGGCAATCAGGTTGGACAAGTTCTACATAGTTTTGGAGATCAGTGCATCCTTGGGTCACAGCTCAAGTCATTTTTTCTGGTTGACCAGCTGGAGGCTTGATGGGTGATCTTGTGGGAAGCGCAAACTGGATCGGGTTTTGCAACAACTTATGCACAGTTCTGGGAGGCAATAAGTTGGCTCATTTCTGGGATTGCACAGTGCAAGCTGCCCAGAGGATAGCCTCAAGCTCTGTGTAGTTCTAGGCAATAGTGCAAGGTCACTGATATCAGGGTCTTGTTGAAGGAAGGTTTTTTGGTTAAGAAATTTTCAGGAGAAATGACTAAGTGTGAAAGCAAGTGAACTTGTGCATTCATGACGTTGTGATCACACACCTAGCACGACTCGACGACAAGACAAACATGTGCTCAGTGGGACTGACTCAAAGGTTAAGATTGACAAGTGTGATAGTTGAGATATGTCTTCGAACAACCTTGACGATACTTGTGTGACAATTTTTGCACCTTTTTGTGTGAGTGTGACCGATGTTGACAAAGCGAAAACAAATCATGTACACAAAGCCAAACCTTCAAAATCGCCAAAAAAAACTCGCAAGAAAGACAGAGTGATCAACATGCCTAAAGATGACTGATGGTCAATCAAGAAAAAGGGTGTGAAGACTTGACATGAGGTCATGGAATGATCCCGAATGTTTACAACCATCAAGGGGAAAAACAAAGGAAGGCACTGAAATTGAATGTAGGCCAAAATTTTGGAGGGTGTTGCAATCGCTACAACAGGATATTAGCATGTTTTTACTTCTATATGAATGGATAATGTGTCTATGACCTAATAGATGAATATGCAACAAATGGCATGAGGGAACAATGTTTCATAGCGATTCTCAGATAAGTATGAGATCCCTACGCTTAATTATTTTCTTTACACCTATAGGTTACATGTCAATGATACGTTTGATGAAATTCCTGTCATGGCTAGTACTGGTTAAGGTATTGTTGAGTTTATTTATTTTGCTTCATTATTTACCTGTACCTTTCTTGATTTCAAGATATCATTCCATTATGGATAGTGGCATGGGCTCCGGGCTTGAAAAAGTGGCTTAAATCCCAAGATCGTTGGCACAACGCTAGCAATGTTGGTCCACAGTCACTGGAAGGAAGACCTATGAGAGTGAATTTAGGTTATTGGTCGCTCCCTTTCCCATAGCATGAGAGCGAATATGGCCTAAGAGACCTAAAACAATAGTGGGACCCAAGGACAGATTGTCTGAGTGGCTGACTTGTCTCCTAAGGGTTTTGTTGGTGATGTTGGATGATTGTGTGTGATGTTTTGTCGATTCCACTTCCTCGAGGTCACATAGGAGCTCGAATCTGATTATAGTAGCCTCTTATCTCATGTCTACCCGGGTTGGCATGGTTACTTTGGGTAGGCCTGAGAGGAGGGTGTTAAAGAGTGGTATCAGAGCATGGTTCAACTCTCGGACTGGATGGGTTGAATGTGTTAGTCATGCATGCATGTCAATTTCATGTGTGTCTCTTACACTTATATACTTTTTACATTTTCTTGATGATTGATTAGGGTTGTAGTATGGTTATCATGGAGAATTTGATATTGATTTCATGAAGAGTAATTATCATGAGCACATGACTAGCTTCATAAAAATTATATGTTGCTTACATGTTGATTTTATGTCACCTACTTACATCCTTGTATGTTAGGTTACATTCTTGAATATTTGGATTACATGTATCAGTCTTGTAGGTTGATTGCAAGAATTGGTCGATTATGTTTGACTACATGCGTTTGTGCATATTCGTAGTTGATTAGGAATTGCTTATGCATATTGTCGGTTGCATGTAACAATGTGTATAATGGAGTAATGACTGTTGTCGTGCATGAGGTCATAGCATGCATTGTTGATATGGCCTTGCATCGATGACTGGACCTTAGTTAGAGTGATGTTTATGAGTTGACACATTTACTTGCATATGTCAATATGTTGTTATGATTATGTTATACATGTATCGCGCTGATTTGGTGATCTTGTAGACAAGGTATCCTCCCAGATCTATGCTAAGGTATGTTGATTTATTGTGATTTGGTTTATATGATATTATGCCTTGTAGGAAGAAATATCAAATGGATAGCAAGATGGTTGACTACATATACTGTCTCTACGAATCCAAAGAGAAGTATGGTGTTGGGAACTCTTTCGATTTGGCAGTAACACTGAGAAGTTTAAAGGAAGAGATAAGGAGTTGTAAGGCAGATAATGACAGAATCATATAGACTCAGGAAAATCTAGCTGAGGTAAATGCAATGATACTCTAGAGCTTGTCAAATTTGCAGCAACAAGGACCAATTTGGATCAGTCATGAGTAGGGGGACAAAACTAATGGGGCATATAATAGTAGATCGCATGGCGGTCACTGATCAGATAGATATGACACAATACAGGATGGTAGATTGTTGGAAACTTCAGAGAGGAGAAGGGATAGACACAGGTATGAATCTAGTTCTGATTTAGATAAGCACTATGATCATCACCATTATCATCCTTACAAGAGCAGGGATAGGGAATACTTTTCGGATGAGTTTAAGAAAGTAAAGCCACCTACTTTTGATGGAGAGATAAAGAGATCACAAGATACAGAGGTTTGGCTACTCGATATGAAGAAGTTCTTCAGGTTGCATGAGTACTCAGAGAACATGAAAGCTAGTGTGGCTACTTTCAATCTTAAAGGTAAAGCAAACATCTGGTGGGAAGATGGGAAGAATGTAAAGATTGGATCCATGATATATGATGAGTACACCAGTAAGTTCTTGGACCTATTGACGTATATGCCTTACCTCAAGGAGGAGAAGGCTATGATTCACAGATTCATTAGTGGACTACCAGTTGCATTCAAAGATAGGATTGAATTCGATGAGCCTAAATCATTGGAGGAGGCCATTCGAAAGCTAAAGAATTGCTATGAACAATCAAGGAGCAACACTGAGACTAAGCCAAGCTGGAGAGGTAATGTAAAGAACAAAGGAAAATGGGATAAAAAGCAAGCAAGGCCACAGGGTAAAGATAACAAGGAGAATGTTGCAGCACCTAACAGGTTCAATGCGTCAATTAGAAGACATGGACATTGATTTGAAGAAAAGAATAAGGACATAGGTTGGAAGCCTATAGAGTGTTGGACTTGTGGCAAGGATCACCACAGGAGAGATTCTCCATAGAATTAGGGTGGTAGGCCTCATATATATATAGTGCACAGGAGGCACAGAATGTTGGGGACATTGGTCAAAGTATTCCACGTATCTATGTAGTAGTGGACAAGCGGAAGGCAGAACACCAAGCATCTATCATTGAGATGGGCGATAAGCTTTGTGATCAAGTTATTTCTATTTTGATTGACCCTGGATCTAATTATAGCTATGTTAGTCCTGATTTGGTGGATAAGTGTGGTTTGAATAAGGAGTTGCATGCAGAGTCTAGTTTAGTGTAGTTGGATACAAGTACAAAGAAGCGAGTGCATCATTGGGTAAGAGCTTGCGCATTTGATTTAAATGGTATGCCTACAACAACACATTTGAATGTATTACCGTTGGGTTCATACAATATGTTATTGGGCATGCATTGGTTGTATCTACATAGAACCAAGGTTGACTGCTATGATAAAGCTATTGAGTGTGTTGATGACAGTGGAGAACCAAGAGTATTATAGGGTAATAAGAAAGCTACATCAGTTAGGATGGTGACATCTATGCAAGCAAAGTGTAGCCGCAGGAAGGGGTGCAAGATATTTGCAGTACACATTTCTAGTGATAAAGGTGAGGCTGAGGATGCAGATGTGTTGAACAAGTATCCAGTGTTGTAATAGTTTCAGGATGTATTTCTTGAGGACATTACAGAGTTTCCACCTCAAGGGAGGTAGACTTTTCTATTGACTTAAGCCTAGGGGCAGCTCCAACATCGAAAGCACCTTACAAGATGAGCACACCCGAGTCGGTTGAGATAAAGTTGCAGCTGAAGGAAATGTTGGACAAGGAATACATTAGGCCAAGTGTATCACCTTTGGGTGCATTGGTCTTCTTTATCAAGAAGAAAGATGGTACTCTCGATTATGCATTGATGAGCATTTAGCAGCAGTGTTGAAATTTTTAAGAGAGCATCAGTTATATGCTAAGCTCAACAAGTGTAGTTTCTTTTAGACTGAGGTGCACTACTTGGGACATGTTGTCTCCAAGAAAGGAATTGCAGTAAATCCAGAGAAGATAAGGGCCATCATGGAGTGGGTAGCTCCTAAGAGTGTGGATGAGGTGATATATTTCATGGGTCTAGTAGGATATTACAGGAGGTTCATCAAGAACTTATCACAGATTTCTTATCCCATTACATCCTTACAGAGGAAAGGTAAGAAGTTTGAATGGACTGAGGAGTGCGAGGCTAGCTTTGAGCAGCTGAAGCATTTGTTGGAACATACACCAATACTACAGATTGCATATCCGGACAAAGAGTATGTGATATGCACAGATGCTTGCAAGAGAGGGCTTGGTGACTTCCTTATGCAGGACATACATGTGGTATGTTATGAGTCCCGGAAACTAAATGAGCACAAGCATAACTACCCAATGCATGATCATGAGCTAGCAGAGATTATACATGCATTGAAGATGTGGAGGCACTATCATCTTGGTAGGCGGTTTGTGCTTATGAGTGATCATATTGGGTTGAGGTATTTGTTTGACCCCAAATTTGAACGCCAGACAGGCTAGATGGTTGGCCACAATCAGTGAGTTTAATTTCAAGTTCAGGTACATCAAAGGTAAGGAGAACAGGGTGGTTCAGGAGACAGATATAGGTACATCACTTGGCAGCTATGAGCTCCTATGGGACAGATTTACAGGATATGATCTTGCAAGCAGGACAAGAGGATGTCAGGTATCTAGAGATTGTGCACATGTTGTAGCAAGGTGACGGTGCAGGTATAGGTACAGGTGAAGGTACAGATACATGTAGTGGTATAGGTACAGGTGGCAGTACAGGTATAGATACAGGTGTAGGTGCACAGGGCATGGACTATCGTCCTAAAACATATGGAATGGTCAGGTTCCGAGATAGGATATATGTATTGGATAGAAGTGAGATCAAGAAGGTGATCTTGAGGGAGTTTCAGGTGAAACCTTATTCAGGTCACCCAAGTTATCAGAAGACATTGATAGCGGTGAAGAAGTATTATTATTGGCCAAATATGAAGAGGGATGTAGCAGAGTTTGTGGCTAGATACTTTGATTGTCAGCGAGTGAAGGCAAAGTGTAAACATCTAGGTGGACTGCTATAGCCGATTGCGATTCCATAGTGGAAATGGGAGATCATTTCCATGGACTTCATCACAGGGTTGCTGAAGACAATGAAGCAACATGATTCCATCACGGTCATTGTGGATAGGTTAACAAAGGTCGCACACTTCAACTAGTGGTGTGGCACAAGTATTCATTGGAAATGTGGTTAGACTACATGGTGTTATGAAGAAGATTGTGAAAGATAGGGATGTGAAGTTCACTTCCAAGTCTTGGAAGGAGTTATTTTCAAGTTTGGGCACAGACTTGGCCTTCAACAAAGCTTATCATCGATAGACAAATGGAAAGACAAAGAGGGTCCATAGTGTTGGCATTATGACACAGGTGATGTCCTTAATGGAAACTCACTCAGATGACAAATCACAGTTCAGACTCACAGAATGAAGAAAGAGAGGTATACACAGGTTCCCCATTGACCAAGCCACATGTACACGTGGGTTTGCGGACCAAAAGGTGCATATAGCGTACACACGCACTTTCACGGAAGGAAAGGCACGTACATGTTGGAAAACTTAGTTTTGGTCTGTGGTATTTGGCCCATGATATTTTGATCCTTGGTATTGGTCCAAGGTATCTTGTCCGAATTGTTGACCCCAGGTATTTGGTCCAAGTTATTGGTTCTAAGTGGTTTTGGTCCATGGTATTGAGTAAGGCCTAAGACAATAAAAGGAGGAGAAGATCATTAGGCAATAGCACTCATGCATTGAATATCTAATGAAGAGCAAGATCTAGAATACGAGTTATTGGGTTATGGTGCACAACTAGATCTGAATCAAGGATGAACCTTAGCACTTGATGAAGGATAAGATCTAATGATGGGTCAAGATCTTAAGGCTTGAAGTGAAGTATCTTTGTGTGTTTTGATATTTTATCTGAATAACTGGCGCATGTTGTAGACTATAAATATGATGATCTGGGTATAACTGAAGTCTAGAATTGTTGTAAAGATTAAATCATAATTTATAGATCTATACACATGTTCACCTTAGAAAAGGCGTGTATACATGCTAGTTCTGCATATCAAAACATCATATACATCTTAAATTTGATTTGCAGATCTGTACGCAGGTTCGCCTTGAGAAAAGTGCGTATGTGCATAGGTTTGACACATTGAAGTAGCGTATACCTCATAAAATATGCTTTATCTACTTCTGGTTGTTGTTACAGTGTTCTGGGTTCTAGTTACTGTTTTCTGGTTACTGTGTTCTGGTTACAACATTCTAAAAAGTGATTGATTGATTCAAGTTGTGGTTGGTGCAAAGGAGATTGATTGATGCAGATATATTTGATGTTTGAATGATGTTATTGATGGATCCAGTGTGAAAATTTATGAAACGTGGTCCCTGGAAGAAAAGAGAAGGTTGTAGCCTTATGTAGGCCGACACCTACGTACTAGTAAACATATCAGCTAGTACAAGAGCTAGGGGGCTGTAGCTCCCTTCCAAGAGAAGCTGGAGAATGAGAGAAGGTTGTAGCCTTCTGTAGGTAGAAGCCTGCGTACTGGTATAAGACTGCACCAATACAAAAATTGTAAAAAGAAGTTTCTTACTAAAAAGAAGAGAGAGACGATTGCAGCAGGTGGTTTCCACCCACATTGGGTTTCCACCTTATATCTTATGTTCATGTGTGTGTGATTATCTGTTCTGTTTTATTGCACCTGGTTATTGTTTATATGGTTCTGATGCACTGATTAAATATCAACATATGATAAATTAATTGAATCATAAGTTTTCAGGATATACGCTAGTTGCCTTAAATACAGTTGCGCATACACGCAAGTTCCATTAACTGAAGTAGCGTACATGAATCTAATTATGGAAATGAAATATTATTGACTTGCTAATACTGATTCACCCCCCCTCTCAGTATTATTTCCAACAATTGGTATCAGAGCAGGTCCTTCAGAAGAAACTTGATCGCCTGAAGGAAGATCTAGCATCACGAGTAACTACGAAAGAGAGGGATCCATTAGAACACCAATCTTTGATGGGAGCAACTTCGTTTATTGGAAGGTAAGAACCACAACCTATCTTCAATATCTTGGAACAGATGTCTAGGAAATCATGGGAGGAGGATGTACATTTCCATCAGAAATTCCTACAAATACGACAGGTAAAAAGGAATATGAAACCAATGCCAAGGTTATCAATACATTATTGGGGAGTTTGTCACAATCAGAATTTTTCAAAGTTATGTAGCTCAAAACTGCCAAAGAAATATGGGACAAGATTGTTCTAAGCTATGAAGGAGACAATCAGGTAAAACATGCAAAACTGCAATCTCTTAGAATTCAATATGAAACTCTCAAAATGCACAATGATGAAAGTATCACTAGTTACTTCTTACGTATAGACAGGATTGTTAATTGCATGAAGAACTTGGGTGAAGAGATAAAAGAAGTTACTTTAGTTGAAAAGGTTTTAAGATCCTTGTCTACTAAGTTTGAATCAAAAGTATCTGCCATAGAAGAAAAGAAGGATCTTCAAACTATTACTATGACACAACTGCACAAAATCTTAACTGCTTTCGAAATGAGAAAAGGAGGTCCATCAGATATGAGAGAAGCCGCATTCAAAGCCTCAGGAAGAGAAGAACTCAATGAATCAGGACATATTTCAGAAGGAGAGGAAGAAGCAAACTTTGTCAAGAACCTTCAACAGGGTTCTGGGAGATTCAGAGGTAAACCACCTTTCAAATGTTTTGCTTGTGGAAGAGTCGGGAATTATGCTGCCAAATGTCCTCATAAAGATAAGCTTGATAAAGGTAAGGAATCAACAAAATGGAATAGAAAACAAAGTGCAAGTAAGAAGAGCTACTATACTCATGAAGATAGCGATGGTTTATCAAATAGTGATGAAGATGAAAATAGTAATGACTATAAACTTCTAATGGCTTTTGAAGATGATGATTTCTTGGATGTTTTAGATGAAGATGACCTTTATGAAGAAATCTCTAAACTCAAAATCTGTTTAGAAGAAAAGAATATGATTATAGATACTCTAACATTCCAACTTGCTAAAAGAGAAAATCACAAGGAAAAACTAGAATGTGAAATTGTGGGTCTAAGAAAGGATATTGAGAAAACAAAAGCTCTCAATCTTAGATTTACTAAAGGATCAAAAACCTTAAATGAAATTATCAAAGTGCAGCGTTCACCTCTGATAAAGACAGGTCTTGGATATACTAAAGAAGCATCCCAAGCACAGGAGCCATCAACCTCCACTAAAAGTTATCTTCATGCAGCAAAGTGCAGTGAACAGTTTGACAATCGACATCAAAGGCATAAAGCAGATCACTAGGTAAATGAGGCTCAATTTACTTCAAGGATGAACAGAAGCTACAAACCTCAGGTAAATCATACTCAGTCTGCTTCAAGAATGAATATCAATAGCAACTACAATCACCAGGTCAGTAGATTCAATAATCGCATGAACTTCTTTAATGGCCAATGTTTTTCATGTCATAACTTTGGACACAAAGCTGCTCATTGTGTTGCTTACAAGACCATCATGACTAGAGAAGCATGAAATCAAAGGAATGTGACGGGGATCATGAAACGGACCTACAATAACTTTTCTCTTCTTGAAAATGAAATATAATGCCCTATCTGCAACAACTTTTGTCACGAAGAATCTGAATGCAGGAGTAAATTTAGGCAAACTTCTAGAAGGAGCAAACTTCATTAAATCCCAAAATATGTAGAAAGAAAGAACCACAAACAGAAAGATGTGGTATAGCCCTATATGCATAAGGACAACAAAATCAGTGGTACATCTACAGTGGATGCTCAAAACACACGATAGGTGATAAAGAAAAACTTTAGTCATATAATGCCTTAGAAAAAGAAAAGAAGGTCTCATTTGGAAATGATACTCCTGCTGTCATAAAAGGTAAAGGTTCTATTCTTTTAAAAGAAAAAGTTAAGGTTGGGAATGTTATGTATGTTGATGGTCTAAAGAATAACCTGTTGAGTGTCAGTCAAATGTGTGATCAAGGAAATGAAGTAGTATTTCGATCAAATGGATGTGTTGTTCGTGAGCTTGATACAAGAAAAACTGTGATCAAAGGTATAAGAACTACAAACAACTTATATATACTCAAGGGAGGACAACAACAGTGCTGTCTAAGCAAAAATGATGAACGCTGGCTAGGGCATAGAATATTGGGGCATCTAAGCTTCTCTCAAATAAGAAAAGCAAGCAAATTCCAGGTTGTTCGTGATCTTCCTGATATCAACATTCCAAAAAATACAATATGCAAATCATGTCAATTTGGTAAGCAAACCAGGTCTCAATTCCCTGAAAAGGAAGGATCATCTAGTAAGCCTCTTGAACTTGTTCATACTGATTTATGTGGCCCATCAAGGAAAAAGTCACCTCGTGGAGATGAATACTTTATATTTTTCATTGATGATTTTTCCAGAATGTGTTGGATAGGGCTTCTAAAGCATAAAGATGAAGCATTTGAAAAATTCAAAGCCTTCAAAGCCCTAGTTGAAAATGAATTAGATCGCAAAATCAAATGTCTCATATCTGATCGAGGAGGGGAATTTACCTCAGATGAATTCTTTGACTTTTGTGAAGAACATGTAATAAAAAGGCAATTCTCCACTGCAAGGACTCCTCAGCAAAATAGAGTGGTATAAAGGATGAACATAATTATTCAACAAATGGCTCGTGATATTCTAAAAGAGTCTGGAACTCCTGCAACCTTCTAGGGTGAAGCTGCATTCGCTGCCGTCACTATTCTCAACAAAGAAAATGTTCGGGTAAACAACACTCAAACTCCACATGAACTTTGGTATGGTAAGACTCCTACCATAAAATACTTCAAAGTTTTTGGAAGCAAATGTTACATCAAAAGGACTGATGAAAAACTTGGCAAGTTTGAACCCAGAGCAGATGGAGGCATTCTCTTTGGTTACTCTTCTCGAAGTAAAGGATATAAGTGTTATAATAAAAGACTTGGAAAATTTATTGAAAGTATTGATGTTGTGGTTGATGAAGCATGCAAAAATCCAAAGTAGGTAAAAACCGATGATTGTGGAGAAGATGAGGATTATCCTTCCACATCAAATCAGACTAATTCTAAAGAAGAAACCAATGAAGCACCAAAAGAATAGATAACGGCAGAAGAAAAGAATCCATCCAGGTATGTTCAGAAAAATCATCTAGAGACTCAAATTTTGGGACAAAAAGAGGCAGGTGTGCAGACAAGAAGAACTATTACAGAAGCTTCAAGCTATCTAGCATTGCTTTCCTCCGTCGAATCTCAAAATGTAAATGAAGCATGCAAAGATGAATTTTGGGTCAAGGCCATGAATGAAGAACTTGAGCAAATTAAAAAAAATAATACTTGGGAATTAGTTCCTAGACCTCATGATAAGAATATCATAGGAACCAAATGGATATTCAAAAACAAGTTGAATGAAAATGGTGAAGTTATTAGAAACAAGGCCAGACTTGTTTGCAAAGGATATGCTCAACAAGAAGGTATAGATTTTGAAGAAACTTTTGCCCCTGTTGCTAGACTTGAAGCCATAAGAATGTTCCTTGCTCTTTCTAGTTTTCAGAAATTCAAAGTATACCAAATGGATGTAAAATCTGCCTTTCTTAATGGGGACTTAGAAGAAGAAGTATATATTGAGCAACCAGATGGATTCATCCTTGGAAATGATCCAAAACTTGTATGCAGACTCAGAAAGGCTCTCTATGGTCTAAAAAAAGCTCGAAGGGCCTGGTATTACCATCTTGACAAATACCTCCATCAACAAGGTTTTTCAAAAGGATTAGCTGATAACAATCTATATACAAATATTGACAATAATAAATTGCTAATACTTGTTGTGTATGTTGATGATATCATTTTTGGTAGCAATGAAGAAGCCATGAGTCAAAACTTTGCTTTGGTAATGCAGCAAGAATTTGAAATGTCCCTGCTTGGTGAGCTCACATATTTTCTTGGTCTACAAGTTCAACAAAAGAAAGATGGTATTTTTCTGTCACAAACCAAGTATCTCAAGCAGATCTTGAAAAAATACAGCATGGAAGATTCTAAACCAGTATGTACCCCTATGGTAACAGGATGCAGTCTCAGCTCAAATGATGAATCAGCAACAGTACATCAACCAACCTACAGATCCATGATTGGCAATCTACTTTATCTAACAGGTACCCGACCAGACATCATGCATGCAGTGGGAATAGTTGGAAGATTCCAAGCCAATCCAAAGGAATCACACCTTCAGGCAATCAAAAGGATTTTCAAATATCTTCAAGGAACACAGAATTTTGGTTTATGGTATCCTAGAGATACAGATCTTACACTTCATGCATATACAGATGCAGATTGGGCAGGAAGCATTGATGACAAAAAAAGCACTAGTGGTGGTGCATTCTATATGGGTTCCAGATTAGTGTCTTGGTTCAGCAAGAAACAAAGTTCAATTGCATTATCTATAGCTGAAGCAGAATATGTGGCTGCTACATCTTGCTACACACAACTCCTTTGGATGATGCAAACATTGCAAGACATTCAGATCACCTGTATTCCACCCATCTCCATTCTATGTGCTAATACAAGTGCAATCAGTATTTCAAAGAATCAAGTCATGCATTCCAAGACCAAGCACATACCCATCAAACATCATTTTCTACGTGAACAAGTGCTTGAACAAAAGGTCAAATTGGAGTATGTTCCCTCCAAAGAACAGGTTGTTGATATATTCACCAAACCACTGCCCAGAGAGACATTTGAATATCTCAGATAGAAGCTGGGAGTAGCTGATGCATCATCTTGCGGTTAAAATTTCTGTTTCAGAGAAAAGTGGTTATACGCGATTTCCATGAAGCGTATCCGCGTACATACGCCGGTTTTTGTGGATATAGTCGCGTATATGTTGGTTTGAAGAAAAAACAGTGGGCCAGACTCAAGATGAAAGGAGTCTGATATGGGTCTGACAGTGATCATCTGGCACAGGGGAGCATATACTTCTAATAATGCATTGTTGGCATTATCTTAGAAGATCTTGGTACAAATTCACAATTGTTTTTGATTCAGGTGGAACATGTTCAGGGGGAGATCATGGTTGCTGGTCTAGATGGTGATTGACAGATGCTGCTGATGATAGTTGCTGATAACTATCATGGTCTTGTTTCAGATATTTGGTCTCTATGTCATGTATATCTTTTAATTTCAAGGTCATGAAACGACCTATTTTGTTTCCCCACTATGCATGGGATGGATGATGTAATGTTCTTGTTTTGACATGTATAAACATTTGGTATATCCCCACTTGGTTGGGTGGATGAGTCAAACTTGGTATATCCCCACTTGGTTGGGAGATGGATGTATGTATGAGTCATTGGTGATAGGAAGGTCATTTATGATGTATAGAGTCATGTTCTTTTAGAACATCTTTTTGCAGACCTTGCTTATATTCAGGGGGAGCATGGACTCGAGCATGGAGCTCAATCAGCACTCTTTAACATTTCAGAGCATTCAACATGCACTCGGGGGGAGCATAACCCTTTGCCCTTGATGACAAAAGGGGAGAGTGACTTGGGGATGCCATCAAGTCCAAGGGGGGAGATTGTTGGCATTATGACACAGATTTGGCACTATGACACAGGTGTTGTCCTTGATGGAAACTCACTCAGATGACAAATCGCAGTTCAGACTCACATAATGAAGAAAGAGAGATATATGCAGGTTTCCCATTAACCAACCCACGTGTACACACGAGTTTGTAGACCAAAAGGTGCGTATAGCGTACACACGCACTTTCACGGAAGGAAAGGTGCGTACATGTTGGAAAACTTAGTTTTGGTCCGTGGTATTTGGTCCATGGTATTTTGATCATTGGTATTGGTCCAAGGTATCTTGTCCGAAGTGTTGATCCTAGGTATTTGGTCCAAGGTATTGGTTCTAAGTGGTTTTGGTCCATGGTATTGAGTAAGGCCTAAGACTATAAAAGGAGGAGAAGATCATTAGGAAAAATCACTCATGCATTGAATATCTAATGAAGAGCAAGATCTAGAATACGGATTATTGGGTTATGGTGCTGTTGATGCCTCGAAAATCGCTGCAACAACATTGGGGGATAACCACCCGGTCCGGACCTTAAAAGCAGCTCCTTTTTCGTTTGGTGTGGTGGCTCCGACTGTTCATCTAGGTCCAGTTACCTTCTCCCTATTGCTATTGGTTTATAATGTATCTTTAACTACCAATAGACATGGACATCAGATCACTTCTCCTTGCTGATCAGGCAAGAGAATGACCCTTAAGCTGATTTGGGCTCAGCCAAGCCACAACTAAAGTTTTGCCTCTTTGAGGAAAGGACTTAAAAGAATGTAGAATTTACTCTAAATGCAAGCTTATTCTATGATGCAAGCAAAAGAAACTAATCTAAATCCTATCTTAATTAGGCAGATATAGATCTAACCCAACTAAGAGCAAGATAATTAAAAATATTAGGATTTAAACATGTCTTGTTTATAATGAATATCAAGTTAATGAAGTAGTTCAATTAACTGATATTATGGATATCAAAACACATCCTATTGAGACCTTTTAACTGAAATAATAAACCAACAACACTCAGGAAGTAGTTCACATAAATGATATTGATTATCAAATCAGCAAATCCAATAACTAAACAATAATATGTGGAAATAGTTCACAACATATTACCATTCAATAAATCAATTTTAACAAGGCAAATTTCTGAGTAAATAGTTACTCAGAAATCAGAAATTAATTCATAAGAACAGAGATACATGATAACAATATTGAGACAAACCACTCATATTGACAATAGTGCACAAACATGAATAAAATGACACATTACTGTTACCATAAAAATGAAACTGATATTTAAAACAGTAGTATTAGAAATACCAATTTATTGCATCCATTTCTCTATCCTTGGTCTCCAACAACCCTTTACATTGCTTGAACTTCTGCTTTCAAAACTAGAGCCACAATAGTGCAAGCTTTGTTCTTCATGCATAATTCAATATACAAAGGGAAAATCCTCAATAATCCCCAGATCTGAGATTTGTCACTCCTCCCTCCTACAACTCTAAATTCCAATTACAATAGTGCTTTCAGCAGTCTAAAATTGCAGAGGAGAGCAGCCCCTTTTACATTCTGCAATCTGCTATTTATAATATTTGTGAAGGAATTTTTTGGAGAGGAGAGTTTGTTGAAGAGAAATCTGCCAAATATAACTTTAATTGCTCCTAATTCTGATCTTCAATTGCTGGAGCATTCTCATTGCTTGAAATCCTTTTCTCCATATCTTTTCCACTGTTTTCTTGCAAAAGAAATCAAAATAAATTAAAATGTAATAAAAATATCATTTCTGGCAATTAAATCAAACCCAATCAAATTCTATTTAAATAAATAATTGAAAATAAATATAAGCTCTGTATTGATGCTTGGAATGATTTGATTGGCAAAGGATATCATTGGCCAATGGATCTGCAATTAGAAGAGGCTTTGGACAAATGAAATTGAAAACAATAACTCAGAAAATTGATTTTGTTTTCAAAATTCGGAGCTTGATCTTCTGCCTGATTTTTGGCCCAATAAACGATCAAATCTGTTGGTGAAACCTCCTTCAAAATGTTCTCCTTGATTTTCTCTTTCCAATGAGCCGTCATGGGCCTCATTTGGCCAAGTAGAACTCAATTTATGAGCTTCCAAAGTTGATGAGTCAAATCTGGCATGAATCTGGAAATTCTGTTGCTGGGCTAAAAATTAGAATTAAAAACTAATCCTAAATTAGTCTATAATTAATTCTAATTAAACTAATTATTAATTAACATTAATCTATTTATAAACAAATTTAATCTAATTAAAAAAACTAATTAATATTAATCTAAATGATATTTAAATTAATCAAATTAATTAATTGATATAAATTAATTAATGTGATTAAATTAAAATTCATTAATTAATTAATATATATAAACTAATTTAAAATATTAGAAAAAATTAATTTAATATACTATACTATATCTCAAAACTAATATACCTACCTTATATTACACTTCACTCATACGTGAGTGATTTTTTTAAAAAACAAATACGTTGTGAATTTAAAAACAAATATCAAAACTTATGATAAAAACAAATGGCAAACCTTTGAATGAGACTTAGGTTAATGCGTTGTGCTCTTTCGCATCGGCGAATAGGGAAGGAAGGGATATCGGGGGTTGTAAGAGATGTGTTTTAAAAGTCCCGATGCGATAACCAAGTTAGCCCCCGATGCGATAACTACTTTATTTGCGATGCAATATAAAAGACTTTGTTTAATTGGTGATCGGGGGTATGGAGTATCGGCATTTCGCATCGGGAGGATGGAGGGGTTCATTAAACTTGTCACATATAAAACCTCCGATGCGATCAAAGCTTCCGATGCGATTTAAAATAATTTTATTATATATTTTTTTTGTTTTAAATTTTAATTTAATTAAATTAATTATATTTAATATATTAATTAATTTAATTAATTTAAAATTTAATTTTAAACATAAAATTTTTTATTTTTGTTTTATTTTATGAATATAAGTTTCTAAACTATAGCTAAAAATAAAACTACAGCTACTTAGAAAATAAATGAAAAATAATAAAAATAAACTACAGCCACTTGAATGTTTGGTTTTTCGAGATTAAGATTTGATTAGAAAATTGGAGTAAATTTCTTAAGTCCCGATGCTTAATTATTTGGCTGCATAATGAAAAATGTTAGTAAAACTCTCTACGAGTTAATATTTAAACTGAATGCGTTATTGGACAAATTTATTTACAAAATGCGATATTGTACATTTTATGCATTTTTAACCCAGGCTAGATAAATGATGAGATTTCAAAGGAGTGCCATTTTCAAACCAGTTGACCAAATGAGGCGAAACAAGCGTCGATGGGAAGCTTATAAAAAATCGATTCTAACAAAGCAATCAAAACAAGAATCCAACGAAAACTAAAAATTAACGAAAGCGTAGGGCAATCAATTAAAATAAAAATCAAAAAGGTGCTTAGCCAAAATTTTTATAGAAAGGGTCCCCATTATTCGAAGCGGACGCATCAATAATGGGGGGTGTTGTGTTTTTACCTCAACAATTGGCGACACACGGGAGAAGAACCAGTTATCCCTGTTATGAATGAGATTTTCCTAAAACTAAAGCAAAAATAATTAAAGAAGAGAAAATATTGCGTGAAATGCTTGACTAGGTTCATTAGTCTGACTAACAGCAAGAATCATCTAACTGTAATTTTTCTTAAAATTTCTCATAAATTAAAATATTTCAAAACTCTATATCAGTCATTAATTAGCTGAAGGGATAAAGCAGGGGTAACTTTACAGCTTAGCTTTTAAGATATACTCATTTGTCACAGGTAGAGCCACTGTTGCCAGCAAACATCTATAGTCTCGACAGGGTTACCTTTTAATCATAAATGATTCAGAATCCCATCTGTTTAAGAATTATTGATCTAGAGATAAATCCATTTATATATGTTTATTTTCTTTTTATTTTTTTATTAAATCTTAAAAGCCATTGTCCTAGTATGGTAGCCAGATAGTTGACAATGCCATTCACTGGTTAAAATTGGACTGAACAAGCTGGCTCGTGATGAGACCCCTTGTCTTATAATTGTTTGCAATCATAAGCCATTACCCTGATTTGTTTAGCAGTGTTGGTAATGTCAGCCTATTTTTCCCCTATGATCATGGTAAGCAGGCTCACGATGAGACCTCTTATCTTTTAAGTTTAAATATATTTCTGGATTATACTCTAGAAAAATAAAACTCTTTGGGACAGGGAGAATCATTGACTCCTTAAGAGTTAAGAATGACAATTTCAGAGTTAAAGGTGCTTCGCTGTAAAGTGTCTTTGCTTGGTTAAAAATAACTTTTCTTGACTGATAACAGAACTCTGAAAGATCCTAATGAAATTTTGAAATCTCAAAATGATTACAATTTGATGAAAAATGATTTTTTGCAGATTTTACGATACTTTGCCAACTTCTCTTGATTGATAATCTCTTCCTTAAGTATATCTACTTTAATAATAAGAAAATCAAACTTTACTAAGAGATTTTAAGAAAAAGCTAATAGGTGACTATTAACAATTTTTCTCCACGTATCCTGACCATTGTTAGGTAACCAATAGGCCTTCCATATAAATCACGACAAACTCACCAAAATCAAAACTGAAAACTAAAAGAAAAGAAGTCTTATGCTAAAGTGAGAAAAGAAATCAGCAAGCAAAAATTAAAACAAAGAAATCTCTAAAAATGGAAAGAAAAATCCAAGTCTCGCAAGATAAACTCAAACAAGAATGTTTATACCAATGTCTCAAACAATATGAAGAAAAAGAAAATAAGCATGTAATCATTTCTTCTCATGTTGAGATTTAGAAAAACTTACCTTGCAGAGTTGTGAATGCTTTAGGCTTTTAGATAACAGTGATCGAAAAATTCAGCCACAATGAATAATTTCTGTTTGATAAGAGTCTTCTTATTCCCAAGCATCATCTTAATCATTTTCTAATAAAATGAATGCTTAAAGAAATAAACTAAAGGTTCAGAAACTTCCTGGTGTGGCTGTTTCAATGAGGATTATCGCTGCTTCTTGAAATAAAGTCAGGAGAAGAGTATGGACTTCGAAAATATGATCTGGCAGAAGATTGAAAGCTTTAAATGGAGAGCTGCAAAACAGAGTTTTATATCAGCATAATTTAAAAACAAAAATGAAACTAGAGTGATGAAATGGAAATTAATGAAAGTGGGCACATGAATCTTACCATTGGATAATTGCTTTTGATCTTACCTGAAAGGTATCAATTTCTCCAGACTAGCTGACTCCTTATTTTAATTAATATTAAAAACATGCAGAAGTCAAACTAACCAAAATCATATAACCCCAAAATCATTATTTATTTTATTTAAACTAAAGCAAGCAATAAAATGTCAAAATAAAATGCTTAGTGTTCAGGGGAATTGAAATTAAAAGAAATGCATTAGAAACGAAAATGAGAATTTGCAGCAATGACTGTTTCTCAAAATATCATTAGTTTCATATAAATTCCAAGATTTTATAAATTGTCCAGAATCAAGACCAAATCTACGATAATAAAATTTAAATATGAAGATAGAGAGGTCTTGAATTCCATTTTTAATTATGGAATTATATATTTAAACTAAAATGTATGAGAAATTGAAATAATTCGAATATGCTGCAAATTGGTCATTAACTGCTTTCTTACGATAGTGGTTACCCAAGCTCGCTTTTAAAATAACACATTGCCGTATCGGATGATTTACATAACATGTTTCTTCACCATGCTTCAAATTTAATCTGCAGAACTTCACCTTTATTGCTATGCCATATATCGATTAAATGTTAATAGCTCAAAGGCATGCATTGGAAGCTATTGCATCGTAGATTGCAATGGCAAATTGCCGATAAGAACATGTGCAATGAAATGAAGCGATCGCATCATTAAAGAAATATTATATCGGGGATCAGAGAATAAATTGCATCGTGCTTCCCATATTGCAAAATACACATTGTAGATTCAGAGAGGTGATGTGAGCGTAAGAATGTGATGAAATGATTGCAATATCGGCGATGCGATGGAAGCCGTAGCTAATCGGAAATCGGCAAATTTTGGTTACCCGATGTAACACAATATATTTTTTGCGATGCTGATATGCGATGAAGAGCGGACCTGATAACTTTTTATGATGGGATTTTAATAACATATCGGATCCGAAATATCGGCCATAAATAAAATTGCAAGGAAGTGATTGCGATATCGGCGATGCGATGGATGACGTAAATCGGTGATCGGCAATCTTAAGCACCCGATGTAACACAATATGATTGTTGCGATGCCGATATGCGATGAATGACGTGGCTAATCGGCGATCGCGATCGGCAATGTTATGCGCATGATTTAACAATTCTTAATATGCCAATATGTGATGAAAAGTGGACCCGATAATTTTATGTTGAAAATTTGATAACATATCGGATCCGAAACATCGGCCTCCTTTAAAGTTATACTCCTACCATTATTGCGATTGAACGGACGCGATATTTTATGAATTTGATTTGAATTTCATATCGGGTCCGGAATTATGTGTTTATCGCAATATCGGTAAAGTCGATTATCGGAGATAGGCGATTCATGTTCATGGAAGTATACTTCACTTGGAAAGTTCCGATAAGCGAAATGCAATATGACATATGAGTAAGATAATACATCGGAGGTCTTTAATGAACAATTTGTGATCAAAAGGAATGCTAAGAGCTACTTCCGATGAAATGTTGTGATGCGAATGGTCTTATGATATTTCTTGAAATTTCAATTGGGTTTTCTAATGAATGAAAGCAAAGCTAAAAAAATGCTTAAACTCTAATGAATCAGAATTGAATTTCCCTGAACCTGTTTGCAAATTTAAAATGAGTTTGCTGCTTACTTCAGATTTTGAAAAGAAATAAAAACCTGCAAATAAAACAGAACATAAATAAAAAATAAGCTAAGAAAAACAGAACTAATAATGGATGAAAATAAAGTTGTAAATGCGTACCTGAAAAGAATTTGTCTGTAAATTTTGCCTGATAAATCTTCAAATTCTTCCTTTGATTAAAATCATCTCATTATTTATTTTAAATCTAAGTGCGCAATCAGCCCAAATGAAATCAATCATTCATGTTCATGGAATATAAAATTTACCAGAAATAAATATGAAATTATGTTTTCCTTTCGAAGTGAAGTAACAATCTATTACCTCTGCTCATTCCGAATTAATCTTGAGAAAAATCTGTATTGTTATAGTGACTTTTTAATAATGCCTTTAGTAAATAGACATGATGCGTTTTTACAGCATCAGATAATAAACTAAAGATTAGAATGAGATTAAGCCACTAATTGTAGAAAAATGTCAAAACAGATTTAAATGTGTGCACTTGGCAAAATGGGCATCCTTAAGATCAGCTTTTGGCAAATTCCGAGGAATATAATACGAACTCCATATGATTGTTGTGACAGGTTAGATTGACTGATAATGATTGAATTAGAATTAGGCTTATCATAGTCAATCATACATCTCATAGGATAATGGGATCATGAAGCTTTTATATCCTTAAATCCTTACCGTATAGATTTCAAAAGAAAATCTTAGAAGGAAACCCCGAAATGAAGAAAAGTGGCTTTGAGGCAATTGATACCAAGTGCAACTTTAATTGAATTTAATCAAGACATTATTCAAAATAGGCAGAGTAGAAATATCGCTATAAGAAATTTCAAAAAGGAAAGCAAGAATTAAAATTTTCTGATAAGGAAAAATGTTTCCACTGAACATGTATGAGAAGGCTGATTGCTTTGTTTTATTTTTTAATCTACAGAACTATTGTAAATAAATTAACTACATAAAACAAGCTAACTAAATTAATTCTACTCCTATTCTAACCATATACATGAAAATGACTAGGTATAGTCATATTTCCAGTGTAACCATTCTCTCATTTTTATTCCCGCGTTTATGTTCAGTTCAAAAATTAGTAATAAAAATACAGATTTGACTAAACTAAGGGAAATAAATATGAAATCAGAATGTACAGTTATTGTTAGCAACTTAATTAAAATCTCATTCTCTTGAAATTTCGTTTCCAATTGAATACCAATTGGATCATAGAAATCTAGATGGATCTCTATTAAAAATTGGGAAATGTTCAAAGGAAGAGATAATAGGCCAGATTGTGAAGCTGAGCTTTTAAATTCAAAGGCCTGGAAAGAATTGTTAGTATTATGTACAAATGTTAAATCATTGACAACTTTCCTTGAAGGAAAAACTTCTAAATAATTTTCAAATGAGTCAATTAAAAATGAATGGAAGTCTGTCAAATGACATGGAAAATTAATTAAATTGGATTGCTGGCAGATTTCTAAAAATACATTCTCTTGTTGATATTTCCTTTGAGAAGATAGAAGCTTTTGATAAGTAATGAGCATCAATTGACATTGATATGTTAACAGCTCTTGATGTTCATGGTTATAATATAAAACTTCAATTTCCCAATAAGGAAATTCATCAATTGAGTGTTTGATAATAAAGTGTTCAATATGCCAGCGAAAAGTGTGAAAATTTTGCAAAATAAAATCAGAAAATAAATCTAAGTTTAAACAAAATAGTTGTGAAAGAAAAACTAAAATGAAAACACTATTTGTACAACTAATGTTACAGCACATTTGGGATCGTTTTGAAATGATTTCATTTTCACAAGGAATGGCCAGAATTATGGAATTTGGGTAATTTCGAATTCCAACTTGTGAAATAGAAATCGAATTATGATTATGAATAGGAATGGGAGTTTGATCCTCATATGAATCATAAATTGGAATGTTTTCTTGAATGGTGAAATCATGAAGATAATTTGCTGCTTTAAAATGAGGATTAGTTGAGATAATTCCTAAATTGAAGCGTTCTTCATCCTCAGATGTTATTTGAATTTTATCATGAGGATTCTCTTGAGAAAAATTGAAATCAACATCCTCAATATCAGAGTAATCATCATAAATGACCTCACAAGATTCTCTAGAATTCCCTTCAATCTCATCCAATATATCAAAACAAGGAGGGACAAGAATTTCATGTTCATTAGTGGCAAAAGAATGATCAATTATTGTTTCTTTATCTTGATAAAAACTTAATGGTAATTCATTTAGATCATCCTCTTTAATTTCTGAAATATCATTGATACTAAGAGGAAAAATATTACCATTATTGAAAATATCAGGATAAAGAGAAAAATGTGAACCTGAAACAATGCATTTAAAACTATCTCTGTTTGAGAGCTCTTGTGCATTATGCTCATTGTAAATTTCAGATTGCAGATCATTCCTTTGCGTGCATATGCTTTCTTGAAGAACGCTGCTTTGCTTCTCTGATTTTGGCATTTTCTCATCATGGAGAAATTCAGAAATTTGTACAGCAGTTTGCATTTTGATTGCTGCTTGTACTTGCTGATTTGCGATTTGATTTTCTGAATTTTCTTCACAGTAGCTTTCAGATTTCAAGGCAGCTTTTTCTCCAAAATTGCTGTTGTTTTCTTCTTGCATTTGAATGGAAATATTTTCCAAGCTTTGTGAAACCACTTCATCACCATTTATTTGCACATCCATATTGGAATTCTCATTTGTATTGGAAGGGGATGGAACAAAGCTTGAATCAATTTCATATGGATTGGGAATGAGTGGAAGAGAACAAATATATTCAAACCAATCTAATGATTCTTCTTCCGTAGGTTTATCTTCGTCGCTAAATCTTAAACAATTCAAGTGAAATCGAATATGAAAATCATTAACAGATTCATTTTTAAACCTTCGTAGATATTCAATTTCTTGACACACCTATTCATAATCGTAGCCGTCAAATTTACCAATGAAAATTGTAACAAATTGATCCCAGCTATGGATTGAGGCAACTGGAAGAGTTTTGCACCAGTTTTTGGCTTTTGCCGCAAATGTGAGAGTAAAAATTCTGCATAAAATGCCTTCATCAATTCCTTGAAAATCATATTTTGAAACATTTTGAATAAATTGAAAGACATGGTTAAGAGCAGAAGAATTCCCCTTACCATTAAACTTTACCTGAGACAAGAGTCTTACCACTTCGGGTGGAGTATTGGAGGATGCACGTCCATGGATACAACTCCATATTGGAAGTTTAAGAGGAGCCATAAACAAAATGTTAAAATTGAAAAGACTCCAATAGACAAAAATCTCAACCCTCCTTCTAGCGCCAAAAATGTTGATGCCTCGAAAATCGCTGCAACAACATTGGGGGATAACCACCCGGTCCGGACCTTAAAAGCAGCTCCTTTTCCGTTTGGTGTGGTGGCTCCGACTGTTCATCTAGGTCCAGTTACCTTCTCCCTATTGCTATTGGTTTATAATGTATCTTTAACTACCAATAGACAGGGACATCAGATCACTTCTCCTTGCTGATCAGGCAAGAGAATGACCCTTAAGCTGATTTGGGCTCAGCCAAGCCACAACTAAAGTTTTGCCTCTTTGAGGAGAGGACTTAAAAGAATGTAGAATTTACTCTAAATGCAAGCTTATTCTATGATGCAAGCAAAAGAAACTAATCTAAATCCTATCTTAATTAGGCAGATATAGATCTAACCCAACTAAGAGCAAGATAATTAAAATATTAGGATTTAAACATGTCTTGTTTATAATGAATATCAAGTTAATGAAGTAGTTCAATTAACTGATATTATGGATATCAAAACACATCCTATTGAGACCTTTTAACTGAAATAATAAACCAACAACACTCAGGAAGTAGTTCACATAAATGATATTGATTATCAAATCAGCAAATCCAATAACTAAACAATAATATGTGGAAATAGTTCACAACATATTACCATTCAATAAATCAGTTTTAACAAGGCAAATTTCTGAGTAAATAGTTACTCAGAAATCAGAAATTAATTCATAAGAACAGAGATACATGATAACAATATTGAGACAAACCATTCATATTGACAATAGTGCACAAACATGAATAAAATGACACATTACTGTTACCATAAAAATGAAACTGATATTTAAAACAGTAGTATTAGAAATACCAATTTATTGCATCCATTTCTCTATCCTTGGTCTCCAACAGCCCTTTACATTGCTTGAACTTCTGCTTTCAAAACTAGAGCCACAATAGTGCAAGCTTTGTTCTTCATGCATAATTCAATATACAAAGGGAAAATCCTCAATAATCCCCAGATCTGAGATTTGTCACTCCTCCCTCCTACAACTCTAAATTCCAATTACAATAGTGCTTTCAGCAGTCTAAAATTGCAGAGGAGAGCAGCCCCTTTTACATTCTGCAATCTGCTATTTATAATATTTGTGAAGGAATTTTTTGGAGAGGAGAGTTTGTTGAAGAGAAATCTGCCAAATATAACTTTAATTGCTCCTAATTCTGATCTTCAATTGCTGGAGCATTCTCATTGCTTGAAATCTTTTTCTCCATATCTTTTCCACTGTTTTCCTGCAAAAGAAATCAAAATAAATTAAAATGTAATAAAAATATCATTTCTGGCAATTAAATCAAACCCAATCAAATTCTATTTAAATAAATAATTGAAAATAAATATAAGCTCTGTATTGATGCTTGGAATGATTTGATTGGCAAAGGATATCATTGGCCAATGGATCTGCAATTAGAAGAGGCTTTGGACAAATGAAATTGAAAACAATAACTCAGAAAATTGATTTTGTTTTCAAAATTCGGAGCCTGATCTTCTGCCTGATTTTTGGCCCAATAAACGATCAAATCTGTTGGTGAAACCTCCTTCAAAATGTTCTCCTTGATTTTCTCTTTCCAATGAGCCGTCCTGGGCCTCATTTGGCCAAGTAGAACTCAATTTATGAGCTTCCAAAGTTGATGAGTCAAATCTGGCATGAATCTGGAAATTCTGTTGCTGGGCTAAAAATTAGAATTAAAAACTAATCCTAAATTAGTCTCTAATTAATTCTAATTAAACTAATTATTAATTAACATTAATCTATTTATAAACAAATTTAATCTAATTAAAAAAACTAATTAATATTAATCTAAATGATATTTAAATTAATCAAATTAATTAATTGATATAAATTAATTAATGTGATTAAATTAAAATTCATTAATTAATTAATATATATAAACTAATTTAAAATATTAGAAAAAATTAATTTAATATACTATACTATATCTCAAAACTAATATACCTACCTTATATTACACTTCACTCATACGTGAGTGATTTTTTTAAAAAACAAATACGTTGTGAATTTAAAAACAAATATCAAAACTTATGATAAAAACAAATGGCAAACCTTTGAATGAGACTTAGGTTAATGCGTTGTGCTCTTTCGCATCGGCGAATAGGGAAGGAAGGGATATCGGGGGTTGTAAGAGATGTGTTTTAAAAGTCCCCGATGCGATAACCAAGTTAGCCCCCGATGCGATAACTACTTTATTTGCGATGCAATATAAAAGACTTTGTTTAATTGGTGATCGGGGGTATGGAGTATCGGCATTTCGCATCGGGAGGATGGAGGGGTTCATTAAACTTGTCACATATAAAACCTCCGATGCGATCAAAGCTTCCGATGCGATTTAAAATAATTTTATTATATATTTTTTTTGTTTTAAATTTTAATTTAATTAAATTAATTATATTTAATATATTAATTAATTTAAAATTTATTTTTAAACATAAAAATTTTTATTTTTGTTTTATTTTATGAATATAAGTTTCTAAACTATAGCTAAAAATAAAACTACAGCTACTTAGAAAATAAATGAAAAATAATAAAAATAAACTACAGCCACTTGAATGTTTGGTTTTTCGAGATTAAGATTTGATTAGAAAATTGGAGTAAATTTCTTAAGTCCCGATGCTTAATTATTTGGCTGCATAATGAAAAATGTTAGTAAAACCCTCTACGAGTTAATATTTAAACTGAATGCGTTATTGGACAAATTTATTTACAAAATGCGATATTGTACATTTTATGCATTTTTAACCCAGGCTAGATAAATGATGAGATTTCAAAGGAGTGCCATTTTCAAACCAGTTGACCAAATGAGGCGAAACAAGCGTCGATGGGAAGCTTATAAAAAATCGATTCTAACAAAGCAATCAAAACAAGAATCCAACGAAAACTAAAAATTAACGAAAGCGTAGGGCAATCAATTAAAATAAAAATCAAAAAGGTGCTTAGCCAAAATTTTTATAGAAAGGGTTCCCATTATTCGAAGCGGACGCATCAATAATGGGGGGTGTTGTGTTTTTACCTCAACAGGTGCACAACTGGATCTAAATCAAGGATGAACCTTAGTGCTTGGTGAAGGATAAGATCTAATGATGGGTCAAGATCTTAAGGCTTGAAGTGAAGTATCTTTGTGTGTTTTGATCTTTTATCTGAATAATTGGCGCATGTTGTAGACTATAAATATGATGATCTGGGTATAACTGAAGTCTGGAATTGTTGTAAAGATTAAATCATCATTTATAGATCTGTATGCAGGTTCACCTTAGAAAAGGTGTGTATACACATTGGTTCTGCATATCAAAACAACTTATACATATTAAATTTGATTTTCAGATCTGTACGCAGGTTCGCCTTGAGAAAAGTGCGTATGCATGCAGGTTCGACACATTGAAGTAGCATATACCTCATAAAATATGCTTTAGCTACTTCTAGTTGTTGTTACAGTGTTCTAGGTTTTGGTTATTGTGTTTTGGTTACAGCTTTCTGAAAAGTGATTGATTGATTCAAGTTGTGGTTGGTGCAAAGGAGATTGATTGATGCAAATATATTTGATGTTTGAATGATGTTATTAATAGATCCAGTCTAAAAATTTATGAAACGTGGTCCCTAGAAGAAAAGAGAAGGTTGTATCCTTCTGTAGGTAGGCACCTACGTACTAGTAAACATATCAACTAGTACAAGAGCTAGGGGGTTGTAGCTCCCTTCCAAGAGAAGCTGGAGAACGAGAGAAGGTTGTACCCTTCTGCAAGTAGAAGCCTACGTACTGGTATAAGACTGCACCAGTACAAAAATTGTAAAAAGAAGTTTCTTATTAAAAAGAAGATAGAGACGATTGCAGTAGGTGGTTTTCACCCACATTGGGTTTCCACCTTATATCTTGTGTTAATGTGTGTATGATTGTCTATTCTGTTTTACTACACCTGGTTACTGTTTATATGGTTCTGATGCACTGATTAAAGATCAACATATGATAAATTAATTGAGTCATAAGTTTGCAGGATATATGCTAGTTTCCTTAAATACAGTTGCGTATACACGCAAGTTCCATTAACTGAAGTAGCGTATATGAATCTGATTATGGAAATGAAATATTATTGACTTTGTAATATTGATTAACCCCCCCCCCCCCCCAAGTATTATTTCCAACACACAGGATATTAGTGGACATGCTGAGTATGTATGTAATGCATCAGCAGTGGAAGTGGGAAGGGTATATCCCCTTGGTAGAGTTTGCATACAAAAACGTTTATAAAGAGTCACTAAGGATGAGTCCTTTTGAGGCATTGTATGGGTGGAGTTCCAACACTCCCATCAGTTGGAGTGATCCAGTTAGTAGAGTATTGATTGGACCAGATACATTGGCAGACCTGGAACAAGAAATGCAAGTAATAAGAAGAATTTAAAGGTAGCATAGGATAGGCAGAAGAGTTATGCAGAGAGGAACAAGTCGTTTAATGATTTCCATGTTAGGGAACATGTGTACTTGCACATTAAACCGAATAAGACCTCCTTGCGGATTGGCTCATGTGCCAAGCTAGCACCATGGTTTTGTGGACTCTTCAGCATTATTGAGAGGATTGGGGCAGTAGCCTATCGACTTGCACTGCCTCCGACAGTGAAATTCCATGATGTTTTCTATGTTTAATTCCTTAAGAAGTATATTAAAGATGTTGATTGTGTAATTGACTGGTTTGTATTGCAAGTGGAACAAGATGGAGAATTCCAGCTAGAGTCTTAGTGTGTATTGCAGAAAAAGGTGCTTATGCTCCGGAACCAAGCAATCGAGCAAGTTAAAGTGAAATGGAAGCACTTTGGGCTCGATGAAGCTACATGGGAGATGGTGGATCAGATGCACACTATGTATCCTTCCTTGTTTTCCAGTTGAGGTAAAGTAGCTTGACATGGTGGTTTAGTATTTTCTTATGGTGGTTTGGTATTTTCTTTATGGTGGTTTGGTATGTGTTTTATGATGGTTTGTTATTTACTTTATGGTGCTTGATATATGCTTTATGATGGTTTGATATATGTTATATGATGTTTTCATATATGCTTAGATATGTTCTTTACTATGTGTTTTGATATATGCTTTTGTATATGATTTGGCATATGTTTTGGTATCTATATTTTGATGATGTTTCTATATGTACACCTGTGTATGGATGTAAATACCATAACGAGCTATGTTATAAAGCTTCACTATGCGGTATGGGTGTCATGTTATTATGTTATCATGTGGTTACGTTACCATGATGTTATGATGTTATATGAGTTGGCATTCAACATGATGATCATTGTAAATATTGTAATGAGATGTGTTATAAAGCTCGACTACACGGTATGTTGTCATGTTGTTATGATGTTTTTCTCTTGAGTAGATATTTCATTGTAAAAACTACATCGAGTTGTGTTAAAAAGCTCCATGAGCAGTATGTCTTCTTTCAGTAGGTTGTTGAGGTATATGTGTGACTGAACACCAAGGATGGTGTCCCCTGAGGGGGAGGGTTCTATAACAATCCGGGTGAGAATTCCATGTAATAGAAGTTAAAAACAATAACCACGGTCGATGGAACACTTATTCCAAGCTGAATGTGGGGGGGGACATCCTAGGGGGTGTTCATTTTGTTTTTTATGGCTAAGGAAATTGGCAAAGGCAATGGTTAAGCCAATAAAATGAGAAAAAGGGAATTTTTGGCACATTTATTTATGAAAATAATGGAAATTAGGAGAAAAATGAGGTGAAAGGTCACAGGTTTCATGTGAGGAGGAAAATGAAAGAAAATGAAGAAAATAGAGGCCTCATCCATAAAAAGACTTATGAGGATCAGTTGGTAACCTTTTGCCAGTTCATTATTGGAGCTCTCTCCAATTATTCTCTCTCTCTCTCTCATACTCTTAGATACTTATAGTTTTCTTGGAGCACTCTTGGAGGGTGTGGCATACTTGGATTCTTGGAGCAAGAAAGCAAAGGAAAAGAAGGAAAGCACAAGGAGGCACTGGGATCGGCAGCTACATCATATTTTCTTGTAGGTACTAAGTTGCATGTATGATTTCTTCACTAGTTTTGGCATGCATGGCATATGCATGTGGTTTCTTGGTTGTGATCTGTCATTGGCATTGAGGATTTCCTGGATCAACAGTGGATTGCCTAGCCTTTCCATTTCCTAGATAGCCATAGTGATTGTGGGTTTACTTTCATTGTTTGTTTTTGGTTGGTTCTCATGTTTCCTTAGCTTGGGTTGAGTTATTAGTCCTAGAAGCCTGGTTGAACAAATGCTCTAGAAGCCCTGTAACAGCTTGGGTTGAGTTATTAGTCCTAGAAGCCTGGTTGAACAAATGCTCTAGAAGCCCTGTAATAGCTTGGGATGCGTTACTAGTCCTGGAAGCCTTGGTTGGACAAATGCTTTAGAATCCCTTGGTGGGTTTAGCTACTAGTCCTGGAAGCCTTGGTTGGACAAATGCTTTAGAATCCCTTGGTGGGTTTAGCTACTAGTCCTGGAAGCCTTGGTTGGAAAATGTTCTGGAATCCATGCATAAGTTGTGGGTTGAGTTACTAGTTCTGGAAGCCTTGGTTGGATAAATGCTCTGGAAGCCCTGAAAGGATTGGATGGAGACCAATCTGATGATGGTTTTGTGATGTCCAACCATGAGGTGGAATCACTATTTGAAGGATTGAGCTGGATGGCCTCTGGAAGCCCTAGATGAGTTTTGATTGATGTGTTCTATGAGATCCCACATTCATGCTTGGAATATGGCACGAGGGTGAATGGCTGAAGAGAGATTTGGCTCAACCACTCTACGGTCGGGTGTAACATGGTAGTCCCATCTCCACTTGGTTTATTACATTCATTAATGAGAAATTAATTCCCTTGATTTTCATGTGAAAAGGTACTGACGTATATATGGGTTCTGATGGTTGATATGTTTATTGTATTTATGTTCCTATTATGTTGGTTATATGCACATTTTATGATAGCAGCTATGTATGGCTCTCAGCATGTTTTTACTTGTATATGAATGGATAATGTGTCTATGACCTAATAGATGAATATGCAACAAATGACATGACGGAACAATGGTTCATAGTGATTCTTAGATAAGTATGAGATCCCTACAATTAATTTTGTTGTTTACACCAGTAAATTACATGTTAATGATATGTTTGACATGGATCGTAGGGGTCTGGTAAAGGTCTTGTTGAGTTTATTCCTTTTGCTTCATTGTTTCCCTATACCTTTCTTGATTTCAAGCTATCATTCCATTATGGGCAGTGGCCTAGGCTCTGGGCCTGAAAAAGTGGCTTAAATCTCGAGGTCGTTGACACAACATTGGCAACGTTGGTACACAGTCACTGGCAGGCAGGCCTATGAGAGTGACTTTAGGCTGTTGGTCGCTCCCTTGCCCATAACATGAGAGATATTATGGCCTAAGAGACCTAAAACAACAATGGGACCCAGGGTCGGGTTGTTTGAGTGGTTGATTTTTCTCTTGAGGTTATGTTGGTGATGTTGGATGATTGTGTGTGATGTTCCATCAATTCCACTTCCTCGAGATCACATAGGAGGTCGAATATGATCATAGTAGCCTCTTGTCTCATGTCTACCCAAATTATCATGGTTACTTTGGGTAGGCCTGAGAGGAGGGTGTTACACACAAGTAGAACTCTTCCCAAAGTAGAACGCACATTCCCTAGTTGAATTTCCCTAACCCTAGCCTAACAACTTGCTTAAAAGGGCCAAAAATTTAGAGAAAATATAAATTTAGGTTTTGGGAAAAAATTAGAGTGTGATCACCTATGTCGAAAATCCAGTGCTTGATCTTGAATGATGCATTCTAGATGGATATCTACTTATGAAAAATCAAGCCCTGGAATGGAGAAAGGGATGATGAAAATCCCTAGTTTTCATACTATAGCTATCATTTTATGAGGGAATAAAATCATTGATAAGAACTTAACATGGAGGATATGTTAAAGTATTTCCACACAAATCTTAAAGGGTAATGCATACAATACATTGCCAATATTTCATAAAAACGAAATATGTAATAAGAACTAGCACATAGAAACTCTAGCAATAACCAATCCATGCAATAGCCATAAAGATATTCAATAATCCAGAATACAATAAAATGCATGGACCAATCCTTTAATGATGTATCCAAAGCAAGAGAATGTCTCCATAAGCAAATACTCCAAAAAATATCACATCTCCACAAGATAGAAGTCAATTTTAGCTAGGCTTAAATATTTTAAAGACATCGAATTAATCCACAAATGATGATGAAAAGATAAATGAGGTGACCTTTATTTATATGAGGTCTACCTCAACTAATTTTTTACTAATGAATCCCCCTAAGACAATTTTGACAAAAAATAACCTTGTTTTATAAGCCCACCCCCTACCTAAGTGACAAAATAAGCCATAAATGCCCACACATGTGAGTTGTAGCCTCCAAAAGTGCTAACGCCGTGCCCCTTTAGGGCCCCAAATTCCATGTCAAGGTGTGATGAGTTGTAAAAATGTGTCATAGTGATATAATCGTCTAAAATTCAAGGAAGGTTCCTCAAATCCTCCTCAGGGTCCCAAGTTTAGCTAAGATTCCATCATGTAAACTCCATGGGTCTCCAAATCTCAAAATATGGTCTCCTCTATCCAGCATTAGGGCTTATCCAAGTGCAACAAATCCTCACTACTCTCTCAATGGGAGACCATCTTCATTTGATCTTTGAATCAAGTCTTTGCCATCAAGTTGTGTAAGGCCATCCTAGGGGCATGGTGGGTCCAGTGGTTTCATCATAAAGAATCCTCAATGCTAGGTCAAATTATACCAACATTTTGGATACTAAGGGTGCTCTGGCACATGTAACATCTTCTCAAGTCATCAGGAAGCCTAAATCTCTCAATGTTCCATCTGTTAAGCCATCTATCTCTCTGAAGAGTCATACATACCAGTGGAGTGGGTTCCCATAAGGCCTATGTTGTTGTGGACCACCTGAAAAAAACAACATGAACTCAACTGAAAGAAACCATCCATTAGAGACCAATATCATATATGCATCTAAGTGGACCCAACTTGAATATTAAGGCCATATTAATACTTCAAACAACGATCACCTTCTAATATTTAACTAGACCAAGCGGTAAAGGTTTTCTCTACCTTTATGGAGGTAGCTAATAGTAAAACATATTAGGTGCTTCCAACCCTCAAGGGGAAGTGATAGTTCTAAATTCAACCCCACACTCAATAGGTGTTAGCGTAAATATATGATAATGGAGGGGAATAGGCTTCATGGCCAAATGCAAGGGAGCCAATTAATGGGTTGTTCACATCCTGAGTGCATGAATGTAAAGGAAGGAACAATCATGGAGGCATGAGTTACCCTACTCGGCATGTTTTTTCCACCCCTCTTGTGCACCTTTTATTTCTTTGTAATGTACCCCCTACTATCCCTAGCCCCTACTAAGGGTGGAAGGAGGCAATTACTATATTGACTCATTTCCCAATGTCCAATTATAGAAATGGGGTCTAGAATTTTCAATTTTTTATAAACTCAAAATGGACAACATCGTTGTGTTCATCTCTTCAATACCTTTCCAACAATATAAAATTTTCTTCAATCTGAGTCCTGGATCGAAATATATGGCCACTCAAAGAATTGGCCTATCAGATAGTGCCTTGTCATTTTAACATGCCACATGGTGCCCACGTGGCTATCTAAGTCAATCACCTCACCACCACATGGTAGTGATACTTTAGCTGCCAACCCATTCATGACATGCCACGTTTGGCCCCTCTCTATGGCATGCAAGGCCCAAACTATAACATCTATATATGCGCGTGCACACACACACACACACACACACACAGATATATATATATATATATATATATATATATATATTGTACGTGGGTGTGGGCCTATGATGGCCATGTCATCTCGGGAATAAAATCCTGGTGGGCTCCAATACAAACTGCCATTGAACACTATTGGGGACAGCCTTCCGAGCTATGTGGAAATGTACACTACGCACTAAGGCTAAACCTCGAGCCCCCTTGGCCTATAGGTAACCACATTCCAACCATGCGACACTTGTCCCTTATGAAGGGTCCCATGAGCCATGTCACTCCAAGACTTAAATCCCAAGAGTCCTACTATGCTCTCTATCCAAAACCTATGAGGTTTGGGTTGGCGTCACTGGAACTAAAATTCGAGGTCAATTCATCCTTTTTCACACCCTCCACATGGACTGGATCCCACATAGCCTTCAAACCCCTGTAATTCATGGATTTTGCATTATCTGCGAATTGATCTTTCCACCTTGTCAATGCATGCACCCATATAGTGGCCACCATGCCGCATCTTCCTGACATTTTAATCTTAGTGGGACTCACCCAACCTCCCATCAAAATCTTCGGGGTACCAAACCTCTGGGGAAGAAGTCCCCAAGTCATCCAATGGCCATAAGTGCTTACTCATCGATGGCCTTAATTTCCCTATCTGAGCACTTGTTCATTGCACCTGGTCACATGATCACATAGGGTTAAGTTATTTCCTTCCTAAGTCCTATGCATTGGAATTAAGAATTCTTTCCTCGCGCTTAATAACTATGAATGCACAAATACAGGCCTTTGACACATGGTCTATAGATATACCAGGGTATAAGTAGGACTTTCTAGGGCTACCCCTCCTGAGCTTTACCGAGACTCGACCATTGCCTTTAATCCACCATGTGTGCATATATATATATATCTATATATATATATATATATATATGTATATATGTATATATATATGTATATGTATATATATATGTATATGTATATGTATATGTATATGTTTACGCATATGTATATAAATAATTATGCTATCTCTTATGAGCTTTGTATGAGTACTTAGTTGACTCAGCCTACGGCCTATAACCACATGTATATTTATATAATGTATATATACATCTATGAATGCTATCCCTCCTAATTTTATGGGTAAATACCATCCTAATAGCTGAAACATTTTGATGTAGGCATTCGTTGATTAACATAGATTGATCCATCTCTTCTTACATAGGCCATTTGGACCAATTTGAAGACTCGAGATGGAAATAGGGATAAACCCATTCCTAGGAAAAGTATCTAGGAAGCACTTCTAAATGGGAAATTACATTTCACAGTATTAACCTAAACAATTTACTATCATAGTGGCCAGATAGTCAGACATTTCAATGAAATTAATTAATCGCTAACAGAGATTCATATTCTTCAAGATTAGGCAATCCTAGGTTAATTCCAAGCTCATAAATCTTTGTACGAATGAACCATTCTAACAGATTTACACAATTTATTTCTATTCTTCATTCATGAAAGAAAAAAATACTCCTCAACTTTATCATGACATTATTTCAACACCATAAACAAATACATAATAATCACAAGAACAAAACATAAGAGAATACTTATCTTATAATAGATCTAGCAACTGGGATTGGGACTCTAACTCTACACCCAACCTTACACAAGCTACAACCACATTCACTTGTAGTTGTCACCCTCAAGCCATATTCCAATGCTTGACGTGGAGTGCTTTTGAGAGGAAACTTAAAAAATATTGACAGCTGAAACAGGATGTCACAAGTTCACGCTTTCTTCATCCACCAACTACACAAGCTTCCACTCAGTCTTTCAAAAAATTTTGAACATGATTAACATCCATGTGATGATACCACAGTACAGAGAGTCTCATCTCACTTTCAGGAGAAAAAACCCACATCAAGGGAAGGTTCATTTGTGGATAATCTATTGATGAGTAAGGGATCACCTTTCTAGGTATTTCATCAATAAGTCAAGAAGCATAACTTCAACCCTAACTAAACTCCTTATCATTCATCAGCACTCACAAGTACCTAGGTATCTCTTCTCAATATGGTATGTGCATCGATCCACAAGCTTCCAGTGGGTTCTTCAGCCTTCAGGAAATCCATTTCTCTATATAATATTCTCACTCAGCAAGCCACTTCGACAGTTCCTCAACTGGTTCACTCTCTCTAGAGCTCGATCTCGTGATTATGATTGTTGCTCTCTCCCTTTTTTCACTTTTGACCCTTGGAGGAAATCCCCCCAGTGTTCCACACATTGTTCTCCCCCTGGTATGCATGAGAGTGAGTTTTCCCCTCTCCTGCATATGCGGATGCGTGAGAAGAATGTTCTCCCCCGTCATCTTGCTTTTGTGTATTCCCAACAGACCAACCATATGACATATTTTGAGACTCCACCTAGTTAGCCTCCTTGGATAGCGCAACCCATTCTTGTTCTTTAATGTTTTTTTCCTTCTTGTTGTTAGAGATAAAGGACACTTGGGCATGTCCTTTCCTCTTTCAGTTAATTTATTTCACAATAGCCCATTAAACTTCTCAACCAACCACATGGTTGATACATTTAAAATCACCAATTCCTCAAACAATCTCCCTTCCAAAGCAACTGGAATTCGTGTCCCTTTCTCTCAACATTTTAAAATAATTACAATTATTTACAATGAGGTAATGTTGACCTAGGGTTGTCACATTTTTAATAATTTTTTATATTATCGCATATAACTCAAGGGTTAGAGCTGTCTGTTTATGATGAGATAGTTTATCGTTCATCAGGGTTGGGACATGCAAGGGTTCCTCTTGATGTGAAGAAGCATCATGTGCTTAGAAACTGGGTGGAGGCCAATGTGGAGGGTAGAGCTCATGCTATGCTTTTGTCCACGCTAATTTATCTACCTGGCCATATTTTGCATTTTGGTTTTCTTATTATTATTTTGTTGTGGCCATCATATGTTTTTTCATTCTTTTAGTTGCATCAACCTCCTGGGCAATGTTTTCCATCCCTACTTAAGGAATGTTGACATGCGAGTGCCAAATCCCAAAGAACCAATGACAACATAGACCCGAAGCATAAATGTGGTATATGGGGTTTGTAATGTACGATGGAAAGTGCCAAGTATGGTATAGGGGATTATGAACATGCTATCTCAATCGGACAATCCATATTTTCCAAGTGGTGCCCCTCTTATGACCCTAAGGCCTTAAGGGAGGTCACACTTGACTAGGGATAAATATTAAGCCCCCTAGTAATATTAGAGAACATATTTATAGTCTATATTGGTCAAAATTCCATAACACCTCTTTATTCATACGGAATCCCCAAAACAAATAAATATATTCAATCGATTGCAAAATTATCAAAGTACATTTTGAACAACATCCCACCTTCATCCAAGTGTAAATGTCAAATGGTGAGAGGCGCTATCTAATGAAAATGGTAGAGGCATGCAGCATATCATCGTCAAATAGTGGTTATCAGGGGTTGGTTGTCTGGATAACTATCAATTGTAGGAGAAAAAAATTTCCTATGGGGTTACCCATTTTGGTGGGTAACATATGGCTCCAACTCGGATAAATGAGATCATCATAGAGTGCATGATCCATATGCTCGAAGGGAGTTTATGAGAACTCCAAAAATACCTACACTCACAGACCTATAACCTACACATCTAAGTCAACTTGTTTGGGAGCATGTGCACTAGGTGTAGGTTATCACCTTTGTTTTATATGATGATAAAAATCCATACAGAAAATAAAATATACCAAGATGCAAATTAATCTATAATGAAACACAACATAATGAAAATGCAAGATTGTTAGAATGCTAAGAAAATATGTAATTCCACTACCTACTCTATGCTAGCACATGTTACATCACCTAATTATAATCGTATAACCAATGTAGCCAGCATATCATTACATCTATATCACGACTCTTACCTCTATGATTAATTGAGATAAAACAAGAAAACATCCTAATCATCTATATCATAGCACTCACATATTGAATCATATGGGTGGGAGGTGGGAAAATAAGATATGCATGGGTCAATTTCACTTCCATGAGAAGGGGTAGAGGATGAAAAAGGGTAATCCAAATTTTTTTTACCCTTGCTAATCCTTTCTTCCAAAATAAATATGGAATAACAGATGATTAGTTTCAGGAATTCTTTCCCAATAGTTATCTCAGGAATATCACTCTCATTGTTGTCTTTAGGGACATATTGGGAGCGGTATAATGAATAACATGGTTAGAAGAAAAGATCTCAACGACCGGGTTGCTTGTCACAACCATCAAATTCAAAGGGTCAACAACACTAGCTCATCATGTTGAAAATTTATGTGACTTAAATGTGACTGAGGGATGGAAATGGGAAGATCTAGTGTTGGCTCAAACACATCAAAAATAATATATTCCTAATTATATGAAGTGAAAGGGAGGAAAAGGTTGTTTTTAGCATCATCATCAATATCATAAATTGAATCCTTTTCAAAATTATGGCTACTCATATCCCAATTCACCTCTACGACATGCAAAAAATCCCAAATGTTAATTTCCATGGAATTATGGGATCACTATTTTCAAGGCCTTAGAAAAGTGCATCATAAAACTTAACATTAATGAAAAGGGTGGATTTTTCCTCAACTCCACTTACAAAGGTATGATCTTCAGTAAGATCCTCCCCATGCTCCCTTCCTAGGTCATCTTCAAGGCTACTTTCAATGTTTTCATCTCTATGATCAAGAAGGGTCTCTTCATTTTACTCATGGTATTATTTTTCATCACAACCTTGATTTCTTTCATCATAGAATGATCAAGATGTTCTTCAATAAGATCTACTTGATAATCAAGGGTAATGTTAGCCCCTGAGGTGCAGCGCTGCTATTTTTAGCAGAAATGTCCCTTGTTTCAGCTCCGACGGCCACATCTTCTCTTGCTCCACTTTGGCCATAAGCCATACTTCAAAATATTACTCTCACATCTATAATTGCATCGGGTCCTGATCCAAATGGATCCAAATATGGTCTCTAAGTATTCAAAAGCTAGAAAAATCATGCCAAAGATCAAAACCCTCGCAGGAGAAGAAGTGTTAGAATGGCGGAAAAGCAATATCGAGAGGCAAAAACCCAAGGAAATAGAGAAAAACAGAGCTATCGGAGATCTGAGTGAAATGCATAGTAGCCATCAAATCTGGCCGATCAACGGTCTAGATCTGATCGGAAAATCGCAATCGGCAGTGGCAATCAGCGGTCATAATCGACTATGGCAATCGGCAGATATCGACGCAGACTGTGTGGAACTTGCAATGGCGATTGGCGGAGTCAACGTGAACCGTCGACCAAGCGCGCAGATCAATGAACCATGTTGCATCACAAGATCGCTATCGGAAAATACAAGGAGCGCTTACATCGGCCCGGGGCATGAGCGATGTGCGATGCGATTAGCCGGACCCGATGGCTATATAAGCATTATTGCATAGATTTTGAGATCCGCCAAAAGGAATTTGTTAATGTATTTTCACATATTTTGTTATTTAAAAAAATATAAAGGGATAGTGTTGATGCGATAATACTCGGACCCGAAGGGGTTCAGGAATGAAAATATATAATATTTCAGATCCGCCAAAGCCATTTTTTAAGGATTTTTAGTATTTTTTAACGTATTTCAAAATATGAAAGGAAACCTTGGAAACAAGGCCGAAGTGACTTGCAATAGCGATTGAGGGTGGACTGATAGAGGAGTAGACCATATTTGAGGACTTTTGAAGTCCTAAATGAACTGTGTTTTGGCGGAATTTCACAGTGTTGCAGCATTTCTCCATGTTAACAGAAAGCGACCGTTTAAAGGATTTCAAAGGCCTGATGCACTCATCCAAACAGAGGCCGGGAGACAGAGGCCGGAAGGATAAAAATCCATAGCACGATGCAGCCAAAACCAATAGAAGTGATCATGGAGCATCGCTGGCATGAGCGAGCTCCCTGACAGTGCAGCAAATTACCAGAATGCGGTTACTCTGTTGTTAGGAAAAGAAACCTCCGAGCTCATGCATGTCTAGTCATGGCATCAAGTCGTTAAAGATAGAGGGCATAGATTAAGACCTCTCAAGCCTCAGAAGGTTCGAGAGCATTGTAAAAGGCCTATAAATAGCTGAAAGTTCAGAGTAACAAAGGTTCAATTTTTTGTTGGCATTATAATATAGGTGTTGTCCTTGATGGCAACTCACTCAAAGGTATGGTATAGGTGGCAACTCAATCAGATGACAAATCATAGTATAGCAGGTCAAGAGAGAGGTATACGCGGGTTTACCTTGATGAAAGTGTGTATACACGCGGTTGAGCATAACAGAAGATGCGTATACGTACACACGCAGGTTCATAGAAGGAAAGGCGCGTACATGTGGGAAAACTAAGTTTTGGTCCATGGTATTTGGTCCATGGTGTTTTGGTATTGGTCTATGGTATTTGTCTGAAGTGTTGATCCCAGGTATTGGTTCAACATGGTTTTGGACCATGGTATTGAGAGAAGCCTAAACCTATATAAGGAGAAGATCATTAGGACAAGGGGGGAAGTGTGCAAGGATTGAATATCTGATGAAGTGTGAGATCTAGTATGCTGGTCATGGGTTTGTGATGCTTAGCTTGATCTGAACCAAGGAGGCACTCATGTGGATGATGATAAACAATGGATCGAGATCTTAAGGCTTGGAATGTTTATCATTATATGGTTTGATTATGGATAGACTAGATCTGAATTATTGACGCATGTTTTATTGTATGAATGTTATGATCTGGGTATGACTAATGTCTGGAACAACTGCAAAGTTATTTGCAGATCTGTACGCGGGTTGGCTTTGGTGAAAGAGCGTATGTATGTTGGTTTGGCTCTTCATAGTAGTGTATACATTATGAGATATGATATTTGAAGTTGCAGTTGGATCTTGTTATTGTTGCAGAGTTCTGTTGTCTGTTCTGTGTTCTGGTGACTGTGTTGTTGACAGGGTTTCAGTGGTTTAGTATTGGGTGATTCAGAGATTCATGATGCAGGTATAAATTGATGATTGTATTACAGTGGTGATTGTTTTGTATTTATGGATCCAGTATGAAAATGTATGAAACGTGGTTCGTGGAAGATCGTAGAGTTCAGTAGGCTGACGCCTATGTACTGGTGATGATACTTATTGACATATCTTGCTACTGATTGTTGATTGACCAAGAGAATGGATTGCAGGTTAAGATGCTTATAGTGCAAATAATATGGTGTATGATAGCTGCTGATAATTGTCATGGTATTGTTTAGGTCCCTGGTCTTTGTGAGTCATATGATGTATCTTGTTGCCCCACTATGCATGGGATGGATGATGTAATGGTTCTTGTGTTTGAGTCAAAAATGGTGTATCCCCACTTGGTTGGGAGATTGATGTATGTATGAGTCTTTAGGAATGTCATTGGCAATGTATGTATAGAGTCATGTTATGCTTTTGCAGACCTTGAATATGCTCAGGGGGAGCATGGACTGATTGGTACATCTTGGCATGTACAAAGGGGGAGCTCAATCAGAAACTTCAGCATGTACTCAGGGGGAGCATGGACAATAGAATGTATATCAAAGAAGAGAATATCTTGGTCCACCCTTTGCCCTTGATGTCAAAGGGGGAGAGTGACTTGGTGTGGGGGTTGCCATCAAGTCCAAAGGGGGAGATTGTTGGCATTATGATATAGGTGTTGTCCTTGATGGCAAATCACTCAGAGGTATGGGACAGGTGCCAACTCAATCAGATGACAGATCATAGTACAATAGGTCAAGAGAGAGGTATACGCAGGTTTACCTTGATGAAAGTGCATATACACGCGGATGAGCATAACAGAAGACGCGTATATGTACACAGGCAGGTTCATAGAAGGAAAGGCGCGTACATGTCGGAAAACTAAGTTTTGGTCCATGGTATTTAGTCCGAAGTGTTGACCCTAGGTATTGGGTCCAAGGTATTGGTTCAACATGGTTTTGGACCATGGTATTGAGAGAAGCCTAAACCTATATAAGGAGAAGATCATTAGGCCAAGGGGGGAAGTGTGCAAAGATTGAATATCTGATGAAGCGTGAGATCTAGTATGCTGGTCATGGGTTTGTGATGCTTAGCTTGATCTGAACCAAGGAGGCACTCATGTGGATGATGATGAACAATGGATCAGGATCTTAAGGCTTGGAATGTTTATCATTATATGGTTTGATTATGGATAGACTAGATCTGAATTATTGACACATGTTTTATTGTATAGATGTTATGATCTGGGTATGACTGATGTCTGGAACAGCTGCAAAGTTATTTGCAGATCTATACGTGGGTTGGATTTGGTGAAAGCGCGTATGTACGTTGGTTTGGCTCTTCATAGTAGCGTATACATTATGAGATATGATATTTAAAGTTTCAGTTGGATCTGGTTATTGTTGAAGAGTTCTGTTGTCTATTCTGTGTTCTACTGACTGTGTTGTTGATAGGGTTTCAGTGGTTCAGTATTGGGTGATTCAGAGATTCATGATGCAGGTATAAATTGATGATTGTATTATAGTGGTGATTGTTTTGTATTTATGGATCCAGTATGAAAATGTATGAAACGTGGTCCGTGGAAGATCGTAGAGTTCAGTAGGTCGACGCCTATGTACTGGTAAACATATCGGCCAGTACAAGAGCCAGGGGGTTGTAGCTCCCTTCCAGGAGCAGCTAGAAAACGAGTGAAGGTTGGAGCCTTCAGTAGGCTGGTGCCTACGTACTAGTAAATGGATCGGCTAGTACAAAATCTAAGAAGGTTGTAGCCTTCTGCAGGTAGAAGCCTGCGTACTGGTATAACACTGCACCAATACTATTGTAAAAAGAAGTTTCTTATTAAAAGAAGATAGAGAAGAATTGCAGCAGGTGGTTTTCACCCACATTGGGTTTCCACCTTATATCATGGTGTTCATGTGTGCTCCTTATGTGTGATGATCTGTTATGTTTTACTGCACCTATTTACTGTTAATGTGGTTAATAATGTTTTGATGCACTCATTTGACGATCAACTAATTGAATTGTAAGTTTACTGGATATACGCTAGTTGCATTAAAAACAGTTGCGTATATACGCGGGTATCCTTAACTGAAGTACCGTATATGAATCTGAATATGGAAATGAAAAAATTATTATTGATTAGATAATACTGATTCACCCACCCCCCTCTCAGTATTATTTCCAAAATTTTTGGAGACTGTGGAGACTCTTCTCCTCTAAGCTTCTCATCTTCATTCCAGAAATATAAGCTTCTTTTGTTGTTACATGTGCAATTCCCATTTTCTCCTTTGTTCTAAGTTTTCACTTGAATAGGTTATTCATGTTTTCTTCTATGTCTAATGCTAGATAATTGTCATCTTACCTCTACGTTGATAAATTAGATTTGCAAGCTTCATTTACTTCCTGTAGCTAGCCATTCATATGTGTTTATGTATGCATCTATTAGTACAGTGAGTATTCTCCATCTATCCATTAAATCTATAAACTATTGAGCATTAGTGGTCTAAAGCCTTGTAAAGTTGAGGGTGTTCATGCATGTCTTGAGTGAAAACAGTGTTGAAACAGTCATCTGACTTGATCCAAACCATCATCCATTCCAATAGTTCCAAGAACGATATTGAAGATTTATATGTTACCGAACATCTCTGAGCTACAACCTAGGAGAGCTTCCTGGAGTGATAACATAATTGGCGACGTTGCCGGGGACATGAGACTGAAGCTCAGCTTCCTTAGGAGATGACACAGATCCAGCTTTGATGATAGACAAAGTTTGGGCACTGTTTCAGTTGTAATCATCTATCTGGCGACTCTACTGGAGGACGAACCTCTTAGCGACTCCACTTCATAGTTCTGGCTTAGTTTGTGAGACATACTCAGAGAAATCCTCAGAAGCCACAAGCTAACCCAATATCTGACCCTGAAAAAATTATCAAAGAAAGAAAGGCATTGCAGAAAGGAGCATCAGGTTAAGGTAGCTCTAAACAATATTCTATATCTCTTCAAGAAAATCATGTAATAGTACAAATACATGTTGAGAGTATAGCATCTAATACTAGCAGTGAGAAAAAATCTCAGAGATTCATCAAGCTCCTTATTCTTTAGGTTCTCCTTTTGTTGTAAGCCCAAAGGAAACCTCACCTCCTATCCATCATACTCCTTTAGTTCTATCAGTCACTCCTCAGCCCTCTGTCATTCAGACTTCCAATACCCTTATAGCCACCACAACTATGGCATTCCACAAGCACCTACCAAAATGGAAAGAATCATAGCTGCTAGGTATGGGCCTCTAGTACTGCCCACTCCTTTGAATGCCATGCCTACTGGAGAATATCAGTATTATATGCCTAAGTTCACTGGGACTGAAGGTGTTACAGCTGAAGAACATCTTGAATCATTCTATATCTATGCTGATAACCTAGACATTAGTGAAGATGATGTGTGGATGAGAGTCTTTGTCCAAAGCCTAGATGGAGAGGCTAGAAAATGGTTCAGAGAACTGACCCCAAGGTCTATAGTAGATATTGAGGCTTTAGATGATACATTCCTAAAGCACTGGGGGGATAAGAAGGATCTACTCTACTACCACTCCGAGTTTGGGAACTTAAAGAGGGAAACTGGTGAGTTGTTGTCTGATTTTAATAAGAGGTTTAACCGCATGTACAGCAAGATACCAGCTGAAGTAAAACCCACTACTACCTTTGTTAAACTCACCTATGCTAGTGCCTTTGATTCTGACTTCTATCTACTATTGAGGGAGAGGCGATGTGCTACTTTGTTTGATATGCAAGATGCAGCCTTGGAAGTAGAATCAAACATCATGGCTGCAGAGAAGCTCAAGGGAAATGTTGATAGAAGGAGACAGAGGGGCGATCCATCATCATCTTCAGATCCCAAGATGGATAAAAGGATCAAGATGATAGAGTCATTAGCCTTTGAAATCTCCAAATTAAAGGTTGAGCAACACCCTGGGAAAGGAAGATATCCTAATAACTTTGCTCCTAGAAATCCAAATCCATATAGAAGAGCTAATGAGCAGTTGCAGATTCTGCAAAGAAGCAAAGATGCCAATGAAGACCAAAGGGTGAAGAACCCTTTCCAGAATGTAGTCATGGAAGAAGAACAATTTGAAGAAGTTGATGAGATCCATTGTCTGGAAGACAAAGGCAGTGCCTCCTTTTTGACCTTAGCTGCCTATGAAAAGTCATTATTCAATGACCAGATCAACCAAGAATGGGATGGTGAAGTTGTTTTGCAAACTGCTGATCAACACAGATACAATCTGAGGTTGAAGATGAATAATGCCAAGGAAGCTCCTATTCAGAGAGATGTTTTCCCTGCAATACAACAAGCTAATAAGCAGAAGCGACCGACAGTTGATCCCATCATCCTCAAAGCTCCAACTCACGAGGTAAGAGGCCTTGACAAGTCTCCTTCTCCTTTCAGTTTTCAATCAGAAATTCAGAAGCTAAGAATACCTATACCTCTGATTGAACTAGTGAAGAATGAGTCCTTCAAGAGATCTATCCTCGAGGCCCTTGAGCCTAATGCCATCCAAGCCTCCACCGACTATGTAAATCTGCAAAATGACAAACCAACTGTTGTTCTCATCCCAATGATTGAAAACTATGATGACAGCTCCCCATCATTCTATGTCTCTTTGACTATTCATGACAAAATCCTTCACATCTGCCTTCTGGACACAAGAACCAGCCATAATCTAATGCCCAAGTCTGTCATGGATGAATTGGGTCTTGACATTACCAAGCCTTATCATGACCTATTTTCTTTTGACTCTAGAAAAGTGAAATGTTTGGGATTAATCAAAGGTCTAGCCATCACCTTGTCTCAGCTACCCATGAAAAGCATGATGATGGATATTGTGGTAGCAGATGTACCCCCCAAGTTTGGCATGTTGCTTTCCAGAGGTTGGATCAAGATTTTAGGTGGAACATTGCAAAATGATCTGTCCTATGCTACTGTCCCAATTTTTGAAGGTGAAAATAGGAGATTGTACAGAGAGGCTCAGTTGGCTTATATCATCAGTGATGAAAGGAATCCCACTAATCATCCCATCTATGTTGTTGACACTGATTTTGGAGCATGTATTCTTTAGATTGAAGAATCCCATTTGGCCTCCACGCAGCTTAAGAAACCGGTTTTCCATATCACAGAGGAAGAAGGCCCACAAATCTGGGACATGTTCTTTGATGGAGCTTGCTCTAAGCAAGCTGCAGGGGCAGGCGTAGTCCTTGTGTCCCCCACACAAGAATGCATTCTTTCATCTTTCAAGTTAACTTTTTAGGTCACAAATAACATAGCAGAGTACAGATCCTTGATATTGGGCATAAACGCTGCTAAAGAAATGGGCATCAAAGGTCTGAAGGTGTTTGGAGATGCAGACCTTATCATTCAGCAGGTCAACAAAACTTTCCAAGCAAAGCATCCAAAGTTGAAAGCATACAGAGATGAGGTATGGAAGCTTAAGGACTCTTTTAATATTTTCAGCATTTCTTACATCCCAAGAATGAAGAACCAGCTTCCTGATTCCCTCGTTGTGTCTGCTAACACGTTTATTCCTCCTTTGCCTTCTAAATTGACTTATGAAGTTCAGGTGAAATATAGACCATCTCTACCTGACAATGTCAAATACTGGAAAGTATTTGAAGATGATGATGAAATTAATAGGTTTTTACAAGTCGTTGATGAATTTTCTAAAATGTGCATCGACCAAGAAAACGAAACCATGGAAGAATGCAACCAGTCCAAGCTAAAGGACGAGATTGGTCAGGATAGTATTGTTCAGCTGCCTAGTAACCATATACCCAAAGGATTGGTGCCCCTAGTGAAGTTGTTTGATCATAATGATGTACCTTATAAGCCTTCCAAGAAAGAAGATGAGTCTGTTGTTCATAAACATAATGTAGGGAGTCCAACCCATTCAAAGTACACAAATCTATCCACTCACTTGTCTTCTGCCCAAAGTTTTGAGTGTTGCACCCTGATGAAACAATTTGCTGATATTTTTGCTTAGGAATACAGTGATCTTAAGACCTATGACACCAACATCATTCAGCATAAGATTCCACTAGAGAAGAACACCATCCCTTTTAAGCATAAATTAAGACCTATCAGCCCTCTCTTATTACCTTTGATTGAGAAAGAAATCAAGAAGTTGTTGGATGCCAAGATCATAGTTCCCCTAAGGTATTCAAAGTGGATAGCTAACCTTGTGGTAGTAAGAAAGAAGAATGGAGAAATCAGGCTTTGTGTTGACTTCAAGAATCTGAACAAATTCTCTAAAAAAGACAACTACCCCCTGCCTAAGATGGAGCACTTGCTACAAAAAGTTTCAGGGGCTAGTGTCATGTCATTCTTAGATGGATTTTTAGGTTACAATCAGATTGTTGTACATCCAGAAGATCAGGAAAAGACTGCCTTCACTACTCCTTGGGGCACTTTCATGTACTCCAAGATGCCTTTTGGACTGATGAATGCTGGGGCTACTTTTCAGAGGGCCATGGACATAGCCTTTGTGGGAGAGAAGGACAAGTTTTTCCTTATTTACCTTGATGACATAACAATCTTTTCCAACACTCACAAGGACCATTTGCAGCATTTGAAGAAGGTGTTTCTAAAGTGCAAACGGTTTGGAATTTATGTGAACCCAAAGAAGTCACAGTTTGCTCTAAAAGAAGGCAAACTTCTGGGACATATTGTTTCTGCTGAAGGTGTGAAGATTGATCCACCAAGAGTTCAAGCAATTCAGACATTGTCTATCCCAAGGTCAAAAAGGGACATTCAATCCTTCCTGGGTAAGATCAAATTTGTCAGGAGGTTTATTCCAAACTTTGCAGAACTAGTAAAGCACATCACTTCCATGCTGAAGAAAGGATTAGAAATAAAATGGACAGATGTTGCAAGAAGCTCTTTTGAAGCCATCAAACAATTTATCATGGAAGCTCCCACTTTAATCAGCCCAGATTACACCAAGGAGTTTTATATCTTCTCTTTTTCCTCTTATGATACACTTGCAGCAGTTATGTTGCAGAAAAATGATGAAGGCGTAGAGCACCCTGTGGCCTTTTTCAACAAAACTCTGAGGGATGTTGAACTAAGGTATGACCTTATTGAAAAACAAGCTTATGCTCTCATAAAATCTTTAAAGGCATTCAGAATTTATATCCTGCATTCCAAAGTGATTTCATATGTACCTTTAGCCTCAGTGAAAGATGTTCTAACTCAGCCAGATATTGATGGAAAGAGAGCTAAATGGATTGAAAAATTCATAGAGTTCAACATAGAGGTGAAGCCCACTAAGCTTGTCAAAGGCCAGGGCTTAGCTAAGCTTATGGCTGAGGAAAATTGCACTTTGTCAGACATCAATTGTGTGGGTTCAAATTCAGATGGTGAGCAGACAGAGGGAGCAGTAGAAGAGCAAGAGTAGAATCAGTGTTTGGCTGAAAATCTAGCCACCTGTGAATGGTATTCCAGTATAGTTCATTTTTTGCAGAAGCTAGAAATCCCTCCTGGGCTTAGCTCAAGTCAAGCCCGGGCCATTAAGCTCAGATCAACCAAATTCTACATTAATAAAAACCTACTTTATTGGAGAGACCCATCAGGAATCCTCTTGAGATGCCTAGATAAAGGACAACCTGTGGAAGTCATGCACCAGTTCCATTCTAGCATCTGTGGAGGGCATCATTATTGGAAAACCACAGCCCGCAAGATCCTGAGAGTTGGGTATTATTGGCCTACTCTATTCTCTGATGTGTGTTCTTTTGTGAGGTCTTGTGACAAATGTCAGAGGTTTGCAGGAAGACAACAACTAAAATCTCTGCCCTTGAAGCCAGTACACGCCAATGGTCCCTTCCAGCAGTGGGGCTTAGACTTTATAGGAGAGATCAACCCACATTCCAATGGCCAGCACAAGTGGATCTTAGTAGCCACTGATTATTTCACCAAATGGATTGAGGCTATACCCACTAAAAATTCTAATCATCAGGTTGTCATAAAGTTCTTGAATGAGAATATTTTCACTATATTTGGTTGCCCAACCAAACTAGTCATTGATAATGCAGCAGCTTTCAGGGAAAAAGAATTGGTGGACATGACTGAATCCATGGGCATTCAATTGGTGCATTCTACTTCTTATTATCCTCAAGGCAATGGCCTAGCAGAATCATCTAACAAGAGTCCTATAAGGATAATCAAAAAACTGTTGGAGGACAACAAAAAGAGTTGGGATTCCAAGTTGAAGTTTGTTGGGATAGAGTTACCAACAAGAAGTCCATAGGAAATTCTCCATTTAAGCTGGCTTATGGCACTGATGTTGTTTTTCCTACGCATCTAATTCTCCCTATGGCCAAATTATTTCAAGAAGAACAGGATGAAACGAATGACATGGTAAGGAGAATGAATAACCTGGCTGAATTACAACAGATCAGAGAGCAGCTGGTTGAGAAGTCAAAAGTTCATTAGAAGAAAATCAAAGAAACCTTTGACAGGAAGGTAAAAGTGGACGAGTTCCAAGTTGGTGATTGGGTTCTCAAATGGGATGCACTGAAGGAAAAGAAAGGTAATCATGGTAAGTTTGACTCCTTATGGACAGGTCCGTTTGTCATTGCTCAAATTCAGTAGAACAATACCTTTATTCTGCACAGTCTAGAAGGAGAAGATGTTTTTGGTGGCCCAATCAATGGGCGGTTCTTGAAACTTTATTTCATTTAAGGCTTTAAAGCCTTGATATTGTAAATACGTTTTTCAGTTTTTATTTTCTATGCAAAATAAACTCCATGCCCAATGGAACACTAGGAGATAAATTTGATTTTTGTTTTACAGGAAAGGCATTGGTCTGTGGTTCTTGAAACCTCACAGGGAGGCTTTCATCCCCAGAAGGAGCCAGTGTTAGCCCCTGAGGTGCAGTGCTGCTATTTTTAGCGGAAATGTCCCCTGTTTCAGCTCCGATGGCCACATCTCCTCTTGCTCCATTTTGGCCATAAGCCATACTTAAAAATATTACTCTCGCATCTCTAATTGCATCAGGTCCTAATCCAAATGGATCCAAATATGCTCTCTAAGTCTTCAAAAGCTAGTAAAATCATGCCAAAGATCAAAACCATCGTAGGAGAAGAACCCATAGAATGGTGGAAAAGCACTATCGGGAGGAAAAACCCAAGTAAATAGAGAAAAACAGAGCTATCGGAGGTCTGAACAGTGAAATGCACAGTAGCCGTCAGATCTGGCCCATCAACGGTCCAGATCTGATTGGCGGATTGCAATCGACAATGGCAATCGGCGGTCGCAATCAATGGATATCGGCGCAGACTATGTGGAACTTGCGATGGTGATCGGCGGAGTCAACGTAGACCATCGATCAAGAGCGCAGATCAACGGCCCATGTTGCATCGCAGGATCGTTATCGGAAAATACAAGGAGCACTTACATCGGCCCCAGACATGAGCAATGTGCGATGCGATTAGCCGGAGTCGATGGCTATATAAGCATTATTGCATAGATTTTGAGATTCGCCAAAAGGCATTTGTTAATGTATTTTCGCATATTTTTTTATTTAAAAAAATACAAAGGGACAGTGTCGATGCGATAATACCCAAACCCGAAGGGGTTCGGGAATGAAAATATATAATATTTCAGATCCGCCAAAGCCATTTTTCCAAGATTTTTAGTGTTTTTTAACGTATTTCAAAATACGAAAGGAAACCTTGGAAGCAAGGCCGAAGCAACTTGCGATAGCGATTGAGGGTGGACCCGATAGAGGAATAGACCATATTTGAGGACTTTTGAAGTCCAAAATGAACTGTGTTTTGGCGGAATTTCACAGTGTTGCATCATTTCCCCGTGTTAACAGAAAGCAGTCGTTTAAAGGATTTCAAAGGCCCGATGCACTCATCCAGACAAAGGCCGGGAGACAGAGGCCAGAAGGATAAAAAGCCACAACACGATGCAACCATAACCAACAGAAGTGATCATGGAGCATCACTGGCACGAGCGAGCTTCCTGACAATGCAAAAAATTACCAAAATGTGGTTACTCTGCTGTTAGAAAAAGAAACCTTCGAGCTCATGCATGTCTAGTCATGGCATCAAGTCATTAAAGACAAAGGGAATAGATTAAGACCTCTCGAGCCTCAGAAGGTTCGAGAGCATTGTAAAAGGCCTATAAATAGTTGAAAGTTTAGAGTAACAAGGGTTCAATTTTTGGAGACTGTGGAGACTCTGCTCCTCTAAGCTTCTCATCTTCATTCCAGCAATATAAGCTTCTTTTGTTGTTACATGTTCAATTCCCATTTTCTTCTCTATTCTAAGCTTGCACTTGAATAGGTTATTCATGTTTTCTTCTATTTCTAATGCCAGATAACTGTCATCTTACCTCTGCATTGATAAATTAGATTTGCAAGCTTCATTTACTTCCTGTAGCTAGCTATTCATATGTGTTTATGTATGCATCTGCTGGTACAGTCAGTATTCTCCATCTATCCATTGAATCTATAAACTATTGAGCATTAGTGGTCTAAATCCTTGTAAAGTTGAGGGTGTTCATGCATGTCTTGAGTGAAAACAGTGTTGAAATAGTCATCTGACTTAATCCAAACCATCATCCATTCCAATAGTTCTGAGAATGATATTGAAGATTTATATGTTACCAGGCATCTCTGAGCTACAACCTAGGAGAGCTTCCTGGAGTGATAACAGGTAATATTCTCTTCCTTTGGATGATAGTAACCTTCTTTGGCTCTTACATCTTCAGAGGGAGGAGGAAGGCATTCCCTTTTGATGGCTATGGAAAACTTTTGAAGGGCATCTTTACAAATTGGTACCAATGCCCAAGAAAATTTTCAATAAATACCTCAATATAAGGAATTATTTTAGCTCCAAAAGAATATTTATCCCATTAACATTGATTAGTCTCGAGAGAATTAATGAATCTCATGAGAAAATCCTTGTGAACAAGGCTTATCTTTGAATCATACTTAACGAAATTCACAACATGATCCACAATTGAAGATGCATCACTATCGAACATCTACACATTTGTCATAGAATTTGTATCCCAACGATTTAGATATACAAGAATATCCTTGACACCCAAAGCAAGGTGAATTTCATGCAAATACCAATGATCCATTGTCTTGATTCTTGCATAACACCTGAATGGTGAGTTTCTAGAGTGAATTCAACAATTCCTTTAAGAGATGCTTGCTTCACCCTACAAGCATTGAAAATTTTAAGACCAATGAAGAACTAGGTCTTCATTCTTCCAATGGAGCCGCCAAATGAGAATTTATCGTTGTATATGGGATAAGCTCAATCAAGGAAATGAGGGTTGGACTTCAGATTTTGAAAAGGTTGAATCAACTCCTCCCCAACAACTCGATTGAAAAATGATCAAAGTACCTTTTGAACAACATCCCACCTTCATCCAAGTGTAAAATTCAAATGGTGAGAGGCACAAGTCTAATGAAAATGGTAGAGGCATGCAGCATATCATCATCAAATAGTGGATATCATGGGTTGGTTGTCTGGATAGCTATCAAATGTAGTAGAAAAAAAAAATCCCTATGGGGTTACCCATTTTGGTGGGCAACATCTGGCTCCAACTCGGATAAATGAGATCACCATAGAGTGCATGATCCATATGCTCAAAGGGGAGTTTATGAGTACTCCAACAATCCCTACACTCACAGACCTATAACCTACACATCTAAGTCAACTTGTTTGGGAGAATGTGCACTAGGTGTAGGTTATCACCTTTGTTTTATATGATGATAAAAATCCATACAGAAATTAAAATCTACCAAATTAATATATAATGAAACACAACATAATGAAAATGAAAGATTGTTAGAATACTCAGACAATATTCAATGAAACTACCTACTCTATGCTAGCACATGTTACATCACCTAAGTATAATCATATAACCAATGTAGACAACATATCATTACATTTGTATCACGATTCTTACCTCTATGATTAATCGAGATAAAACAAGAAAACATCACAAGCATCCATATCATAGCACTCACATATTGAATCATATGGGTGGGAGGTGGGGAAATAAGATACGCATAGATCAATTTCACGACCATGAGAAGGGGTAGAGGATGAAAAAGGGGAATCCAATTTTTTTTTACTCCTGCTAATCCTTTCTTGCAAAATAAATATGGAATAACAGATGATTAATTTCAGGAATTCTTGCCCAATAGTTATCTCAGGAATATCACTATCATTGTTGTCTTTAGGTACATATTGGGAGTAGTATGATGAATAACATGGTTAGAAGGAAAGATCTCAACAACCGGGTTGCTTGGCACAACCATAAAATTCAAAAGGGTCAACCAACACTAGCTCGTCATTTCAAAATTTATGCGACTTAAATGTGACTGGGGGATGGAAATGGGAAGATCTAACGTTCGCTCAAACACATCAAAAATAATATCTTCCTAATTATATGAAGTGCAAGGGAGGAAAAGGTTGGTGTTAGCATCATCATCAATATCATAAATTGAATCTTCGTCAAAATTATGGCTGCTCATATCCCAATTCACCTCTTCGACATGCAAAAAATCCCAAATGTTAATCTCTAGGGAATTTATGGGATCACCATTTTCAAGGCCTTTGAAAAGTGAATCATAAAACTTAGCATTCATGAAAAGGGTGGATTTTTCCTCAACTCCACTTAAAAAGGTATCATATTTAGTAATATCCTCTCGATGCTCCCTTCCTAGGTCATCTTCAAGGCTACTTTCAATGTTTTCATCTCTATGATCAAGAAGGGTTTCTTCATGTTGCTTATGGTATTCTTTTCCATCACAACCTTGATTTCTTTCATCATAGAATGATTAATATCTTCTTCAATAAGATCTACTTGATAATTAGGGGAAACATTCTCTTCCTTTGGATGATAGTAATCTTCTTCAACTCTTACATCTTCAAAGGGAGGAGGAAGGCATTCCCTTTGGATGGTTATGGAAAAAATTTGAAGGGCATCTTTACAAATTGGTCCCAACGTCTAAGAAAATTTTCAATAAATACCTCAATATAAGGAATTATTTTAGTTCCAAAGGAATATTTATCCCATTCACATTGATTAGTCCCGAGAGAATTTATGAACCTCATGAGAAAATCCTCATGAACCAGGCTTACCTTTGAATCATACTTAACGAATTTCACAACACAATCCACAACTAAAGATGCATCACTATCAAACATCTGCACATTTTTCATATAATTTGTATCCCAACAATTTAGAATACAGGAACATCCTTGACATCCAAAGCAAGGTGAATTTCATGCAAATTGCAATGATCCATTGCCTTGAATCTTGCATAACACCTGAATGGTGAGCCTCTAGAGTGAATTCAAAAATTCCTTTAAGAGATGCTTGTTTCACCCTACAAGCATTGAAACTTTTAATCTCAATGAAGAACTAGGTCTTCATTCTTCAAATGGAGCCACCAAATGAGAAAATGTATCCTTGTATATGAGATAAGCTCAATCAAGGAAATGAAAGTTGGACTTCATATTTTCCCCAAAAACGCACCAAAAAATGTTGCCTCAAAATCTAGCAAGTTTTGTGAGATGCCTCATAAGAGAAGGACTAGACCAAGTGACAACACTATGAGGTGGGGCCCAACGTCACCACAACCACCACATCCTACTCTTTAGTGGATTTTCACAAGGGAGGCTTCCTTATGTAGGTCACCTAATGGATATTCTAAGTTTGAGGCTACGAGGTGACAAGGATAGGTCTATTAAATACACTCAACTTAAACATAAGGCTCCAGCTAGCATGGACAAGGAAAAGTGTACCCTCCAAAGACCTATCTAAGGCACAAGTGACCTAGGATTTAGCGAATAAGCAATGATAACAAGCTTACCAAGGTGTGAAGGGCCAAGAAAAGGCTTGATAGGATGAATATGATCAACATTTGGGACAAGAAGCCTTAAAAAATCACCAAGTAGAATGTGTTTTCCCTAGTTGAATACTGCCCTAACCCTAGCTTAGCAGCTTGCATTAAAGGGCTTAAAATTTAGAGAAGAGAGAAATTTAGGTTTTGGGAAAATTTTAATGTGTGATCACCTATGTGGAAAGGCCAATGCTTAATCTTAGTGATGAAGTCTAGAGGGAGATCTATTTATTAAAAATCAAACACTAGAATGAAGAGATGACGAAAAGGCCTAGTTTTCATACCCCAGCTATCATTTTATGAGGGAATAAAATCATTGATGATATACTAACATGAAGGATCACTCAAGGGATTGTCACACAAATCTTAAAGGGTAATGCATACAATGCTTTGCCAAGATTTCATTAAAAAAAAATATTCAATAAAAGCTAGCACATAGAAACCCTAGCAATAACCATTCCATGCAATATCCATAAAGATATTCAACAATATAGAATACTTACAAGAAAATGCATGCACCAAACATTTATTATTCCAAAATGATGTCTCCAAATGAAGAGAATGTCTCCACAAACAAATACTCCAAGAAAGATCACATCTCCACAAGATACAAGTCAATTTCATCTAGGTCGAAATCTTTTAAAGAGGTCGAGTTGATCCACAAGTGATGATGAAAAGAAAAATGAGGTGACTTATATATGAGGTACAACTTGACAAATTTTTTATTAACAAAGCCCTGAAGACAAATTTGACATCAAATAACCTTGGGTACAAGCCAACCCACTAGCTAAGTGATCAAATAAACCATAAATGCCCACATTTGTCAATCGTAGCCTCGAAAAGTGCTAATGTCATGCCCTTTTAGGTTAGAGCTTGCTTTTTATGATGAGATAGTTTATTGTTCATCAGGGTTGGGACATGCAATGGTTCCTCTTGATGTGAAGAAGAAGCATGTGCTTAGAAACCGGGTGAAGGCTAATGTGGAGGGTAGATCTCATGCTAGGCTTTTTTCCATGCTAATTTATGTCCCTAGCCATCTTTTTTCATTTTGGTTTTCTTATTATTCTTTTGTTGTGGCCATCACATGATTTTTCATTCTTTTAGTTGCATCAACCTCCTAGGAAATGTTTTCCATCCCTACTAAAGGAATGTGGACATGGGAGTGCCAAATCCCAAAGAACCAATGACAACTTATACCCGAAGCATAAATGTGGTATATGGGGATTGTAATGTATGATGGAAAGTGTCAAGTATGGTATAGGGATTACGAGCATGCTATCTCAATCCAAATTTTCCAAGTAGTGCCCCTCCTATGACCCTAAGGCCTTAAGGGAGGTCCCACTTGACTAGGGCTAAAGATTAACCCCCCCTAGTAAGATTAGAGAACATATTTATAGTCAATATTGGTCAAACTTCCATACCACCACTTTATCCATACGAAATCCCTAAAACAAATAAGTATAAGCACTTGATTGAAAAATTATCAAAGTACCTTTTGAACAACATCCTACCTTCATCCAAGTGTAAATGTCAGATGGTGAGAGGCACATGTCTAATGCAAATGGTAGAGGCATGTAGCATATCATCGTCAAATAGTGGATATCAGGGGTTGGATGTCTAGATAGCTATCAAATGCTTATGGTATTCTTTTTCATCACAACCTTGATTTCTTTCATCATATAATGATTAATATCTTCTTCAATAAGATCTACTTGATAATTAGGGGAAACATTCTCTTCCTTTGGATGATAGTAATATTCTTCAACTCTTACATATTCAGAGGGAGGAGGAAGGCATTCCCTTTGGATGGTTATGGAAAAAATTTGAAGGGCATCTTTACAAATTGGTCCCAACGCCTAAGAAAATTTTCAATAAATACCTCAATATAAGGAATTATTTTAGCTCCAAAGGAATATTTATCCCATTCACATTGATTAGTCACGAGAGATTTTATGAACCTCATGAGAAAATCCTCATGAACCAGGCTTACCTTTGAATCATACTTAACAAATTTCACAACACAATCCACAACTAAATATGCATCACTATCGAACATCTGCACATTTGTCATATAACTTGTATCCCAACAATTTAGAATACAGGAATATCCTTGACATCCAAAGCAAGGTGAATTTCATGCAAATTGCAATGATCCATTGCCTTGAGTCTTGCATAACACCTGAATGGTGAGTCTCTAGAGTGAATTCAAAAATTCCTTTAAGAGATGCTTGTTTCACCCTACAAGCATTGAAACTTTTAATCTCAATGAAGAACTAGGTCTTCATTCTTCGAATGGAAGCACCAAATGAGAAAATGTATCCTTGTATATGAGATAAGCTCAATCAAGGAAATGAAAGTTGGACTTCATATTTTGAGGTGGTTGAATCAACTCCTCCCCAAAAACGCACCAAAAAATGTTGCCTCAAAATCTAGCAAGTTTTGTGAGATGCCTCATAAGAGAAGGACTAGACCAAGTGACAACACTATGAGGTGGGGCCCAACGTCACCACAACCACCACATCCTACTCTTTAGTGGATTTTCACAAGGGAGGATTCCTTATGTAGGTCACCTAATGGATATTCTAAGTTTGAGGCTACGAGGTGACAAGGATAGGTCTATTAAAGACACTCAACTTAAACATAAGGCTCCAACTAGCATGGAAAAGGAAAAGTGTACCCTCCAAAAGTGTACCCTCCAAAGACCTATCTAAGGCACAAGTGACCTAGGATTTAGCGAATAAGCAATGATAAAAAGCTTACCAAGGTGTGAAGGGCCAAGAAAAGGCTTGATAGGATGAATATGATCAACATTTGGGACAAGAAGCCTTAAAAAATCACCAAGTAGAATGTGTTTTCCCTAGTTGAATACTGCCCTAACCCTAGCTTAGCAGCTTGCATTAAAGGGCTTAAAATTTAGAGAAGAGAGAAATTTAGGTTTTGGGAAAATTTTAATGTGTGATCACCTATGTGGAAAGGCCAATGCTTAATCTTAGTGATGAAGTCTAGAGGGAGATCTATTTATTAAAAATCAAACACTAGAATGAAGAGATGACGAAAAGGCCTAGTTTTCATACCCCAGCTATCATTTTATGAGGGAATAAAATCATTGATGATATATTAACATGAAGGATCACTCAAGGGATTGTCACACAGATCTTAAAGGGTAATGCATACAATGCTTTGTCAATATTTCATTAAAAAAATATATATATTCAATAAAAGCTAGCACATAGAAACCCTAGCAATAACCATTCCATGCAATATCCATAAATATATTCAACAATACATAATACTTACAAGAAAATGCATGCACCAAACATTTATTATTCCAAAATGATGTCTCCAAATGAAGAGAATGTCTCCACAAACAAATACTCCAAAAAAGATCACATCTCCACAAGATACAAGTCAATTTCATCTAGGTCGAAATCTTTTAAAGAGGTCGAGTTGATCCACAAGTGATGATGAAAATAAAAATGAGGTGACTTATATATGAGGTAAAAATTGACTAATTTTTTATTAACAAAGCCCTGAAGACAAATTTGACATCAAATAACCTTGGGTTGCAAGCCAACCCACTAGCTAAGTGATAAAATAAGCCATAAATGCCCACATGTGTCAATCGTAGCCTCCAAAAGTGCTAATGTCATGCCCTTTTAGGGTTAGAGCTTGCTTTTTATGATGAGATAGTTTATCGTTCATCAGGGTTGGGACATGCAATGGTTCCTATTGATGTGAAGAAGAAGCATGTGCTTAGAAATCGGGTGAAGGCTAATGTGGAGGGTAGAGCTCATGCTAGGCTTTTTTCCATGCTAATTTATGTCCCTAGCCATCTTTTTTCATTTTGGTTTTCTTATTACTCTTTTGTTGTGGCCATCACATGATTTTTCTTTCTTTTAGTTGCATCAACCTCCTAGGAAATGTTTTCCATCCCTACTAAAGGAATGTGGACATGGGAGTGCCAAATCCCAAAGAACCAATGACAACTTATACCCGAAGCATAAATGTGGTATATGGGGTTTGTAATGTATGATGGAAAGTGTCAAGTATGGTATAGATATTACGAACATGCTATCTCAATCCAAATTTTCCAAGTAGTGCCCCTCCTATGACCCTAAGGCCTTAAGGGAGGTCCCACTTGACTAGGGCTAAATATTAACCCCCCTAGTAAGATTAGAGAACATATTTATAGTCAATATTGGTCAAACTTCCATACTACCACTTTATCCATACGAAATCCCTAAAACAAATAAGTATAAGCACTCGATTGAAAAATTATCAAAGTACCTTTTGAACAACATCCTACCTATATCCAAGTGTAAATGTCAGATGGTGAGAGGCACATGTCTAATGCAAATGGTAGAGGCATGTAGCATATCATCGTCAAATAGTGGATATCAGGGGTTGGATGTCTAGATAGCTATCAAATGCTTATGGTATTCTTTTTCATCACAATCTTGATTTCTTTCATCATAGAATGATTAATATCTTCTTCAATAAGATCTACTTGGTAATTAGGGCTAACATTCTCTTCCTTTGGATGATAGTAATCTTCTTCGACTCTTACATCTTCAGAGGGAGGAGGAAGGCATTCCCTTTGGATGGCTATGGAAAACTATTGAAGGGCATCTTTACAAATTGGTACCAGCACCCAAGAAAATTTTCAATAAATACCTCAATATAAGGAATTATTTTAGCTCCAAAGGAATATTTATCCCATTAACATTGATTAGTCCCAAGAGAATTTATGAAACTCATGAGAAAATCCTCATGAACCAAGCTTACCTTTGAATCATACTTAACGAAATTCACAACATGATCCACAACTGAAGATGCATCACTATCGAACATCTGCACATTTGTCATAGAATTTGTATACCAACGATTTAGATATACAAGAATATCCTTGACATCCAAAGCAAGGTGAATTTCATGCAAATACCAATGATCCATTGCCTTGAGTCTTGTGTAACACCTTAATGGTGAGCTTCTAGAGTGAATTCAAAAATTCCTTTAAGAGATGCTTGCTTCACCCTACAAGCATTGAAACTTTTAAGCTCAATGAAGAACTAGGTCTTCATTCTTCCAATGGAGCAGCGAAATGAGAATTTATCATTGCAAATGGGATAAGCTCAATCAAGTAAATGAAGGTTGGACTTCAAATTTTGAGGAGGTTGAATCAACTCCTCCCCAACAATGACACCAAAAAATGTTGTCTCAAAATCTAGCAAGTTTTGTGAGATTCCTCACAAGAGAAGGACTAGACCAAGTGACAACACTATGAGGTGGGGCCCAACATCACCACAACCACCACATCCTACTCTTTAGTGGATTTTCACAAGGGATGATTCCCTTTGTAGGTCATCTAATGGATATAATAAGTTTGAGGCTACGAGGTGACAAGGATAGGTCAATGAAAGACACTCAACTTAAGGACAAGGCTCCAACTAACATGGACAAGGAAAAGTGTACCCTCCAAAGACCTATCCAAGGCACAAGTGACCTAGGGTTTGGCAAAAAAACAATGATAACAAGCTTACCAAGGTGTGAAGGGCCAATAAAAGGCTTGACAGGATGAATATGATCATCATTTGGGACAAGACACCTTCAAAAAGCTCCAAGTAGAATGCATTTTCCCTAGTTGAATATTGCATTAACCCTAGTTTAGAAGCTTGCATTAAAGTACTGAAAATTTAGCGAAGAGAGATAAATTTAGGTTTTGGGAAAATTTTAATGTGTGATCACCTATGTGGAAATGCCAATGCTTAATCTTGGTGATGAAGTCTAGAGGGAGATCTATTTATTAAAAATCAAACATTAGAATGAAGAGATGACGCAAAAAACATAGTTTCATACCCTAGCTGTCATTTTATGAGGGAATAAAATCATTGAAGAGAACTTAACATGAAGGAACACTCAAGGGATTGTCACACAAATCTTAAATGGTAATGCATACAATTCTTTGCCAAGATTTCATTAAAAAAAAATATTCAATAAAAACTAGCACATAGCAACCCTAGAAATAACCATTCCATGCAATATCCATAAAGATATTCAACAATATAGAATACTCACAAGAAAATGCATGAACCAATCATTTATTATTCCAAAATGATGTCTCCAAATGAAGAGAATGTCTCCACAAACAAATACTCCAAAAATATCACATCTCCACAAGATACAAGTCAATTTCATCTAGGTCGAAATCTTTTAAAGAGGTCGAGTTGATCCACAAGTGATGATGAAAAGAAAAATGAGGTGACTTATATATGAGGTATAACTCGACTAATTTTTTACTAACAAAGCCCCGAAGACAAATTTGACATTAAATAACCTTGGGTTGCAAGCCAACCCACTAGCTAAGTGACAAAATAAGCCATAAATTCCCACATGTGTGAATCATAGCCTCCAAAAGTGCTAATGTCATGCCATTTTAGGGCTCCAAATGCCATGTCAAGGTGTGATGAGGTGTGAAAATGTGTCATAGTGTTAGAATCATCAAAAATTTGAGGAAGGTCCCTCAAATCCATTTAACTCTTAGAAGAAGCTCGAGTACATATAGAGTGGGTGCCCCCAAGGCCTAGGTTGTTGTGGGCCACCTAACAAAAACAACATGAACTCAAGTGAAAGAAACCATCTATCAAAGAATAAGATCATATATGCATATAAGTGGACCAAATTTGAATCTTAAGGGCTTATTAATAATTAACACAAGGTTCACTTTTCGATATCTAATTAGACCAAGTCATGTAAATTTATTCCCTGCCTTGATAGAGGTGGCTAATAGTCAACCTTATTAGGTGCTTCCAACACTCAAGGGGAAGTGACAATTTTGAGGTGAGCCCATAAATCAATAGGTGTTAGTGTAAACATATGATAATGTAAAGGAAAAGGCTCCATGACCAAGTGCCATGGTCAAGGGGACCAACTGATGGGGTGTCCACATCCTGGGTGCATGAATGTCAAGGAGTGAGCAATCATGGAGGCATGAGTTGCCCTGCTCCACCTACTTTTTCCACCCCTCTTATGTGCCTTTTACTTCTTCTTGATAATTCTTTGTATTACTACATCTAACTCGAGGGTTAGAGCTTGTTCTTTATGATGTAGCATTTTATATTACCCCTTCAGATGAGATAGTTTATCGCTCATCAACATTGGGACATGAAGCGTTAATCTTGATGTGGAGAAGCATCATGTGCTCAAGAATCGAGTGATGGCTAATGAGGAGGGCAGAGATCATGTTGGGCTCTTTCCCACACACTAATTTATGTCCCTGGCTATCTTTTTCATTTTTTTTCTTCTTATTCTTTTGTAGTAGCCATCATATGATTTTTCATTCTTTTAGCTACACCAACCCCCATGGAAATGTTTTCCGACCCTACTAAAGAAGTGTGTACATGCGGGCACAAAATCCCAAATAACCAATGACAAGTTAGATCCGAATAATGAATGTGGTATATGGGGCTTATAATGTGAGATGGAAAGTGTCAAGTATGGTATAGGGGATAATGAACACACTATCTCAATCTAGGTTTTCCAAGTAGTGCCCCTATTATGACCCTAAGGCCTTAAGGGAGCTCCCACTGAACTAGGGCTAAAGATTAACTCCCTAGTAAGATGAGAGAACATATTTACAGTCAATATCAATCAATCTTCCATATCTTCCATTTATCCCTATTAAATGCCCAAAACAAACAAGTATAAACACTCGATTGAAAATTTTTCAAAGTACCTTTTGGATCGCAGCCCACCTTTTAACAAGTGCAAACGTCTGCAAGTGTTTTTTCCTTTGGAAACTATTGGAGTTTCTTTGATGCATTTTGACATTTGGAGATAAAATTTTTGATCTTCTTTGGAGTTATCTCAAGGTTTGTGGATGGATATCATATTGTCATCTTGTAAGTGCTTCTTGTTGAATATCTTCTTGAAATAATATCCAAAGTATGGAATTGTTGCAACTAGGTTAATGCTATTGTGCAGTAATTACTAAAAGTCATTTTTGGAAAGCTATTTGGTTGGAAATTGCATATGTTACTCATTGTAATGAAAATGATTAATGTTCCTTGTGGATGAAACTTGGTCTTTCTTCCATAAAACTCCATGAATCTTGAGTAGTTAAATTTTAAAGGTTGATTGCTAGGACACCAATCTTTATCCTCCTTAAGGAAACTTTGGCCAATTTAGAATGAACTAAGACTCCATAGCCCAAACGACTAGGCACTAGTCCAAGAAATTTGGTGATCAACTCCTCTCTTCTCCATATTTTCTCCTCCTCAAATTTTCAGCCCCTTTCTCTAGGACAGCTAGGTTAGGGAATCAAGTGAACTCCTTTATAGAGTGAATTTTAGGATTCCATGACAACAATACTCTTCCTTAGTGTCTTGCCTAGAGGATCTCCAAATTTGGTGGATTTCTCATGGTTCCTCATCCATAAAATCTTATGCCCTAGGTGTGCCCTAGAAGGAAAACCATAGCTTGTTTATCCTAGAGTAAGGCAGTTTCTTGAGTGTTGTATGAGCACAGTATTCGTTGGAATAAATCATAAGAAACCATTTCTCCTCCCTTTCCTTGACCTAGTGAGTACCTTGGAACTATTTCTTCCCACACATGAAACCCTATGTCTAGTGTATGTATTTCCTAGGTCTCTTAGAAGAAGCAAAGAGCCTCATAGAAGTGTTTAAACATCATAAAGAGCTTCCTTGAGGGATCATACCTCATCACCTATAGTCTTGACCTTATGAATACATATTATCATCATCATATCTAAAACCCTAATTCTTGATCTCTTCATATTAACGTTTTTCTTGGAGAGAATGTTAGCTTCCTTGAAACATTGAGCCATTGTTGAGTCTCTCTTTGAATGGAATTTGTGGAATCATGACATACCAAAATCATTGATCTATTAATTCTAATTCATTCCCTTCCTACTAGGACCCCTCCCATAAGTGAAAGTCCGAAAAGAGCAAGGGGCCTTGACTGAGGTGAAAGTGAGTCATTTTCCCATTGTTGTAACTTAATCTAATAGTTGTCCCTTAGGTTTTCTCTTCCTTAGGGCCCTGCTAGATTATGTGGTAACATTTTTAGTGTCATTGTCGAGGAGGAAGTTGGTCTAGCTCCTTGGTCAAATATTTGAAGAGGTGATTCTTTCAAAGACAATATAGATCCTCTTTTGGTGACTCCTAAATTGCTTGCTTAATAACATCACAAAGAAAACATAGCTCATGTTGCTGCTAGGAGAGTTGCTAAGCTTGATAGATCACCCCGAAACAATCCAACATCAACTGCAAGGAGGATTTTTCCTGACAACATGAACACCAACACCTACACTAACCAAAACCAAAACCAAAACCAAACTCAAAATCAAACTCAAACCGTCAAAGCCCTCAACTTAAGAGATGGAATGTAGTATATTTCAAACCTTTGGATTTCAGCGCAATTCCTAAAGATCCCCACACCTTACTTGAGAAATATCATGAGCGGATACCCAAGTTCCAAGGGAGTGTTGATCAAATTGTCAAAAGACACATAGATAGATTTTATTGGGCAGTTGTTCCTCGAATGATTGAATATGATAACGATGTTATTCGCTTTGACATTCGATGGAAATGTTAGGGATTGGTACATTAGCCTTCCTTAGGGTATTATCACTTCCTTTAACTAATTTGAGGACCTATTCAAGAAAAGGTGGGCTACTGATGCTAACAAAAATCTTTCCATTGAAAGGTTCTACCATCTACAAAAGGGATTGAATGAAGATATTATAACCTTCATCCAAGAATTTGATAGGATTGTTAGGGATATATCCCCGACCATATCAAGCCTAATGATGCCCAAATCCTTGAAAATTTCATCAAAGTAGCAAGGCCACCTAACATATAAACTTAGAGATAAGAAGCCTAAAACCCTTGCTGAAGAAAAGGAAATGGACATTGAAATTGAACAAAATTTAAACATTGTTCATTTTGAAATGTTCAATTTCCTTAGGGATAAGGTTGAAACTAAAAAGAGCAAGGCCAAGGACCAAGTTGAAGAATTAGTTGTCACTCTATGCAATAAGATGGACAAGATGTTCGATGACATGGCTACAAGGGATAGATTGTACATGAATAAGTTCATTGCACTAGAAAGGGGACAAATAACCACTTTCCCTTCCAAGGACAAGAACAAGCTCTTTGTCAAAAATAATAGTGAGGAAGGTAAGTAGGCAACCAAGTGTACCTAATACCTTAGCTCCAACCAATGCATTGGAACAAGGGGACTCATCTTTTGAAGAGTATCAAAGTGATATTTCTAGTGAAGAGAGTGAAGATAAGGAGGGTGGTGAACAAATGAACGTATTTAATGAATCCTAAGCTTTCAACATCATATTAGGTGGCACATATACTCATCCACAAATCAATGAAGTAAAAATTAAGGAAGAACAAGATGAATTTGTGTTGAAGGCGGAGAACAATGGAAGGTTCAAAGGATTGCAATATTCTAGAAAGAATGACAAGGAAGCCTCATTAAGCTCTAAGCCATCAAAGGAGAAGGCTCATCCTCAAAAGGAACCCCCGAAGAAGGACCTTCCAAAAAAGGATCACACCAAAAAGGACTCTTTTAAAGGGGAGCCCAAGCACAATAGTAAGGAGGTAGAATTATATATTGATGCTAGTGTTGCCATAAGAAAGATGAGTATGCAAGTTCCTATTAAGGAAATTAAGAAGATACCCTCCCAGAGAAGGCAAGTGAAGAAATCCTTAGGGTTTGATGATGATGATCCCCCTATTATGCTGCAAAATATTCATTTCACTAGGACTAACCCTGGCCATGATCGTTTTTGGTCACCCTAACTATAAATAACCTTCTTCTTCACAATTGTATGTTAGATTCAGGGGAAACTGCAAATATTATCCCACTAAGGGTCATGAAACAACTTAAGTTGAACATCACCCAATGCTATAAGAATGTGTGTGGATTTAATTCTAGATCCATCCTCATTGAGGGCCTTATCAAAGACCTCAAAGTAGCCTTGGATAGCAATGAAGACATATATTTTCTCATGGGTCTTGTAGTAATTGATATACCTGATGTATGGAGAATGTTGTTGTCTATAAAGTGGAGTGCAGCAATAGGTGGACAAGTTCAAATGGATCTATCTTACGCCATTGTCCCTCAGCCCGATGGGACCCCATACATTCTCTATAGGAAGCTCCAATTCCCAACTAATGTGGAATACCTTGGCCTTCTCTCACATCTTGATAAGCTGCCTGATTTCAAAATCCAAATGCTCTTACCCTTCCTCCATCATATTAGGTGGCACATATACTCATCCACAAATCAATGAAGTAAAAATTAAGGAAGAACAAGATGAATTTGTGTTGAAGGCGGAGAACAATGGAAGGTTCAAAGGATTGCAATATTCTAGAAAGAATGACAAGGAAGCCTCATTAAGCTCTAAGCCATCAAAGGAAAAGGCTCATCCTCAAAAGGAACCCCCGAAGAAGGACCTTCCAAAAAAGGATCACACCAAAAAGGACTCTTTTAAAAGGGAGCCCAAGCACAATAGTAAGGAGGTAGAATTATATATTGATGCTAGTGTTGCCATAAGAAAGATGAGTATGCAAGTTCCTATTAAGGAAATTAAGAAGATACCCTCCCAGAGAAGGCAAGTGAAGAAATCCTTAGGGTTTGATGATGATGATCCCCCTATTATGCTGCAAAATATTCATTTCACTAGGACTAACCCTGGCCATGATCGTTTTTGGTCACCCTAACTATAAATAACCTTCTTCTTCACAATTGTATGTTAGATTCAGGGGAAACTGCAAATATTATCCCACTAAGGGTCATGAAACAACTTAAGTTGAACATCACCCAATGCTATAAGAATGTGTGTGGCTTTAATTCTAGATCCATCCTCATTGAGGGCCTTATCAAAGACCTCAAAGTAGCCTTGGATAGCAATGAAGACATATATTTTCTCATGGGTCTTGTAGTAATTGATATACCTGATGTATGGAGAATGTTGTTGTCTATAAAGTGGAGTGCATCAATAGGGGGACAACTTCAAATGGATCTATCTTACGCCATTGTCCCTCAGCCCGATGGGACCCCTACATTCTCTATAGGAAGCTCCAATTCCCAACTAATGTGGAATACCTTGGCCTTCTCTCACATCTTGATAAGCTGCCTGATTTCAAAATCCAAATGCTCTTACCCTTCCTCCATCCCAAGAAATATGTCTCATTAAGAGACCTAATCCTAAGAAAAATAATCCTAAAAAGAAGTGGGTGCACAAATCAAAGACATAATTTAAAATTGGGGAAGTAGTGTTGGTAGATTAAAAACCTTGTGCCTATCAAGGTCCATGGTAAGGTTGGTGAAGGATATTATTACATGGCTAGATTTTATGGGGAATTGTGGCTCAATCCTGTTAAGGCCATTCACATCACCCATTTCTTTGATTCTTGACATTGTATAATTATGCATGTTAGAGTAGGATGCATTGAATATTGATTTTGCATAGTTATTATCATCATATCATTTTCTCATGCTAAAATAATTGCAATTAGATTAGATTTGCATCATAGAATAGATTTTCTTTTCTGTATGGTTTTATTATTTAATGAAAACACGGGTGATAAAAGTACACCTAGGACACATGCTTCCAACATTATCTATGATGTGCATGCTATAGGTATGTGGTCCCATAGGATTTTTGGTGTTCTCATAAGCACCCCATTTGATTACATTGGTTATGCACTCTAAGAAGAGATCATGTCTGGTTGGAGCCAGATGTTACCCACCAAAAGTGGGTGACCCCATAGGAGATTTTTTCTCCTAGACATCTCTTCAGTCGGAAACCCCTGACAACGACCAGTGTAGCCAATATATTGTGTCATTTGATATTTTCCCCCTGAATCAATCATAAGTCCCCTTGCCCATCTTTCAAGAGAATATGTTTGAAGGTGGGCAATCCAATCCTAAAGGTATTTTTTCCATTGTGCAATCAAGTGCTTATGCTTGTTTTTATTCATTGGGCATATTGGGCATGGATTATTGGGTGACTTGGAAGAAGAAAGGGTTTTCACTATAGTTTTGTTCCATCACCTTAAATGGGGGGTTAATCCTCAATCCTAGTCCCGTGGGATCTCCCCTATTGGCCTATGGCTTTAGGAAGGGCACTACTTGGGAAACCCTGATTTAGGTAGCACGGTCATATTTTCCCATTTCACATTTTTCACTCCCCTCCACACATTACAAACCCTATTTCACCATCTTCCCTCTCTAGTTCCACATGACCATTGGTTCCACAAGGCACTGGTACACCCCCTCCCCTTGTCAATGTGAAAATTTCACTACTAAAATTATATTGCAGCAACTAGAATTAATTATTCTAACTAATAAATTAATTATGTGGTTTATTGCTACAAAAACAATGAATCAATCACACTACAATATTCACAAATAAAAATATTATGGAATATAAACTAGCAAATAAGAAAAATTGGCACACACACACACACAAAATATAACACCGGAAAAAACCCAACTTGGGAAAATTGGTGCAGTAGCTAAGGGTTTTTATTATTAAGCGGCGGTGAGAAATTATGAGTACAACTAGATGCCCAAATTGGCACTCTACTATAGGAAAATTGGCCACAAAAATTAGTGAGACAAATTTTGTCTCACCCAACACTAATCCAACACCAAAAATGGTGAATATTTGGCTCCACGAAACCCTTGTGTCAAATTTGCACACACACTTGTACACTCTGCCTGGAACTATGACTCATCAAGTCATCTGCCCAATCCAACCTCTGTGCATGACTCGCTGGCCCCTGCCGGAAATTCTCCCAGCCTCTAGCAACTGAATCAACCCTCTATCTGGCCAAATCAAAGTTTGCCTCTAAAGCTTTTGCACCAACACTATGCAACCTCACTGAGCAAACTTGGCCCTCCCGTAGTTAAATCTTCGAAACTGGAAGACTTCCATTGGACTCATTGTCTCTATCCCTCTCTGTCTCTATGTCCCCTCTCCAACTCGAACTCTTCTAGCAGAATTTTGTTGCTCTCTGGAAATCAAATTGACCAAGGAAATCGATCTCTAAGTGTGTTCCTCCATCTACCCATCGACTTCTTCTTATAACCTCAAGTTGGGACTCTAACAGCCAAGATTAAAACCTAATTAATGGTTGAGATTATTTCCTAGTCGATATGTGTGAGTTTCTAAAGAAATCTCACCTTCCTCAATTAATTGTTGTTAATTAATAATTTTCCCTAAGTTAGACTTAGGAAAAATTTAATTATTGATTAATTAACTTCATAAAGTAATTTCTAGGTGGATTTTCTTGAAATCGTTTTCTGGGTTATGGATTCCTAGTGTTTCTTAGCCTCTCTAACAACTGTCAAGACTAGAAAAACATCAAATTCTACAAACACTAACAATACACATGTTTGGGTTGGGCCTAAAACTATTGCCTCGGAGTTCAATGCAGCTAAAACAATGCTAAAAGCATATCATGGCCACAAACAAGAAACAAAATAAAAGAATATCATAAAATGCAAAAAATAGTCAGGACATTTAGTATATCACATGGGAAAAATCCAAACATGATATCTACCCCCTCATCATGGCCATCACCCTAGTTCATAAGGCCCTTGAGTGCCCCACACATCATTAAAGAACCCATGCACATCCTAACCCATGGTGGGCAATGAACTACTCCACCTTAAGGGGGTAATAGTTGTCGCATATCTCTCACAACATGCTCTTATTTTCTAGATCCTCGAGCAGTAATACAAAGAAAAATCATTAAAAAAAAAAAGCAAAATGAAAATAATAAAGGGTGGAAAAACAAAGTCTGGAGTAACTCGTGTATCCACGATTTCTCCCTCCTACATCTATACACCCAAATATGTGTTCAACCCTCATCATTACCATCGTTGAACCCATGGCATTTGACTTTGAAACACCCGTGTCCCCATCCATATCATCATTATTCACATGAAGCCTATCAATTAAATAATGTACCTTGGACCTGTATTTGTCTTTAGGGGCTAGGAGCACCTAATAGGGTTGTTTATTAGTCATTTCTACCTAGGAGGTAACATCATTACAAGCTTAGAACCCCAAATTTGGAAGGGAAGCCCACTATGAAGTCTTAATGAGCCCTTGATTAACAAGCTTGATTCACTTAGATGCACTAATGAATTATTCTACCTAATGGTGAGGAAGCACATTGGATATTATATGTCATTGACAAGTGGTTTCATCATGGGTTGGGCAACTTAATTGGGGCCCATGCCCACCAAAGGATCATATTGACACCCACAGGGGATGCGTTGAGAGCCATATGACTCCATCATGTGTTAAAGCATCATTTCATGTCATGAGAACCTTTAGCACCCTCAACAGTTTGGTTATTTCCCCATATTATCCACGAGATGATGCACTTGCACCAGTGTATCTCGGTTGGCTTAGCATATCATGGCAGTTGATCCAAGGCCTATAGGAGGCTTGTCTCACCCCTTGAGACATGGGAGGGCACACACCATCCTCAAAGCCCTCATCATTAGAGCATTACAGGTTTTTCTTTCATGAAGAGAACCATGAGACCAGTTCATATGCCCCAAACCCAATTTGAGGCCTCACATGATGACTTGCATGGAGACAACGAGCCATCCCCTTTCTTCGAGATTTTATAGAGCCCTCTTTAACCTTTTGGCACAAAGAGGACTCAATGTGGCCCTCTAACGGGCCTACATTATCATGACATCATCAATTCGACTAGCATTTGGATGGATAATTTATAATTTGCGAAAGCTACTTGGTCAGCTTGTGACCAAGGCTTGTTTCTTGCCCATTATTTTTGATCTGAAAATGAGGTCTTAAATCAATATAAAGGTATTATAGAATCATGTGCAGGAATGCCTATATTACTTAGTGCAACGGATCGAAAAGATTGTGAATAATATAGACAATGAGCAGTTAGAAAACATAACAGTCACACACATTAACACAAGAAATAATCAAGGAGTTCACCAGAGTTCCTGGCTATGTCTCCTGGTCCAGCTTTCAATGTTCGACCTCTATATTATGTCTTCACGAGCAGATTATTACAAGTGTGAGCTCAAATCGAGTCTCAACACAACAATGACAAAACAACAAGGATTTACTTGAAATCCTCAAGTCTACAAGAGTATACAGACTCTCCCTTTTGCTCTTTGTCTTATGTTTCCTCTCTGTCTCAGCAAAACCCTCCCTCTGCCTCTGCCATTGAATGGATTTTAAGCCTATCGGTGCTTGTCTGTTCATCTCCCCTTTCAGGCTCTCTGGCTTCCGGTCGTTGTCCCTTCCTCTCCTTCTAGAGCGTTTAACAATCATCGCTAAACTCCCTAAGGTATGGTGTCCACCTGTTTGTAACAGAAAGGACCACTAGCATGGGTGAAATCCCAAAAAGTCATTTCTATGTTTACACAGAGAAATACACAGAAAAAACTGAAAAACCTGACAAAACACTTTCTATCGGACTTCAAATAATATTGAATCCACCCTATAATCCTATCGGGTCCACCTTTGGTCGTTATCGCAAGGCCTCCGTTGATCTGCGTGATCTCCAATCCAACGGTTGTTATCTATTTCGGGCAGCTTATGTGCATGGAGATTACCAGCCCGAAAAGGCAGTTTTCTCTCTCCTACGCCAAGCCACGTGTCAGCCAGTGTATGGGATAGGGCGGAGCCCGTCCAATACCGCTTACCACCTGAGGCCCGCCCAAAATCTCACTTACCACGGAACTCAAATAATATAGCGTTGCATTTATAAACCTTTCGGGTCCGGTTTTATCGCTTCAGGCGCATTTCCTTTGTATTTCAGTTCTATAGCCGAAATGTGTAAATACATAGAAAAACCTACAAATCCCTTTTTATCGGAACTCAAAATATACCAATTTGCATCCATAAACCCCATCGGGTCCGGCTTATCGCAAGTCGCATATTGTATCGACTTCGCTCCTTTGTATCATAGCGATGCGATATTGCGATGCGATATATCGCATATCGCATGGTCTTTGGGCCTTTGGTAAGTCCTCCCTTATGTTTTAGCGATGTGATATTGCGAGTTAATCTAGGCTGTTGATCTACGCGCTCAATCAATGGTCCTCGTTAAATCGCGTTGATCGCTATCGCAATTTCCATAGGGATGCCTCTGATGTACTCTGCTGACTTCTCCCGATTTCGATATCTCGATTTGATCTGGACCATTGATCAGTCCGATCCGACGGCTTCTATACAGCATTGCTTCCGCCTTCGATTAGCTCTGTTTTCTGCCATTCTTTCACTGTTTTCCCTTCTGATAGTGTTTCCGATAGTTAAGATATATGAAGACTTAGAGGTTTCAGGATCCATTTTGGATCATGCCTTCCCATTGAAAAGATTTTGGACCACCAAAAGTTGGTTTTTAGGCATCGATCAAGTGAGGATACATCTCCCTCACTTGTTTAACTCCTATCCATCGTGCTTTGCTTGGATTTGAACCTTTGATCCCTATTCTCAGGTACTCAATATCCCCTCCACGCATAGTTCTCACCTTTCTGTCCAGAACTGTATCTTCCTATAACTCATTGAGATATTCAAGTAATAGATTCTCAATAGAAGGCAACTGACTTTTCTCTTCAGGATCTTCAATCAATGAAGGTTCATACAATCTCAAGTTTTCTGCATTAACGACTGAATAGATCTGCATATAAGTTGGTAAATCAAGGCAAAAAGCATTTTCACCAATTTTATCAAGTAAATTGAAAGGTCCATACCTTATTGGTTTCAGATTTTTACCTTCACTTTGCATTCTGTCTTTGTTGATGTACAGCCAGACTTGATCACCAACTTGGAAACCATGCTCAACCCGATGCTTGTCATGTCTTGCCTTGTACTTGGCTTGACTTCTTTCCAACTGTTCCTGTACTGCTTGGTGAATTTCCTGGATTTGTTCAATGAACTTGGTTGCTTTGTCCACATCATTGTGTCCATCAACTGCTATGTCTTTACCAAAGACAAAATCCAAGGAAGACTTTGGTATAAAACCAAAACAAGTCTCAAAAGGAGATCTCTGAGTAGAAGAGTGTTTGGCACGGTTGTAAGCATGCTGCACATAACACAAATGCTCATCCCAAAGCTTGGGATGCTTGCTGCAATAGCCTTTGAGCAACTGGATTAATGTCCTGTTGACCACTTATGTCTAACCATATTTTTGTGGATGAAATTTTGTGCTCTTATTCAACCTGGTGTCCATCAACTCCCATAGATTCGACCAAAATTTCCCAACAAATCGAGAATCTCGATCAGATACAATAGAAGTGGGTAAACCAAAATGAACCCATACATTCTGAAAGAACAACTTTGTTGTTTGTTCAGTTGTAACCTACTTGCTACAAGGTATCAAAATACACATTTTACTGAACCTATCCACAATAACATACAAATAATCATGACCCTTTCTAGATTTTGGCAATCCCCCAAAAAAGCCCATGGAAACACTTTCCCAAGGATGAGAAGAAATTGGAAGTGGAGTGTACAAGCCTAATTTTCTGTTATTGGGCTTGCTTGTAGCACACATAGTACACCTTTTGATATATCTAGAAATTGTCTCATGCATTCTTGGCGAATAACAGAACCTTTGCAATTGTGCAATTGTTTTACTTACACCAAAATGACCTAATATTAGAGAAGTATGTGCTTCTCGAATCATGTTAACTCTTTCAATTTGTGGAATACAAAACTTTCCCAAATGATATAAGAGTTGGTCCTTTATAAAATAATCCAATTCTTCTACTTGTTTGCCATGACTTGAAGTTGCATATACGTCCTTAAAATCTACATCTTGAGCACATTTTTCAATGTAACTTTCATGCATTATTGAATTATGCTTAAGTATAGTAGATGCATTTATGATTGGTCTTGATAACATATCTGCAACCTTATTGTGTATGCCCTTCTTATATCTGATGACAAGATGAAATTTTTGTATAAAACCCATCCACCTATAATGTCTTGATCAATTTAGTTTGTGAGTGCAAATATTGAAGTGGTTGATGATCTGTATGTATGATTGTTTCCTTTCCCATTAGGTAATGTTTCCATTTTACACACTTTGTACTAATGCATACAATTCTTTATCATATGTGGGATAATTAACTATTGTAGAAGTAAATGTCTTAGAATGATAACATATGGGTTTACCATGTTGCATCAACACTGCTCCCATGGCATAGTCACTGGCATCTGTCTCAATCTCAAGTGGATGTTGAAGATCTGGGAGTGCTAGTATTGTTGTTGTACTATTTTTTTCTTTTAAGGTGTCGAAGGCTTTCTGTTGTTTGCCTCCCCATTTAAACACCTGTTTCAATCCTGTTAAAGCATGTAATGGAGCTGCAATCAATGAAAAGTTAGCAATAAACTTTCTCTAGTATTGTGCTGCCCCTAGGAAACTTCTGACCTCTGTAGCAGATTTCGGTTTAGGCTAGTTCACAATGAATTCAACCTTAGAGGGATCTATCTTCAATTCACCACCCCCTACAATATGACCCAAATAATTTAAAGATGTTTTTCCAAATTCACATTTTTACAGTTTTACATAGAGATTTTCTCTTTTTAAAACATCTAAAATGTGTTTTACATGTTTTACATGCTTTACATGGTCTTCCCATGTCTTACTAACAACAAGAATGTCATCTAAATAAACAAGTACAAAATCATCAATAAAATGTCTGAGTACATCATTCATAACTCTCATAAACGTAGCAGGAGCATTAGTTAAGCCAAAAGGCATAACCAACCATTCATACAGTCCTTGCTTTGTCTTGAAAGCAGTCTTCTATGCATCTTGTTCTACAACTATGGCCTGATGATAGCCATTTCGTAAGTCTAACTTGGAAAAGTAAATTGCTTCTTTCAATTGATCTAATAGATCATCAATACGAGGAAGAGGATAACGATTCTTTATCATTATTTTATTCAGTGCTCTATAATCAATGCACATTCTCCACGATCCATCTTTCTTTCTCACCAGCATGATTGGAGATCCACATGGTGATGTGCTTGGTCATATAAACCCTTTTTCGAGCAACTCCTGTACCTACTTCTTTATCTCTGCATTCTCCAAAGTTGATAACCTGTACATTCCAATGTTAGCTAATGGAGCATCTTGCTGCAAACAAATATCATGTACTATTTCTCGCTTGGGTGGCAGACCTTTTGGTTCTTGAAATAGAACATCATACTCTGAAACAAATTTAACTAAATCAGCTTTATTTTTAGCATCACAGCGTTCAAATGCATTGGATTTTTCAAGATCATTTTCCTTTACAACGAAAAGTAAAAACTGCTTACTTGAATTCACAATTCTTTTCATCTGTCCTGAGTTTATGAGAGAATAGTTATTTTTGAAATTATGAGCTCTTACAATATATTCTACTCCATATTTAGTGAGTTGATACTTATTTTCAACTCTATAGAAAATAGCTTTCCTATCATACAAGTATGGACTTCCCAAAACAATACCACATATATCTAATGGAACTACATCTAACTCAACCTCATCTACAAATGTTGATACAATAGCAAACTTAAGTTTACATTGTCTCGTTACTTGTAGCTTTGTTTAATCACACACCCAACCTAATGGATATAGCCTCTCATGAGGTTTTGTTTGCAATCCCAACTTCTTCACAATTGTTTCAGAAATCAAGTTTACTTGTGATCCACTATCAAACAAAGTATCAATCTTATTATTCTTGGAAATTACTCTAATATGAAAAAGTTCATTTCTTTCTCTCTCATTAGTTTCATTATTAACAGATTGTGCAGAATTACTTGTGGGTGCTTCAGAATCTTTAGCTTTAATGCTCGTGGTTGTAACTGTTGTTTCATCACCTGAATCTGACCCCAAGTCTTTCTGAATAGCAACAGCATCCTTCTTCTCCTTTCCACCAAACTTCTTGGGTTTCAGTTCTGGATGCAAAGACCAACAGTGTGCCTCATCGTGTCCTTATTTATTGCAATGATTGCATGAAGGTTTATCCTTCTTTACAGTGTTTGCTTTCCTCTCCTTCCATTTCAGTTTCTTCTTTTCCTTGCTCTTGCTTACAGAAGACTTAGATGTTCCCCCAATCTCTGGGTTTACATTCTTACCTCTAGCTTCTAGATGTGTGTCTTGAACTGATACATCATCTAAGCTAGTGGGATTAAACATGAGAATAGTATGCTTTAAATAGCTATGAAGAACACCTATATACTTCAATAAAATTTCAGGTGAGTCTAATGATATTCCTAGAGTTAAAGCTCTCTTTTTGAATTCCTGAGTATAACTTTGTACACTCTGACCCTTCAACTGACGAAGAGTTTGCCAACTCATCATTGCCTGCTACATGTAAGCTAAAGGATAAAATTGGTTTTTGATAGCAAAAACAAATTCATTCCAAGTAGAAAGGATTTTACCATGTTTTTTCAGATCAACTTGGGTCTTGCCTTCCCACCATACTAGTGTTGTTCCTCCAAGTTGAAGGCTAGCCAACTGAATCTTTCTCCTTTCCGAATCAATGTTCTGCACCCTGTAATATACATCAATCTATATTATCCAATTATCTAGCTTCTCTGCATTTAGTTCTCCATCATAAATTGGCAAATCAAACTTCACACCTAATTTAATCAAAGAAGTTTTCTTCTTTTTCTTATCAAGGCTAGCTTTATGCGAAAAAGATGATGAGGTAGGTGATGATGGAGGATTTGGTGGAGAAGGCATTTCTCCTTTTCCTTTGCCTTCTGGAGAGGCAACTAGAAAAGGTTCTTATGCTCCTTTGTCTGGTTTAGGTGTTTAGGTGTTTTCACCTCGACCCTTCTTAAACTCCAGATACATCTCTTCCACCATGGCTTGCATGGCCTTAAAACCTTCCATAAATTGAGATTTTGATCTCAATGGAGTTTCTTCTGCCATTCTTCTCTGAGAATAGACTCTTCCAATCTCTGGATTAGCCTCAACAATTTCTCCTTCTCATAGTCTGAGCTTTAATCTAGTTAGCATTAAAAATCCAGCACAAGCTTGTCTAACCTTAACAAAACCTAATGCTCTGATACCACTTGATCTAAAAATGAGATCTTAAATCAATATAAAGGTATTACAGACTCATGTGCAAGAATGCATAAATTACTTAGTGCAACGAATCGAAAAGATTGTGAATAATATAGACAATGAGCAGTTAGAAAACATAACAGTCACACACATTAACATAGCAAATAATCAAGGAGTTCACCAGACTTCTTGCCTACATCTTCTGGTCCAGCTTTCAGTGTTCGACCTCTATATTATGTCTTCAAGAGTAGATTATTACAAGTGTGAGCTCAAACGGAGTCTCAACACAATAGTGACAAAACAACAGGGATTACTTGAAATCCTCAAGTCTACAAGAGTACACAGACTCTCCCTCTTGCTATCTGTCTTCTGCTTTCCCTCTGTCTCAACAACTGGCTCCCTATGTCTCTGCCATTGAATGGCTTTTGAGCCTATTGGTGCTTGTCTATTTGTCTCCCCTTTCAGGCTCTCTGGCTTTCGGCCGCTGTACCTTCCTCTCCTTCTGGAGCGTTTAACAATCATTGCTAAACTCCCTAAGGTATGGTGGCCACCTATTCGTAACGGAAAGGACCATTGGCGCGGGTGAAATCCCAAAAAGTCGTTTCTCTGTTTACACAGAGAAATACATTGAAAGCACTGAAAAATCTGACAAAAGACTTTCTATCGAACTTCAAATAATATTGAATTCACCCTATAATCCTATCAGGTCCGCCTTTGGTCGATATCGCAAGCCCATCGTTGATCTGCGTGATCTCCAATCCAACGATTGATATCTATTTCAGGCAGCTTATATGCATGGAGATTACTCGCCCGAAAAGGTGGTTTTCTCTTTCCTGCACCAAGCCACATGTCGGCCAGTGTATGGGATCGAGCAGAGCCCGTCCAATACCACTTACCCCCTGAGGCCCGCCCGAAATCTCGCTTACAATGGAACTCAAATAATATAGAGCTACATTTATAAACCTTTCGTGTCCAGTTTTATTGCTTTGGGCGCATTTCCTTTGTATTTCAGTTCTATAGAAGAAATGCATAAATACATAAAAAAAACCCGACAAATCTCTTTTTATCGAAACTCAAAATATATCAATTTGCATCCATAAACCCCATCGGGTCCGACTTATCGCAAATCGCATATTGTATCGGCCCCACTCCTTTGTATCGCTGCGATGCGATATATCGCAATCGCATATCGCATGGTCTTCGGGCCTTTGGTAAGTCCTCCTTGTGTTTTAGCGATGCGATATTGCGATTTAATCTAGGCCGTTGATCTACGCGCTCAATCAACGGTCCTCGTTAAATCGCATTGATCGCTATTGTGATTTCCATAGGGATGCCTCCGATGTACTCCGCTGACTTCTCCCAATTGCGATACCCCGATTTGATCTGGACCGTTGATTGGTCCGATCCGACGGCTCCTATGCAGCATTGCTTCTGCCTTCGCTTAGCTCTGTTTTCTGCCATTCTTTCACTGTTTTCCCTTCCGATAGTTAAGATATATGAAGACTTAGAGGTTTTAGGATCCATTTTGGATCAATTTTAATGTTTGGGGGTTAGGCTAATTCGACTTACTGAGACTCATATAAATAGACTCACTCTCATTTGTGAGAGATCATCATCATCACTTGGATTCTTATCTTGTAAAAAAACTCGCATTTTTCCTTTGGAAGCTATTGGAGGTTCATTGATGCATTTTGACATTTGGAGCTGAATTTTTTTATCTTAATTGGATCTATCTCATGATTTTTGGATGGATATATCATGTTATCATCTTGTAAGTGTTTATTATTGAATATCTTCTCGAAATAATGACTATGTATGGAACTGTTGCAACTAGGTTAACATTATTGTGCCCTAGTTATATAAAATCATTTTTGGAAAGCTATTTGGTTGGAAATTGCATATGTTACTCATTGTATGGAAAATGATGAATCTTCTTAGTGGATGAAATTTGGTCTTTCTTCCATAAAACTCCATAAATCTTCAGTGGGTAAATGTTAAAAGTGGATTGTTAGGGCATCAATCTTTAGCCTACTCAAGGACGATTTTGGGCAATTTAGAATCATGTAAGACTCCATAGCCCAAAGGACTAGGCACTAGTCCAAGAAACCTAGTAATCAACTCCTCTCTTCTCCATAATTTCTCCTCCTCAAATTGTCAATCCCTTTCCCTAGGACAGTTAGGCTAGGGCATCAACTGAATGCCTTTAAAGAGTGAATTTTGGGATTCCTTGAGGACAATACTCTTCCTTAGTGTCTTGCCTAGAGGATCTCCAAGTTTGGTGGATTTCTCATGGTTCCTCATCCATACAATATTATGCCCTAGGTGTGCCCTAGAAGGGAAACCTTAGCTTGTTTCTCCTAGACTAAGGCGGTTTCTTGAGGGTTGTAAGAGCACATTATTTGTTAGAATAAATCATAAGAAACCCTTTCTCATCCCTTGCCTTGTGTTAGAAAATGTAATTATGTTCAGTCTTGAATAATGTAATTGAGTCATTATGTAATCTACTTGTCAAAAGAATAAAGAAAAAGAATTTTTATTATTGTAATAATGACTTATTAAAGCATGGGTTTCATGCTTCGGTCATCATTATATTAGTCGAAGTCCCCATTGAGGACTCATAGGATTAATATTGATTTTATATAGTCATTTTACATTTAAAGACACCTTTCTTGGGCTTTTCAATCATGTAGAAAGGTTTTCTATCAAGTCAAATATGAATTATGTACCCTCCACATCATGTTGGCCCAAGAGAGATCAAGTCGGCCTAAGGGCCCTAATTCGACCCAAAAGAAGCCTATATATACAAGGAGGTTGAAGTCGCTTATAGCATTCACTCTCAAGCAAGTTCGATATCTCAAGAAGAGCTGGGGAAGTGCGAAGTCTATTGTCGGGAGGTCAAAAGAAGTGTGAGTTTGGGGAAGTTTATAGAGAGGAATAAAATCGATATTTTGGTGCCTCTGTCTATTTTGTGGTCTGGGTTGGGAGATCAAAGTCTCCTAAGATTTCGTTGTTTCCAGAAGTTGCTACCTAGTCAAAGTTGCTGGAAGGGGTCGAAGATCTGGGAGGCTAACATGGTGTGGAGAGAAAGTCTGGTCTTGGTCCAGGGTAAAGAGTCTCAAAGAATACTATTGAAAGGAAGAATTATCTTGACTGGGTTTTCCCCTCGAATGGGGGGTTTTGCCCTGGAATGTGCCTATATCTCGTGTCTCTTGTTTTGTGATCTTCATGCACACATAATCTAGTAATTGCTTAATGAAAGATAAGATAATAAAGAAATAAAAGAATCCAACACCCTCACAAGTAATTATCAAGAAAGGAGAATAAAACCCCTAATATAATTACTTTGATTTTCCAACATGGTATTAGAGCTAAGGTCAAGAAAAGTCGAAGAGTCACTTTGTTGGCATGGATTCTCCCTCTATGGTGAACTACATAAGATTGGGTTACAACATTGTTGGAAGTTGGATCAAGGTCATCTACTATTTGTTCAACAAGGTTAAGAGTCAAGGATTCTTGGTTTCCCTTACAAGTTCTCTTACTGATAGCAATGCAAGGATCATTGATAGTGGAGCATCGAGACACATGACAGGGGAAAGCAAGTAACTGCACACACTACCAAAGGAGCCATCCTCTCATGCAGTGAAATTGAGTGACAACAAAAGCTATGATGTTAAAGGCCTGGGATCAACATCATTAAAGATGGATAATGGATTGAAGCTGCATCTCAACAACATTCTCTATGTTCCAGGTTTGAAAAAGAATTTACTTTCTATTTCTTGTTTAGAAGATAAAGGGGAAAGAATTTGTTTTGTTGATGGAAAAGTATTGGTTTGGGGAAAAGACTCTAGCATTGATAAAGCTAGGGTTATTGGAGTTCATGAAGGAAGTCTTTACCAGGTCATTACACCATCTCCTCAAGCTTTGGTTCATATGGAAATAAGTCCCATTGAGCTATGGCATAGAAGGTATGGTCATCTTCATTACAAGGTCATTCCTCCTCTTAGTCAATTGGTTCATTGTATTCCTAATATGAAGTTAGATCATGAAGGTGTGTGCAAGGGATGCTCTTTGGGGAAACATACTAGAAAGCTATTTCATAATAGTGAAACCAGGTCTAAAGAAATATTAGACCTCATCCATTTTGATGTGTGTGGGTCCATGTCTGAAAAATCACTTGGAGGTCATCTCTACTATGTAACATTCATTGATGATCATTCTAGGAAGACATGACTCTACTTACTCAAAACTAAAGATGAAGTATTTGATAAACTCATGGAGTTTAGGACTAAAGTGGAAACCCTAACTAAGAGAAAGATAAAAACTTTGAGGTCTGACAATGGTGGGGAATACACTTCTAAAGAATTGATTGCATATTGTAAGGATGTAGGTATTAAGAGGGAGCTCATTGTTCCTATCCCGAACAAAATGGATTGGTAAAATAAAGAATAGGTCAATTGAACAAGGCATTCGAACTATGCTCCTTGATCAAGATCTACCTAAGTTCTTATGGGGTGAAGCAACAATGACTGTCGTATACATTCAAAATAGAAATCTTCACAAGAGTCTTGATAATACTACCCGGAGAAGTAGTCACAGGGAAGAAGTTGAGTGTGGATCATCTCTGAATCTTTGGAAGTCCAGTGTATATCCATGTTCCGAAAGACAAGCGAAAGAAGTTGGACTCGACAAGTATCAAGGGAATGTTCGTTTTTTATAGTCATTCATCAAAAGCATATAGAATTTACATAAAGGAAGTAAGACATGTTGAAGTAAGCATGGATATCATATTCGATGAAAATCAAGCTTACAAGAAATCAAAGGATATTCCTATTGATTCTGATGACGAAGAAGTTCACTTTGAAGAAAAAGTTCATCATGAGAACTCTACTACAAATGTCAAAGAAGGACTAAGTGAGCCTATTCATCCCAACCACAAGGAAGAGGCCAAATTGGTTGAAAGCTACATTAAAATATTTTGAAGGACATGAAGATGTGAAAGGTTCCTCCAAGGAAATTAAGAAACCGAAGAGATATCCTGGCTATGCTGCATATATGACAAAGTTAATTGAAGTCGAACCATCTACATTCAAGGAAGTTAAGCATGAAGAGGTTTGGAAGAAAGTTATGCAGGATGAATATTAATCCATCATGAAGAATGGAGTTTGGGAGATCGTTCCTAGACCTAGTGACAAATCGGTTGTCACATCGAAGTGGATCTATAAGATCAAACATGTTGTTGATGGAAGTATAGACAAATAAAAAGCAAAGTTCACTGCAAGGTATTTCTCTCAAAAGGAAGGTATTGACTATGAAGAAACCTTCGCACCTATAGCAAGGTAAACTACCATTAGATCGTTGGTTTCACTGGCTGCTACAATGGGTTGGAATATCCATCAAATGGATGTCAAGACCGCATTTCTAAATGGGACCATTGATGAGGAAGTGTACATCAAACAACCCAAGGAATTTGAAGTGAATTGCAGGGGCTCTCATGTTGGCAGACTCAAGAAGGCCCTATATAGTTTCAAGCAAGCACCAAGGGGATGGTATGCAAGAATGGATGCATGTCTACTTAGAATTGGGTTCGTGAAGAGTTCTACTTATCCGAATCTATACATCAAAGTCGTGAATAATGAGCCTGTCATTCTTCTACTATATGTGGATGATCTATTCATCGCAGGTGTAGAGAGAAGAATTCAAGAATGCAAGAAGATGTTGGCAACTAAATTTGAAATGAAGGATCTAGGACTGATGGACTATTACCTAGGTCTAGAGGTATGGCAGAGACCCCGGGAGATATATTTGGGGCAAGGAAAGTACATCATCAAGTTATTGCAGAAAATCAAGAAGATGGATTCCAAGTCGATGACTACTCCTATGATCACCAACCTCAAGAAGTTGAGGAGCTCTAACTCTAGTCTCGTGGATCCTACCTCATATCATCAGTTGGTGGGTTCCCTCATGTATCTAGTGCATACTAGGCCACATATAAGTTTTGCAATGTGTTGTTCCTTAAGAAACCAATTTCCTGACTGTGGGGAAATTGTGCTTAAGACATTAATAAATATTACTTACTGTCATTTATTGTTTATTGTGTTCTCAAATGAAGGACCTGGAAAACTTGGTCTTTAACTCTTAATACATGTATGACCAGAACATCTCAGAATGCCATTTGTTGCTAGATATAAATGATGAATGAAGAAAGTTTGAAGGGGAAGTTAAAGATAATATGTTGATCTTTCACAGAAACTACTATCTGTAACTTAGAGGAATTATGATAATGAGAACTAAATCATAGACAATATGTTGATCTTTCACAGAAACTATTATCTATAATTTAGAAAAGAAGTGAGGACTTCAAGTATAGGAGCGCTCTTTAAGGAATTTTAACCTTATCTACATAAGCAAATAAAGACATGTTGCTTCATTACTATACTTGAAAAGAAGAAAACACAGCGTGACACATGACAGAGAAGCTTACAAAATTATATGCAACAACTCATAGAAAATTCTGATTCTTTCATTAATCAATGATGATATCAAGAATATAGTGGCCTAGTCTCCAAGTTCTCCAAAGTTCGAACCCTTTCTTAGTAAATTTTCCTCTTTTTATACATTGTGGAATAGTTGTTGATTTCTGAAACTGCCCAAACTATCTAACTACTTTTCTAACTATATGAAGTAAAAACTATTACATAATTTTACAGAGGGTAAAAGACACCTCAAAGAACGTGAAATAACAAGAACATAATTGGATTCAGAAGGGGATGATAATTGTTGGCTTGCTCTATTGATCCACTGCTGAATTCCTCTGCAAATGCCCTAATGATACTTAATTCATCTTAGCCGTAATGAAATGTGTTTAGTTTGTGTAATCTTGGGCTTACATGGGCATTCTGATTGGCCAAAATGCCAAGAAACATATCGGATTGTCTTCCTTTTCAGCTTCGGCTCTAACCCTGATTATTCACTTTACACAGCGAAATTAACGCGAACCTATGATTAATCCAGAACTCAAAAGAGTTAATCCTACTTTATAAACCTGTCAAATCCGCCCGTACAGCGCTCCGTTGACTTTCATCGCGAATCGCAATCGGCCCGATAACCCCTGTAAAACTTAACTTATGCACCCTTAGGCCGCATAACTATGAAAATGTTGGAATTATGTGTAAATATTTTATATCTGTGCTTTTCTATCGTAAACCTTTTATAATGAAAATATATGATAAAACATGCTTTTTCCGCTTCCAATACGGGCTCCGCACAATTCTCGAGGTATACTTTCCCGCCGATTCATCCCCACCGTAGATCTATGCTTTTCAGATTAGATGGTATGTAAAGGTTTCGAGCGAGACATAAGCCTGGAGAATACCTGCCCAAAATGAGCGATTTCCTCTCTCCACTTGACTGCTACATTTTGAACGTTGAGTGGAATCGGGTGCATTCCAATAAAAACCATCTACCGCTTTTGCTCTGCCTGAAAACCTGCCTTATAACTTGAAAACTGCCTTTCTGCACGCCTTGCGGACCTGCCGGACTTATATAACATAATATATCACTATCAGATTCAGCCCACAATCGCCATGTCATATTTATATATAAAGTGTTATACGATGATCGCGGACCCGCTGGGGCTTTAAAATATAATATATATATGCTTCAGGTCTGGGCTTTCTATTATATTTCTTTATAATAGAAATTTATATAAAACAACGTAAACAAAATATATATGAATATTAATAAAAATCTTTGCAACCCGCGATATGATGGACCCGTCGCAACTATAAAACATAATATATATTATATCGGGTCTGATCCGCCATCGCTCATTGCAATCGGCAAAACCATATTCATATAATATATGCTCTTTGTGTTGTTTCGGATCCACCGTCATTATAAAATATGGCATATAGAATATCGGGTCCGGAACCCAATCGCAAATCGTAATTGGCGCTTGTCTGCGGAACCAACCATCCATAACCATTGCGGACCCGCCGAACTTTTAAACGCAACATATATTATTTTGAGTCCAGTGTTAATTCTTTAACACTTGTTTCCCTTTGTAAAATCCGATATATTCCTTCATTTCTTTTATGTTTTGATTCCGATATACAACTTATTACATCTCCCTCTTGCCTTATCTTTTTTCAAAATATTTTTCAAATGATTTTTTGAATGAAACAAACAACAAAATACATGTTACAACATCTGGCTCCACCTGGGGATAGTATTTTTTCCACATAAGCACTAAGAACCGCAGATTAGTGCCTTCACTTTGAGCATGGAGTCACATATTGCTTTGCATAAACTGAAAAACTATGGCATTTGTACAGTGATTTCACTCCGATATTCACAATGAAATGATGCTTATTCTTTAGAATTAGAAGTAGTGTGTGCTTTAAGTATTGCCCATTAACAGGTAGCTGTAGAGTTTCACCATCAAGATTCTCAAGGATGAAGATATTATTGGATCTCACTTCAGAAATTCTAAAAGGACCATACCAGAGAGGATCAAAATTCCCATGCTTACCCTTATCTTCTCTTCTGGTATCCCATCTCAATACTAAATCTGCAACTTTAAAATCAATTTCCTTGGCTTTCCTGTCAAAAATATTTTTCATCTTGGATTGGTACATAATCAAGTTGTCTCTTACCTTGTCCCTGTTCTCGCTAAGCTCCACCACTTTGTTCATTCTTCTTACCAAAGCATTTGGTTCTTCTTTCGCCTCTTGAATCATTGCAATCACTGGCATCACAAGTTGACTTGGAAACAGAGCCTGAGTTCCATATACTAATTCAAAAGGTGATTTTCCTATAGATCTTCTTGTAGTTACTCTAGCAACCCATAGAGCAAACTTTAACTTAGAATCCCAATCTCTTTGATTCTCTACAATGGTTTTCTTAAGGATCTTCATCAAAGTTTTGTTAGTAGATTCAACTAATCCATTTCCTTGAGGATGATAAGCTGTTGAATGGGACAAAATAACATTATACTTGTGACAAAAAGTAATGAACTTACTTGAATTGAAGACTTGAGCATTGTCTGTTATAATTTTAACGGGACATCCAAATCTGCTGAAAATATTTTCTTCCAGGAACTTCATTACTATCTGATCATTTTCTCTCTTAGTAGGAATTGCCTCTACCCATTTGGTGAAGTAATCAGTTGCTGTGAGAACCCACCTGTGTTGTCTGCTTGAAGGTGGATTGATTTCTCCAACAAAGTCCAATCCCCATTGCCTAAATGGCTCCTCTATGAAAACTGGAATCAAAGGTAATGGAGCTAATCTCTTCTTCTCAGCAAAAATCTGACATTTCTGACAACTTCTAACAAACTTATATGTATCACCAAATAAAGTAGGCCAATAAAATCTCGCCTGAAGGATCTTATGTGCAGTTACTTTCCAACTGTAATGTCCTCCACAAAACCCCTCATGATAATCTTTGATTATTTCTGTAAATTCATCTTCTGTTAAACATAGCAATAAAATTCCAGCAGGACCCTTCCAGTACAATCTACCTTCCACAATCACATATGGTTGTGCTTTGATCTTTAGTTCCCTATACTTTTTTCTATCTAAGGATTGAGGACAAGGAAGAAAGCACAAATAATGAATTATATGCTTATACCATTCTGAACACAAAAATTTGTACCTGATCTTCATACCTGGATCTTACTCTCTCACTTTCTTCGGCTACTTTTTCATCCACAGGTGCCAACAAGTTAATTCCCAATGCCTGAAAGTTTCATTCTGTCAACATTTTTGCCAATCTTTGTCCTTTCACCAACTTTGTAGGTTTTATGTCCAAATCGTATTCTTGGATCTTGGAAATCCACTTTGCTTTTCTGCCTTCTACATTTCCCTGTACTAATACATCTTTCACTGCAGCATTTGGCACATAAGCAATGATTCGGGACTGCAGCACATAAGTTCTAAAAGCTTTCAAGGCTTTTACCAAAGCATACCCCTGTTTCTCAAGAATATTATATTTCAGCTCAAAATCCCTAAGAATTTTACTGAAGAATGCAACTGGCTGCTCTCTCTCTTCATCATTCTTCTGCAGTAAGATAGCAGCGATTTAACTTGATGATGCAAATGAAAAAACTTGGAAAGGCTTTTGGTAATCAGGGTTGATTAAGACTGGAGCCGCATGTAATGCCTCCTTAATCCTGGAAAATGATTCCCTAAATTCTTTGGTCCAATTCACTTCGTTCTCCTTCTTTAGAATATCAGTGATTTCTTTCAGGATTTTTGCATAGTTGGATACAAATCTTCTCAGGAAGTTTATCTTTCCTAGAAACTTTTGAATATCCTTTTTACTCCCAGGCAATGGTATTTTCTGCACAGCTTGTACTCTAGTTGGATCTATCTTCACTCCTTCTCCGGAAACAATGTGTCCCAATAGTTTTCCTTCTTCCAGAGCAAAAATGGATTTCTTGGGATTTAAGGAAAGTCCAAATCTTCTACATTTATCAAAATTCCTCTTCAAATGATCCAAATGTTCTTCATCAAACTTTGAGAAAACAGTAATATTGTCCAAATATATTACTACAATTTTATCTCCAACAAAAGCAATGTACATAGCCCTTTGAAATGTAGCACTTGCATTCATCAATCCAAAAGGCATTCTGGCATACATAAATGTTCCCCAGGGGGTTGTGAATGTTGTTTTCTTCTGATCCTCCTTATCCATAGCCACCTGGTTATAACCAGAAAATCCATCTAGCATTGACATTCTAAAAGATCCCGTTACATTTTGCAACACATGATCCATCTTAGGCAATGGATAGTTATCTTTCAAAGAAGCCCTGTTGAGATTTCTGAAGTCCACACACAACCTTATTTCTCCATTTTTCTTTCTCACAGGTACTAGATTAGCCACCCAATCAGAATACCTGAGTGGGACTATGATTTTGGCATCAAGCAACTTCTTGACCTCCTTTTCAATTGATGGTAGAAGCAGAGGATTTATCTGTCTAAGCTTATGTTTGTAGGGTTTAACCCCCTCCTTCAAAGGAATCTTATGCTGAATAATATTTACATCATAGGTTTTGAGATCTTCATAGGACCATGCAAAGACATCAACATAATTCTTGAAAAGTTTAATATATCTTTCTTGAAAATTAGGTGAAACTCCAGCATATAATTTGACTAACCTGGGATTCTCCTGAGTTCCAATGTTATGATCCTGAATATGTTCATCTTGTGAGATTTTCCCTGAGTCCACAGCTACATCATTGGAATTAAAAAGCCTTTCAAGAGGAACAAGTCCCTTTGGCAGAATATTATCTTTCAATTGAAATATCTTCTTATTTGCTATTGAATCTTTTAAACCACTGGCTCCTGCAATTTCTGTTGTCTCTTCTTCATCCTGATCAATTTCTGTGCCCTGGAACTCTTCAACCATAGTCAAAAACTCCTTAATTTGCTGGTCATCTTCAAAAACTTGTTAGTTCTTAACATTATCAAGAACAGAAGGTCTGTGTCTCATTTCTACCTCATATTTTAGTCTTGGATTAATAGGAGGCTTGAAAGTGTTAGCAGCCACAGCTAATGAATCTGTCAATCTATTCTCATCTCTTGGAATGAATTGAATGTTAAAAGCTTCAAAGAAGTTTTCAATCAAATCCCATACCTCATTTCTTTATGCCCGGAGCCTGGGATGCTTTGTTTAGCAGTGATCTTTTATCTGCTTAATAATTAGCTCTGAATCTCCAAAAGCAGAAATTGACTTGACTCCCATCTGTTTCGTTGTTTGTAGAGCAATAATCAAGGACTCATATTCTGCCACATTGTTAGTTGCCTTGAACTTTAATTTGAAAGAAAAATGGAACATATTACCTCCAGGGGCAATTAGAAGAAAACCAACACCTGTTCCTTCCTTGGAATAAGCTTCGTCAAAGAAACATTTCCACACTTCTTCTGTTTGCAGCTCTGTAATTACATTGGCTGAAGCAAGATGCTTTTGATTATCTTTAGCCAGCTCTGCATTATCATGCAGTGTGAAACAAGCAAAATCATCCTTCTCCTGACTATATACAAGTGAATTGCTTGCTCCATTTTTTGCAATTGTCTTTACAAACATAGTTTCTTTGTACAATCTCCTCTCCTCCCCACCAAAAATCGATATAACAACATATGTAAAATCTAGTTTCAAAACACCTCCCAATTTAGCCCCCCATGACCTAGATAGAAGCATTCCAAATCTAACAGGAATATCTGCTACTACAACATTCATGACCAAGCTTCTAGCTAGAATTTGGGCTAGTGACACTGCCAAATCCTTAAGAACCCCCAGACACTTGACCTTGTTTGAATCAAAAGAATACAAATCCGTGTAAGGTTTGGTCACTTGTAGATTTAGTTGCTTCATCACCGACAGAGCCATAAGATTATGTGAAGCTCCCGAATCAAACATACAATTATGTAGGAGGAAATCATGAACCAATAGGGAAATATAACAAGGAGGTATTGAAGAATCTACTTCCTCTACACGTGGACCAAAAACCACTACTGGTTTATCTTCCTACAGATTTACAGTGTCACTCTCATTTTCTTTTAAATTAATAAACTCAGCAATCACCTTTTGATAAGTGGGTGTTTTTGCCAATTATGTAAGGAGAACTTGTATTCTTACCTTTTCCAACTCCTTGGTAAGACTAAACAAGTGACCCTATTTAGCAATCTTTTCATTTTCATCTTCACCTTTGTTCATGACTGAAATTATTTGAGGAATTGAAACAAGTTTCTCCAAAGGAATTTTTCCAGTTTGATCTTGAGAAGACTCACCTCGAAGTATTTGTGTCTTTCCATTTGCATTTTGTTGTTGCTTTCCTTTATTTACTTGTTTTGCAGGCTGAGATTCTTGTGGAGTCGCCTTTGGTGAGGAAGTTGAAACTTGTTGTTCACTTTCATTTTCTTGATTTCTTGATCTTTTCCTATATCTCAGGTCATATTTCTCATGTAGTTCAGCCTGCATAAAATCAGAGAATTGTTTCCAATATTCGTCAATTTCATTTTCATTATGAATAGCATCTGCTTCATCATACACATACTCTTCTCCTTTAATGCCGAGTTCATCTTCATCAACTGCATTTAATGTAGAAATTTGATCTTCAGATTGTTCTTCACCAGGATCTGCTTCTATATATAATGGTGTTGAATTTGATTTTGATCTTTTCTTTCCTTTTGCAAAATTTGCAAAGGTTGTCTTCTGAATTGGGGATTAAAGTTCTTATTACACCGTGTTTGTCTCTGAGAGTTCTTATTCTCTAACTCTAACCTATTTAACTTATCTGACATAGTTTTAATTACATTACACATATCCTCCAATGATTGACTTTGAGAGGATTCTATCTTTGCCTTTCCCTTGTCTTAGGTACGCTGTGTTTCTAGTGGTTTTCCTGCAACCACTAGATTTGCTTCTATCTCTAAAGCATCTATTTGGATTTTATCAAGGGTTCGAGCTCTTCTTTCCCTTAATGTGAATCTAAATTTTGATTCAAAAGCCCCTACAAAAGTTATGTTTGCACCAGCAGGAGGAGGCTTAATCTCTGTTGGGAGACTATTGTACAATTTGTTAAATCTTCTGACAAATTCGGCCACAGTTTCATCAGACTTCTTCTTTATGGCATTAAACTTTGTTAATGAATATCCATGGTCTCTTTTTTCTCCCCATCTCGAAATAAACACACGTTCCATCTCTTCCCAAGAAGGAATGGTATTATTGGGAAGTCCTTTGAACCATTTCCTTGCTTCTCCATCCAGGGACTGAACAAAAAGTCTTAGAACAACATCTAAATGTTCAACATTTAGGCTTTCTGCAAAATTACAAAATACTACTACATGATTCTCTGTTGTCTGTTCATCTTCTCCTGAAAAATGTGGAATAGTTTTAAGGTAATCCTATGGCATTTGACTGAAAGGTTGTGGTAGTTAAAGAGGTGCATACCTATTCACTAAGACTGTGGGTGCTACCATGTTTACTGAACTTTGATTACCACCAGATGTGGAACTTGATTGAGAGGTAAATGGAATGTGCAAAGGAGGTAATGTGGTTATTGGTTGAGGTTGAATAATTACAGCAGGTAAATGAAAAGTAACAGACTCAAAAGATTGGTCTTGACAGCTAGATTCCTAAAATGAAGATGATGCTTTCTCAGATGAATGTTCAAGTGAATTGCTACTTGATGCAGACAATGTAGGAATTAGTGTAATTAGAATCTTAGACCTTCCATCCCTCTTAGAAAATAGCCTTTCAGGGTCTGAAAGAGCTTGAACTTTCTTTTGTGAAGTGTCTGATCTTGTATGGGGCCTTCTTGAAGCCAAAGTTTTTGCTTTGATTCAAAACAGCGAAATATTTCCTCCTCATTAAACAACCAGAAGAAAATATTGAAACCCAGGGAAAAATCTTCTTATCTTCTCTCCCCAACAACGACTCAAATTAATGTTGTTCCTTAAGAAACCAATTTCCTGGCTGTAGGGAAATTATGCTTAAGACATTAATAAATATTACTTATTGTCACTTATTGTTTATTGTGTTCTCAAATGAAGGACCTGGAATACTTGGTCTTTAACTCTTAATACATGTATGACCAGAACATCTTAGAATGCCATTTATTGCTAGATATAAATGATGAATGAAGAAAGTTTGAACGGGAAATTAAAGATAATACGCTGATCTTTCATAGAAACTACACTCTGTAACTAAGAAAAATTATGATAATGAGAACTGAATCATAGACAATATGTTGATCTTTTACAAAAACTATTATCTATAATTTAGAAAAGAAGTGGGGACTTCAAGTATAGAAGCACTCTTTAAGAAATTTTAACCTTATCTACATAAGCAAATAAAGACCTATTGCTTCATTACTATACTTGAAAAAAAAAAAACACAGCATGACATGGGCTTGCATGGGCATTCTGATTGGCCAAAATGCCAAGAAACATATCGGATTGTCTTCCTTTTCAGCTTCGGCTCTAACCCTAATTATTCACTTTACACAGTGAAATTAACGCGAACCTCTGATTACTCCAGAACTCAAAAGAGTTAATCATGCTTTATAAACCAGTCAAATCCGCCCACGCTCTATTAACTTTCATCGCGAATCGCAATCGGCGTGATAACCCCTATAAAAATTAACTTATTCACCCTTAGGCTGCATAACTATGAAAATGTTGGAATTATGCGTAAATCTTTTATATATGTGCTTTTCTATCGTAAACCTTTTATAATGAAAATATATGATAAAACATGCTTTTTCCGCTTCCAATACGAGCTCCGCACAATTCTCGAGGTATATTTTCCCGCCAATTCATCCCCACCGTAGATTTGTGCATTTCAGATCAGACGGTCTATAAAGGTTTCGGGCGAGACATAAGCTCGGAGAATCCCTGTCTGAAATGGGCGGTTTCCTCTCTCCACCTGACTGCTACGTGTTGAATGCTGAGTGGAATCGGGTGCACTCCAATAAAAAACATCTACCACTTTTTCTTTGCCCAAAAACCTGCCTTATAACTTGAAAATTGTCCTTCCACAGACCTTGCGGACCTGTCGGACTTATATAACATAATATATATCAATATCGGATCCGGTCCGCAATCGGCATGTCATATATATATATATATATATATATATATATATATATAAAGTGTTATACGATGATCGCAAACCCGTCGGGGCTTTAAAATATATATATATATACTTCAGGTCCGGCCTTTCTATTATAATTCTTTATAATAAAAATTCATATAAAACGGCATAAACAAAATATATATGAATATTAATAAAAATCTTTGCAACCCGCGATATGACGGACCCGCCGCAACTATAAAACATAATATATATTATATCGGGTCCGGTCCACCATCGCTCATCGCAATCAGCGAAACCATATACATATAATATAAGCGCTCTGTGTTGTTTCGGACCCGCCGTCATTATAAAATATGGCATATAGAATATCGGGTCCAGAACCCAATCGCAAATCGCAATCGGCGCTTGTCTGCGGAACCAACCGTCCATAACCATTGTGGACCCGCCGAACTTTTAAACGCAGCATATATTATTTCGGGTCCGGTGTTAATGCTTCAACACTTGTTTCCCTTTGTAAAATCTGATATATTCCTTTATTTCTTTGATGTTTTGATTCCGATATACAACTTATTACATCTCCCTCTTGCCTTAACTTTTTTCAAAATATTTTTCAAGTGATTTTTTGAATGAAACAAACAACAAAATACATGTTACAACACAATGAACATTCTTAGTCGGTTTCAGTGGGAGCCTCGTCATGATCACTTGATAGATGCCAAACATATATTGAGGTATCTTCATGGCACTATACATCACTCCCTAAAGTATGATAGTAAGGAAGTCAAGCTAATTGACTTCACAAACTCTGATTGGGGTGTCAGTGAGACCAATGGAAGGAGCACTACGGGAGGATGCTTTAGTCTAGAAGCTATTATGATCTCATGGATGAGTAGGAAGCAAAATCTCATTGCTTTGAGTAGTGCTGAGGCAGAGTATGTGGCTGCATGTGAAATAGGAAAAGATGTTGTTTGTTTAAGGAAGCTTCTGATAGATTTGTTCGAGAAGTCTCTAGGTCTTACTGTGATTAATTGTGACAATCAAAGTTGTATCAAGATGTCTGGAGATCTCGTGTTTCATTCAAGGACAAAACATATCAATAATAAGTTCCACTTTATTAGGAATTTGGTGTAGGATGGGATCGTGAAGTATGTCCCGACATATGAACAGGTAGCAGACACACTAACAAAGGCTCTTCCTCATAAGTTCGAATACCTAAGGAATCTGTTGGGTTTGATAGATATTGGTGATTGTATTAATGATAAGGAAATGGAAGAGATTTGTTGAGGCTTTGCAAGTGAAGCATTGGCTGGGGAGACATCTGGCAAGCACTCTGTATTGATCTCTGGATCCTGAAGTTAAAAAGATAGTGTTAATTATTGAGCTCTATTTTGGATACACAATTGTATTTTTGGGTTGGTGGTTAGCAAGTAAGCTTGATGGTACCTAGAGGCGCTGAAAGCTTGAGTCCACCTTATTCCCACTTGGATAGATTTCCCTGCTCAGGAATCTAGTCCATGGCATTGTGATGCCTAAACTTTGAGTGATTGACTGAATAGATTGCATTGGTCGGGAATTTAGTCCATGGCATTGCAGTGTCTGAAAAGTTCTTCAAATTTCATATAGTTTGAGATCTTCCATTGTATGTGTACATTATGAATACCTCCCTAGTTAAGAGGGAGTGTTAGAAAATGTAACTATGTTCAGTCTTCAATTATGTACTTGAGTCATTATGTAATGTACTTGTCAAAAGAACAAAGAAAATGAATTTTTATTATTGTAACAATGACTTATTAAAGCATGTGTTTCATGCTTAGGTCATCATTATATTAGTCAAAGTCCCCATTGAGGACTCCTATGATTAATATTGAGTTTATAGAATCATTGTACATTCAAAGAGACCCTTCTTTGGCTTTTGAATCATGTAGAAAGGTTTTGTATTAAGTCAAATATGAATTATGTACCCTCCACATCATGTTGGCCCAAGAGAGACCAAGTCCGCCTAGGGACCCTAATTCGACCCACAAGAAGCCTAGATATACAAAGAGGTCGAATTCATTTGTAGCATTCGCTCTCAAGCAAGTTTGATATCTCAAGAAGAGTTGGAAAAGTACGAAGTCTGTTGTCGGGAGGTCGAAAGAAATGCAAGTTTGGGGAAGTCTATAAAGAGCAAGAAAATCGAGATTTTGGTGCCTCTCTCTGTTTCATGGTCTGTGTTGGGAGATCAAAGTCTCCTAAGATTTTGTTGTTGTCGGAAGCTGCATGTTGTCGGACACTGCATGTTGTCAGGCGTTGTTGCCTAGCCAAAGTTGCTGGAAGGGGTCGAAGATCTAGGACGCTAACATGGTGTGGAGGGAAAGTCTGGTCTTGGTCTAGGGTAAAGAGTCGCAGAGAATACTATTGAAAGGAAAAATAAACTTCACTGGGTTTTCACCTCGAGGGGGGATTTTTCCCTAGCATGTGCCTATATCTTATGTCTCTTGTTTTGTGATCATCATACACACATTATTTGGTAATCACTTGATGAAAAATAAGATAATAAAGAAATAAAAGAAGCCAACACACTCACAAGTAATTATCAAGAAAAGAGAATAAAACCCTAATATAATTACTTTGATTTTCCAACAGCTTGACCTAGTGAGTACCTTGGAAGCATTTCTTCCCACAATTATTCATAAAACCCTAGGTCTAACGCGGGGATTTCCTAAGAAGTGTTAAAAGATCATAAAGAGCTTCCTTGAGGGATCCTACCTCATCACCTAGAGTCCTGACCTTATGAACACCTATTATTGGCGTCATATCTAAAACCCTAAATCTTGATCTCTTCATCTTAACACTTTTCTTGGAGAGTTTGTTAGCTTCCTTACAGCATTGAGTCATTGTTGAGTCTCTCCTTGAATGGGCTTTGTGGAATCACATCATACTTAAATCATTGATCTATTCATTCTAAGTGATTTTCTTCCTACCGACACTCCTCCCATCGGTGAAAGTCCGAAAAAAACAAAGAATCTTAACTAAGGTGTGTGGAAGTTTCTAAGTCTATCAGTTAGAAACCCTCCATGCACTTTACTGATTTATTCCTACCTACTTGTTCTGTTACTTAACAAGTTATTTACAATGTAAATACTGAAAATAAACATTAGTGCATGCTCAACATATTACAGATCATCAACTGAAGGAAACAGAAACAATCACACCAAATGACACCGTTATTTTTGAACCAATGTCCCCGGAAAAAACCAATGCAAGAAAATCGGTGCATCTATCTGAGGGTTTTCTTACTAATAAATTTCAAAGTATAATCTGGGTGCCAAATCCAACTTACCCAACAAAGAATTTCCTTGGCAGTGGTACCTCTCAGTCTAAAACAAATGTCCCAGCTGAAACCCCGGATAAACCTCTCAGTAGCTCCTCAGCTCCAATCTGCCCCAAAAACCCCAGCGTCTGCCTTTTTGGACTGCGTCAACCTCTCTCTTCCCAGCATTGGCCCTGCGTCACCCTGAATGGGTCTGCGTCAGCCTTAGGAGGCCCTGCGTCAGCAACACTAGCCTCTCTGAAGCACTGCGCAACTCCTGGCTGCCTCTGTGTGGCCCTACTTGAGCCCTAGCTGCTATTGCGTCACTCTCTGGCTATTACGCTACTCTCTCGGCACTATCTCTGCATCTTTGTCTCTCTGTACTTAATGCCCCTCAGCTGCAACTCCGATCATTTATTCTCTCTCTTAGCAAACCCCACTCTAGAGAATAGAATCACTGATCATCTGGTGTATTCTCCAAGTGACCCTCAAGCCTCATCTTATACTTTTCTCGTTGACATATCAACGGCCGAGATTAAGTCCCTAATCAACGACTAAGATTAGATTTGGCTTGATCCATGTCTTTTAGACCATTCTAACACAGTTTTATATTAATCCACATTAATATTTTAATTTCCCTAAGTTTAAACTTAGGGACTCCAATAAAAATATTAATTATTTTAATATCTCATGAACTGTTTAGAATCTGCCCAAACCCTTTCTGGGTATTGGAAATCTCATTTGCCCCAACCTCTCCACCAAATTTCATAGCTAGAGCACATCTGATACTACCCCAAATCAACACTCCCTCTTAGCGAGCACTGTGCTCTAGCAATACTCCTCACTGAGTATTACTTTGATCATCTGGCATCGGTCTATATGTTGATGCTAGGCATGTTGCCCACCATCCTCTACATTGTTGTATCCTATATTGCTGCCCATGGTTCTGCCACTGCCATTACTGCATCTGTACGACAGCTCCCTCTGCATCTGTGTTGCTGCCCATGGCTCTGCCACTGCCACTGTTGCATCTCCTCTCATCATGTTGCATCGTGTTGCACACTGATGCACTGCAACTCAGTTATTGAGAAGTAAGTAACTGATCTCCCAACTCTGACCTCTCTGTTGGGCTAGAGACCCTCCTGATGTTGAAGCTCCCTCTACCGCTGATAAGTGCTCCCTCTCTAACTTTTACGTTGCTGCAACAACTCCCTGCATCTCACACCGTTGCACACCTCTCTGCGCCATCCTGCACTGGTGCAACGCTCTCGTGCCTCTCGCACTGTTGCAGCCTACTAGCCTCACGCTGTCTTGGGACTCCTGCATTGTAGCTCTCTCTGCGGCTCCATTTGCATCTGTCTCTACCCACATCAACCAATCCTGCTACTCCTCTTCAAAGCTCCCGTAGCAGGGTCTAATCCAAAAGGTTGGGTACCTCAAGGATCTTGCCCTTCATCGCATGTAGTCCGCCTGACTACAACTCGATGTCTCCCCACTTCCGTTCAAGTCGCGTGTGTGCATTCATGGCACAGCCATCGTCTGTCTCCACTTCCTTCTCTGCCCTTGTTGGTGTTGCCTTAATCTCGAAAGACTCTCCCTTACTCTTCTTCCTTGGACACTGGGTCGCATAATGACCCAGCTCCCCACAGTGGAAGCACTTGATCTTGGAGAGATCCTTCTGCTTTTCTTGTTTCCCCTCAAGTGTTAGGGCAACATCTTCCTCCTCTTTGACTCTGATCCCCTTACTGTTGCTTCCCGCCTTTGACTGTCGTCTGATCTCTTCTTGGCGAAGAGCTGCCCACATCCCATCCCAAGGTGGAAGTGTCCCTCTACTTAGTATACTCTGGACAAATACCTCCCAGCCTTCTGAGACTGCATTCAGCGTTGTCCTCGCCATCAATTCCTGATTCGACGTGGCTTCTACAGCAGTCAACTGATCTCAGATCTCATTCAGTTCTCCGAGGAAGGTGTCAATCGGTTCTCCCTTCATCTGATACAACCTCAGCTCATTCTCTAGTAACATCCTTCTCTGCACAGAAGTATGCTGGTACAATTTCTTTAGGGCCTCCCACATCTCATATGTCGTTTCCTTCTCGACAATGTGTGGTACTACATGGTCCTTGACCCCGTTAAGGATGATGCTCTTGGCCCTCATCATTGCTTCCTCATACTTGTCATTCTCAGTTGGATCGACTAGTATAGCTATCGTCTTGAAGGCGAAGTGCTTGACATGATTTCTGTCAAGTACAGATAAGATTCTGGCCTTCCAGACTACGAAGTTTGACGCTCCGTCCAGCTTGTCCTGGTCTCTTACTCCGTGTAGTGCCACGATGCTCTTCTACTTCCCTCCTGGAAGTTCTCGATGAGACTCCCTCTGAGTCTCAATTTCCTCCTGGAAATCCTTCTGTCGATGTCGAGATGCCCCCCTACTCTGATCGTCTGTGCAACCGCACCACTGATCTGGATTTCTCGGCGAAAAACACTCTATAGCAACTCCCTCCTCTTGGCCTTGCCCTGTCATGTATTGTTCTGACTATAGTACCTCACCAACTCCACTCTGCAACTTTCCCACAGCCTCCTAAACCCTAGCAACCTGAAGGTGAGAACTCCTAGGCTCTGCGCAATCCCGGCACCAGCAACCCAACCTACTTAGCCAACTGCGTCAGCACTCCTAGCTTCTGCGTGGTTCTGCGTGAGTCTCCCTTTGCCTCCCTTAGCCTCTGCGCTACTTCTTCATGCCTCACCCTTGATGACGTAGAAACTGCGTCACCCTTCCCTTGTTGTTGCTCAGCTAGAAACAGCTTATGTCATTCGGGACAGCTATTTTATGTTGTTATTGCTCCGCTCGACTGATGTCTTCAGTTCTCCTGTGATCTGCAACCATGCTTTGATACCATGTTGAAGTTTCTAAGTCTACCAGTTAGAAACTCTCCATGCACTTTATTGATTTATTCCTACCTACTTGTTTCGTTACTTAACAAGTTATTTACAATGTAAATACTAAAATAAACACTAGTGCATGCTCAACATATTACAAATCATCAACTGAAAGAAGCAGAAACAATCACACCAAATGACACTGATATTTTTGGACCAATGTCCCTAGAAAAACCCAATGTGAGAAAACTGGTGCAGCTATCTAAAGGTTTTCTTATTAAGCAATTTCAAAGTACAATCTGGGTGCCAAATCCGACTTACCCAACGGAGAATTTCCTTGGCAGTAGTACCTCTCAGCCTGAGACAAATGTCCCAGCTAAAACCCCGGATAAACCTTTCAGCAGCTCCTCAACTCCAATCTGCCCCAGAACCCCAGCGTCTGCCTTTCTAGACTACGTCAGCGTCTCTCTGCCCAGCATTGGCCCTGTGTCACCCTAAATGGGTCTACGTCAGCCTTAGGAGGCCCTGCGTCAGCCTTTTGGCACTCTGTGTCAGCAACGCTGGCCTCTCTGAAGCACTGTGCAACTCTTGCCTACCTCTGCGTGGCCCTGCGTGAGCCCTGACTGCTACTGCGTCACTCTCTCTAGCTCTTGCGCTGCTCTCCTGGCACTATCTCTGTCTCTCTGTCTCTCTGTACTCAATGCCCCTCAACTGCAACTCCAATCACTGATTCTATCTCTCTTAGCAAACCCTGCTCTAGAGAATAGAATGACTGATCATATGATGTATTCTGCAAGTGACTCTCAAGCCTCCTCTTATACTTTTCTCGTTGACATAACAATGGCCGAAATTAAGTCCCTAATCAACGGCTAAGATTAGATTTGGCTTGATCCATGTCTTTTGGACCATTCTAACACAATTTTATATTAATCCACATTAATATTTTAATTTCCTTAAGTTTAGACTTAAGACTCCATTAAAAATATTAATTATTTTAATCTCCTGAACTATTTAGAATCTGTGAAAACCCCTTCTGAGTATTGTAGATCTCATGTGTTCCAACCTCTCTACCAAATTTCATAGCTAGAGCACATCCGATGCTACCCCAAGTCAACAAGGTGACATTAGGTCATTGCCCCATTGTTGTCACTTAGTCTAGTAATTGTCCCTTAAGTTTTCTCTTCTTTATGGCCCTATTAGATTGTGTGGTTACAGGCACTAGCGATATAAAACTAGGTCATTGATGCATCGTTAGGGAAATTTTGAGGACTAAAATGGCCTCCTAAGAAAATTATAAAATAATAGTGGAGAAATAAAATAAGATTTGATTACATCATCAAATTTTAAAAGAACAAATAAAAACAAAAGCCAGAAAACAAAAACTATTTTTCATCAAATTTATTAACAAAAAAAAAAAATATTTTTTAACTCATATTTTTAACTTATCTCCTTATGGGTTTACTCAAATTTTGAGTGGCAACACTCGTTGGATGCAAAATTTGATTCCTCATCTGAGAAGTACCCATGTTGCATACTTTTATGGACCCTGTTACACTAAAAATGAGAAATACATTAAAAACGTGATTGCAATCATGTTTTTTCATGTATTTCTCACTTTTATTTCGCTGGGTGCATCAAAAGTATGCAACATGAGTACTCTTTCGATGAAGAATTAAATTTTGCATCCAATGAAAAATCCCAGTGGAAATTTAAATAAAACCTTAGGGAAATAAGTTAAAAATACAAGTTGAAAAAATAGTTTTATTGTTTTATTATTGTATTAATTTTTAATTTTTTTTACTTTTTTACTCCAAAAATGGTGAATCATCCATCATGGTTGACATCATCGTCTTGAATCCTATTGGTTCTTATAAAATTTATTTTGGTTGTACATTTTTCTTAAGAGGCTCATTTTAGACCTCAAAAATCCCCTAACACATGAGAATCGTAAATGGGAAGTTGGTGCTCTACAAACCAAGCCTCTAATCAAGAAATGGATAGGACCACAATAAAAAGGAGGGTGATCCTCTTGCAACTGACCTGACCCTGAAAACGGAATAATCTATTGTTTTTATGATTTTAATGTTGGTTTGTGTTGTTTGTACTCTTCATGCTAGAACCATTAAACTTTGGAACCTTCAAATTTTCCTGTGGGGTCGAGTGACTTGATAATATTGTCTTGGATCTGCTTTATCTTAGATTTTGTGGCTTTAATGACCTCAAAGCTACTGCTAGCGACCACTGCAATTGCAATGCTCTTTCTTCTATAAAGTATGCTGACATATATACTGTGAATTTTTAGTAGTTTGACGAAATATTTTCTTACCAAAACTAATCTCGAATTTGAAATTACATCTGCTTTTTTCTTTAGCTATTTTATTTTCCCAAACAGTGTTGTGTGGCTAATCTTGATCATCTCGCCTTACTTAAATCTTGTACGTAATGGGCATCTAAAGGAACAATCATTTTTCTTCCCATTTTTGGAGGGAGGGACGGAGGTAAATTAATTTCAAGGGGTATACACCAAAAAATAACACAGTCGAGAGCTGGGAAAATACAGAAGATGAGTGGAATATCCTGAAGTCAGCTGGGATATTTCTGAAATCAAAATTGAAGTCTGCAATCTTCTGTCTGATTCTTGTACAAGAGGGAATGAAAAGCAAAATTGCATAGTATTTATAGATTACAGTGATCTTTCCAAATTATGGCAGCATTCGCTGCGTTTATAAATTTCGGATATGCAAATAGAAAACTCCCCAAGAATCTAGAAATCTGTTGCATCCACACCAGGTCCAATGTAGCAGGAATTTGATGGTTTATATGTTTAAAAATGGGCGATGTCCTGCAATCTATCCTCTTTTCCAATTATAGGAAGGAAGAATCCATATATAGCTAGCAACTTTGAAGGGGCAACAACTGACTGGGTGTTATTTAATGCTTGTATCTAACAAGACTGATTTGGGGAATAGCATAAACAAATACAAAAGGATTAATCTATCCTCTTTTCCAATGTTATAGGATGGAAGAATCCATATATAGCTAGCAACTTTGAAGGGGCAACAACTGACTGGGTGTTATTTAATGCTTGTATCTAACAAGACTGATTTGGGGAATAGTATAAACAAATATAAAAGGATTTATTTTGATGTGGACGACGACTTCCTCTAAATATTTTCACCTTTTCTGACCAAAAAATCCTTCTACGTTTTCAAGGACCCACATATGGAGCCTCAATTATTTAAAGGCGAGCATTATTTCAGGTCATTCTAATAGGACTTCCTCAACATTGTTGGGTGTACTCTCACCTCCTAGATATATTTGAAGTCAACACCTCACTGGTACAGAAAAAGTCAAACAGATGCCAAAAATACAACTCAAAAGCATAGTTTAAAGTAGTCTCCCAAGAAATGAAAAATCAAATATACATGCTAAAAATATATGAATGTCTAATGAATAATGCAAATCATATCCTGAAATCAGAGGACTGGTATCCGACGTCCATGAAGACTAACAAAAAATGCCAAACTCATCCAGGTGAGGGTGAACCAGAGTCTGCTGGAAGAATCAATTTTCAGTTGATTAAAGGCCAGAACAAGACTTCAGTTATTCTTTGTAATACAAACGCACCAAGAAGAATATTCCCCTGAAAACTAAATAATGAGGATGACAAGCTTCTCTGTTTGATCCTCATGAATTTGAAGAATTGCAGTGTGCAGCAACCCTACATTCAATTCTTTATTTTATATCTGAGACTTCAGTTCAGTAGCACAGCTAATTTGCAGAAACGTGAGATCAACTAGGAATTGTTCTAAACCGTGCTGCTCTTCCAAAATCCAATAAATTACTGCACTTCACATTTATCAATATAGAAAACCAGTCTGAGACACTATCCTCCCCATAAATAATTTTCCACGCTTTTAACCAGGATATAATACAGAAGCTTACAGTGGCATCAACCGTCGATGCTTGAAAAACCATAGAAAAGAAAAAAAAATGATGAGCCCAGTAACTCCAGTTATTATCAGAACCCACTTGAAAGCCTTAGGTTCTTCAAACAGATCAATTGGAATATTCATGCCAAAGACTCCAGCTACAACTCCAAATATAGCAACAACAAAGGTTGCAGTTGTGAGCAATAGTTCAAACTGTATCAGCTGGTTCCGAACATTATCCTGTTGAGGGACATTCTTAAAAATTAGAAACACCTCAAAATAAAGTCAATAAAATATAAAAGTAATACTACAACCATTCCTAAGTGTACTGACCCAAACACCTAACAGAAAAGATGCTTATTATCTTGCCAAATTGCAACCCCTGGCCAAGTGGGGGAATATGAGGCAATGACGAGAACCTGGAATGCAAGGATTTATGCAATTGAAAGATTCAATACAACCTAAACTCGGACCAAACACTGAGGCTTACCAGTTGAATGTTTATAAAATCCTCTGTATCATCTATATATTCCTTCAGCTGAACACCATAAGATCAGAAATTAGACAAAAACTCCCATTGAATACTATTTTACAAGTTCTAAAGTCTCAAGAAAATGATACACTGATTAAGTAATCCAGGTTATTATAACCACTTACTGATGTTAGCTTGTTCAGAGTACTGTCAATAACCACAAAATAAGCCTCAAGTAACATTTCTAGCTCCTGAATATGTTCATCATTGTTTTCAGAACCCTTCATACTTTCATGCCTGCTTCGTGCAAAGCTTAGAGTTTTTTCCAACTTCCGAGAATCAGGTGGAGAACATATGGGAGAAACTGGGGCTGAAACTGATGCCCCAGTTCCAATAGAACTGTAACCAAATAAAGATTGATCTCTATAAAAAGCAGCCTCCATTCGCTCCTTTTTCTCAGTTAGATACATCTCAGCCATATCTCCATCATCATCCATGAGCTGCTCTATCTCATCTCGGACCTGCATTAAAAATTATGCCAATTATACCCCATTATATAATAATGTTGATTATGATGAAGAAACATGCAAATGTTCAGGATATACACCTTTTGAACCCTTCGAGTCAATGCGACAAGCCTACTTTTCAGTCTCCGAACACGCTCTAAGTTTAGCGTGCTGATCTTTGAAGTCAATTCATCTAATACAGGATATGCTTCAATTTCTAGCTCTGCTGCCTGCAACAAGCACAAGACAGAACATGAAAAGATCCTTGGTAACAAAAATTATCACAATCACCAGTAATGAACAAGATGGAGAAACATGAACCACCAAAAGCAAGGGCCTGATAAATTTGACTATAAGAAACCAAAATCATACTGATAAACTAGTATGCTCTTACATTTCTAGATAAAAATGTTGGGTGTGTGTTATATTCTTTCCACGACTAGCTCCATGCACTGTACGTTGTGCCGGGTGGAGTGAGGGGGTCACAAGGGGAGCGGCAGCCCCTCTGTCGAAGGGTTTGCAGGGGGAGCTACCCGGGGCAGCGCCCGGGATTTTTTTTTTTATTTTATGCGGACCCAATAATAGTTGGGCGGACCTACCCGTGGTTTTGTGCATGGGTTTTGCACATGGTTTTGGGCATGATGCTTTTTTGCCCATGGTATTTTGTAGATCCAGTCAAGGGAACTACGGTTATGTTCTAATCCAGGGTTAATGGATTGGGATTTTTGAATGCTTCGGCACATATATATATATATATTGTAACATTGAAATAATATAATGAAAAATCAATCTGGTAGTCCCAGTTTTGGGATCCAGGGGAAAATCTGTGTATAGTTGTTTTATGTTCTTGTCATTGTTTATTTTTTTGTTTTAAGAATTCATTTGCAGATAATTTCTGTACAGGGTTAAAACCTACCAAAAATATTTGGCCAGTCAAATGCAACCACAGATTGAGAAAGTCAACATGAATTAAATGGAGTACAATTGATCTGTGATTACGATAAAACAGACTGGAAACTGAAAATTGAAAGCACATCTTCTGAAAGTGGAAACAATCTTGATCAAATTAGCAAGAGGAGGAGGAAGTTTAAGTGCTTCATCCTATCCTGAGAAAGCAGGTGAGCTTTATGATTTAACCCACCTTTTAGTTGATGTCCTTGGAGGCAGCAAAGTGCAACGATAATAAAGAGAGGGAAGATGCTAGTGGAGGGATAAATGGAAATGGTAAGCAATTAGTGAAAGGGCTCACTGAAGAAATGCTTTGGATTCCTCCTCCCCAATTGAAACAGCTGTTGTTCCTGGTAATGGTAGTAACAATCGAGAGGCTGCAAGTAAGAGGGGAATGAGCACACACCAACAAGAGGATCTAGGTGATAGATTCTATGCCTCGTCCTTTGACAAAGATGAAGTGTGTCATGAAGAATACCATCTGAATTCCTATAGAGTATTCTCATTAACTTTGGGTTCTGTTTCTTCCTGAAAAAAGGACTGAGAATTGGGTCAGCAATGTATGGAAAAGGAATAATATTTAGTATGGTTTTTTCAGATATTTGGGTGATTGAAAAATTTTTAAAAGAAGCAAATATGGCTAAGAAGACCCCTAAAAATCTACTGGAAATGTGAAAGGCCATTGCTAAAGGGCTCTCCATCGTCTTCAAACATTGACATAGCTTCCTTGAAAATTTGAAAATATATATTCAATGTTCCACCGAGATTCTGGGAGGGGGAAGCGCGGATACGCACAAGGGGGATGTATACAAGCAACCCCAAAATTTAGGGCAATTTCGGGGAAATGGGGGGATGTAGGAGTCATAAAAATTATCAAATTATTAAAAATTTAATACATAAAAAATAAAATCCGAACAATATGTCAATAACTAAATACTAAATCCTAATAATTATGAAATGTAGATCAAATGAATTTCATCATTTCATATTAGACTATAATGAATTATCATTTCTGCAATGTACACCTAAAAGTAGATTGAATCCATCATTTGACATTATGCAATGTTCCATCTAAATTCATCATTTGGCATTATGCAAGGTACATCTAAATTAAAGTCATCATTTGACAGTTGAAATTATGCAATGCACATCTAAAAGAAAATTCATCATAGGACAAAGACATTATGCTGAAGACTAAAATAGCCATAGAATATTAAACAAAAAGTAAACATAGAAAGCAGTGAAATAGTAAATTTCTCAAAAAGTACTAAATAATAAATACTAAAAAATTCAAGGACTCATTCATCAGTATCTAGAGTCAAAAGTTCAAAACTGGAACAATGAAAAGTGTTTGGGCGTCCCCCCTGCATGCCTCTGCTCCCCCTACAAGGGAAACGTTCCCTCACTGGGGAAACGTTTCCCCCAGTGCTTCCCCACATTCCCCCAAAAGGGGGACGTGAGAAAATGTTTCCCCAAGAGCATGGGGAAGCGAGAGGGCGCACTGCCCGGCCTGAGGGATGTGTCCACATGGAACACTGTATATATTCCATGAAACATGAATAGTGAATTTACTTATAGAATTGCAGTTATAACTTGGCAAGAGGGCACGCTCCCCGGCCTAGGGGATGTGTCCACATGGAACACTGTGTATATTCCATGAAACATGAACAGTGAATTTACTTATAGAATTGCAACTATAACTTGTTTTGGAATCAAAATGATTTTTCCAGCTCAAGTTAAGTCAAGCTCATGTGACCAAGTTATACTCACAATTAATAGTGAGTCAAAGTTTGACCCCTGATTAATCATGAGAACCAAATCGAACCCACCAAGGTGTCTATATAACCTCCAAATCATGTCATTTTGTACTTCCCGAGTTTTTCTTGATCAAAGTCAAGCTTTTGACTCTTTTGCAGTGTTGTTAAAATCGCGATAAAATCGCGATTTTATCGGAAAATCGCGATTTTTTCGCAAATCCGATTTTATCGCGATTTTTATCGATAAAAATCGGCACTTTTTTTTATAGGCGATTTTTTCAAAAAAATCGCGATTTTTTCAGTAAAAATCGCCAGAGGCGCGGGCAGCGGGCGTTTTATATGGAAAATCGATTTTTATTTTATTTCATTGAGCAGTCCGCGCGGAGGAGGAGGAGAAGAAGTGAGGGAGAGGGTTGCCGTCGGATTTGGGAGCGAATCCAAGCGATTTTAGGAGGAATCCAAGCCAAGATCACCAATTTGTCCATAAACCAGGTATGTAGATTAATTTTTTTTTGTTTTGCTTCTATAAAAACTTTGTTTTTCATTGTTTTTAAAGAATTTTTGGAAATTTTTCATTGATTTGGGATGGGTTATTTGTTATGACTATGAGAACCAATTTTTTATTTTTATTTTCTCATTTTCTTTAAACATTGTTTATTTTTTTTTGAATTTTCATTGTTTTTTTGCATTTGCCATTGGCATTTGGTTGGGTAACTTGGGTTTAGAAATTGGGATTTTGGAAATAATTAACTTGTAATTTTGCAAATGCTAAATTGTAATTTGTATTATGTAATCCTAAATTCCTATTTCCTAATCCTTATTTTTAATTTTTTCCATAGGTTTGCAAATTCAAAATTCAAAAACAAACATGCCAAGGAAATTGGATCCTTTCTGGGAATATGGTGACCCTAAAACTCCGAATGATAGACAAAACTTGTATTGCAAGTTGTGAGGAAAGGAGATATTCGGGGGGGTGTACAAGTTGAAGTTCCACCTTGCACAAATCCCTGGACGTGATGTGGTGCCCTGTCCTAATACAAATGCTGAAATTATCCGAAAAGCCATGAGAGCATTGGGAGAATTAGAGCACTCTAAAGAGGCCAAAGAAGAACTCAAAAGGCAACTAAAAAGGTCAGCTGAAGGAAGTGGGCCAAGTGGCACTGGTTCTACTGCAGCGTCAGTCAATCCGGTAGCTGCATCATCATTTTTTGTTCCTCGAACCACACCTGGTGCACAACCAACTATCGGTTCAATGATGAAAAGAACTGAAAAAGAACAAGCTGACAAGTTGATGACAAAATTTCTCCTCTGGAGTGATATTCCTTTCAGCATTGTAAGGAATAATCCATTTTTCCAACCTACTGTTGATGCTATTGCCAGTGTTGGCTCGGGGTACAAAATCCCTTCTCTTCATGATTTCAGAGGCCGGCTTCTTCAAGATGAAAAGCGTGACTGCACCCAAAGATTGGAGGATTTTAGGGAATCCTGGGCACAAACAGGATGCACTGTTATGTCAGATGGTTGGACTGACCAAAAGGGGAGAACCCTTATAAACTTCTTGGTTAGTTGTCCCAGGGGGACTATGTTTATCAAATCTATTGATGCAACTCATCAAATCAAAGATGCAAAAAATTTATGTGATTTGCTGGATGTGTTTATTTTGGAGGTGGGTGCAGAAAATGTTGTCCAAGTCATAACGGACAACGCTGCAAATTATGTTGCTGCTGGTAGAATGCTTATGGACAGGCATCCTACTTTATTTTGGACACCTTGTGCTGCCCATTGTATTGATTTGATGTTAGAGGACATAGGGAAAATTCCCTTTGTCAAAGAGGCTGTTGACTCATCAAAAACCATCACAAAATTTATTTACAATCACACATCTGTGCTTAGCTTGATGAGAAAATGCACCAACAACAAAGAGTTGGTGCGCCCCGCCATTACACGGTTTGCGACGAGTTTCATATCTCTTCAATCCCTCTTGAAATCTATGTGGGATTTGAAGAGAATGTTTGTTTCAGAGGAGTGGCGTTCTTCGCCAATGAGCCGCAAACCAGAAGGAGAGGCCGTCTGCAGACTTGTTTCATACCAAGAAGACTTCTGGGCGGGAGTGCAGGAGGTGTGCGCTGTCACTGAACCTTTGGTAAAGGTTCTTCGGTTGGTAGATGGTGAGAAGCCCGCAATGGGCTATTTGTATGAAGCCATGGACAGGGCCAAAGAAGCCATTCGGTCCTACTATGATGACAAGGGAGATGATGGGTTCCAGAGACAACTCCTTCTATGGAACGTCATTGATGAGCGATGGAACAAAACACTCCATCGTCCCATTCATGCTGCTGGGCTTTTCCTGAACCCTGCATTTTCTTATGCATGTGGGTTTGATTTTGATGCTGAGATCATGGATGGATTATTAACCTGTGTCCAGAAGATGGTGAGAACTCCAGAACAACGTATGGAGATCTCTAAACAAATTGAGACGTATAAGATGTCAGGTGGCACATTTGGCTTTGATATGGCTATCTTTGATAGGACGGCCAAAATGCCAGGTATTTTTTAGTTTGTAACTTTGTTTCAAATTTCATTGTCTCTTCAAATTCCATTTTTTTCTTATGTTTATTTGTAATTTTGTTGTAGCCGCATGGTGGAAGATGTATGGTGGCAGAGTACCCCTTTTGCAAAAGCTTGCCATACGCATCCTCAGCCAAACATGCAGCTCCTCGGGATGTGAGCGCAATTGGAGTGTATTTGAAAAAATACACAACAAGAAGCGCAATAGGTTAACAACTTAACACTTAAACATTTAAAATATTGCAAATTTCCAAATAAATTTTTGAATTCATTAAACAATATTTTTTTTTATAATATTAATTATTAATTATTATTTCATGAACTTTGTACAGGTTGGAGTCTCGTAGACTTAATGACATGGTCTATGTCTACTACAATCTTCGATTGTGGGTGAGGCAACTAGACAAGACACCTGATATGGAAGCCATCTCATTGGATGAGATTGACACCACTGCTGAATGGAGGGTTGAGACCGAGAGGCCTCTCATGGATCCCACTGAGGATTGGTTAGTGCAGGATGAGGGGGAGGAGGAGGGGGAGGAGGAGGAGGAGGAGGAGCAGGAGCAGGAGCAGGAGGAGGAGGAGGAGGAGGAGCAGGAGGAGGAGGTGACACCGCCTACCCGGGCTACCACTAGAGGATGTGGTCTCTGTCTACCTACAGTAGCTGCTACTTCTACAGCTACTTCTTCAGCTTCTAGAGCACGTCAGACTCCACTGCCATTTCCACCACCACAGGCACCAGCATCTTCATCTAGGGGGAAAGGGAAAGCAGTGACATTTTCTCGCAAGAGGGGCAGAGGAAATCAATAGGATTAGAGTCTTAGACTTTCATTTTATTGTATATGACATTATGACATGATGAGATACATTATCATATTTTTTGTTGATATTTTGAGGCTGAGTTGGGACTCAGGACTTACTATTCAGGACATGATTCAATGTTATGTGTGATTTTAGCGCTAGAAATGATATTAAACATCTTATATATTAGTTTTTTTATCATATTTATGTGTCAATGTATTTATTTTATGTTGTAGATGGTTTAGATATTAAAAAAATTGAAAAAAAATGAAAAAAAATGAATATTTTTGTGCCAAACGATTTTTTCCCGATTTTTTCCGATTTTTTCCCGATTTTAACGATTTTTCCGATTTTTTCCCGGCGCCGATTAAATCCCGATCGCGCTTTTAACAACATTGCTCTTTTGTCACACTGATTTCCTTGAACCAATGCAAGCACTTGACTTTTCTGCTTCGTTGAGTTTTTTGCCAAGCTGAGTTTGGTAACTATGCACATAATGAAGCTCGATAGCTTAAAGTCCAAGGAATGAAGCCCACTTTATGGGATTTTATTACAAAAAAATTTAGCTTAGAGAGGTTTCAAAGATTGAGAAATGCTAATAAAACTATTTCAATCAAACATTTAAGAGTTATGATTGCCTTCTCAAGATATCATATGCCAAACAAAATCAAGATCTCCACTGGTTACTAGAGTGTTAGATTTTGCACTTTGTACAAGCCATACATGAACCTACCATAAAAAAATTCGCATTACACATTAGCTATATAGTATACACAAACCCACCCTAGGACTACACAAGGATACCTACCCACTTATGTCGTGATCTCACAAGCACTAAGGTCATGTCCTTTTAGTGTTCCTCCTATAATCCAAATAGAAGACAAGTGCTAAAGCCCCTCCTTTGAGTGTCCCTCCTACGATCCGAACATATAATTTAGGAGCCCTTAATTGGTCTTAAAAATTAATGTATCATGTAATTTGTTTTGGATCAAGGAGCCTAGTAGGTCTCCCTTCATATTTTACTTGGTCTCATACCCTAGTTAATCACTTCTGGCCACATAACCTCCCATTTAGGTCCTTTCCTAAATTACCCGCTCATTGTTGGGAAACATAGCATTTATTGTGGCCCGAAAGATTGCTCAATGCAATCAAAAACACACTTTGGGACAACAGGCACCCCTTTTCTTTGATGGATGCACTCATATTAAATAGTCGAAACTGGTCACCTCTGATCCTTCTCTTTTACTCTCTTTGTGCATTAATTACCATGGGTGATTTTGTGCTTACAAACCTTTGTAGCATTAACATAAATTCTCAATTTTCCCTTGCAATAAAGAGAACTCATTTTTGTCCTAACACACATGGTTCATTGACTTCCTCCTATGGTTAAGGGTTCAAAACACAATTAGACAATCAAAACAACGGTGGTGTGCCCTAGAATTATGGACAACATTGGAATCACTCCCTAAGGGCTAGCAGGGCATAAATAGGATGCTCCTCTTGTTTTGATCTCCTCTTCCATTCATCTATTGGATCTATTAATATGCTCTTGTAGGTAATTCTTGTACACTAGCTATACTTACAACATGCATTTGGATCAATGTTGCAATAATTGTGATCAGGATTAAATCAACAAGGGTCCGGAAAAAGAAAAAATCATAAAAATCGGGATAAAATCAGTGAAAATCAGCAGTATTAAAATAAAAATAAAAATAAAATACAAAAATTGCGATTTTTGGGGAAAAACGTGATCTTTTCAAAACATTGCGATTTTCGCAACACTGATTTGGATATCCATTGGTTTCTCATTTCCATAATCCTCCTCACTCAAGGAGGTGTTGGAAGTTGGAACTACTATTCATATCCTTCACTATCTAGTTTGGGTCTTCCCTCTTCAACTTTGAGTTTCGAGATTGCATCTCATGTTGGTTTTTAGCAATGGTACAAATATTGACAATATATAATCAACATCATGATATATCGCAATCCTCTCAACTTAATATTATCATTAGACACAAAAAGAAAAAAACGTGATTTTTCAAATTTTGAATATATCGCAATATTTTCAAAAATATCATATCGGTGAAATATTGTGAGAAAATGGAAAATTTTAGCTTAACTCGAGAGATTTTTGGATTATTTGCTCACTTCGAAGAGGAAATGAAAGGATTGAGAATAAGGAGCTTACTCATTGTTACATTTGCCCATAAAAGGGCCAAAGGGAAGGGGTTGTTTTAGATGGTTAAAAATTTGAAAGTAAAATGTTACATATTTTTTAGGCTTGTTGATATTTTCCAATTTGCCTCAATGTTGCCAATAAGTTTCTTTCTGGACCCTCAGTGATATACTTTCCAACACAAGGTTTACAACATTGATTTTTACCATCCCTCTTCCCACCTCTTTAATCAGTCTTCTCCCATCCTTCCATCTCGAGGGAATGCTTCAACATCAATCCATAATGTAGAAGGTTCCCTTCTAGTGAGTTCGAGAAAATTGTTAGAATTTTGCATCTGGATTTTGTGATTTATGGTACCCAACAAGGTCTAACCCTCTTTGTTACTTGTTGCCTATGTTAATTTCTCAATTCTAGATCTGGTCTTAATTCCCAGAAATTTTTATACCCAGAAAATATTTCTGCAATTACTAAATCTAGAACACACTGGAATTTTTCACAGAAAATTAAATAATGGAAACACACACAGAGGAAATCTTTCACACAGCAAATAACCCTCCAATTACTCTTCATTTTTATTATTTGAATAATGAGGCCTCCCGTACTAGGAATATGGCCCACATAGAAAATACAAAATTTTCACAGCAAACTTAAAACCTAGCAAATCTACCCCTGAAAACCCCCATTTGCACCCAGCTGAATTTTCCTTCACTCATGCGGCCTTTGTAGCTTCTGAAACCCTCGCACATGTGCCTGTCTCACATGAACCCTCCACACATGCAGCTCACATGCTATTCTTGTCACATGTGCAGCCTCTCTGCAACTCAATTCACTCACACATAAAATGAATTTGGCCTTAGCCTCCACTCAAGTCTCCTTTTGGAATTTCCTATTATTGATGCAACATTTCTTTTCTCTTCAACCCTGAGTATCACACTCACTCTTATTCTTTGTTTCTCCTATCTTTAACCATGCTTTTATAATTTCTTATGGAGCTAAATCCCTAACCTTAATCTCCAAAGTGATGGATGGCTAGGATTAAATCCTAACCCACATGAGGTCAACGATTGAGATTAAAACAAATTCACTAGAGTAAATAATGTATTTTTCCTTGGTTCTTTAGTTCAATAGCCAACATAATTAATTGTGTTTTCTATAGTTAGACTTAGGCTAAATTACAAAAGCAACTTACTCAATAAATTGAGCAAGTGTGCTAAGGATATTTTGGATGACTCCTGCATGTTGGACACCTAACCAATGCAGAAGTACCTATCCACTACTATAATTATCAACACTACCTCTTAGCAAGGAAGGTATTTTGCACCATTCCTAGCTTATCTTTGTAGAAGACAAACTTCCCCTTCAACAGGAACTTGGTGAGAATATTTGCAGCCTGCTCATCTATGGAGATATATTGAAGCTTCACTGCTCCTCTCCGGACCCTGCCTCTAATGAATTGATATATGATCTCAATATTCTTGGACCTATCACGGAACACTAACTTATCAACGAGTTTAATGCATCTTTGATTATCACAAAGCTTTATAGTAGGATCCAACTCCTAACCAACTAATCCTATTAGCAATTTGCAAAGCCAAATAGCTTCACAACTTGCCAAACTTGCTGCCATATACTCAGCCTCTATTGAATTAAGTGCCATCGAAGTCTACTTCCCGATGAACCACAAAATCATTGTTGATAGAAAGCTAAAGCAACACCCTGAGTTGTTATTCCAGTCTACTACACTCCCATCCCAATCTAAGTTTGTACACCCTTGCAACTTCATTTCATCACCCCTGACATATCTGAACCCATAGTCCATTATACCATGCAAGTACCTAAGCACATGCTTTGTTGCAATCCAATGCACCTCCTTCAGTTCCACCATGAACTGGCTCAGGGTGTTCACAGCAATGCATGTATTGGACCTAGTGTTGACCAAATACATCAAAGAACCAATCAGTGGCCTATACAAAGTGTGATCCACCAACTCTAAATCTGAAGCATTAGCTTCTTCAATTTGGTGATCATAGGTGCAGTCATAGGCCTACAGTCCACCATCATGAACCTCCTCAGAATATCAACTACATATTTCCCTTGCCAAAAGAAAATCTCGTCTGACCAATGCCATACCTCCAAACCCAAAAAATCAATGCATCGTGCCAATGCAATGTTGCACAAAGCAGGGACATTTTTTGGAAGAAAAGCATCGAAAGCATCATTTTCCAAAAATCTAGGAAGCAAAGCGTCTCGGAAGCTTTATATATATATATATATATATATATATTTGCATATATATTAAAAAAAACATCCAAAATACCAAATTAGTTGTAGAAGATATGAAAACATGCATATTTGTACATAAATCAAGATAGATATGGCATCCATTGTACATCAATGATTAATTATTCAAACATCAACCATCTAGAATCTAGATTCCTCTCCTCTTGTCTAGCCTTTGCCTCTACTTTGATTCTCTAGGGATATTAGTCAACATTGCCCAATTTTGATCAAATGGCCTAATCCAAGCCTTATAATATGGTAGAGAAAGCTTAACATGCTTGATCAATGATTTTGACTCGAGTGAAGGGTACATTTGTGCTAAGGTCATTACAAAGGAGTTCAACAATCAACACCACCAACACTAAGGTACATATAGGGCATGGTGTTCTTGATTATATGCCAATCGCATACCCTCATACATGATATAATCTAATGAAATGCCACAATCCCATTGATCCTGAAATCCTGAAAACTGTTAAGTCTGCTGAATTTTGAATGGGATATGACATTATATTTTCTCCATGTGAAGTCGGATGAGAATGGAACCACTCTCAAACATCCTGAGTCATTTCACCGTAATGTTAAAAATTTAAGTAAAAGGATGAAATGGAAAGATAATCCTTTATCTTTCATTTTCATCCCTTTAGGAATTTAACATTATCATTAGGGAGCATCTAAGAAGCACATTCGAAGTGTTCGGGAAGAATAATTCCTCACATAACAGTTTGAAAACCCAAGTCCAAAAAAAAACCAAGTCCATGGAACTGTCCACCTTTCTCCTAGATCCGATTGCAATCTGTCGCAGATCCGTTCCGGAACCATGAATTGAGTCGTTGGAATTGCGAATTGGGCTATCGCAGTTCCATTTTTCCAAGAACCACGAAAAAAAGGTGGAACTGCAGATCTGATTTTCAGATCTGCCGTTCTACCTAAGGATCGGTGGTAGATCCGTCAAGGATGTGAATCTGTAGCATTAGATGTGTTCTAGCCACAAAATTTGGTAGAGAGACTAAAATAACTTTGATCTCCAAAACCCAGAAATCATTTCTGGAAATTCCACCTAGAGATGACTTAATAAGATTATTAACCAATATTTTTAATGTTTCCCAAGTCTAAATTTGGAAAATTGGTTAATTAAACAGAATTAATTAAGTCAAAGTAAGAATTCTCTAGAAACTCACACAGATAGATCCATAAATGATTTGAGCCATCGATTAAGATTTAATCTTGGTCGTTGGAGTCCCAACAATAAGATATAAGAAGGGAGCGATTTGGTGATGGAGAATACACCAGAGTCACATGAAGAATTCAATTTTCCAAAGCAGCAGCAATCAGCTGCCATAGAGTTCGAGCTTCAGTGAGTAAGCAGATACAGTGAGGGGCAGCAACAGTGATCCGAAGGAAGTTTTCCAGATCCGAAGAGGCAGTAGCAAGGAGGCCGAGTTATTTCCAGTGAGGTAGCACAAAGGACTGTGCAGTTGCTTCAGAAAAGCAATTCGATTTGGCTGGAGGAAAAATCAATTCAGCCTCCAGAGGCCGGGAAAGTCTTCCAGAGGGCCAAAGAATCAGTTTCCTCACCAAAGACAGGTAGAACAACTTCACCAGAGGCAATTTCGGGCTTAGATGTCCAAGGGTCTGTGCAAGAACTACACAGACGTTGATGCATAGGGTCCAGGAGGACAAAATTTCTAAAGGGAAGTTGTGTCAGTGTTGCTTGCGGAAGAAGGGAAATTTCCTTAAATAATTTTGGCCAGATTTTCTTGTTGTTTGGATTGCTAGTTGAGAATCCATAGATTGAACTCAGAATTTCACTGCTGCTTAATAATAAAAATCCTCAGCTACGGCATTAGTTTTCCCAAGTTGGGTTTTTCCAGGGACTTTTGTCCAAAAATAATGGTGTCAGTTTTATTGTGTGTGCTAGTACTTTCTCCGTTTCCAGCACTATTATTTCCACAGTATTTTATTTGTGAAGGTTGCAATGTGATTTATGGAATATTTGCCATGGCAAATAAATTGTTAAAATTAATTAACAATTAGAAGAATAATTTCCAGTTGCTGCAATAGGATTTTCAGTTTTGAAATTTTCACAAGGGTCACCAATAATATATAATTTCCTATTTAGAACTCCTAGATCAGCAACTGCTCGTCTTTTATTATCCAATTGCAGCCTTTTCCTTGTGGACCTGCAAGTCAATTATGAAGGGGATAAGGCCTTCCATCCTATAGCTGTACCATTGTAACAGGGAGATGGGAAGCCTGATTAGCATCTGCAAGATGGTTTACTGTATAAAGATGAAAAGTTACGTACTCTGAATGGTGAAAATAGAACCATACTGTTAAGAGAAGCCCATACTTCCACAGTAATTGAATACTTTGGAGGTGGAAAGACATTGTTTGACCTTCAAAGGCATGTTTATTGGCCTTGCATCTCCATGGACTTCCCTAAAGGTTTGCCAAAGGCCAACATAGACATGACTACCAGCTGGTAGTCCCAGACAGGTTCAGCAAGATGGCTCAATTGATTCCATTCAAGAAAACCATCAGTCGCCAAGAAGCGACTAAGTTGTTCTTCTAGCACATATGGGTACTTTCAGACTGTGATAGTTCGTCATTTCAGGCAGGGGTAGCAGATTCCTGAGCAATTTCTGGAATGCATAGGGGTTATGACATATACCACATTGAGGAGGAGCACTGCATTCCAACCCCAAAAATTTGCACATACGAATGTGGTGAATCAAACAATAGTCCATTTGCTAAGTGGATATAGAGGAAGCATGCTACACATCAATGTTGCGAACCTCGGCATCGGAATAAAATCGACAAGGATCTGGAAAACCCAAAAATCGTAAAAAGGGAAAATATCGGTAAAAGCCGGCAAACATCAGCAAAATCAAGATACCATCAAAATATCAGTGAAAATCGGCAAACATTGGCTAAGCCAAAAAATCGTGATTTCGAGATAAAATCGGGATGTTATCGAGATGTTTGCAACACTGCTACACATTGGCATGAGTGTCTAGCTTACATTCAACACTCTATTATAATCAAGCTATTTGTAGCTCCGACAACCAATCCTCAGTTGAGACATGTTTGGCATTCTTACCTCGGACACCCTATTGATCTGTCATTTACACAAGTCGCTATCCAGCCCATGGATGGTAGTGATGAACAGGAGAAAGCTGCAAAATTTATAGAAACAAACAGCAGATTCACAGGCAGGTGGGAGAACAGTTGAATAAAGCTAAGCAAAGGTACAAAGAGAGGCATGACAAGCATAGAGTTTCTCATAAGTTCAGTATGGATCACTTGGCTTGTTACATCTTGGTAAGAAGCAGAAACAGGGAAAAGGATAGAAGATTAGACCCATTGGGTATGGACCACTCCAGATCATACAGCGTGTGGGAGAAATGGTAGAAAAAGTACCAAGGATAAGTGTTCCTAAGACTTGGTGTCTAGCCTAGGAAAAAGTGTCCTAATGTAACCCCCTTGACTTAACTTTATGAGAAAGAAAAATAATTTGACTTTAAGAGAGATAAAGATGACTTTATTTCACATTAACGTCATAAAGTGACTTTATAAAACATAAAGTCACAGAGTACCTTTTGAGCAATTAATGAAAAGGGAAATAAAGGGATTAGACCCCCACCTTTGACCTAAATGGCTAAAATCTAATCTCAGCCATTAGATCATAGGTTCAGATCTCTCTTCATCATGAGAGAAGAAAGGGGAAAAGGGAAAAGCGATGAGGCACCATTTGAACACTTTATTCATGAGATTTGGAGAAAAGGAGCCTGAGATGGCTAAGTACAGCAGTGAGCTCCAGACAGAAGGGCACGCATTACTAGGCTGAGAAGGCACAGAAATCGAGGCATATCTACAGCATTAATTGCAGCTAGGTCAGCATGAATTTCAGGGTGGTGTCAGCACATTTATGGCTGCAGGCTGAACACAGAAAACGAGGGGACTGACAGGCAGTTATTGCTGTTAAAATTGGCACGAAATTCAAGGGTCTGGGCTGCATTTACTGCTGCATGAATTTCGAGACGGTCAGCATTAAATTCTGAGTAGACAGGGCATGGTTTTCGAGCCTGTGAGAAGCATTTACTGTGACATCAGGGGCACAAAAATCAAGGTGTCAGCTCTGAAATCGAGGGCAGATTTTAGGACTGTTGGTGCACAAAGTTTAAGGCAGAGGCACAAATTTTCAGGGAACTGACAATTATTGCTGACAGATTGTACAGCAGTGGCACAACTTCCTGAGTGAGCTGGGCACGAATTTCTGAGACTATAACACAAAATTCGAGGAGGCGGCTACAGCACTTTTCCCAAGGAATTCTGAGCATCAAATCAGGGAGATAAGTTGACTGTTTGCTGTCATTTTTTGTTGTAATAAATTCTTTCATAAGAGATAAAAATCTCGCTCACTCACACTGGTTTTCTCTTCGGGGTTTTTTTCCAGGGTCATTGGACCAAAAAATCAGTGTTGCGAACATCAGCATCGGGATCAAATCGGCAAGGGTCTTGAAAATGAAAAAATCGTAAAAATCAGCAAACATCGGCTAGGCCAAAAAATCGTGATTTCGAGATAAAATCGGGATGTTATCAAGATGCTTGCAACACTGAAAAAAAATCTCCTGTGTTAATTTGTGTGGCTGCTTGTGTTATTCTGAGCAAAAGTCAAATATTAGAGTAGGTTCATGTGTTTCTTGTTTTGAAAATATTCATGTTTATGACAACAACATAAAAAATGTTGGATTGGGCATTAAACTGATGTGATTTCACAAAAACTTGAAACCGGGTTCAGCCTAAAACCAATTTTCTACATGGTATCAGAGCCAAGTGGGAAGAACAGCTAAGAACAGTGACCAAACAGCAAACTAAACAGGGTTTTGTGGTGGAGAGGGAGCTGTTGTTTACCCTTGGACAGATTTGAAACTTTGTGTTGGTAATCAGGGCAATGGCTACAGAGTTGAGGGGGGAGGATAGGCTGAGTGGGGCTGAAAACTTTAGCCCATGGAAGGAGAGGTTTGTTTTGGTGCTTCAGGGATTTGAACAGTGGGATATTGTTGAGAATGCAATAATTCCTCCCATTGATCCAATACTACTAGCTGATTTCAACAAGAGGAAATGTTAAAGGCCAAGAGGCTCCTTCTTAATGCTATTAAAGACCACCTTATTCCCCATGTTTCAGGGAAGACTTATGCCTTTGAGATGTGGGCAGCCTTAATCAAACTTTTCCAAAGCACTAATGAGAATAGAAAGATGGTGTTGCAGGAAAAACTAAGGCAAACCAAGATGACCAAAACCGACATAATGTCCTCATACCTCACCAAGATTACTCAAGTGAGAGATGAGTTGGCAGTTGTGGGAGAAACCATCTCTGATGAGAAGCTAGTTAGATCAGCCATGAGTGGTTTTACCACAAGTTGGGATGCTTTCATTGATGGAAAAGTAGCCTGTGAGAAACTTCCAGATTGGGGACGAATGTGGGACGATATCCATCAAGAGGAAATAAGGCAAAATGCCAAGAGTGGTTGGCAGCATAATGGGGGAGACGAGGAGAATGTTGCCCTAGCAATGAAGGGCAAGAAGAAGACCAAGAAGGGTTCCAGGAGTGGGACCAAGAAGAAGGGTAAACAGAAGGAGAAGTACATGAGCAAAGTGAGATGTTTTGCTTGTCAGAAGATGGGGCACTATGCAATGATGTGTCCCAACAAGAAGGGTGTTGCAACGTCATCCGAGGTGGATGAGTTTCCACCAAGTTTGATAAGGAGTTTTCCTTGATGGTCATTCTTGCCATGAGTGTCACATCCTCTAATGTCTAGTACATTGACAGTGGAGCTTCATGCCACATGACAAGTGTCGGGGAGCATTTTACAGGTCTTACTGAGAGGGATGTATATCTAGTGGTGGTGCTTGGAGATGACTCCACAGTCAGGGCAGTTGGTGTTGGGACCGTGTCCTTTTAGAGGTAGTCACAGCCTCCCTTGAGAGTGACAAAGGTATTATATGTACCAAGGCTAAAGAAGAGCCCGATATCAATGTCCACTATTGAGGACAAGTGGTATGATTTGGTGTTCCGAGATGGACAGGTTCTTATGTATCCCAAGGGCTCCAATATCACTTTTGCCAAAGTGATTAGAACTTGCCATGGGAAACTATACAATTTTATGTTTTGGCCTACTAGTTGACCACCAACACAAGTGATTAATGTGAGTTATGGCACAGGAGAATGGCCCACTTGCACCATGGGGCTCTGAGAGTATTGAGGGAGATCATCACAGGACTACCAGAGTTTAGTACTAAGCACCAGGATGTGTGCAAGAGGTGTGCTTTGAAAAAGTACACCAAGACTGCTTTCCCAAGCAATGATAGAAAGGTAGCAAGGATAGTTGATTCACTCTAATATGTGCGGTCCTATGTCTTCAATATCATTGAGCGGATATGAGTGTTATGTTACGTTCATTGATAACTACTCCAGGAAGACCTTGATTTTCTTCACAAAGACCAAGGATGAGGCCTTCAAGAGGTTCCAAGAGTTCAAAGCTCTTGTGGAGAACCAGACAAGGAAGAAAATCAAGTTGTTGAGTTCTGATAATGGGACTTTTGTGTGGGAGTGGGTATAAAGAGGGAGATGATAGTTCCTTACAACCCATAGAAAATTGTGGTTGCAAAGAGGAAAAGCAGGGCCATAGTTGGGGCAGCGAGAGGCATGTTGCATGATTACAGGCTACCATTATTTCTATGGGCTAAGGCGTGTAACACAACAAGGTAGCTACAAAATAGGAGTCCACACAGAGTGTTGGGGAGCAAGACTCCTGAGAAGGCTTTTTCCGGGAAGAAGCCTGAGATTGGGCACTTTAGGATTTTTGGGTTCCTAACCTATTCACATGTCCCTGAGGAGAATAGGACAAAGCTAGAACCCACAACTACGAAGGGTATTTTTGTGGGGTATAGCGAGACCTCCAAGACCTATCGTATATACATTCCTGCCAAGAGGAAGGTTGTTCTAGGCAAGATGTGATATTTGAGGAGGAGAGAGCCTTGAGGAGGTCACGAGACATGGATCAAGTAGAGCAGCAAACTCCTCAGCGAGGGAGTCCACCACAGGGTATGAGACCACCATCACAAGAGTCTAGAGATCATAGGCTTCAAGGGTGACAGATCCACAGGTTACAGGGTCACAAGGCACATGTTCCCAAGGTACAAGTTCACCATCGACCACAAGAGCATCATCGTCAGAGATACAGACATCAGAGGAGGATATTCTGACACTAGTACATGAGGCCACTTCAGGGCAGAGGAAGCCTAAATGGCTTCGTGGTACCTTGCAGGAAGCCCAAGAGGCAGTTGGAAAGCCTAAGTGGTCAGTTAGGGAGAGCAAACCATCAGAGCAACTTGGTGGTTATTTGGCTATGGTGAGTATCATTGTGGAGACTAAGCCATCTAGCTATGAAGAGGCTGCAGGTCAGCAAGTCTGGAGGGATGCCATGGTGGAAGAGTATGCTTCCATCATGAAGAATAATGTGTGGGAGATAGTGTCGAGACCTAAGGGGAAGTCAGTGGTGACTTCCAAGTGGCTCTACAAGATCAAGTATGCTGCGGATGGCAGCATTGAGAAGTACAAAGCTCGATTTGTGGCACGGGGGTTCTCACAAGTAGAGGGAGTTGACTATCAGGAGAACTTCACTCCAATTGCTCGATACACTTCTATTAGATCAGTGGTTTCTATAGCAGCATAGGTGGGTTGGAAGATGGATGTGAAGACGACATTTCTAAATGGGATTATACAAGAGGAGGTGTGCACTGAGCAATCACAAGGCTTTGAGATGCAAGGGAGGGAGTCCCATGTATGCAGGTTGAAGAAGGCATTATATGGCCTGAAGCAAGCTCCAAGAGCTTGGTACTCTCAGATAGACACTTACTTGCAGCAAATGGGTTTTAGCAAGAGTGATGCAAATCCAAGCCTCTACTACATTGTGATTGGTGAGGATCCTCTCATTCTTGTATTGTATGTGGATGATTTATGTATTATAGGGGCAAAGAGACTCATAGAGTACTGCAAGAGTGACCTTGTTTCAGACTGAGATGATGGACATTGGACTGATGCACTATTTATTGGGGTTAGATGTGTGGCACGAGGAGAGTCGTATCTTTCTAAGACAAGACAAGTATGCGGTGGACATTTTGATGAAATTTCATATGGAGGACTATAAAACAGTGCGAACCACGCATATGGATTTCCAATGAATTAATTAATCATGAGCAAGCTGAAGCTCAATAATAATACAGAGATATTTACAATAATAGAAACATCAAGTTTCTATGTAGAATATGGAAACAATCAGTTTTATCTAAGAAACTGCTAAAAGAATAAAAAGCTAAAAGAATGAGCATTAAATACTAAATAGGAATAGGAATATTCTAATACCCTCCCTTAATGCTCAATCTATTTACAACACCAATAGACCCTCTGAATTTTACAAATTTATCAGGACCAAGAGGCTTGGTGAAAATGTCGGCGGGCTGCTCTGTTGTGGGAACATATTGCAACTGAACTGAGCCGTCTTCAACAAGCTGGCGAATGTAGTGGCAATGAGTTTCCACATGCTTTGTTCGTTCATGAAAGACTGGATTCTTGGCAAGTTTGAGCACTCCCTGATTATCACAAAACAAAGAAGTAGGCCCTGTCTGGGAAACATGCATATCTGCAAGTATACGTCGAAGCCAAACTGCCTCACAGGATGCCTTAACTGCTCCCCGATACTCTGCTTCTGTTGAGGAGAGAGCCACTGCCTGTTGCTTCTTACTAGTCCAAGTAACAGCACCGGATCCTAGACTAAACACATACCTAGCTGTAGATTTACGGTCATCAACCGAACCGGCCCAGTCAGAATCAGTGTAACCACGGAGTATAGGTTTGGAACTTCGAGTGTATAGGAGACCATAATCAGAAGTGCCACGCACATATCGTAGCACACGCTTTGCTACTTTCCAATGATCAGCTTTAGGAGCTGACATGAAGCGGGAAATGTAGCTTACTGCAAAACTGATGTCAGGTCTGGTAGCAGTAAGATAGATGAGACTGCCCACTAATTGCCTGAATAAAGTTTCATCCACAAGGGGAGATGATGACTGTGCTGAAAGTTTGAGCCCTGGTTCCATAGGAGTCGTGGCCGGTTTGCAATCCTGCATTCTGAACCTGTCCACAAGATTGTTGGCATACTTGGACTAAGAGAGAAAGATCTGATTTTCAGTCTGCCAAACTTCAACCCCCAGACAGTAATGAAGAAGTCCCAAGTCTGTCATCTCAAAAGTTCTGCATAAATCTTGTTTGATCCCATGGATCAAATGTGCAGAGCTGCCAGTAATGATAAGGTCATCCACATAGACAACCACAAACAAGATATCATCACCAGTATGCTTGATATACAGGTTTGCATCAGATGGGCTCCGCTGAAAACCCTGATCTGTCAGGTACTGATCAATTTTCATGTACCAAGCCCGAGGAGCTTGTTTCAATCCATAGATTTCTTTAGCTAACCGACACACTTTCTGTTCTTGACCAGCAACCTTGAATCCTGGAGGCTGCGTCATGTAGACTTCTTCTTGGAGATCACCATTTAGGAAAGCACTCTTTACATCCATCTGATGAACTTTCCAATTGAACTGAGCTGCTAGGGCAAGCACAAGCCTTATGGTACTCATCTTGGCTGTAGGAGCAAAAGTCTCCTCATAGTCGATGCCTTCCTTCTGTGAGAACCCTCGAGCCACAAGACGAGCTTTATACTTGTCTATGGTTCCATCAGCTTTGTATTTCACTTTATACACCCATTTGCAGCCTATGGGTTTTTTTTCTGCAGGAAGATCAGAAAGTGTCCATGTGTGATTCTTCTGAAGACTCTGGAATTCAGCTTCCATAGCCTGTTCCCACTCAGATGTACCCTTAGCCTCTGAATAGGTTTGAGGCTCAAAAATACTGTGTAGGTTAGCCATAAGAGCAAAATTGACTGTAGACTGTTGTCTGTTCTTATGTCTAGAAGTTCTACCTTCAAGGAGCTCATCATCCCGGAGATCACCAATGGTTTTAGCCCACCATTTAGGCCGAAGAGTAGAAGAACCAATATCAGGAGTAGAGGAACCAATATCAGGAGGAGGTGGAGAAGACTCAAGAGCAATAGGGGCCGCAAGAGGAGGGTTATTTTCTGGAGGAAGCTCAGATAGAGTATTATCAAATACTGATGCTACATCATCCCTCCCATCAGGTGGACCGACCGGAAGAAGAACACTATGAGGCTGATCCTCAGAACACTGCTCAGAAGAAGAAGACTGAAAGAATCCTCTGTCTTCATCAAATACTACATCCCGACTGAAGCTAAGACGACCAGTGGCTATATCTATCAGCGTATAGGCCTTGTGATGATCACTGTACCCTGTCATCATGAGTTTCTGGCTTTTGGAATCCAACTTAGAGCGCTTAGTAGCTGGAATCCAAACATATGCAACTGAGCCAAATACTTTGAGATGACTGATCTTAGGCTTACGGCCAGACCAAACCTCTTCAGGAGTCTTCCCTGTAACAGCCTGAGTGGGTTATCGGTTAAGAAGGTAAACAGCAGTAAATACTGCTTCAACCCAGAATCTGTTTGGAACACTCCTGTGTTGTAACATGGAACGAGCCATTTCAACAACCGTGCGGTTGCGACGCTCGACAACACTGTTCTGCTAAGGAGTGTAGGGTGTGGTTAACTGACGTTTGATGCCATGAATATCACAGAAGTTGGCAAAAGCTGAAGAACAAAATTCCCCCCCATTGTCGGTCCTAAGAGTCATGATGTTACAGCCAGACTCTTTTTCAACTAAGGTTTTAAACTTCTGAAAGGTACTAAGTGCATCAGATTTATTTTTTAGAAAATACACCCACATCTTTCTACTGAAATCATCTACAATAAGTAAAAAATATTGGCAAGCAGTGATAGAAGTTGTATTCATAGGACCACAAATATCAGCATGAAGTAACTGGAGTACCTTAGATGCGCGCCAAGATTCTCCATCCTTGAATGAAGACCGATGTTGCTTTCCCGCTTGACAGGCGCCGCATACCCCCAACTGCTGAGTCTGAATATCAGGTAATCCTGACACATCTCCCTCCCGGGAGAGCTGAGAGAGATACTGCATATTTAGATGCCCATATCGCTGATGCCATAGAGTACTGATGGGAGAGACACGTGCTGCTAGAGCCACTTCTGGAGAGTCACCGGTGTCAAGTAGCCTGTATAGACCATGGTCCTCTAGGCCAACAGCAATTGTTAGACTAGTCTCCCTGTCAATAATGGAGCACTTGTGCGCACTGAACACTACATCAAGCTGAGGAGAATTCCTCATAATCTGGTTGACAGACAGCAGATTAATTTCCATACCAGGAACATAGTATACATTCAAGAAGATGAGTGTGCGCCCACCAGACTGGATCTGAACGGTACCTCTGCCAACCACTGTGTACTTTTCACCTCCACCAAATACCACGGAATCACTGAAAGGTGAGAAGTCAATAAACCAGTCACGCCTGTGAGAGAAATGGCGTGATGCACCAGAGTCAATGTACCAAGCAGAAGACGGTACATGATCTGACGACCTTTTAGCCATAAAGACGTAAAAGGCAGATTCTGTCTGCTCGGAATGTTCCTGACTGCCTTCCAACATGAGATTGGTTAACGAAGCCATCTGCACGTTTCCCAAGATATGGAAAAATACAAAAAATCCTGCACGGATTTCAATGCGGATGCTGGCTGATCCAGACAAAATTTGACAGATGCTGATATAAATATGAAATGATTCCCAAAGGAAACTGATTTACTGTAAGAAGCACAATTTTCTTAAACAAACACTAGATAGGAAGAATCAACAAATTGGGCCCACAGGCATAGGCAGGAAACTCAAGACGGATATGAAGAGGCACGAAATTTCTGGAAAGTTAAAACCTCTGTTTTACTGTAATAACAATGCTGATTTACTTGAATGAACTTCTTCCCAAACTCTGCTGCTTAAGATAGTGCTTTGAACGACAGATTTGACTCAGAAAATATCGGCTTATTTAATGAAATTTTGCCAGAAAGCGTAAAGGATTCATGACTAAGACAAGAAAAATAATGCCGCTTTACAATTTTATCACTCTTCTACAGGAAAAAAAATACCCTTTGTGAATGCGTTTTGCCGTCTAAGAAACGCAAATGAGTTGTTACTGAAATCCTTGATTTTCTCTCTCTGCTGGACAAACAGACGCATCGGAATAATTTGCCAAGGAAGCCGTCAATCAGCGAAGATGTTTAAATCTCAGAACATGGGAGTGCGAGGGGCTGTCTCATTCTTCAATTCTTCTGAAAACAACGCTTCGAGGAATCTAAACTTGGACCTGACAGAAGAAACCCTTACTTTACAATAGAAAAAGAAGATCTCTTCAAACTAGCAGAACAAGCACCTGAATATCAGGTTTAGAGACAGACAGACTGGTGGCCCTTTCCGCGGGGTCTCTGGAACAGAACAGCAAAACGCGTGCTCACGATGAGGAGCTTCCGCTTACGCTTCGAATCTCCTCGCCTACCTTCGTTCTCCTAAAACCAGATAAGCGTAAAGACCAGACGACGGTAAACGAGAATTTAGACGGCAATTAACGGTTTCACACTGTCTGCGTCGATCTTTTCGAGTCTTTCGGTCGGAGAATGCCGTCACGTGAGCCGTCGTTTTGATAAACCCACGCTGCCGTCGTTTTGTGGTTCTACTGTCGGAGAATGCCGTCGTCTCAAATTTTCACGTCTCTGCTACGATTGATCAATAGAAAATACGAGGGCCACAATGAGACCAGTGTCTGGAGCACGTCACTGAGAGGCAAACAGCCCCCCCAACCCAGCGACACAAGGCTTCAAACGACAAATAGACTGCTGCTCATAACACTGCGATCCAGCTCCTGGGGTTCCGGGTTGTGATGCAAACTGGTGATGCTGCGTTGGAAATGTGAGAAAGATGCAGTTCAACAGTAAAAACAAATATGGCGGAGTCAGCCAGAGAACGAATCCCGCGCCCACGAGACGGTCACCGCCACAAAGTGTTGTAGCGATTATCCAAACAGAATCGGTATACCAGCAAGGAAATTTTGTTCTAAGCCAGATCCAAGAGTTTCTTCAACTTTTAATTCCTCAGAAAAATGATAATGCAGGAGAAGAATCCATTTCTGTATCGAGATAGACGACTGTAAGCTTTTATCACAGTGAGCAAAGCCGAGGCTAAGACTCAGTGAAGGCTACCTGGCTTACAGAGGGCTCGACCTTAGAAATGAATGAAAGAAAGAACTTTAAGAGATTAGGATGCAGAGAGAATAACTGTTCAAGAAATCTCTTAACCTCGCTCGTGAGCAACCAGCTTGAAAACAAAAAAAACAGACCCTGAGAGCAGTTTCGAAATGAACTACTGAATTTTTCAAACTATGAAAAATTATTTCGAAAAAAATAAAATCCCTGTGCTCTGATACCATAAAACAGTGCGAACCACGCATATGGATTTCCAATGAATTAATTAATCATGAGCAAGCTGAAGCTCAATAATAATACAGAAATATTTACAATAATAGAAACATCAAGTTTCTATGTAGAATATGGAAACAATCAGTTTTATCTAAGAAACTGCTAAAAGAATAAAAAGCTAAAAGAATGAGCATTAAATACTAAATAGGAATAGGAATATTCTAATAGACTATAGGCCCATGTCCACGCCTATGATTACCAACGGGAAAAAGCTTCACGTTTTTGAGTCTTAAGTTGGTTGAACCCACAACTTATTGTCAATTGATAGGCTCATTGATGTATTCGGTCAACACTAGACCAAACATCCATTTTGCAATCAACACTCTCAGTTGATTTATGGTGGAGCCTAGGAGAGTGCATTGGATGGTTGCAAAACAAGTGTTTCGATATCTACAAGGTACAGTGGATTGTGGTTTGGACTATGTTTAGAGGGATGGAGTCAGATTGATTGGCTACACAGACTCAAATTGGGCAGGATGTGTTGGTGACAGAAAGAGTACTTCCAGGTGTTGTTTCAGGTTGGTTTTGGCAGTAGTGTCATGGTTTAGCTAGAAACAACAGTCAGTAGCACTAAGTTCTGTTGGGGCAGAGAATATAGTAGCTAGTCAAGCCAATTGTGAGGCCATTTAGCTTCACAAGATATTGGTGGGTTTATTTGGTCGAGTGTTGAGGTCTACAGTGATCTATTGCGATAATCAGAGTTGCATAAAACTCACGGAGAATCTAGTGTTTCATGACGAGGGTGGAGTCAAATTGATTGGCTACACAAATTCAAATTGGGCAAGATGTGTTGGTGACAGAAAGAGTACTTCTCTGTGTTATTTCAGGTTGGGTTTGGCAATAGTGTCATGGTTCAACTAGAAACAACGGTCAGTAGCACTGACTTCTACTGAGGCAGAGTATATGGCAACTAGTCAGACCAGCTGTGAGTCAGACCAGCTGTGAGGCCATTTGGCTTCAGAAGATATTGGTGGGTTTATTTGGTCGAGTGTTGAGGCCTACAATGATCTACTGCAATAATCAGAGTAACATAAAACTCACGGAGAATCCAATGTTTCATGACAAATCAAAACACATAGGCAACAAGTACCACTTCATCCGTGACTATGTTCAGAGAGGGGCAATGCAACTTGAATACATATCAATTGATAAGCAATTGGTCGAAATTCTCACAAAGTCCTTGCCAAGAGGAAAGCATGTCTATTTTAGAGACAAGATCAGGGCGGTGAGAAATACTTTCCTTGTTAAGAGGGAGTGTCAATAAAAGTACCAAGGACAAATTGTAATGTTCCCTATGGATTAATTGCCCAAGGGAGGACAAAATAGCCTAGCCAACCTCATAGGTTAAAGAGTCATTGATAAAGGGGGAAACCCATTATTCAATGTTTTGGGGCAACATTATGTAAAGTTTGGGGTAGCTGGGGCAAAAAGCCCAAATTGGGAATTGCACTTGTAACCCCTCACATTAATTTAAGGATAAGAAACCCCACAAGGAAATATATAAATATGAGAGAGTTAGAATAATTTTCTCATCATCAATTTGGAATTGAATTCTCTTCGTTTTCTTGAGCCTGAGGCTCTGAGGGTTTTAACTTTTAAGACCCCTTCTTCTTATTAGTTTCAGTGGAGGTGATCCCACCCTAGCTAATCCTCCCATCTAGTTTCAGTGCCCACCCTACCTAGACAAAAATTTTCTTTGTTCTGGTATAGCATACCTACTTGAAGAAACTCAGCACTATCTTAAGGGAGAAGTTCATGTGGTGGTGTTGAACAGCAATCTCTGTCTCAAGCCAGTGAAGGAATATTTATGAAGGAACCCCTCCAAAATTCTACCTAAAGCTGACATCTGAGGCTTTCTGAGGCATAGCGAGTGGGGTATTAGGCTACAGACCGCAGGGCCGCAGGACAAGGCCGCGGGGCCGCAAGCCGAAAAATACTTTAAGTGGCAGCCGAAGTATAATTCCTGCTGTAGATTTGTTGTCAGCTCTGCAGAGGGTGACCTAAGCTAACAAAGTGCCTATGGTTAAAGCGAATGACCGGAAGACTAATCCAGGCAATGAACAATTAGGAGATTGAGTCTGCATTGAACAGAAAAATCCCAAGGGGAAAATTACCCTAAGCAGGGCCACAGAGCCAAAATTCACTGAGCAGGAAAAACCTTATCCAGATCTGTTGGGGTCACATGGATATCCTAGGGCAGCAAAAGCAATCTGAGGCCAAACCCCAGGACAACAAGAAAGTCTAGTTGGAGCAGCGAATGATTATAGGACTATGGTGGCTGAAACATTACTAGGGCAGCGGAGCTCTCAACTTAATAGAAGGAATATTTCGGCCTGACCAGGGCAGTGAAGCAGCGAAACCCTTGATCTGAGGCCATAACTGGATTTAGGTACAGTACAAACCTATTAACCCCAGCAGCAAGATAGCAAGGAGAGAGAAGTTGGTTGTTCTGAGGCTGATTATAAGGTCAGACAGATTAGAAGTTTAGCAAAATAGTTAGTAACATAGTAGTTACTTGTACTTCAATTACTGCGAGAATACTGAAGGATTTATGGGTTAAACCCATATATATGGAAGGCTGGTTTTATGAACTGTAAATGATCTACAATACAACTCCTAGTAGACAATTGTCTTAACTGCTCATTGTTATGACTATATTAGCAAGTAAACCCATAAGGATTATAAATTGATATACAGTGTTACTGCCGCTTATCTGTTCATTGTTGCATTTCAATTGTCATTGGCAAAGATTGGCAAAGACACTGTTATTTTGGTGCAAAATTATATTCTGATTTTTAAAACCCTAAGGGCAAAAATTCCCTGTGGACATTACAGTGTTATCAGAGCTGGGCACTACTGCCACCCTGGAAGGGTTATTTGAAAAATGGAGCTGTTGGAATCGGTTTTTGGGAAGGAGTATGCAGAATTTTGGCGGAAATATGAAGAATATCGCAAGAGCCTATCAAGAGAGACAGAAAGAACTGAAGCATGGGCAAAGGAACACCCAAATGATTGGTCATGACTATACAAAAACCAGACAAGTGACCTCGAAAATCTAGCAAAAGAGGAAGATGTGAGCAATAAAAAGAGCATGTACAGTTCGGGTACAGTAGAGGAGTCACAAGGAGAATTTTGCTTAAACGACTGCAGCAATCCTGCACTCGAAAAACAGGTAACTGGGGAAAAATAACAATTTGGCAGGTGAACTGGCTAAATCTGTAACAAGTTCTGATACAAACCTATCTCACAAGAGTATGGACATTCATGCCACTGTGGATTCCAGGGAAACTGGCAATCCAACACTTGTTAACAGGAACTCTGTCATGGGTGGATCTGAAGGGGAGGAAAAAACAAGTTTTCTACCTGGTAACAAATTTGTTGACTGTGAACAATTTTCTAGATATAGAAACAAAGATAGGGTTAACGATGATAGTGCTAAAGTACTTGGGGAAGGTTCAGTGGCCAATGTGAAGGCAATTGACACACAAGATACGGGTCAAGTATCCACCAATAATAGTGATAATTGTGAAATGGCTGCCCAACTTTAGGTGTCATCTTTGCCTGTTGAAAGTGAAGGCAAACAGGATTTAGTAGGTAAATTGACAGAAAAGAAGAATAAAAATTCTTCCAATATTTCTGCCAAGAATAATGTTGGTGATGCTGCCAAGGTATAGTTGTCAGCAAGAAGAAGAAAAAGAAGGAACTTCTCAGTACGGTGAATGCTACAGCTCCCACAAGTGATTTATATAATGCTTATAAGGTTCAAGAGAAGCAGGAAGATGTGAATTCTCCAGAGCCATCCAAAGTAGTAATTGATGTTGTCAAGAGTAAGACTTTTTCAAAAGAGCCTGAGAAGCAGGTCCTGAAAGAAGTGGATGACTGGGAAGATGCAGCTGAGCTTTCAACTACTATGAATCAAGTAGCTATTTTAGTTACTAAATGTTCAGGAGACAGAAAGTACTCCAGAGATTTTTTGTTGAGAAGAAAGGATCAATGCAAAGACATACCAAATCATTTTGAAATTTGTCCAGACACTATTGAATTACTTGGAAATTCCCAAGCACTTGCAAGTCATGTAGGAGAGGCTGATGCATTAGCAAGCACTGCAGGAGGACTTGACAGGCAGCTGAGTGAGCATTATTGACTTGAATGCTGTGAGAGCAATATGGCCATTTTGGATGATAATAGATGGGCCAGGCCAGTGGATGCTTTTGTTGTTGGCCATGATATACAAATGGATGCAGATCTTAGTGGTTCCTCTGTTGTGTTTCAACTAGGCCAAGGTTATAATACTGGCTTTGGAAGAAATGCCCATACAACACAAATGAATTTGAATGGCATCCTCCCTGGAGGGCCTTATGTGCAAGCACCATTTCCACAAGTTGGACTAGTGAGAAATGATTCTGGTGTTGATAGGTAGCAGTGTGCTTCTGGTTTGCCGAATGGTTTGATTCCTCCTCCACAGCCTTCTCTACCCACAGTTCATAAATCAGAGAACCGATATGAAGTGGGCAAGGTTTCTGATGAGGATCGACTGAAACAAAGAATTAAATCCATTCTTAATAAATTAAGCCCCCCAAAGCTTTGACAAACATTTTGTACAGGTCAAAGAAGTGAACATTGACTCTGCATCATGTCTTCAAGGGATAATATCTCAAATATTTGACAAAGCCTTGATGGAGCCAAATTTTTGTGAAATGTATGTGAAATTATGTTTTCAGCTTGCTGCAGGATTACCAAAATTTTATGAAGATAATTTACCAGAATTTGAAAAAGATGAAAGAGAAGAGGCGAAGGCTGAGAAAGCAGTAGAGCATGGTGAAAAAAACCTTTCAGCAGGGGAAAGACGAGAGAAGGCGGCTGCAACACAACGGTGAATGCTAGGAAATATAAGGCTTGTTGGTGAACTCTATAAAGAAAGTATGCTGACCGAAAGAATTATGCATGCATGCATCAAGAAACTAATTGGTGAATTTAAGCATCCAGAGAAGGAAAATGTTGGAGCTTTGTGCAAACTGATGAGCATTATTGGTCATATGATTGACCACTCAAAGGCCAAGGAACATATTGATGCTTACTTCGATAGAATGACAAAAATGTCCAATAACCAAGGGCTTCCCTCTAGGTTGAGGTTCATGTTGAAAGATCTGATTGATCTAAGGAGGATTGGCTGGCAACCAAGGAGGAAAGTTGAGGGCACCAAGAAAATAGAGGAAGTGCATCGGGATGCTATGCAAGAACATTTTTCTCAAAGGACTCTAAGTTCACAACTCACTGAAATTCAACTTAGGAAAAAGGCTGAAATGATATTGCAGTGTGAGAGGTTTGAAGGAGGCAGCTTTTTGCGTAGATGACCTTAAAGCACCATTGTTTCATTCAACTATGGTTTCACTTTGGATATTAGATTCTTTTGTCAGGAAAGATGTTGAGGTTGATCTTCTAGGAAATCTACTTACACATTTATGCAAGTCTGAGCCCTTCTTTCTAAATCAGGATTGCCTTACAGAGGTGGCTAGAAGGAGGTCTTTGACAAAACTCCATATAAGGCAGGCAAGCCAAGAGATAGAAAGGATGGATAGAACAAGGAAGACTGAAGTGATCAGACCATGACAGCCCTTAAAATATCTTCTTGCACACACTCCTTGTTACCTACTCATTTGTACCTAGAAGGGAACCAAACCACTTTGCTCAACGGAGGAGACAACTGCAAAAAAAAAAAAAAATTGAAGATCAAAAGTCCAACAAGGCATTTCTGCCCCTTTCTCTCTCCATCTTCTTTCAATGCAAATTTCATGGCCCTGCGGGGGAATTGTAATAAATGACACTAGCATGATGAATTTATGTAACAGGCTTGGACCCTTGGGACCTGGTTACTAAGAAAGTCACTCTAGAGTGTTTTTTTCACTTGATTAATTATTTTCACTTTTCAGCGATAAATAACTAATCAAGTTTTTTCACTCATAACCTCCAAAGCTGAAGTGCATCTTAATAGTTGGGCCTTAAGTGTGTTTCAGAGTCTAGGATCAATGTATATTACAATGCTAGTCATTTCCCAGAGTCTCACAAAACTGCAGTAGGAATTTATAGGATTTTTTAATATTTAAAAATTTACCACAGAACGAGAATTTTTAATTAAAATTATATGTAATAATCAAAAAGTAGCACAAGGAAATGTTGTATGGCATGTAAGTACTCAAAAATCATACTCAGAGTACCAACATTATACTAGTACCCACATTGGGGTGCAAAAACTAAATATTTCCTCATGAAAATCCACTTTTAGTCGTAAAAGTGGGAAAAAAAGACCAGGAAAATTCAAAGATTAATAAACTGGGGACATATTAAAAACATGTTCCCAGTCAAAGGAGTGTCACTTTAGTCAAGTGAAGTGACTTGGAATTAAAAGCCAAGTTAAAAGCTGATTTGGAGGCCACATAAGAGGGCCAAGATCACCGCCATGTGGAGGCTGAATCAACTACCAGTTTGAGGACCAAGTTGCCAATGTGGAGGCTGAGTTTCCTCCTCTTGTGTTCATGGATTTGATGACTGTTGTGGGTGAGTTAAAGTGAGGGAACAACTAAGAGGGGGGGGGGGGGGGGTAAAATCGCACCTCACTCCCCCTCCATCTACACATTTCCATTGGCTGCCATACACAGCAGATTTAGACTCGTATGCTAGCTTGTCATGGAGATAATACACAGCAGTTGGAGGACAGCTGTTGTAGCACTTGTTTGTGGCCGAGTCTACTTGGGAGCAAGCAAGACGTAAGTGGGGACTTGTCTCCCCTTCAGTTCACCTCTTCTACACATGGCATTGAGTTTCTTCCTTGAGATATACGTTGCCTCTCTCAACAGCTACCTAGCAGCAGTACGCAGTCATCCTCTGGGACTGTTGTCACACTCATAGCTACAGCCACTTGGAAATTCGACCAGCATTGGGATCATCATCAAGAAGACACTTGTATGCTCTCTTCTCATTGGGATTTCCTCCCAAATTCCTATAAATGTAACCCCATTTGCTCATTGAAAGCTAGTGTTGAAAGCTTGAGCTTGGGGAATTGCTGGCAAATTGGTTTTGTACTTTTCATATCATTCATCAATAAACAAAGACTTTGGAGGTCTAATGGTGCAAGATTTGTGTAGCATGCATTGTGTTTATTAGAGGTAACTTGTACATGTTTTCATGTTGAATTTGCTTTCAATTTTGTGGCCTAGGCCATAGCAAGGGGCAGTGTTGTCCAAGGAGAAGGCTTTAAATGCTTATTCCGTTCTTGGTTTGCTTACATTCTAGGCTTGATTAGTACATGCACATTCCCAGTTAAATAGCATGTCTAATCTTGTCATTATGTAAGCAATCACCTATGCTACTAATGTTGTTGTGCAAGTTTCTTTTAGTGTGATACAGGTTACTCTCCAAGCTTGGAGTTGGCCACATTCTCAGTTGAATCAACCATCTTCAAGCCACTTGCGGAGCACTAGTCCCACCACACCAAACATTCTCCAAAGGTCTTCAAAAAAAGATCAGAAGAGGGCTTCAAAGACCCCCCCAGTTTCCTTTCTTCCTTCTTCAACTAAATATCAATATTTCTTGGTTCTTTTCGTTGTGCTTTACATTGCAAATCAAGCATCTAAGCTTTTACTCGGACAGTTGTTCTAACAGCAGTCCTCTTTGCTGAGAAAAGTCCAAGTCGCCTTGGCCTTTCCTTGGCAAACTAGAGCAGGAATCCGGTAGTCTAACTGTAGGATTTTTACTAAGTGTTTGGGCTAATGCATGCTAATAGTTTTAGATTGTTTTGATTTTTAGCAGGTCCTCGCCATAACAAGGGGAGATGCTGGCAAATTTTTGTCAACATTGAGGATTTGGAACACCCAATTAAGAGCAACTATGAACCTATTGTAAAAACTAGGAAATCTTACCACTGTAACCTCTTCAAGAGCTTCTTATTCCCTTTGAACTTTCAAGTGAATCCATTTGTAACTCCTACAAATCATTTTCCATCCCTTTATTCACAAGGGATCTAATCAAGCATTGTAACCTTTCTTTAAAGTTAGGGGAAATCCCCCTCCTAAGCATCCCTCATCCCCATATGGGGATCTTCTTGTGGCTGTCTCTTTTTGTGGTTGCTTTTGTGGTTGAATTTAAAATTAACTATAGAGTAGATAATCACATCATAGCATTAGAGTCGGTTGCATTTGATCCATTCATGCAATCTAGTTTAGTCTTCATTTCATTTCATTAGCTTAATCTAATTGCAATCTAGAGTAGAATAATCACACATGCAATCTAGTTAGATTTACTTTTGTTTTATTAGAATAGTCTAATTTTAATCTAGATTTCCCTTTTGCTCTTAGATTAGACTTTGTAATTTCTTGTTTTAGATTAGATTCAATTTCATATCATTAGTTATATTTCATTTTCTTGCAAATAAACCTCCGACAAGTTCCAATGGCTTGCTGGTTGAAGTAGATTAATTAAGGACCCTCCCTCTTCTATGTCTTCTTACTATGCAATTAGGGCCCCAACGAGGGTAAGGCCTGAAGAAGAAGTTAATCTTTGACTAGTTTTAACTTTTGCAATTGCATTGCATGTTGGTATTCCCACATTGAATCTACCTAAATTCAATTGAGAACCTAACTTCAACTAAAAACAAACCAAGAGACATTTCAAAACATTTCTTTTACAGCATTTCTGTACTTGGGGCATTTACATTTCCAAGCATTTCTTTCAAATATTTACTTATTCAAGCAACCGTCTTTCAATTCAAGGATTTATCTTTGAGCAATCAATTTCCGGGCATTTATTTTCCAAGCATTTTACTTTCAAGCTATTGTCCTTTACTTCGAATATTTACCTTAGTGAGTATTTTACATAAGGCACCGGTCTCTACTTGCTATATCTTATGCCTTGAAAGTTTTTCATTCATTAATATTTGTTGTTGTATCGCTTACGGTGGATGGTTATGGTGGTTTACACTCATTGATTCTATCTACATGCTTTGAAGTCATTTTTTGTAAAACTTCATAATGATAGTTGAATATATCTTGATCAATTATAATTAACTACTAGAACTAATATTCCTTTTTGCTCAAGCTTGTTAAGCCTTAGTTGTTTCATAGGGTCCACCCCCCTTGGCTTCGCTAGGAGTTAGCCTAGACAGAGGATTTGAGATTTGACTGACTGCAACTCAACTCGAGACTTGCCCCCAAGGCCACACCAAGTGAAGTTAAAGATTTTATCCATGTTAGCACAAGTGTGGATTTAGGCAGCAACACTCATCAAGATAGTTCGACAGCTATGTAGGTTAGGAATGAGAAGATATACCAAATACAAAACAAAATCAAGCATGAGAGAATGTTTTTACAGGAAGAAAAACAATTGTTGTGTGATATGAAAGAGATGTTTGGCCACATTAATAAAATGCAAGAACTTAGTAAATCTTTGGATCAAGGGTTGGATTCCCTGAAAAAGCGGATCTTTCAAACAAAAGGGAATGTGCAGGCCATTAAGGAAGAATTCGGTAGATTGAATTTCGGTTTAAGACAATTACAAGATCAATGGAATGATCATCTGAATCTGGAGATAGCAAGGACCCCACACAAAGCGTCTATTGACAGGCAACAGCAAAGGTTACATGGTTGGGCAGAAACAAAGAGCCTACAGTTTGAAGGTAGGTTTCATTTAAGCTATGAAGTTGTCGCTGACAAGGATAAAATGCCGTTGAATGTCAGGGATCCTTTATATTGTCATAGAGGAGGAGATGAAGTATGCTTATGCAAGGAGACAACTTTTGCAGCACCCAAACATGAAGCTGCTTGAGGACAAGCAATGTTGGGAAGGGGGGACTGTAATGTTTGCTATGGATTAATTGCCCAAGGGAGGACGAAATAGCCTATCCAACCCCATAGGCTATCGTCATGACTCATTGATGAAGGGGTAAACCCGTTATCCAATGTTTTGGGGCAACATTGGGTAAAGTTGGGGGTAGCTGGGGCAAAAAGCCTAAATTGGAGGTTGCACATGTAACCTCTCACATTAATTTAAGGATAAGAAACCTCCACAAGGAAATCTCTAAATAAGAGAGAGTTAGATTTATTTTCTCATCATCGAATTGGATTGAATTCTCTGCTTTCTTTGAGCCTGAGGCTCTGAGGGTTTTAAGACCTCTTTTTCCTTTGTCTAGTTTTGGTGGAGGTGATTTCACCCTAGATAGTCTCTACTGATTTCGGTGGTGAAAGATTCCACCCTAGTCAGCCATCTTTTCTCATCATTTTCTGGTACGTTACTCTAAGGAATTCTCATCTGGTTTGATATTCAAGAAGGGATTTTGTTGGGCTGTTGGTTGAATGTATTCATTGTTTCTGCAGCTATTGTCTAAGACAGCAAGCAGCTGAGAGTATTGTAGGAGCAGTGGAGTGAAGTAACGGCCCTCTTGTGGCACCCAGCTGTGACAGCGCAGGGCCGTAGCCGTAGGGCCAAAAATCTCTGAGCAGCAGAAACCTCATCCAGATCTGCTAGGATCACATTGATATCCTAGGATAGCAAAAGCAATCTGAGGCCAAACCAGAGGACGACAAGAAAGTCTGGCTGGAGCAGCAAATGAAAACATGACTGTGGTGGCTGAAACATTAATAGGGCAGCTGAGCTCTCACCTTAACCACAGGAATATTTTGGCCTGACCAGGGCAGTGAGGCAGCAAAACCCTTGATCTGAGGCCACTAGTGGATATAGGTACAATACGAACATATTAACTACAGCAGTGAGATAGGAAGGAGACAGCAAGTTGGTTGTTCTGAGACTAATTTTAAGGTTATACAGATTAGTAGTTTGGCAGAATAGTTAGTAACCTATTAGTTATTTGTACTGAAAGATTTGTGGGTCAAACCCATATATATGGAAGGCTGGTTTTATGAACAGTAAATGATATTCTGCAATACAATTCCTGGTAGATAATTGCCTTGGCTGCTCAGTGTTATGACTATATTAGCAAGTAAACCCATAAGGATTACAGATTGATATACAGTGTACACTATTACTATCGCTTATCTGTTCATTTTTGCATTTCAATTTCATTGACAAAGATTGTAGAAGACACTGTTATTTTGGTGCAAATTGTCTTGTGATTTTTGAAACCCTAAGGGCAAAAATTCCCTAGAGACATTAAACAAATGTCCCTAAGGCTTGGTACCTAAGTTTATGAAAAATAATGTTAATGAAACTTTAGGAGAGATAAAGTCATAAAATGACTTTATAAGACATTAGTCATAAAGTGACTTTATAAAACATAAAGTCATAAAGTACCTTTTGAGTAATTAATGAAAAGGGGACTAAGGGGAAAAGGTGTCTCATGGGTCATTGAGAGATTAGATCCCCACCCTTGATCTAAATGGCTAAGATCTAATCTCAGCCATTACATCTTAGGGTTAGGTCTCTTTCATAATGAGAGAACAAAAGGGAAAAGGCACCATTTGAACACATTCTTCATGAGATTTGGAAAAAATGTGGAAAGGAGGTTGAAGGGATAAGTACAGCAGTGAGTTCCAAGCAGAGAAAGGCACGCATTACTAGGCTGAGAAGTCACAGAAATTGAGGCACTTCTCCAGCATATTGCAGCTGGGTCAACACAAATTTCAAGGCGGTGTCAGTGCATTTATTGTTGTAGGCTGAGCACAGAAATCAAGGGGACTGACAGGAATTTATTGCTGTTAGAACTGGCATGAAATTCGAGGGTCTGGGCTGCATTTATTGATGTTGTCGAGACAGACAACATTAAATTCTAAGCAGAAATGGTGTGATTTTCAAGGCTGTCAGAAGTATTTACTGCATTGTCAGGGGCACAAAAATCAAGGTATCAGAGCTTTGAAAGTGAGGGCAGATTTCAGGACCATGAGTGCACAAAATTCGAGGCAGAGACACGAATTTTGAGGGAAACTGACAGAATAAATTGTTGTCAAATTGTACAGCAGTGGCACGATTCCCTGAGTGAGCTGGGCACAAATTTCTGACCATCAGGCACAAAATTCGAGGAGGCAGCTACAGCACTTTTTCCAAGGAATTTTGAGCATGATATCCGGGAAATAACTTGACTGTTTGCTGTCATCTATTGCTGTAAAAATTTCTCTGATAATAAATAAAAATCTCTCTTTTTCATTGGTTTTCCCTTTGTCAGGCCAAGAGGTAACTCCTCAAATGGAATTATGTTTTCGCATTAAGGCTGATCATAAATATATACATGGAGGGATAGACTCTTGGGCGTCATCTCCAAGTGTCTCTTCATATTCCAACTCTCTTTAATTTCTATTTACATTATTTTACACATATTCACCCAATCCCAAGGATTAGGTATCAACATCCCCCCCCTTAATCTGAAGGGATGTTGGTGAGTCCAAGCATCGTTCTAAATCTTTCGAACTTTTCTCTTCCAAGCGCTTTGGTGAAGATGTCTGCAATTTGCTCAGTTGTGGAACAATGGCGTAGATGAATTGTCTTGGCCTCAACATGATGTCGAATCAGATGGCATTTTGTATTGATGTGCTTCGTTCGATCATGGAACTTTGGGTTCTTGGCCAACTTTATTGCAGAAGTGTTGTCAATCATGAGTGGAGTTGAATGCACTTGTTTCACCTAATGTTTTAAAACTCCGACTCGGCCGAGGGTCGACTCCGACTCCGACTCAATATCGACTCGGCCGGCTTGATTCCAGTGACTCGGTCGTTGTAAAAAATACATTAAATATTTATTTTTTATAAAAACACATAATTTTAAAGATTTTCATTAATGTTTCCAAACACACAGCATTAGAATATAGATAGAAGACAACATATGATCAAAGTAGGCTCATGAATATATCCATTATATTGAAATGGCACCCAGTGCACTGTCCAATACATACATAATGATGATATAGAGATCAAAACAAAAACACATAACCAAGGAGGCTAGAAATGGCCTCTACAACAAAAGTTTGTGACCAGTACTACTGGCTACTACTAGAGTTGCCAACATCATCTGGCTCAGTGTTACTTGGGAGCGAGAGCGAAAGCAGGGAGCGGGAGCGAAAACGAGAGCGGGAGCAACATTTTCATAAGCTCCCATTTTGGGAGTGAATCTCGGAAGAGTTCGACAACCAATGTCACTAACATCAAGGTACATAGAGCGATTGGTGCTCTTGATTAAATACGAGTTCCATACCCTAATACATGACAAAATTCAATGGAAACATTGCAATCCCCCAATCCTGAAATCCTGAAAAACTAATAAGTCTGCTGGATTTTGCATGAAATCTAAAATTCTACTTTCTCCATATGAAATCCAATGAGGCCAGAACCACTCTCAAACATCCTGAGTCATTTCATGGTAATGTTAAAAATTTAAGTAAAAGGATGAAAATGAAGATTAAGGAGAATGTCACTTTTACTATAAGAATTTAACATTACTATGAATAGCATATCAATACTAGGGATCAGAGTCAGACAGGGAAACCCATAAGTCAGACAAAGAAGCCCAGGGAGTCCCCCACACTCAGAAAAATTTAAAAAAAAAATTAAAAAAAAAGCGGTTTTTTGGGGTTCATTGGCTACTATTCGTAACCCGGCCGGGTTGATACGGACTCGGCTGAGCCAGTCGGGTTAATACCGAGCCGACAGAGTTGTGTTAAAACTCGGCCAGCTCGGTATTAACCTGGCCGGCCGAACCGGTTCAATGGCCGGGTAAAATTTTTTTTGACCGACTCGGACCAACTCGACCGAGACGGTTCCGAGCCGGACGAGTTTAAAAACACTGGTTTCACCTGCAAATCTTCCAGAATTTTCCTGAGCCACACAATTTCCTTTGTTGCTTCTACTGTTGCCACATATTTTTCCTTTGTTGTGGAATCTGCTAGAAGCCTGGAACTGATTGTTTGCATGACCTCCAGGAGACAGCTCCTAATCCAAGACTCGTAGCATACCCTGAAGTAGATACCCCAATTTCTTTATCTACATTAAAGTCTCCCCTGATCCAAGACTCGTAGCATACCCTGAAGTAGATACCCCAATTTCTTTATCTCCATTAAAGTCTGAATCAGAGTATCCAATCAAGCTGAAGTCCCCCACCTGTGTATACTTAATTCCAAAGTCTTGAGTTCCCTTCAAGTACTTTCAAACTCTTTTCGCAGCAGACCAATGTCCCTCACAAGGTTTTTGCATAAAACTGGAGAAGATTCCAACAACAGATGAAATGTCTGGCCTGGTAGTAGTCAGGTAGTTGAGACTTCCTACAAGTTGTCTATACGTTGTTGCATCCTCAAATTCTTTTCGTTCAGTGGATGTGAGCTTTAAGTTATGTTCCATTAGAGTAGTCAAAGAATTGCACTCAGCCATGCCAAACTTGTTCAACAGATCTCCAATGTACTTCTTCTGGGAGAGGAATGTAAAAATCGGATGTTGAATTACTTCAATACCATGATAGTAGTGAACATACCCCAAGTCTGTCAATTCAAGGCAGTGTCAATGCATTTATTGTTGTAGGCTGAGCACAAAAATCAAGGGGGCTAACAGGAATTTATTGTTGTTAGAACTTGCATGAAATTCGAGTGTCTGGGCTGCATTTATTGCTGCAAGAATTTCGAGACAGACAACATTAAATTCTAAGCAGACATGGTGTGATTTTCAAGGCTGTCAAAAGTATTTACTGCATTGTCAGGGGCACAAAAATCAAGGTATCAGAGCTTTGAAAGTGAGGGAAGATTTCAGGACCATGAGTGCACAAAATTCGAGGCAAAGACACGAATTTTGAGGGAAACTGACACAGAATAAATTGTTGTCAAATTGTACAACAGTGGCACGATTCCCTGAGTGAGCTGGGCACAAATTTCCGACCATCAGGCACAAAATTCGAGGAGGCAGCTACAGCACTTTTCCCAAGGAATTTTTAGCATGATATCCGGGAAATAACTTGACCGTTTGTTGTCATTTATTGCTGTAAAAATTTCTCTGATAAGAAATCAAAATCTCTCTTTTTCATTGGTAACTCCTCAAATGGAATTATGTTTTCGCATTAAGGCTGATCATAAATATATACATGGAGGGATAGACTCTTGGGCTTAATCTCCAAGTGTCTCTTCATATTCCAACTCTCTTTATTTTCTATTTACATTATTTTACACATATTCACCCAATCCCAAGGATTAGGTGTCAACATCCCCCCCCAATCTGAAGGGATGTTGGTGAGTCCAAGCATTCTTTTGAATCTTTCGAACTTTTCTCTTCCAAGCGCTTTGGTGAAGATGTCTGCAATCTGCTCAGTTGTGGAACAATGGCGTAGATGGATTGTCTTGGCCTCAAAATGATGTCGAATCAGATGGTATTTTGTATTGATGTGCTTCATTCGATCATGGAACTTTGGGTTCTTGGCCAACTTTATTGCAGAAGTGTTGTCAATCATGAGTGGAGTTGAATGCACTTGTTTCATCTACAAATCTTCCAGAATTTTCCTGAGCCACACAATTTCCTTTGTTGCTTCTACTGCTGCCACATATTTTGCCTCTGTTGTGGAATCTTCTGGAAGCCTGGAACTGATTGTTTGCATGACCTCCAAGAGACAGCTCCTGATCCAAGACTCGTAGCATAACCTGAAGTAGATACCCCAATTTCTTTATCTACATCAAAGTCTAAATCAGAGTATCCAATCAAGTTGAAGTCGCCCACCTATATATACTTAATTCCAAAGTTTTGAATTCCTTTCAAGTACTTTCGAACTCTTTTCGCAGCAGACCAATGTCCCTCACAAGGTTTTTGCATAAAACTAGAGAAGATTCCAACAACAAATGAAATGTCTGGTCTGGTAGTAGTCAGGTAGTTGAGACTTCCTACAAGTTGTCTATACTTTGTTGCATCCTCAAATTCTTTTCCTTCAGTGGATGTGAGCTTTAAGTTATGTTCCATTGGAGTAGTCAAAGGATTGCACTCAACCATGCCAAACTTGTTCAACAGATCTCCAATGTACTTCTTCTAAGAGAGGAATATAAACTTCGGATGTTGAGTTACTTCAATACCAAGATAGTAGTGAACATACCCCAAGTCTTTCATTTCAAAACCTTTCCTCAATTCCTTCTTTATGGATGCAATATAGCTCTCATTGTTCCCTGTCATCAAAAGATCATCTACATACACCACAAGATATACAACTGTTTTGCCAACTTTCTTGAGAAACAAAGTTGCATCATCAAGATCATAATGTTTGAAGCTGTGTTTCAGAAGATGCTCAGTTAACTTCTCGTACCAGGCTCGCAGTGCTTGCTTGAGGCCATACAAGTATTTTACAAGCTTGCATACTTTATGTTCTTGACCCTTCACAACAAATCCTTCTGGCTGGGACATAAAAACATTCTCTTTCAAATCTCCATTCAAGAAAGCAAGTTTTACATCCATTTGATGGACTTTCCAATTGTTCTGAGCTACCAAGGCAAAGAGTGTCCGCATGGTAACCCATTTTGCTATGGGGGAAAAGGTCTCCTCATAGTCGACCCTTTCCTTCTATGCAAAACCTTTTGCCACAAGCCTAGCTTTGTGCTTGTCAAGTGAGCCACCAGCGTTATACTTGTCCTTGTAGACCCACTTGCAGCGTATTGGTTTGGTTCCCAATGGAGGATCAACCAGCTTCCAAGTGCCATTCTTTATCAAGGCATCATACTCTTTTTGCATCACTTCTTTCCATTCATCATGAGAAGTGGCTTCTTTGAAGGAAGTTGGTTCAAAAACTGAAGACAAATTCAATTCACAATCATAAGAAACATCCATATCAACAAGTGCATCAGAATCATCTACATCACCTCCATTTTGTCTGGTTGAATTTCTTGTTCCTATCTTTCCAACCTCATCAAAATGAACACTTTCAAGTGTCTTTGTCAGCCATTTTGGAGGACCTTTCTGAGATGGCCTAGGCTGAATAGTTGACTAAGTTGGGGCTGAGTCAAGATTTAGTCTCCCAATTCTATCAATCACATCACTCAAAGTATCATCAGTGGTTGGAGCTTCATGTGGGGGAGAGAGTGCTTCAGAAGAAGATTCCACAGATTGATCCAGTATAAAAATCCCCCCTTCAATATGTGGAATCTCATTATCAAATTCTTGAAAACACTTAGCATGTCTGAATCTATCCAAGCAATCAAGTTGTCGCTCAACAACATTGTCAGCCTTGGAAAATTCAAGAAATATCACATCTTTAGATACTATAAACTTCTTATTAACTTCATCATAGGGACGGTATGCTTTGGAGGTATTTGAATACCCCAAGAAGATACACTTACGACTCATTGCACCAAATTTCTTTCTTTGTTCCTTAGGTATCAAGGCTTAACAGGTAGAATCAAAGACCCTGAGATGCTTTACCGAAGGAATGTGGCCACACCACATTTCATAAGGAGTCTTGTTTCTAATAGCATTAGATGGATACCTATTCTTTATATACACAGCACATAGAATTGGATCAGCCCAAAACATTAGTTTAACATTCTTGAAAAACATCATGGAACGTACCATATTTAAGATTATCCTATTCATTCTTTCAGCGACTTCGTTTTGTTGGGGATTATAAGGCAGAGTTGTTTGATGTTTGATCCCATGTTGACAAAGATATTTTTGAAATTCCTTTGAAGTGTGTTATTTTCCATTATCAGTGCGAATAGAGCCAATATAAGATTGTGCATCATTTTCAATCCATGCATGAAAGTTCTTGAATGTTTGAAAAGCATCATATTTGTTCTTCAATAAATAAACCCAACACATTTTGGTGTTGTCATCAATACATGTCATCATATATTTATTTCCATTTGCAAAAGGAACAGGCATTGGGCCACATAAGTCAGAATGAATGAGTTCAAGTTTTCTATGAGCTCTGGAAGGAGAATCATGAAAATATTGTTTGCTATGTTTTCCTAGAATACAAGCATCACGTTGCTTAAGTTTCCTAGGAATCGTAGGCAAACCAGTAACACCACTTTTCTTTAGCATACGAAGGTTGTCATAATTCATGTGTCCAAATCTAGCATGCCATAAAAGACTTTATGGAAATGTACCTTCAACATAATGAGAACTGTATGAGAAGTTATGTGCACGAGCAGAGGTACCTTGCAGCTTTAGAAGTCTTTCTTCTTCTATCCTTGTCATGACAAGTGAGCGATCCGATGTTTTTCTGACCTCAACTTTGCCATCAAACACATGAATGGAGTGTCCTTGCTGGCGGATGTGGACCAAAGACAGCGAGTTTCTCCTCAGCATTGGGAGATATAAAACATCATGCAAAAGAAAGTTTGGAAGACCAAGCAGTTTGAGCCTGATTGTGCCAAGCCCTGATGGCTTGAGTTTTGACTTGTCTGCAAAGTATACTTGCTCCATCAACAATGTCAATAAATTCTTCAAAAAATCCCTTCTAAAAGTCATGTGTCAAGTTGCCCCTGAATCAAGCAACCAATCATATTTCCAAAAAGCAAGTGAAGCATTAAACAAGTCTTCAATTACTCCAATATTACAATGTGCCACAAGATAGTGAGCGGATTCGATTGCTTTACCTTTCCCTTTGTCATTGGTTTTACCTTTGGCTTCATTTCTTTCCTGCTCAATTTTGTCCCAAGGCAAATTACATGTTGATGCATCATGTCTATCTCTATTGCAATGTATGCAATGAATATCAAACTTTTCTCCTTGGAACTGTCTGCCCCCCTACCTCTAAAATTCATTCTTCCTCTTCCTCTTTGGCCACCTCTTCCTCTAGAAGAATCTTGTGCATGATTCTTCTCTCTATGTGCAAGACACACAGCTTCTTCAGAAGACTGAGGAGTTGTCTTCTTCCCAAAATCCTTCTCTCTTTCAGCAAACTTCTTCTCAAGGGATTCAAAGGTAATCTCCTTAAGGTTTCCACTTGCTTACAATGACTCAAGATAATTTGAATAAGTGGGATATAGTGCCTTGACATAAGCTATGAGAGGAATGTCTATTTGAACACCAATGGTTTTTACATCATGCATAATGGATCTAACTTTTGATGCTAAAGCAAGAGAGTCATCATTTTTCAATTCAAGACTGAACAATTTAATCATCAATTGGACAACTTCAAGTTCTGTAAGGCTTCAAAAGCATTTGAAAATGGTGAAATATGGTGACTCACTTCTTCATTTACAGATGTTGCAATCAGGGCATGGGCCTTGTTGTTCTTATTTTCCCAAATGACAATCTCCTTATCTGAGGTGGGCTTTGCCAATTCATTATCTCCTTCTCTTACACAAACTCCTTTCCACAACTCACTGAAAATGAGAGTGTGTTTTATCTTCCTTGACCATTCAAGATAGTTCTCTTTTCCCGAGAGGACTACTCCAACAATAGATATCAATGAATGCATTTTAAAATGTATATTGTGTAAAATGTATTTTGTTGCCAATATATAAAAAATAAAAAATAAAAAAATCACTTGTCGTGGTAAAAATATAATTTTGATATATATATAGCAAAGTTATATTTAGGGAAGGTGGTATATGGGGGAGGGTATATTTGGGAGAGGGATTATATGGGGGAGGGTATATGTATTATGCAATGGCGCAACATTATATGTATTATAACGTTAATTATGCAGGAGCAGGGCAGTGTTAATTATGCAACGGACAGGCCATTCAACGAAGTAGTATGACTATGGGAGGTGTGATGTCATGGGGAGGAGGCGTTGTTGTTCCGCTGCGCAGTGAGGAGGAGGCAATGTTGTTCTGTTGTGGGGTGTAATGTCAGGCTAGGAGCAGTGGTATATTCAACGTAATATCATATGGTGGTATAGCGCAGAGATACAACCAAGAGGGAGGGTTGTTGGTTGACCAACGTATGGTGGTATGGGTCGGGCTTCAAACAGCAGAGATGTGTGATGTGAGAGGAATTAACCAGAAGTATTATATGACCATCGGAGGAGGCGATGTCGCAACAGAGAGCAATGGCGGTGGAGAGCGGTTTTGTTAAGCGGTGGCGGGTTATATATTAATGGTATGGGAGTCACCACAATGGTAATACACTGTAATGGTAACCGGACAGCGTAACCAGTGAGGATAGTGTAACTCAATGTATATATATGCAGTGACACGGTAATACCACCACCGAACTTGAAGTAATACACAGTCACAGTCACGATGTCGATGATACCACATAGACTGCATTCTTAAAAAGCAATAAATGTTTCAACCCACAAAATTTCAGCAAAAATACCATTCAAGCACAGAGAATCACCAGCGTTCAGAGTCAATTTGTCGCTCGGTCTCTTCTACGCATCAGTCTCATAGTCCTGAGGTCGAGAGTGCAAGCAACACACCGCCAAAAACGAGTGAGGTTCAATTCTTCAATGAGAAGATGAGGAATTTGTGCTGACAGAAGGCAAATGTGTCAAGCTGCAAAATGCAAAACATGGGTAGAAGGGAGTTACAAGGGCAGGAAGGGAGTCAAAAATAGTGGCTAGGACCTGAGCTCTGATACCATGTCAAGCGAGGAGGTAACTCCTCAAATGAAATTGTGTTTTTGCATTAAGGTTGATCATAGATGTATACATGGAGGGAGAGACTCTTGGGCTTTATCTCCCAGTGTCTCTTCATATTCCAACTCTCCTTATTTTCTATTTACATTATTTTACACATATTCACCCAATCCCAAGTATTAGGTGTCAACACCCTTCGGGATTTTATCTACGGTCATTGGACCAAAAAATCTTCGATGTTAATTTGTGTGGATGCTTGTGTTATTCTCAGCAAAAGTGAAAGAGTAGAGTAGGTTCATGTGTTTCTTGTTTTGAAAATAGTCATGCTTATGACAGTAGCATAAAACATGTTGGGTTGGACATTAAACTGATGTGATTCCACAAAAACTTGAAACCGGGTTTGTAATACCCTTGCTCGTTTATGATAATGTAAATATATGTACATATATATTTAGGATGGTGAGCTGAATGTATATAACTATTAGGCTGAGTTGGAGATATTTTGCAGGCCTACATGCCTATGTGTTTATGCTTATAGATTTTGGGGCTAGTGTACTCATACATGTAAATGATGGCTTTGGCTAAGTGGCCAATGCGCCAAGATTGTAAATATGATGTAAATGGTTGTACATATATAATAATAATAATAAAATAGACTGGTTGCAAAGCCCACTCCACGGTAAAGAGTGTCGCAGAGCAACTCCACAATGGCAAAGGCAACGGATTGATGTGTTCAGTGTTGGGAAAAAAAGGGCGACTGGGACCCACATGGCCTTGGGCAGTGCCACATCGCAAAGAGAGGCCATGCATATTTAAAGGATGATATTTTTGCCTATGGGGGTTAATCATTCATTATGCATGCAAGGATTCGTCAATGGCTAGGAGTTGGACAAAGATTCTTGGTTATGAACCAATTGGTGAGCCCTGTGTGCTTGGGTTTTGGAACCAACTAGGGATTTTAGTAAGTGAGTCCAGTGCTTGGACTCTAGAACTGATTGGAGTTCTAGTGAACTCGATTTTTAGCAACCAGCTGGTGAGCTCTATGCTTGGATTTTGGAACTGGTTAGGAGTTGTTTCGGTTCAGGTGACCAGTTGATGAGCCCTGTGTTTGGATTTTGGAACCCATTGGGAATTGAGTCGGTTTATGCCCTGGAAGGGTGCCTGGAGGCCCTGGAAGTAGCATGAGTTCCTAGAAGCCCAGAGTCGAGACCGTTTTTGGCTAGCCATATGGCGTCCTAGAAGGTGGGCACCACCGTGGGACTGGCTGGGGGTAGAGAAGGGCCACGTGGGCACAGGTTTCGGTGGAAGAGTGAGCTTGTGGTTGGAGCAATGGCTATTGGGTTGGCACCTTGGTTGTTGATGCATTGATTTTATTTTTTTTGTTTATACCGTCGCCTATGGAGTTGCAACCCTGGCTCGAGGGTGACCTGTGGTTGTGATCTATGAACCACAAGGTCTGTGGATGGGTGGAACATGGAGAGCCCACAACCAATTGGGCTTTTTGTGCAAGACAAGTGTTTATACTTCTGTACTGTGTTGAATATTGAATTTATGGTGAAACCCTAGTTTCAAGATTCAGTGCATTTATGTGTTTGTGTTTATTTTCATTGTGCATTTGTGTATTTATGTTTTATGTGTTAAACATAGTAGTAATGGCATTTAGTACTACATTCATGATAATTGGGAACTGTCAGGTGCAAGAGAAACCATGGCAAAGTTACGGTTTTATCGCTTCCGCAGTGAAAAATTCATAAATTTCAATAGTGTTGGTGACAACATTGCCTACGGGTAGCTAAGGATATTACAAAGTTGGGCCTAAAACCAATTTTCTACAAGAAAATATGTTTGAATTATTGTTGCCACCATACATGGGCATTAATTCTTTCATAAATGCAGAAAACTTGAAGTTGTTTCAGGCCTCTACACTTCACTAAGGAGAAGGGTTGCATGTGTTGTCTTCAATTACAAAGCATGTGCAAAAAGCCCAATTCGAATGGGAAGAAGACACAATTTTGAAAAAGGATCTCGTGAAACCTATCAAGGTAAGCAAGAACTTTGCAGAATTGGAGTAAAATATCAAATTCCTGCCAAGGCTAAATGATACAGATTCAAAGAGGTTGAGAATAAACTCCCTCATCTTCTTCAAAATTGTTGAGATTCTTGGGGACCAAAATCGTCCCAAAAGAGGGAGTCTCATCTAAAATCAGATCGCAGAATTAAGACAAGACAATCAAAGTGTTAAAATTGGCAAAGTATGAAAAAGGAGGGAGCCAAGGGCAATTTTTGTAAGTATCAAATGTAAATTAGTCAAAATAATGATGTGGATTCAGGGTTGTGTGCACCTTTGAAAAAATTATCATTTTATCTTTCAAAGAGTTAGACCCACATTCATAGCGCCATATGACATCAACTTGATGTCATCATGCAAGAGGCTTCATGCAGACAAAGGGTTGTGTAAGAGGATCTCTCTGCACACCTAGGCATTTCACATGGGACGCGTGTAGAAGGTTGCATGCAAAGGACCACTACAGAAGGAAGGTGAGCTCCTTTGCACCCTGCATTCCTACATCACCCACATCCCACATTCAGATGTGGATCCATCCACATGACCTCTTTGAGTGCTTGGGAAGGAATGAAAAAAGGATGAAAGAAAACCAGCATAGGCAACCACATCAAAGTAGACAGCCAACAACATGATGCGAAATACCAGAGCACATCATTAGCACACGTCATCTCCATACCAGCTCCACCTTAGTGCCATGGCAGCATGGCTTGAACAGGATGCAACTTACAAAGGCAGTTGAACAAGCATCAAACTACCAATAACAGACGAAAACAAACCACCTATAGGTTATTGATTTTCTTAAGAGAATATGATCTTCTAGTTGATAACTATTTTCCAATGATTTATTTAACCGAGTTCACTTATTTCACATACATCATTAAGTAATTATACATAAAAATCTCAACAGTAATGCAATAATGACAGGAGGATCATAAAGAGACAGCCAAGCACAAAAGAGACACAATTTTACCCTGGGAAAACCCAAACTTGGGAAAAACTTGGCAATCTTTTCTTAGGAGAAATTGCTCAATTCAGCAAAAGTACAATCTAATTTTCCAGTCAAACTTGGTCAAACTGACCACCAGAATCCATACAGGTTAAGCCTAGTCAAACAGATTGAAATTTGGCCTTCCAGTTTCTACCAAGAATTTCAATCAACCTAAGTCATCAAGGTAGAAATTTGGTCTCCTGCAGCGGCCTAGAAACTTGGTCAATTGCCCAGGAAACATGGTCAAACTGCCCAGACAGAGCTCGATCAACTACCTCCAAAATTCAATGAAACAGTGCCTCAGAAATTTCGATCAAAGAGTGGTCAACGCTTGTCAAACTTCTATCTTCTTCTCTTCTCTCTCCTTCGCACATGTGAATAGAAAACAAATGAATTTTGTATGATCCGAGTTGATGCCAAAAAATTGGAGACCGAATTTGTATTTATAGTGCTCATGAGGTGCCCAAGGGGCACATCTCCTTGTGCTGGGCCAACCTATACTTTGGGGCCAACATGACCTTTTTTGGAGGCAAATTTGAATTAAATTTCTTCTTCTTAATTTATCTTTTAGGGCTGACTTGAGTAGCTCGGAATATCGACCATAGCAACCCAAAAAAATCAACACTACCTCTTAGCTAGGGGGGAATTCACCTTGACTTCCTTAGATGTCCTCTTTGTTAAACAATTTCTCCATCCCAAGAAAAGATTGAATGAGCCCGCTATGTTAATGTATCCATCCACTTCATGTTCTAATCCAAAACCATGTGGAAAGCATCTTGCATTAACATCATGCAAAGGATCTAGTTACCCACTAGTCAAATATCCTTTGCAAAGGGATCTAGTCACCCACTAGCCAAATACCCTTTGGCGATATGGTCAGGTACCCCATGACCGGAGTAAACACAAGACTAGTCCTAGGTCACCAACTATCCAAGTCGTCACTTAAAACCAGGTCAGTATCCCTGACCAATGGTCAATTCCCAGGCCAATTTACCATTCCTTCATGCCGTCACATGATACTTGAATGGTAAAACACTTGCCTGATGTTATAAGGCACTCATTCTACCCACTAGCCAAGTAACCCTTGGCAATATGGTTAGAACCTTATGACCAGGGGAGCACTCTAAGCCTTGATGCTCTCTAGCCAATCTCCCTAGCCACATTACATGGCTCCTAGTCAATACCCTTAACCTAGGGAGAATATTTGCCCTTTGATGCTATAACAACAACACTCCCTCTGACTAAGGGAAGCATTCTCAACAACTCCAAGCTTGTCTCTAAAGTAAACAAACTTCATCATGGGACAAAGGCTTTGAGAGAATGTCAGCAACCTGCTCGTCTATAGAAATGTATTGGAGCCTCACTGCTTCCTTTTGTACCATGTCTCAATACTTTATCTCAATGTGCTTTGACCTGTCATCACAGACGTGTCCACCACCTGATCAAACAATGTTGCAAGCAGCTTTCAAAGCCACACTGCTTCACAACTCACCACCTAGTTACAATATACTCAGCGTCTACTACGCAGTGCAACTATGCTCTTCTTGTCTTTGGCACTCCATGCTCAATCTGAATCTGTATATCCCTACAATTGTACTTCATCATTTGAGACATATCTCAATCCATATCCAATTGTACCATGTTGGTACCTCAACACATGTTGTGTCGCATGCTTCGACTCACCCATAAATTGTTCGACTTTGTTCATTGGATTCATCACCACAACTACATTCCAATCACGCTGATTGGGTGCTCCCTCTGACACGGAAATAGATCATGCAATGGCAATCCCGGCTACTCCCTCTGCCACTATTGCTTCCTAATCACTAAAGCATATTTGTTGTCTAGCATGGTCCACTCATAGAAGGCATACTTCTCTTAGAGACCTCCCGTCTCTAAGCATCTAATCTGACAATCTCAATCTCATGGCATCCACTTGGACGACTGGTACTTCCACCAAATCTGAATCAGAGCCTCTCAACTTCTTCAGATTGGTCACCATAGGAATGTCTATGGACTTGCAGTCCATCATCCCAAATCTCTGAAGGATCTCAATAGTATACTTCCCTTGACCAAAGAAGTAATGCACCATCCTTCATCTCGAACTCAGAGGTCAACTCCCTCTGGCATTGAAGCAAGGCTTGACTTCTCCCTCTATCACAAAAGCATATCCTCATGCCAATGTTGCTCCCTCAGTCACGTGAATCCTTCTGCTACCGTCAGAAACAAGTCATATAATAACAAGATCAACCAAGACTTGTCAAATATCCATCAATCTGAGAATACCATGCATGGGGTCCGTACAAAGCTTTCTTCAGTCGGGCGACTAAAGCAAATGTCTCTTGATAGTCCTCTCTCTCTTTCTAGGAGAAACATCTCGCTTTGTACTTCTCTGTGTTGCCATTTATTGTATGCTTGATCTTGTAGATCCACTTGGAAGTCACCATTGACTTCCCCTCACGTTTCAACATAATCACGATGGACTAATATTCCTCCATCATGGCATCCTTTGAAACTACCTGACTATTAGCTCCCTTTGAACTAGGAGCTCTTCTGGTCACCTAGCATGGTTGTAGATGTTTATACAATTTCTCTCTCTTGAACACAAATCACTCTAGCTAAGTTTATGCTCGATCCTAGGAGAATCCTCTTGTCATAAACTTTACTTCATTCTTCTTGATGCTTCCATCTGCTACCAAAGCCTTGGCAGCCTTCACGATGTACCTGCAAACCTCATTAGAAGGCCATGGAAGAACGATTATAACCAAGCAAAAAGATAAAAAGACAAGAAGTCAACCAATCAAGTAAGAATAATCAAGGAAGAAAGATATGAAAACTTATCTTTTGATCGGATTTTAGGGAATTGTCAACTCCCTCTTGATCCTTGCCTTCTTGCAGAAATCCTTGCAATCTAACTGCGATCTCATCAAGCTAGAAATGCTCATCCTCGTCCTCATCATCAGCTACTAATGCATGTAGCTTTCCTTTCCTTCCTTGCATGAATTTTAGGAGCTAGGGTTTCACCAAAGGCTCAACTGCAAGCTAAGACATCTTCACGCTAACAGGAAGATGAACCAAGTATAAACTCCACTAACATTCGGCACTCCAGATCTTGTTCTAGGGTTTCACAAACCCTTAGGACCAAGACCTCAATACAAGTCATATCCTTCTAGACTTTCAAATTTCATCAAAACCCTTTGCAAGTCCAACAAACTTGCCATGTGCAAATTTACCATCTCAAATCTTTGAAGAAATTTTACCACCTGTGAATCTGACAAACACCTGCCAATGCCATGAAGAGTTCTTCAAGTAAAGTGGAAGGAGCCAGGACTTGTTCGAATCTGGTATTTCAGTAAGGTCTGAGCATTGCTCATTGCCCTTTAAAAAACATGCAGATTTCCTCATTCTTCTATTCTTCTATTCTTCTGATTCACTATCCTGCTCTTTAATTTCCATCTCTTTTGCTATACCATAATCTGTTAAGAGTTCTGCATCATGAGTGTCCCAGAAGTATGATCAAGTATATTAAAAAAAATACAAGATGCTTTAAATCACCTCCCAAATCATCTTTCCAGGAAGGTTGCCACAGAGCACACTCAGAAAAGCACAACCTATAGACCAAAATCAATAAAGATCTTTTAACTTCATCTTCATTGTATGACAACATGATTGATTTAGAGCTTTTAGACATGCCATAAGCAGATCTATACCATGACACTTGTTTAACCTTGAGTAAAGTGATTACCAGAACCCTTTCAATCATTGAAACAACTTGATCTAGGTCAATTCAAGGCAAGAGTAACATTGTGATCAATGTTCATTCTTATGAGAGGTTTGAGCGCTTCCACATGCTTTTGATCCTTCTTTTCACTCAAAGAGTCAAATTTATTGCTTTATGTAAAAGTAGGAGGCTTTCTCCTCAGCTCCCTCTGGCTCCTGAGTTCTGCCCATGGAGATGCCATGAAACCAACCTTTAATCAGTGCTTCAAATCTTAGCTTACTGGCCTTTCCATTGTCTGATGCACTTCGGACTCCTTCTGGCCACCTTCTGAGGCTTCTCAGCCTCTGTTGTTGTCAAACTGAGGCCTTTCAGCCCTCCTGAGGTCACCCCTGAGGCCTTTCGGCCCTCCTGAGGTCACCCCTAAGGCCTCTCAGCCTTTTGCAACTCTGACTGAGGCCTTTTCACCCCTCTGCCGCTCGAACTGAGGTCTCTTTGGCCTTCTGCAGCTCGGACTGAGGTCTCTTTGGCCTTCTGCAGTTCGGACTGAGGCCTTTTCAGCCCTAATATAGGACTTCGGCCCTCTTCCACAGTCAATCACAATTTCAGCCAAAAAATCCTTCCAGCAGACAGAACCTCAAAAGAATAATTAGGCCTTCTTCAAGATACTTCAATGGCTGTTTTCACATTGCTCTGATACCATGTTGATTTTCTTAAGAGAATATGATCTTCTAAACTGATAATTACTTTCCAATGATTTTTTTAACCAAGTTCACTTATGTCACATACATCATTAAGCAATTATACATAGAAAATCTCAACAGTAATGCAATAATGACATTAGGATCATAAAGAGACAGCCAAGCACAAACGAGACACAATTTTACACTGTGAAAACCCAAACTCGGGAAAAAGCCAGCAATCTTTTCTTAGGAGAAATTGTTCAATTCAGCAAAAGTACAATCTGATTTTCCAGTCAAATTGACTACAGAATCTGCACAGGCAAAGTTTGGCCTTACTGCTGCTGCCAAGAATTTCGGTCAACCTCAGTCAACAGGGCCGAAACTCGACCTACTGCAGCTGCCCAGAAACTCGGTCAACTGCCCAGGAAACTTGGTCAAACTGCCCCGACAGAGCTCAGTCAACTGCTTCAGAAATTCGGGCAAACAGTGCCTCAGAAATTTCGGTCAAAGAGTGGTCAACACTGGTCAAACTTCTGTCTTCTTCTCTCTCTCCTTCGCACGTGTGAACTAAAAACAAATGATTTTTGTGTGATCTGAATTGATGCCAAAAAAATGGAGGGCGAGTTTGTGTTTATAGTGGTTGTGAAGTGCCCAAGGGGCACATCTCCTTGTGCTGGACCGACTTTAAATTTTTTGGAGGCAAATTTGAATTAAATTTCTTCTTAATTTTTTTTTAGGGTCGACTCGAGGAGCTGGGAATACTGACCACAGCTACCCAAAAAATCAACATAGGCTATAATAGAATCTGGGAGAAAAGGCATAAAAAAGAGAGGGCTGAGGGAGTGTGGGTGCATTGCATGTAAGCTAAGACAGACTGAGTGAAAGAGAGGAAGGTGCAAACAAAACGGTGGGAATATCATATATGTAGCCCAGTTAAGCCAAATAAGAGATGGTGTGAGAAGGTAATATCCAAGGCCACCAATTCAAGAATGCTATGGTTGTCTGGGAGGTCGTGAAATCACCGAAAATTCAGAAGCCTAAGGGTAATTATTATAAGCATTGGTTTGCAGATTAATAACATGCTAGAGTTTTATTCCTGTGAGGGTTTCTCCAGCTTAAAAAATTTCTATGCATTGTGCAATGTTGTAAGTGTTGTTGCACATTTATCTGTCTAGCTTTGCTTGGGTTGCATAGAACAGAGAGATCCATATAAGCATGCATGCAGATACATTCTGACTCGTCCACTGGAATACAGATCATAAATTCATCCTTTGGTGAACATAGTTAACCTTAATAAAAGCACAATTTGATGTTAATACAGCAGTTTGGGCCAAAAAGAGAATAAAATGCTGGCAGGGTTAAACTCATTGTTAGTTTCATACAGTACTGTTTATGAAAATAAATTCATTTAAATGAATTGATTGAGACTTTAGAAAATTTAATGTTGGAAAACTAAGCTCTGCAAGGGCAAAGTTTAAGAGTTCAACTCAAACTTGGCAAAAACTCTGTCGCAAAATAATTAAAAATGATGTCATTTCCTTTAAGTTTTGGCATTTATTTTATACCCTAGCAAGTTTTTCCATCCACTCATGAGTTGCACTCATTAGGGAGAAAATAACCCATGAGTAATCATAAAACCAACTCATTCCTGGCAAGTTTGACTCATGGACAGAGAGTCAGACTCAGGACGGAGTTAATTTGGCTTGACAGCAAGCCCAAGTATAGTTTGGCTTGGGAGTAGACTCAGTGATTTTTTTCACCTATTAAGAAAATCCGAGAAACAATATAACCAAAAAAAAAAAAAAAAAAGTTATGTCAATATAAGAAGTAATCTCAAAATTATATACAATTGTTCACCAACTGTGCATGAGTGTGTATCAAAAGTTAAGGCTTATATTTCATATACAAATTGACTAAACATATAAAACAAAATAACTTCAAGAAGCATGAACATAAAATAGCCCCTAGATGGGAAGAGTGCATTATCCTTTACTATTGACCTTCACACATTTGACTGTGCAGGCATTGGTTGCAAATTCAATTGATACTTTTAACGTTTCCAGTTACGTTTCTACACTTCCATTCCACTACATTTTTTGATAGCTTTTGCCAACATTTCACTGCAGTTGAACCTTCAGCTTTTGGCCAAATCCCATGCGCTCTTTGCACATAGTAGAGCAAGTGCAAATACATGCATGGTATGAACATATGTGTGCGCATGCATCTATCAGAGTGTGTGTGTGTGAGTGAGAGAGAGAGAGAGAGATCCAGAAAACAAATCAGGCAAGACAGGAGTTAAAGTATTACTAAACAGATTTCACAATCAACAGAGGTACAACAATCAGGATATGAGAATATAAACAAGTTTGTTACATGCCTGGGTGTCTAGAAATGTGCAAGCTGCCTCCAAAGCAACCTCCAATGCCCTGAATTCAAAGGGAAAATCATCTGCAGATGAACCACTGTAAAGTTCAGCATCACTAATTGATTTTTGTTGGCTAGACTGTGCGCTGCCAGACATGGCATCATCCCTCAGTTCTTGTCTACTTGACACTAGTGGAAATCTTGAGCTTCCTTGTTCTCTAGAATGCCACATATTGTTAACCATGTCATTTCTAACATTCAGACGCCTCTGTAGTTCTGCCACATACTGTAGAACATAGCTATCCAATGAATTCAACAGCAATACTTCATCAGCTGTGATTATACACCTTATCTGTTCTAGATTCACAACAATTGCTCTCTCTCGTCCCAGAATAGTGGAAGGATATACAAATAATGGATCCAAAAGACGGAGATCCCTAGCCGGCAAGTCACAACGCTTCATTATTGTTAATTTATCTACCTCCAAAACTTGAGAACTCCCATTTTTATCTATTCTTATCCATGACCGAATCCCCTGCCCTCTCTTTTTAACTCCCAAAAGGTCTAGTCCTTGAAACAGAGGCCTGCCAGGCATGGTTGATCGACAAGGAGCTTCACGAGCCACAGAAACAGAAGGCCGAGGAGGAAGAAGGGGCTCTTTCAAATCTGCCATATAATACTGCTTTTCAGGTTCTGAAAAATTTGTTTTCACAGGATCAAAGTCTCCAAACCTGTGTCTATAGTTATTGATAAGTGATATGTGCCTCTGAACAATATATTTCCTTCTGAGGTTTTATATTTATTTTGAAAGAAAGGCTTCGCAAGCCCCAATTCCAAAAGCATCTAAATATCATTGCCTTACATTGCTATAGGTGAACCTTGCACTGAGCGCTCCAACTCTACTAGCTCATAACTGCAAGACTCCTTGAACAGAGATAAAGACAATTGACCAATGCCATTTTACCAGATCAAAAGATCACAACCATTTCCAAAATGTGTCCTCATTTCATGAAAGTATATGTAGATTGACTCTGGGAAACAAATAAAAATCTCCGGCTCTTGAACTCTAAACAAGTAAATGTCCAAAGTGAACCTCCAGTTGGTTCCCAAACGTTGTGAGCTTGAAGTGTAATGCTTGAAAGGCGGCGTCCCTTGATATTCAAAACAGAATTCAGAGTCATCTCAAAGCAAAATTTCACAGAAGTTTATCCTAAATTCCCAGTTTCAACTTTCAACCCCTGCTTGCATTCACACAAGTAAAAGATCAACACACTCATTGAACTTGATATTCAGAACAGAATTCAGATTTATCTTAAAGAAAAACGGGAAAAATGTATTTTACTATTGATTCCCAGTTTCAACCCCCGCATGCATTCAAACAAACAAAACATCAACCCATTCAACAAACAAAGGCTCGCTATTATCGATTCGCAATTTCAACCCCCTTTTGCTTTCACACAAATAAAGCATCAACCAATTTCAACAAACAAGGGCTCCCTTATGCAGACTAGCTGCGGTTCAAATAAAATCTCCCCTTCCTGAAGTTTGTTTATCCATTCAGAGATTACTATGTAATTTGCCATTATGTGTTCAAATCTGGAAAATTAATTTCCCTCCGGCTTTCCACGTGCTCTGTTAAATTTGGCTTGCAGCAAAAATCATAAGGGATAAACAATTAAATCCCCTCTGTTGATTTTCCAGGGGGAATCTTAAGGCATGAAATATTTTCTACTGACACAAAACAGACTGCTAATCCGTTTGAGGTAGCATATAACGTACTAGCACGGTGCACCAAATCAAACATTTTGATAGACATAGTAAAATCAACAGAATTACTAGAAAGTGGGTAGACCTTTTTCACAACATCTGGACGATTCACAGTTATAATTTAAAGAAATTAGAGAGACTATTTGATTCTCCCCGTTGCTTAGTCATCTTGAAGCTTTATAATTGTGAACAACATTACTGCATAATTTCTTTGTAAATCACAAATCTTAAATGACTCGGACCGGATGCTCTACATAGGACATTTATTCCGTGATTTTCATTGCAAATTCTCATTATTTTAACGATTGCTTAGTACATAGACCTCACTGTTGCAATCTAAACGACTCAAACAATAATTGAATTCAACACGCACAACTGTGTAAATATGCATAACTCGCGCAGCAATCCGCTATCCATAAAGGTGAATTTGCACGACATGAGAACGGTTTTTGTTTCAACTTTTTACCAAATTCAACTGACAATGAAGTCATGTTTTTTACTTTACCAAAACCATTGTAAGAAAAAGCATTACGACCGCCCTAAAAACAATCCAGAATTATCTCTGAGAGGAACAAACCCCCGCCCATGAAAATAACCGTAAGCTAAAAGGAATAAAACAAACAGCAGAAGGGGGAAACAGGAAGGAATAAAAATTATGTGATAATCTTACCCGCAAACGGCAATCCCAGCTTGCTCGAAAGTTGATCTTCAGAATAAATAAAAGAACCTACGAAGATTCATCTGTGGAAGAATCAACGAGTAGGAAAATAAACTAGGGCTTCAAGATTTGAGTAGCGAGGGGGATGGATGTATGAACACCGATAAACTATTTTTGCGGTTCGTTGCCAATGGAGAAGTGGAAACAGACACCCAAATTACTTGAATTCAATAATGGTGCTGGAATCGAGTAACTCGGCATATATGTATATGTTTTGGTTGGAAATGATTAAAGCAAGCAGGCTTCCATTTCATTGGATGTCATATGAAATCGATCCAACAACACAACACATATACAGACATAGTTTAGAGATTGACAAATGGACACTGTTGCAACCATTTTACAAGACAACCCCTTTAGGTAACTGGAGCGAATAAAACAATCCCCTGATGCTACCGCCCTTTCAGAATCTTCTTCCTCCACATAAACGTGAAGAATAAGACAACCCGCCGACACCGAGCACTCGCCCTTACGCCAATAAAAGGAAAAACAACACGGCAGGGGTGTGGAAAAACAACACGGCGGGGGTGTGGGAGGTTGATTTTAATTTCAATTCTCCTGAGATTTCCTCGGGAATTTAGATTTCCTCACAATCTTGGTTCAGATGACATCTGGAGGGAAATTTTACAATTTCGTGCTCAACATAGTCATGTTCACTGTGTTTTAGTTTTCTCTTTACCATAGAGTGAAAACCTATAATCAGTTGTCTAACAGTGATAGCCATCATTGTTACTTAACTAAAATTTAGTTAGAGTTATCATTGTTACTTAACTAAACTATAGTCATAGGTTGATTTATTATTGTTATTTAAAGAAAATTATGTTATATACAATATATGACGTTACTTTAAATTGTCAGTCTATAGTTTTTGGATAGACGATAATGTCAGTCTATAGTTTATGGATAGACAAAAATCATGGGTGTTTTGTTAAAACATTTTTTGATTTTAAGTCATTTGTTCAATTCCTTACTTTATTCTTGGATAACCTTACCAATACCGAATTTACCAAATATATATATACCATGAAATTATATTTTTTATTATTTAAATTACATTTTTTTAATGTATAAATAAATGTTGACACATTCAAAACTTTTAAAGAATTTAGATTATATATATTTAACAACTTAAATATATAATTCCAATTATTTTTAATCAAATTTACAATAAAATAATCAAAATATTAAAAATAAAATGTTTAAATTATTATGTGTGTTTTTTTTAAATTGACTTTCTTTTAAAAAAAAAATATATGAATTATGGAACACAATTCTATTTTTAAAACTAAGTATTTTAAATTATAGTTGATCTAGGAAATTAGTTCATATATATTAAAAATAGTCAAATCAATGTTTAAAAAAAGGAATTTATTAAAAACTAAGGTAGAATTGTTTCTACAATGGTAAAATCTAATAAGTTTGAGATGAAAATGAAAATCTTAATTTTTTTATCATTTTGTTTGTGAGTTGTCTTTAGTGTGACTTGTTTGAAGCTTTTCCTGTGGGATTTTTTGGTCTAATTTCTCTAAAATCCGACAAGAATTTATTGAAATAACAAGCTTGATGGGTAACCCTTGCACAATCGAAGTGCCCTAGGGGTTTTTAAGGGTGTTGAATCCATATATACAGTGAAAAAAACCAGTTTAAATAACACAAATAAAGATTTTACCTCAAATTTTTCCGTCGGATTCCAGTACCGGAAAGTCCAAGAAGTCACACTAAAGACAACTCTGTTTGCCAATTGTCTTAATTTTGTGATGAGATATAAAATTCATTGATATCTTTAGCATGCTAGAAAATAAATTTAGCAAGTGGGTAGAAGAAAGAGATAAGCGTGCTAAAGGGCAAGCAGGTTTTAGACCTAAACATTCCACAGTTGATCATTGTATAACTTTAAGGCACATCATTGAAAAAGTTTGGGAGAAAAAGGAACAAGTCTTTTGTTGCCTCGTTGATTTTAGAAAAGTGTTTGACAAGGTTCCTAGGGATAAGCTTTGGCACAAAATGGAGGAACTTGGGGTTCCTAAACATTTGAGAGCAGATGTGCATAGGTTGTATGAAGAGGTGAAAGTCAAAATTAGAACTTCATCAGGCATTTCTGAAAGTTTTAGAAGCGATATCAGGGCCAAGGAAGGTTGCCCATTGTCTCCTACCCTTTTTGGTTTATATATCGACAAGCATGAGGAGTGGTTAAATTCGCAAGGGGGTGATGGTATCTATTTGGGCAAGTTTGTTATAAGGCTTCTTTTGTAAGCAGATGACCTTATTCTGATTGCTAAATCGGCTCTTCGTTTGCAAGAGCACTTACTATCCCTTGATCATTTTTGTAGAAGTGTGGGGATGCAAGTCAATATCAGCAAAACGAAAGTAGTGGTTTTCTCTATAAAAAAAAACATAACCAGCATAAGTTCTATTTTGATGGCAACATTCTGGAAGAAGTTGTGGATTACAAATACCTCGGAATTAGCTTCAACAAAAATCTAAGCTGGGATGGTTGTAGAAACAAAAGAACTTTGGGGGTTGGAAAGCATTTTATGCTTTCAAAATAGATGTAGAGAGGCAGAGTTATGGGACTGGAAAACCACTCAAACTCTTTTTGGGCTTCTAGTGATTCTGGTGGTTCTCTATGGTTGTGAACTATGGGCCAACAGTACATCCGACATGCAGTGGAGACAAATTGAGAAAATTCAGATGCGTTTGATTACAAACAAATTCAAGATTAAAAGTGCAGTTCCTTATACTCTCTTGTTAAGTGAAACATGGGTTACTCCTATTGAAGCAATTGTTATGGTGCGAGTCATAAGGTATTTAAAAAAAAAAATGAGCAAATAGAAGAGGATAGATGACCTAAGGTTGTCTTTAATGACAAATTATGCAACAGAGAAAAAAAAAGAAGCAAACAAACAAAAACAAAACAAAAAACAGAGCATGCATTTTTTGTTCTTCTTGAAAAGTGGAAACAGAAAAACATTTCATTTTAGAATGTGAGGCCTTCAGAGACAACAAGGGAAGTTATGCAGATATGCTGGCAACTAGATCTTGGGATAATCTATTTAGCGAGGGGTTTGTCGAGAAGCTAGGAGCATTTATTGTGAAGCTCCACAAAAAAGGGGTCGAATACATCAAGTAGATAAAGAAGCAATATGTCCCATATGCTATCTTTAGCCTCATAGATGTTAAGATAATTTCTTTCTTCCTTTTTTCTTTAAAAATTAGTAAAGTTATATTTTAAACGAAAAAAAATAGTGAAAAAAATATTCAAAGTTTTATTTAGAAACAAATATTCTAAAAAAATTTAAGAATTATAAAAGGAATTTAGTTAAAGATCGATTAAAATTTATGAAAAAAAATTAATTAAAAATTGAAATCCTATTAAGATAATTTAATAGGAAATTTTAAAAATAAATAAACAAATAAAAAATCATAAACAATAGTAATGATAAATTTAAAAATAAAAAGTTCATACACAGATTCTAGTAAAGATAAAGTGACACCCAGATATGACCATATTCGTTGTCTTTCATGTTCAAGAGTTATTTGAAAGTTGGAAACATAATCTCCAATGACATTGACAACATGTCAAGAGACAAGGTAGATTATATCAAGAGGAATGATTTAGATCATATCAAGGAGGAATAATTAGAGTAGATTTTAGTCAAGAATTTACCAAAAAATATATATATATATATAATTTTTTTATTTTTTAAAAATATGTTGATATAGTTTTTGGTGAGATTGTATTTTTTTATTATTTAAATTACATTTTTTTAATGACACATTCAAAAATTTTAAAGTATTTAGATTATATATATTTAATAACTCAAATCTATAATTCCAATCATTTTTAATCAAATTTAGAATAAAAATAATATATATATATATTGAAAATTAAGTTTTTAAATTATCATTGTTTTTAGGAAATTAGTTTATATGTATGTTAAAAAAATGAAATTTATTAAAGACCAAGGTAGAATTGTTTTTACAATGATAAGATCTAATAAATTTGAGATCAAGATGAAAATCTTAAATCTTTATCATTAAATGTGATGAGATGGAAAATTATTTTTCTCTTTAAAAAATTAGTAAAGTTATGTTTTAAATGGAAATGAATAGTGAAAAAAATATTAAAGGTTCGTTTAGAAACAAAATTCTAAATGAAAAAAATTTAATTAAAAATTAAAATTTAATATGAAATTTAAAAAAGAAAATCATAAACAAATTTAGTAAAGATAAATTTAAAAATAAAAAGGTTCATAAACAAATTCTAGTAAAGATAAAGTGACAACAAGATATGACCATATCCATTGCGTTTCATATTCAAGAGTTATTTGAAAGTTGGAAAGGTAGATCTCCAATGAAGTTGACAACATATCTAGAGACAAGGTAGATCATATGGGAGGAATCATTAGTGTAGGTTGTCTCGAGTCATTGTTTTAACATAATACATAAAGTAAGTTTGTAATGATATTTTGTTTTTGGTGTCTTATGTGAAGGACAATTATGTTAATTGATTGATGTAATTTTGATATAAGGATAAAAATTTAATTTTTATAATTGGTTTATGTAATTTTAACAATTAAAAATAGTATAAATATAAAGTATAATATTGATAATTACTTAAATCATATAAATAATAAGTTATAAGTAAATAATAAAGCTAAGTTATTTAAATAATTTTTTGTAATACTTAAAAGATATATGAAGTTATGGTTTTTTTTTTTTTTTTGTTAATTATCAAAGTTAATGATGTATAAGTAGTCAATATTGTCATTTTTAGGGTGCTATATATTTTTTTATACACGTGTTTATCTCGCTAATTACCAAAATCATACCAAACAATAAATCCTAAAACTCAAGACTCTATACTTTTTCCCATCAATATCCTTACGATTCAATAAGTACTAACTATGTTTCTTTGTGTATTTTAACTTAATACAAATTTGGGATAACCATGATATTTAATAAATATGTATCTATACCATTGGGATGTTTTATTTTTTAAATTGGTTTCCAATGGTCCTTCCCATATTTAGGAGTAGCCAACTTTAGCGAAACCGAAGTCATTTGGCTCAAGAATTGAGACTAACGAGTTTTTATTTTTCCAAAGGCCACCTAGGGCTTGCCGGTAGACCCAACCACTATGACAAGTACATATGCAGAATAAGCATGAATGCCATAGCCTTGATGCGGGTGATGACAACAACAAACTTTCACCACCCCGATAAATTATCAACAAAGCATTTTGAATTCAAAAATCACAATTTTCAACATATCAACAATAGTCTAACTATTATGGAATTTATAAAATATCTATAAAAAATAAGGGTATGGTTCTAAAGAAAAAAATGTACATGTATAGCCTTATACTTTATCCTCTCTTTTTTAATATAGCAAAACTATCATAACTCAATTGTTAATGGGAAGTGAAAGCAACCACCACTAACTCTTATCTGTAAATGTGGACTTACTTATAATTGTTAGATTGTATATATATATACTCTAAATGTTTTTAAAGCCTCATGTATATATATATATATATATATATAAAGAAATGTACCCAACACAACCATATAATGCATGGTCCAATGTTTATTGTTTTTTAATCTAAACAAATGTTTTTTTTTTCTTTGTATTTATAGAGCTTATTATTAGGTTAGTTTTTTATATTTTATTTTTAGTTTTTTTTATTGGTTGATATAGTGTTTGTGAGATTGTGGTTTTTAATTTTTATGTATTTTTTTGTGACTAAGTTGAACCTTGATTAGGGCTAGTTTGTTTATTGGATGGAAGAAGACTAATTCACATGTATTGGGATGCTTATCACTAGGATTGTATAAGGCTCAATCATTTTTATTTATTTTTTTATGACTACGTTGAGCTTAGGCGAGGCTAGCTCGTTTATTAGATGGAAGAAGATCGATTCACCCACAATGGAATGTTTATCACCAAGATTGTACAAGGTTCAGTCGAGCCTGAACACCCCTTAGGAAGTTTAATTCCCCTAAAGTGGTTTCCATCCTCAACCCTTCCCCGTGAGGTTTGAACTTGTGCCCTAGCAAAGACTAAACCCCACACAAACCAAGTGATCTACACCTCATGGATAGATTGTAATTTTTTATTATTTACATTGTGTTTTTTAATATATAATTAAATATAATACTTTGAAAAATCTTGAAGTACTTAAAATATATAGATCCAATAATTCAAATTTATAATTCCAATAAATTGATGTAACAATTTAATTTTATAATTCCAATTCTTTTAAATCCAATTTAAATAAAAATTATCAAAATATATAGAAAAATAAGACTCGTATACTTTCTTTTTGAATAAACTAGTTAATATGAGTTATGAACATCAATTTAATTTTATAATTCCAATTCTTTTAAATCCAATTTAAATAAAAATTATCAAAATATATATAAAAATAAGACTCGTATACTTTCTTTTTGAATAAACTAGTTAATATGAGTTATGAAAAAAATAGTGTCTTTAAATTGTCTTTATTTTCGGGGAAATTAGTTAACATGGGTTATGAAAAAAGATTTATATGTTTTAAAATCAGGCAAGTTAATGTTTAAACAAGACAAGTTGTTGAGCAACAAGTCCTTGTCTTTTTGGTAGGAAAACAAAAAGTGCAACAGGTGGTAGCTCTACCAAAAAGCAAAAAGTGCAACAGGTGATAGCTCTTCAAAATCTCAGTGTTGGACCTACAGCAATAGCACAAAGAAATCAAGAAACCAAGAAATTTCATAGATAAAACTATAAACTATAGTTGCTTATAAAGACATAAGGTAACTTATATGAAAAAACCTTCTATAAGGCACTGTGTTCGAACTTCATACTTATAGTACTCTACATCATACTAGTAGTAAGAAATGAGATGAAACCAACATAATAATAATTATTTCCCACATATGTGCTTACTCATTGAGCCCTTTTTTACTCTAAATTGAATACAGCATGCTCATGCGAGCAGTCAATTTATGAAATAGTTAGAACTTAATACCAATATCATAGTAATAAAACACATCACTATGAACATAGTAGTCACACTAATGGGAATAAGAGTACTATCTAGTTTAATGTACAGAGTAGAGAGATGATGCTTACATAGGATAAGGACTTGAAATCAACCTCATACATATCATATTCAATAAAGCTTAGTCTTTCTTCTCATTGCTTACTAAGCTCACTAACATAAGAGTATAAAGCAAGAAGATTTATAGTACAACTAATAATACAAAGCATTAACCAGGCTAATAATACAAGGTGTTAGTGTTGAACTTGTTGGCTTGTCAAGGACATGGACAACACGTGATAATTTGAAAGTAGTAAAAGCACTAAACTTTCAATGTGTTAATAATTTATGTGCGTTCAGTGTCGTGTAATTTTAGATTTCATGTTGGGGTCAATCACATTTAAGTTTCAAAATTTAAAACTAACATGTATCAGTGTCAGTTATTAAACAATTAATTCATAAACATAGTGTTGGCCAACAATGTCCATGTGGTAGGAAAATATCATCTACTTTCTAGAAATTTCATGATCGAGATGTAAAAATGGGGAGAAGTTTGAGGATTGATTGTACAAATTATGTAGTGATAAGTCGCTATCGTTATTTTGTAACTAGTAAATCTTGGAATATGGAGAATGATTCAACTAATTCCTTCTATTTATTTATTCTGTCTATGGGCGTTTGAGTTTAAAGATATTGCACGTTGAGCGCTTGCCTGGGATGTCAGTCAACTCACACCTTTTGAGTTTCGGTCAAGGGCGATGAGCGAAGTATGAGCTAGAAATATTCAATATAATAATAAATGATATCATTATGTCACCCAAAAACTTCTTAAGAAATATAATTAAAAAACACTCAAGTCCTTCTAGAATAAAATAACCTCAATGGTCATTCTGAGGACCTACTTGCATGCATTACACGTGCTCTTGTATAGTATAATCATTTGGATAGTTCGAGAAGGAGGTCTCGAGGAGATCCACGAAGTGTCCATGAGTGAGGCCTCCATACTCATCTCACCTGCAACAAATTATGTAGGTATCCCAACATGTTGATATCTTTCTTCCCAATAGTTCCTGAATTACTTCGGCAAGTTCATACCACCACCCTATGTGTCACGCTCCTATCCTGGCGGTGGTCTTTCAACTGCACATAGGCAAGTGCGGCACCACTACGCAATTTCTTTTCACCAATATTAATGAGTATGGGCTACGCCTAACATTCAACACTTAGTTATTTTTCTGTAAATCTACTAAGCATTCATCATTTTACACAGCGGAATTAACATTCATCATCATTATCATATAAATATGCACAGCGGATAAATTTCTTTTAATGGGAGGGGCAACTCCCAGATTAGAGTCTTCCCAATAATAATAATACAATCTTTTACAAGTATTTTACTTATACAACCTTTGCCAAGATTCACCTTATCAATTATGCCAAAATACAGTAACTCGACCTGCTCCTTCATCAACTCCCACTTTCTATCGTTCAGGGTGGCCCATACTCGTGTCGTGCAGCCCGCCTTAGGGCAGAGGCGCCCACCCTGTCAGGTCGGGTTGCTCTCCGCAGCTCATCCGGGCAGAGGTGCCCACACGAGGTCGCCCTTCGCAACTCGTCGCAAGTCAGCTCGTCCGCATCGGCAGTTCTCCATAACTTGTCTGCACAGGAAGCTCGTCCCCAGCTCTTCTGCATCGACAATTTTTTCGTAACTCATCCGCAGACCCAAAACCTTCCGCAAATCATCGTTGGGCAGGAGCGCCCACCCCGCCAGGTTGGGTCACTCTCCACAGGTCGCTGAGCAGGGGCGCCCACCTACGAATCATCCTCCGGGTAGGAGCGCCCACCTGCAACTCGCCGAAACCCGAAACTTGTGTTTCTTCTTTCTTCCTTGCTCAACACTGTGACCCTCGGTCCTCTTGCACCTCGCCCTCCTTTGTTCCCTCTTTCCTTAGCCTGCCCAAGTAATTGCTCAATGCTTATGCTTGAACTTCCTTGATGTCTTTCCACCACCAAGACACCATCAATATATACCCTTTCTTCCATGGTTAAGGTGGGTCGGCCTGCTTAGGCCGACCAGCCAAGTCGCCCATGAAAAATACCAAAAGATGCGCCAATCCACCCAGCTCGTCGCTCTGCACGTCGGCCCACTAGCTCGTTGGTTTTTCGACACCTCTATAAAATCATTGCACGTGCTCTTGTATACTTAGCTTATTTTCCCTTTTCGTTTTTTTGACCCTCCAAGTAGCTTGCCATCGCAACTCGTTGTCACACACTCACCGAGGCGCGTTTAACCGAACGCACCCGCTCGTTGTCGAACCTCGACTCATCACCTTTAACCAAAGTTTGCCACCCCTTCATCACTCGTTGCACATGCTTAGCTCGTGGGCATGACATACTCCCCCACTTTAAACGGTGGTCATCCTCAACAATACCATCATACAAAATTGCAAAGTGTTTCCAGATCCAACATCTACAAAATGTCCATGTTGCCCATCTCTACTCCAACATCGCATAAACCACCAAGGTTCATGACTCCTTGAACAGGATAGTCTCCTCAATCCATGATCATCAACCACATCCATCACAATCTCTACATGTTGCCCCATCGGGGAAGGCTGGTCCCTCCAACTCAAGCTACATGTTATCACTGCAACATATATCGTGTCGATCCCCATCATGTATCGTCACCATGTGAACTGTTGTCATGATAATCCAACTCAACTCAACACATCTCAGTACACTGCTAGCCTCCATGACTCAAATTAGTCGGGTGATCAATCCAACTGTCACGATCAGATCACGACAATGAACCTCCTCATGCCATCATCAGTCATTTCTCTCAGCATCCTGTCACAACATCAACTCGACCAAGAATCCATCCCATCTCCATCCAAATGTAAGTAAGCCATGCCCAGGCCCATGAAGTAATATCCATCTCATCCGCAACATGTTGTCCATGATGTTGGTGTCAATCAGTTGCATTTATCCAAACATCATCATCCATATATGTGAAGTCCAACTCCTCAAAATGAAGAGATCCTCTCATCAAACGAAATCTCAATTTGCCACATCCAAGTCCATGAAACAACCTCCATCACATTTGTAATATGCCATACCTCAAGTTTGTCAACAGGACAAGTATACACTTATCTCATCATCCATGTGCTACCCATGGTCATAAACCAATCAGCCTCCATGTCTACCAAAAGTGGTTAAGTCGCGGCTCAACCCATGCCCAAGTGTTACCACCAAGGCATCATCATCGTTGCAACTCCATCAACTCCAAACAATATAAAGCCTCCATCAGCTGCAACTATCTCAAGTCATCATGAACTCATATGAATCATCTCCACCTAACATCTCAGCAACCATACTTGTCTTGGCCTCAAATACCACTGCAAGATGCCTCTACACTTCATGTAGTATGGATACGCCATAGTCTGCTCACAAATCCAACCAGTCCATGGCCTTATTGTACAAAGGTTCACAACATCCCCATCGACTCATAAGTAAAATGTCTCCATGTCATATCAACAATCCATCAGCGCAACATCCTTGCCTTGGCACTCCTCATTGGATGTCCATAAATTACATCTCTACAAGTGCTCCTGCATAATGTCTCTGCATAGTGTCTGCCATACTCCATCTATCCAACTCAATGTCCATGACTCTAGCTGCCCATGTTATCTAACTAAGTAGATCCATCAAAACATCTGGCATCTCATCCTCGTCCTCAATTAGGTTTAGTGCCCTCGGTCACTCAAAACACATATATCATCAAGTCATAGTTTCCTTCCATCATCGTTGCCTCCCCCACTAAAGGTCCACTAAGACTGCCTCTTGGTCTCAGCCATGAAGAAGTCCACCCAAGTATCAAATCATCATAACTCGGTGTTCCCTCTCTTCAATCTATCCATGAGTCATGTTGAGCACTTAGCCAATTCTCCATATGGCCAAAGCATGACCCATCCTCCGCAATGATCATCATGTTCCTCCTTTGTCACGAGCATTTGCACCTCCTGCCATGAGGTCGCAAATTGCTCCAACAAGTTCTGCAACAATCAATGTTCCTTGCTTCTCTGCACAAGGTCTCATCCTAGACATCCATGGTAAGGTTTTCCATCGCATCGGCAAACTTTCTTCACCCTTCCCTACATATGGCCCATCCTCCAAAACCTCCAATGAAACATAAGTAGTAATAGGAATACTTACTTTGTCATGAGGCTCCTCCATGTGAGTGCCTTCCTCCATCAGTGTCTGCGACATGTATGAACTTGGTTCAGCTTGAGCAATCAAACGTGCCTCAAGTTCTTCCTCCATTATGGTCACATCTGCAACATCCTCATACATCATGGCTTCTTCTTCTTCATCGCAATCTGCAGCTACATCCTGCCCCATTTCCCAACAAAGTCAAAGAAGTTAGTCTTCAACATTTATTTCCAAGACCTCAAGTTCATCTCGAATCTGTGGGTTCTCTTCATTCATCAAATTCAACCTGCATAAGATCACCAAGAGCCTCCCTTAGAATTCTTCCCAACTTGCCATGTCTCGTTGTTCAGCTTGGCCCAAGCACAATGCTTCACCTCTGTTAAACTTGTCACGAAGTGTAGTAGTAACACTTCAATCTGCAAAACTTGATTCTCTGAATCAAGCTCTGATACCATCTATCACGCCCCTATCCAAGCGGTGGTCTTTCAACCGCACTTAGGTAGGTGCGGCACCGCTACCCAATTTCTTTTCACCAATACTAATGAGTACGGGTTACGCCTAACATTCAACACTTAGTTATTTTTCTGCAATTCTACTAAGCATTCATCATTTTACACAGCGTAATTAACATTCGCCATCATTATCATATAAATATGCACAGAGGATAACTTTCTTTTAATGGGAGGGGCAACTCCCAGATTAGAGTCTGCCCAATAATAATAATACAATCTTTTACAAGTATTTTTACATATACAACCTTTGCCAAGAAACCCCGTGATTCACCTTAGAAATTCTGCCAAAATACAGTAACTCGGCTTCCTCGTTCAGCAGTGCTCACTTTTGTCATTCAGGGTGGCCCACGCTTGTGTCGTGCAGCTCTCCCTCGAGCAAAGGAGCCCACCCTCCTGGGTCAGGTCGCTCTCCGCAGCTCATCCGAGCAGCGACACCCACCCTGGGTCGCCCTCCGCAACTTATTGCAAGTTAGCTCATCCGCGTTGACAGTTCTTCGTAACTCGTCTGCACAGGCACCTTGTCTGCGTTGGCAGTTTTTTTGTAACTCATCTGCAGACCCGAAACCTTCTGCAACTTGTCGCTGGGCAGGAGCACCCACTCCGCCAGGTTGGGTCGCTCTTCGCAGCTCGTTGGGCAGGGACACCCACCTGCGGCTCGTCCGCTAGGCAGAAGCGCCCACCTGCAACTCACTGAAACCCGAAACCTGCATTTCTTCTTTCTTCCTTGGCTTGACACTGTGGCCCTCGGTCCGCCTGCACCTCGCCCTCCTTTGTTTGCTCTTTCCTTAGTCTGCCGAAGTAATTGCTCAATGCTTATGCTTAAACTTTCTTGATGTCTTTCCACCATCAATATATACTCATTCTTCCATGGTTAAGGTGGGTCGCCCATGAAAAATACCAAAAATATGTGTCGGTCCACCCAACTCGTCGCTCCGCACATCGGCCCACCGACTCGTCGGTTTTTCAACACCTCTGTAAACTTGTCGCATACGCTCTTCTATACTTAGTTGATTTCCCCTTTTCGGTTTTTCAAACCTCCAAGTAGGTCATCGCAACTCGTCATGTTACTCATCATGTTATGAAACCAGCTCACAGAAAGATAGAAAAGAAAGATCAATGCCTTAGAAATTAGCCTCTTCAAGGGGGCAACCTTTACATTACACAAATGAACAATTCTTGGATGATACAAATGACAAAACCTCCTTTCTATATATAGGAGTCTAAGGGGTCACAATATAATCAAAGTCGACATAACAATAATAATATAAGGGCACAACAATAACAATAGTGGGCTTCTATGGGGCACAATAATAACAATATGGGGACAATAGGGGCACAACAATAACAATAGTGGGCTTCTATGGGGCACAATAATAACAATATGGGGACAATAGGGGCACAACAATAACAATAAGGGCTACAATGACAATAGTAATGGGGAATAACTAGTATTATAGGGACCTAACGTGCCCCTTTCATTCAAAAAAGTGTTGTCCTCAATGCTTGAGTAGTTTTGGATGCTTCTATAAAAAATTCTCATCCTCCCATGTGGAATCTTCCGCGGGTAAGTTCTTCCACTTGACAATATACTCCGAAATTGATCAATTTCGCAGCTGTCGAGTTCTTGTTTCTGTGACTACTTCAGGTTCCAATATGATTTTTCCTTCCTCGTCAAGTTCTGAAAATATTGTTTGAACTAGGATCTTGTCACCAATAACCTTCTTTAAGCATGAAACATGGAAAACTGGGTGCACTCGGGAAGCTGCAGGAAGCTCCAATTGTATGCCATAGTACCAATATTTTGCAACACCTTATACGGATCATAATACTTTGGTGATAATTTATTATCCTTCTTAGCTTGCTTGAGGGACATTTGTTTATATGGTTGTAGTCGTAGAAATACCCAGTCACCTATATCAAAACTTCTTTCACTGCGATGTTGATCTGCATGTTGTTTCATTCTATTCTGTGCCAAAGTTAGGTTATCCTTTAAGAGTTGGAGAACTTGTTGTTGATGCTCGATGTGATCTTCCACTGCTTGAACCTTAGAATTTTCTCTTAAATATGATGTGATGGACGGTGGGTGATATCCATAAAGTGCCATAAATGGGGTCATTTTTGCTGCAGTATGGAAGGAAGTGTTATACCACCATTCAGCCAAAGGCAACCATTTGAACCATTGTGTATGTTTATCAGATACAAAGCAACAAAGATAGCCTTCCAAACATTTGTTTACTATCTCAGTTTGCCCATCAGATTGAGGATGATAAGATGAGCTATGAGCTAACTGAGTACCAAGACAAGAAAATAATTATGTCCAAAAATTTCCAGTGAAAATGCGGTCTTTATTGCTTACAATAATATTTGGGTTTCCATGTAGCTTTTGAATTGTTTCCATAAATGCAGTAGAAACTGTACTAGCTTTAAATGGATGAGATAATGCACAAAAGTGTGCATACTTAGTAAGTCTGTCAACTAAACCATGATGACACTCTTTCCTTCGGACTTGGGTAAACCTATGATGAAATCCATTGAAACCTCGTCCCAACGTTGACTTGGAATGGGTAAAGGTTGTAATAGACCCGGGGTCTTAATTGTTTCAACTTTATTTTGTTGGCAAACCAAACATTCCGCCACAAACTTTTGAATATCATATTTAAGGCCATCCCAAAAAAACTCCTTAACCATGTGGTAAGTTTTTAAAAATCCTGAGTGCCCTCCCAAGGGGGAGGTGTGCAATTCCATAAGAATCTTTTGTTTGAGTTGGGAACTCTGACATAGGTATAAGCGATCTTTCTACCATAATGAATCATTTTTCCAGCTAAATGTATCAGATGTACTGGGATCTTGTTGTAAGTTTTGAATGAGTGCCCACACTTCTTCGTCATTCTTCCATTCCTCCCTTGCTTCGTTTATCCAATCTGGTTGGATAATATAAATGGCACATAGCAATGCTTCCACGTCCCCATCCTTTATTGAGAGTGCATCTGCCACAACATTTTGCTTCCATTTTTTGTATATGATTTCAAAGTCATAACCCAACATTTTTGTGACCCATTTTTGCTACTCTTCTGAAGATAATCTTAATTCTAAAACGTATTTCAGACTATCATGATCCGTTTTTACCTTGAAGTGTCTTCCCATTAGGTAGGGTCGTCATTTCTTAAGTGCATGTAGTATTGCCAACATTTCTTTCTCATAAATAGCTTTGGGTAAATACTTTCCTCTGATTGGACGACTTTCGAAAGCAATGGGTCTTTCTTCTTGCATTAAAATAGCACCAATTCCATTTCCTGAGGCATCACATTCCATAATAAAGGTTTTTGTGAAGTCCGATGAGGCTAAGACCGGTGCTTGGCACATTGCCTCTTTAAGATGTTCAAATGCCTTCGTTGCTTATGGAGTCCATAAAATGCATCTTTCTTCAATAATGTTGTTAGAGGTGCTGCTATTCTCCCATAATTCTTAACAAACTTACAATAATACCCTATCAACCCAAAAAATCCTCATAGATGCTTTATGGATGTGGGATTTTCCATTTATTAATGGCTTTAATTTTGCTAGGGTCTACCTTAACACCATCATGAGATACAATATGACCCAGATATTCCACCTCTTGTACTCCAAAAAAACATTTGGAGCTTTTTGCATATAATTGTTTCTCCTCCAATAGTTTGAGCACCCTGTCAACATATTGAACATGATCCTTCCAAGGCTTGCTATAGATTAGTATATCATCAAAAAATACGAACACAAATTTTCTAAGGAAGGGTTTGAAAATGGAATCCATCAAACCTTGAAATGTAGAAGGTGCATTGGTAAGGCCAAAAGGCATGACCAAAAATTCATAATGACCCTCATGAGTTCTAAATGTTGTTTTCAGAATGTCTTCAGTTTTCATTCTGATTTGATGATATCCTGAATGAAGATCCAAATTGGTGAAGTAAATTGCTCCATGCAATTCATCCAATAGTTCATCAATGATAGGAATGGGAAATTTATCTTTAATAGTGAGCTTGTTGAGCTCCCTATAATTCGTACACATGTGCCATGATCCATCCTTCTTTTGCACCAGTACTAATTGAGCAGAGAAAGAACTTTGACTAGATTGAATTATACCAACCTCTAACGTTTATGCAACCATACGTTCAATTTCACTCTTTTGGGCATAGGGATATCTGTAAGGCCCGATGTTTGGAGGAACACTTCCTGGAATCAAATGAATAGCATGATCATGATCACAAATAGGTGGAAGACCTTTGGGAGTCTCAAATACCTTGGAATGATTGTCCAGGACCTTTTAGAGATCTGGAGAAATAGATGATTTTGATGTGGGAACCTCTAGCGAACATAATTGTGCAATTACACCTCGTTGTTATTTTTTTAGAAGCTTTGTCATTCCATTAGAGATGATTATCTTTCCTGGTTTCCCCGCGATACCTCTTAATTCTACTTCCTTTACTTCCAAAGAAAAAATCATGAAAAGTTCTTGAAAATTAAAAGCTATTGTACCCAAGGATTGTAGCCATTGGAATCCCAGTACAACATCAGCACCACCCATTGCAGTGGAAAGCATTGGGCTATTCAATACATATTCTCCCATGGATAACTTGATATTATGGCACTTTCCAAAGAAATTTATGGTTCCTCCACTTGCAACCATTACTTGACACTCTGGTGCTGGATATAAGAAGCAATTCAATTCCTTGGCTATCTTACAATGAATAAAATTATGGGTACTGCCCGAATCAATCAACACTATTACCTTTTTCTTCTTGATATTTCCTTTTATCTTGATAGTTTGAGGAGTGGTAATTCCCGCCAATGCATTACAAGATATGGTCGGATTCATTTCTTCTTTCCCTAGGGTTTGTTCCTGGTGTATATCCTCTTCTTTTGATGTTTCTTGTTCATTTTCTTCCTCCTCTTCACAATCTATGTAAACTAATTTCTTCTCAGCACACTTATGAACTTTAGTGTATTTGCTATCACAACTGTAACAAAGCCCTTTCGCTCTTTTTTCTTCCAATTGTTGGGGTGTCAACCTTGTAGGTTGTGGAAGGCTAGAGGAAACAACACTTCCATCCTTATAGTTGTGAGTGGTAAGCTTCTGTTGAAGCCTCATATTTCTATTGCTCCAACATGGGGGATAACCACCCGCTCCAGAGCTTAAAGGCAGCTCCTTTTCCGTTTGAAGTGGTGGCTTAAATGAGAGTGGGTGGTTTTCAAGCGATTGCAGTAAGGATAGTGATAACTAAATGGCTTATTCTATCATGCAAATCTCTAGCTAACTTAATCTAATATAAACCCGAGTATTTTGTGTGATATGCGATCTAAAAAGATATATGTTTGACATGTGATAATAAAGATCAATCACACATTAAACAAAGGTGATAACGTGAAAAGATAATTTCTTTGACTAAATAGTTAGTCAAATAAATGTATAAACTATATCGCATATATCTTATGATTATATATGAAAATAAACATTTAGCTAGGCATCATACAGTAGTGCAATTAACGCATAACAGAAAGATTGTATCTCATATACAGTTCATGAAAATGAAGTGTTATCACTAATTAAATAGAAACAGAACTAATCATACAAGATAGAAGTACCATATGTGTGAAGTTCTTCTCATTTGACTAATGACATAGATCAACTCCTTTCTTCAGATCAAATTATCTTCCAAGTATACAATAGTGCATCAACAAAGGAAAGTAGTCTGATATTTAAAAGAAACGACCATGTTCCATAATTTCATCAAGGCATTCACAAACTTACAGAAGTGCATTATTTGCAAATGTTTTTGATAAAATTCTGGACCCTTCTCTAAATGCATGAGAAGGGTATAAATACTATTCTAACTAATGTTCAAAAATAGATTATACAAAAATTTGAGGAGGTTTCAAACAACCTTCCTCCTAACTAGTCAACTAACTCTAAAAATAAAAGTGACTTGATGAGTAGAGGTTATAATGATGACTTGTTGTCTACCAGCTTCTCTTTTAAATCACATATATCGGCCATCAGTTTCACTTGAGGAGGTGCCCCAAACTGTGTTCTGACCTGTCCTGCGAAAATAACATCTGTGAGAGGTGGCATCATCCGTTGAGTTGAATGGAGTGAGCAGTTGAGGGTCATGATTTGGCTGTGTGGCTTGACAAGGTATTGCCAATACACCTCCCAGTCAGTCTTTGCTAACTTTGCAATTGCTTCCCTTTGGATTTCCACTCTTTCCTTCCAGCTTTTATGCAAGTCGTTTAAATTTGGCAGTATTTTCGGGTTACCTTCTTTCCCTAGGTTGGTGGTATGCAAAGTGTGGTTTACTGCTTTTACTATGTTCTTTGAACCCCTGCTGCTCTTGCCACTGCCAATTCAGCTTAGTTGATCCGTGCATCCCAATCTGTGAATAGAATGTCCTTATGTGTCTCCTCAATCTCGGGAAGATTAGCTCCCCTTCCTTCTTTAGTTTCTTGTCATTCAATGAATTATGAGATCCTTGTATTTAAATCATTAAATCCAGTTCTTTGGTCAATCACCTTATCTGTTAACTGATCATTGGTGATCAGATAAGGAGCGATATGCGACATTCTTTGTCAAAATTGCTCTTGCTGTTTTGATAGAAGGGAATTTAGCTCTAGTGTCGCTTTGATGAATTCATCGACAGTAGGGACATCTTCATATTTTGCCATGGCTTCGTGCAATTATTGAATTTGCATGTTCTTCGCAAAAATGTCCGCTTCATGGCTTATATTTAACACTTCCATATTCTACTGCAATTGAGTGATTTGTTCAACAACTTGTTGGTTCACATTTGCTTTTTCAATTTGCAGTTGTTGCTCGAGCTGCGCTATCTTCTCTTCCCTCTCCCTTAACAAAATAGATATCTCTGTAGCTTTATCCGTGGTGGAAGTTGCTTATGCCCTTGAAAACTGCGACAGTCTAGTCAAATTTTCAGCTGGATTGGAAGGAATATCCTTCCAGACTATGTCCATTAGCTCATTCCCAGGTGGGATCTCGGGTGTCTCTACCCTCCTTCTTTTCCTCTGTCTCCTTACTATAGCCTTGTGAAGTGGGCTGTAGAACACATCTAAAGGAGGAATTTCAATCACCTTTAGGACAATTTCTGATGTGGGCAAAGTAGGAATGATTTCTGTCTGCTGTGAACTTGTCCCTTGCTCATCCATCGACTTAGACTCTATAATTTTCTGGGTATGCAGAGGAGTGTGATATTCTGTGGTTTCCTAGGCATTTGTTGTCTTAGGAGTGTCTTGTAGTTTTTTATTGAATTGGTCCCACTCCTGCTCCAAACTGTTGCTTTTGATCTCAGAACTGGTATCTTTAGTCAGGTCACTTATGACCTGCTTTTCGGCTGACCTCCTGCTAGATTCCGTTGTATTCTCGGTGTCTTGGGCTTTCCCTGTGTCCACTTGAGACTCTGTGCGAGAAATTGGTCCCGCGCTGTTGACAGTTGCACTGGGTGTAGGTTTGTCCTCGGTTTTTAAAAAATGCAATGGAATTATTTGGAGCCTTTTGTTTCCGAATTCTTGAAAGCTTTCAAAATATTAAGGACTCAGATTTGCCCTTGCCCACTTGAACGCTTGTTCGAATGATTTGGCTAACTGTAAAAGGTCTTCAGAATTATTAGCCTAATGGTTAAAGGGCTTAATCTTCATCGCAATAGTAATATTATGTGCTATTTTGTCTGGATCAAATTGCCTTTTCGGCAGAGTATGGAGGCTGAGGCTCTCTAGGCTTAGTGATTCCTTGGTTGCATGGTTAAAATTTGCTAACGAAAAGGAACCACAACGAATGAGAAACGATGGCCACAGTGACTTTTTTTAATTATCTTTTAGGGTCTTGGTCAAGCCTTTTCCCACATCCTGGTGGGTTATTTCTCTTGCTAATAGTTTATTAGAGACATACAAAGGGAGGACATGCAGGTCCGTTGTACTGCCAAAAACCCTGATGTAAGTAAACCATTCTTCAACAAAATACTTGCCTACTATGAGAAGGTCTGTAGTGGCTTCTTTGGAAAACCTGGGGCTTTCTTATTAAAAATCAACTGATGCAATGGTAAAATAACAACATGGCATACTTTATAAAAATGGGGTATATAATGGGATTCCCAAATCTGTTTTTGGCTTATATGGATAGGGTAGGGGTCCTGCAAAGTCCATTTCCAACCCATGATTAGAAATTTAGTGCAGAAACAGATGGCATCTATGATGTATGCACTGAAATAAAATGGAGGAAGGTTCTCTGTGGAGGAGGATCTCTTCCGACGATACTCGGAGCTGGCAGTGGCTAGGTTATCAGATAGGATAGTGGTCGAATTCATTATGTGGGAATTGACATAGGCCTCAATTAAAGGAATCCATTCTATGGAAAACTTAACATTATTAGGTAATCCATATAGCCTACATAACGTACAAGCTGCATAGTTGTAGGGGTTTGCCAAGGAGGCTACAGGATACATACCCATTTTATCATATTAGAACTTGTTCTCCATTACCCTCCAACCCTAGATCATTTTAAAAGGTTCTTCATTTTTCTTTGCAAAGGTGGCTAGGTATGACTTGTCATATATGTCCTAAGGGTCAGGTATATGATACATTTGCTTCAGGTCTTTAGATTTGAATGACCCCATGAGCTCCATCCTCGAGTTCCTGAATTGCCTATCTTCAATAGTGATATTTTCCACTACCCACCTAATCATATCAGTATATGGGAGTATTTTCGCTCTTGCTCATATTCTGTGAAGGAAGGAACAGACAACATCTTTGAATTGGACTCCTGAAGGTTTTAATTCGTTTCCTTTATGACAGTAATTTTGGGACGCTCATCTTCAAGCTTGTTGTATATGACTTCCCATGTTGTCGCTCCCCCGTCGGCGTTGCAAACTGTATCATAGAATATAGGCAACATTTCTGATATCTTGGACTCTATAATGCTCTGCTTTTTCTGCTTTTGCATCATCTTTAGCAATGACATGTCTTTTGAATCTTGCCTGAAACGGAAGAGATATATCAACACAGACGATATAGGGCAATTAAGGCTAAAAGCTCTCTAAAATGACTTTGAATCGTGGGAAGATTTTGAACGAGATATTCAACGTTAACTAGCCATAACTTGAAACATCATTACCTATCCTCGGGCTACTAAACATTAATTACCCTGTCAAACCAATCATTATTTATTAAAACACTATAAATTTCCCACGCTTCATGCTTTATTCGTGTATCCCAACTTTTAAACGTTTTAATATAGCGTTGCCTAGAGATAATGCGAAATGCGATTGCGAAAATCACAATATCACATTTCGCAAATCGTTAAAGGATGACACAATGGCATACGTTATTTATTTGCGACTCTGCGAAGTGCGATCGTGTGTCCTCAAGGCGTTCTGATCGGAATATCGCAGCAGGGAGCTTCATTGCATATCACATTTCGAGATTTACTTAAATATGTTTATATTTATCACATGGAAAACTGCGAAATGCGATTTGCGATAAATATCCTAAGCTTGGGTTGTTTTCTAAGGGTTTCAAGGCAATTTCTTAGAGTTAGCATTCATTTTTCAAAGACTAAATTTTTAAAAATGGTCCCCATTTATATGTCAAATATCAACTATTATTGTATAATTGGGGGTGTTGTTACATTGTACAACAATTGGCAATTCACTTGGGAGAACCAGCTATCTCTGATTGATCTTTTGAAATTTCTAAAACTTTCAAAATAAGAAAAGTTATAGGGATAATAATTACATGAGTTATAAACTAAACCATATTCCTCTGAAATCATAATCACTCACTCAATCTATCTATTCAACTACTTTACTCTTGTAGTGATAAAAATACAAATGTTTGCATCAGTCAATTCTAAGATTTTAAAAAGATATAGCAGGTGTCTTCTACATATTAGTTTTTTGGTTTTCTCATTTATCACAGATAGAGCCTCTGCTACTAGCAGGCGTTCATAGCCTCGACAGGGTTACCTTTTAACCAACAATGATTCATTGTCCCATCCGAAGCAATTTTCAAAATTCAAAATGATATTCATTTGCTTTTTCTTTTTTCTTTGGACCTTGCTTTTCTTTTCATGTAATTTTCTTTTGAAATTTAAAAGACATTGTCTAGGCTTGGTAACCCAATAATGACAATGCCATTCACCAGTTGTAACTAAACTGAACAAGCTGGCTCTTGATGAGACCCCTTGTCCTTTGATTGATTAGATCATTGGCTATTACCCTGTTTTGATATGCAGTTTTGGTAATATCAGTTTAATTATTCCCCTATGATCATGGTAAACAAGCTCATAACGAGACTTGTTATCTTTTAAATTTTGTATATTTAAGAATTACACTGTGAAAAAAGAAAATTTTATCTGATGGGGTGAATCACTGGCCCTTTTAAAGAGTTTTGGATGATAATGATAGAGTTTTGAGATACTCATCTGTAGAAAGTCCTTACTATAGGAATTTACAGGGTAAGTTCTTCAGACAGAACACCAAAGGACACTGCTCACAAACAGATCACAGATCAATACACCAGTATTTTGACGTGGTTAAAACCCTCAAAGAGGGAAACAGTCCACGGCCTGAGCCAACGCGGCCACTTCAGGCAATTTATTAATAAAAGAATGAAAATTTACATATGCTTCTCTCATAGACGGATTACCCTACAAATGACCCTCCATGCTCTTTAAATAGAGATCATGGACCAATCGGGTTTTAAGCCACGGATCAAGTGTCGATAATACTGAGGAGAGAATGAACCGTCGGATCACTACATATCATGACCGTCGGATTGTAAGTTACAAAATGTACATAGTAAAGAAACACACTTTACCTAACTCTATACTAGACCAAGTTGTACTTAACTATTTCCTATGTGTCGAAATATCCTAACATCCCCCTTAAGAACAACTTGGGATAGGATTGAAGGATTTACAAATATGACACAATAGGAGAAGGAAGGAGGCACTAGAGCCTATCCCCCCTTAGTGACAACTTCCTGAACTCCAACCATAAATCGAAGTTTAGTGAACTTCGCCTTTGTGAGAGCCTTTGTAAAGATGTCTGCAACTTTATCATTTGTTGAACAATATTGCACTTCAAGAACATGGTCGTGAATGAGCTTTCTGATGAAGTGCATGTGCAGTTCAATGTGTTTGCTGCGCTGATGTTGGACTGGATCTTTGCATAGCTGAATGGCACTTTGATTATCACACCAAAGTGTAGTCGGATGCTGCTGGTGAAAGCCAAACTCTGACAGGATCTGACGAAGCCACAAGGCTTCCTTACTAGCTTCTACAGCACCACGATACTTTGCTTCTGCTGAAGAAAGAGAAATGGCACCTTGTTTCTTGCAAGCCCATGTAATAAGTCCTGAGCCAAGAGTGAACACATAACCTGCAGTAGACTTCCGATCATCAGGGTCACTAGCCCAATCGGAATCAGTGAAACCAACCAATAGAGGAGATGCTTTGGCACTGTAATGAATCCCAAACTGAACTGTACCTCGAACATAACGAAGTATTCTTTTAGCTGCTTTCCAATGACTTTCATGTGGGTTTTGCATAAACCGAGCAACAAGGCCAACGGCAAAGGAAAGGTCAGGACGAGTATGGGTTATATACAAAAGTTTTCCTACAAGTTGACGGTATAAGGTAGCATCAACTTTAGGAGAAGTACAAGTGACTGAAAGTTTGACTCCAGACTGAAAGGGAGAAGGGGTTGGCTTACAGTCTTCCATGTGAAAGTGGCATAGAATATCACAGGCATACTTGGACTGAGAAAGGAAAATACCTTCCTTGGATTGCAAGACTTGAAGACCGAGAAAATAATGTAAGTGTCCTAAGTCTGTCATTTCAAACTTCCTTTTAAGGCTAGACTTCACATGGTTTATAAGGTTGGGATTACTACCAGTCAAGATAAGAGCATCAACATAAAGAACAAGAATGATAAGAGACTTGCCCACTTTCTTGGTGTAGACAGTATTGTCAAAATGACACCTAGAGAAGCCAGATTCTAAAAGAAAGTTATCCATTTTGGCATACCAAGCTCGAGGAGCTTGCTTGAGACCATAAAGGGATTTCTTAAGCCGACATACAAGGCTGGAGTCTGTTTGGATAAAGCCAATAGGTTGTTCCATATAGATTTCTTCATGCAAGTCCCCATGCAAGAAGGCGGATTTAACATCCATCTGATGGACTTCCCATTTGAAAGAGGCAACAAGGGAAAGAACAAGGCGGATAGAGTTCATTTTGGCAACAGGGGAGAAGGTTTCAGTATAGTCAATGCCTTCAACTTGTGAAAAACCCTTAGCAACAGGACGAGCTTTATGTTTATCAACTTTCCCATCTCGTCCATACTTGGTTCTGTAAACCCATTTGCATCTAACAAGTTTTCGTCCCTTTGGTAGAGGAACAAGATCCCATGTATCATTTGCCAATAATGAATGGTATTCTTCATTCATAGTTGCTTCCCAATTTGGATGGCTTGAAGCTTTTGCAAAGGTGTCAGGATCATAATTCACTGAAGCTTGAGCCAGTAAAAAAGAGGCTCTCTCGAACTGAGAACGTGTACGTCGCTGATCTGTAGGATCACCGGCAAGATCACCTGCTGCATCCCGAGTAGCACAGACCCATTTTGGAAGCTGAGGAGCTGAAGGAGGATCCTGAGAAGGTGGGGGAGGATTTTCATCCTCGCTTTCATCATCTGAAGAAGAAATATTTTCAAAAGTAGAAGAGATAGGGAGAGGTGGCACATCCGCCGAACTAGGCTCGCAGGCCGATATATTTTCATCAAACTTTACATCTCTTCTAATGATAACATTTTTGGACTTAAGTGGAATGAGTCTATATCCTTTGAAATCTCCAGAATATCCAACAAAAATACATTTTTCACTCTTTGGTTCTAAAGCTTTATGTTTCTCATCTGGAATATGGGCTCATGCTTCACTTCCAAAAACACGAAAGTGACTTACATCTGATTTGTTTGAGCTCCATGCTTCTTCTGGAGTGATATTCTTTAAAACCTTAGTAGGAGTGCGATTTATTATGTAATTTGCACAGTTAATTGCTTATGCCCAATAATTAAGACTAAGTCCTTTAGATTGAAGCATACAATTAGCCATTTCCTTTAAGGTGCGATTCTTCCTTTCAGCTACACCATTTTGTTGTGGAGTATATGGAACAGTATGTTGCATTTGAATTCCATTCTCAGTGCAAAAGTTGATGAATGTGTTTTTAACATATTCTCCGCCATTATCAGATCTTAGCTTAAGACTTTGATGTCCAGATTGTTTTTCAACAAAGGCCTTAAAGGCCAAGAACATGTTAAATACTTCACTCTTGAGTTTTAAGAAGTATACCCAAGTGCGTCTGGAGAAATCATCAATGAAAGTTAAGAAATACTTGTAGCCAGAGAATGAAGGAACTGGAAGTGGACCACATAAATCACTATGCACGAGTTGTAAAGGGGCTGAGGCGTGCCAAGAGGCACGTTTTTCAAAACTGTCCCGATGATGTTTTGCGAGTACACATCCGGAACAAACACCATCTCTGCAAGATACCATTGGAAGACTTGTCACCATATTTTCTTTACATAGATTCTGAAGAGAGCGATAGTTTAAGTGACCAAATCGCTCATGCCAAAGTTTGCTCACTTCATCATTATGAGCAACAAATACTGAGGGAAGATTTGATAAGTTGTGAAACTTATACAACCTTGTAGAATCATCAGCAATGCCAGTAGCTAAAATCTATCTAGGATCTCTTAGGTCCTTAATTACAACATCGTGAGGTGAAAATTCAACGATTTTACCTTCACCTGAATGGGTTATCTGATATACAGATAGAAGGTTGCAGGATAAGGTTGGAACACATAATACATCATTAAACTGACCATTGTCTAGATGAACAGTTCCAGTCCCTACAACACTAAGAGATCTATCATCACCAACATATATATTTTTGGTGTTACAATCATTTAAAGAAGAAAACATGGCTTTGTTTTTGGCCATGTGATAAGAAGCTCCAGAATCAATGAGCCACTCATGAGAATGAGAAGAAGAAGATACATTTAGTGCATAGCCAGACCGAGATGCTTGACAACCACATGCAGAAAGTGCCATTCCTAAAGATGAAGTTGAAGTTGAAGATTGCTCCAAATGGATGTTATGCTTCTTCATTGCTGCTTCCAAGGCTTCCATCTTCTTAAAGCATTTGGATTCTAAGTGGCCATCTCGATTACAAAAGTTGCAATGTCTATCAGTCTTCTTCCCTTTGTTTTTATTTGTCTTACCATTTTTTTGAAATGATTTTTCATTTTGAGGCTGAAATTGCTTAGGACCCTTGTTTGGTTTAGGACCATTCTTTTTAGGATTCTTTGGATTTGGTTGCTGCTGGGCGGCTAACGCTTTCTTAGAAGAGTTTCCAAGATGAAGAAGACCAAGGTGTAAGAGTTTTTCTTGTTCTCTTATTAAAGAATCACAAAAGGAATCAAAGGAAGGGGACTTGTAGGTTTGTCCTTGAGAAATGAAGGCTTCTCTTGTAGAATGGAAGGTGGAAACAAACACAGAATAGGCTGGTCCCAACTTAGTAAGAATGGAGTAGATAAGGCTACTATCTTCTTTCTTAACCTTAACACCTTCCAAGAGAAGTCTAAGGGTCTTGAACTTGGACAAAAAATCTTCAATGCAAGAAAAATTATTGGGGTCCAATGTAAGCAATTCATTTTCAATTTGATGGGCTTTAAGTTCATTTTTTATTCCAAAGACTTTAGTGATTTGTTGCAGTGCTTCATCAGGAGTATCAATTTCTGCAATATGGAATCTAAGATCTGGAGAAATAGACATCCCTATCAACCCACGTGCTTGGTCTTGCCTATTTTCCCATTTAGCTGCCTTGTCTTCATCTTTCGGTTTGGTCTCTTGGCCTGTGGCTATTCTGTAAAGACCTTTACTTCTAAGTAAATCCACAATGTAGGACCACCATTGGAAGTAGTTAGTGCTATCAAGAATGACTTGGCACGAACTTTCCATTTTTAACAGAAATTGAAGCTGTAGATGCTGAAACTAAGTGTACCAATGGAAAGATCTCGAAAAATTAGGCCGTTTCAAAAAAAAAAAACGGTTCTAAAAACGGCTTCCGGATGAAGAAGTTATGGCTTTTTGAAAAAAATTGACGAAGTGCGGGAATGTGCGGAAATGAAAAAATCCGCCCCCACAAAATGGAGACTTGAAAGAGAGAGAGAGAGAGAGGGGGGGGTTGATGCTTTAGGTTGCGTGCTTGCTTTGAGAAAGCTCTTTTTCCCTACAAAAAAAAAAAAACGAACCTTGCGGCTCAAAGTTAGCTTTAGCTGGAAACTAAATATTTTCAAAGATGAACCTTGCGGCTCGAAGTTAGCTTTAGCCGGAAACTAAATATTTTCCTCAATGTTTCTGATTTTCCGAGATCACACTAAGGCGCAGCGGAAAAGAGCATACGCATGAGAAAAATCCTTCCTTTCTGTTTCTGATTTGCCCAGATCGCACAGAGTCGCAGGGCAAAGAGCATACGCAGAAATGAAAGGTATAGATCCGGTAATAAAAAAGCTAAATAAACCGAAACCGAAATAAACAGAGAGAAAATAACTGTAAACTGCAAATAAACACTGTATACCTCTAGATCTTAAAAATGACGCATCTAGGGCTACCGGAAACCTTTTCGAGTGAAACGAAAGGGGTTCGTCACTGGAACAGATGCTCCCAACACAACAAAGTAGTCCTCTCGGCCCGAAAGCAGTCAGAAACAGTAGATCTAGGAAACGACAGTCGGATGTAGTTCTACCGACTTCAGATTTGGATCACCAACGGACGCGACCCTCAAATAGCTCTGATACCATGTAGGAATTTACAGGGTAAGTTCCTCAGATAGAACACCAAAGGACACTGCTCACAAACAGATCACAGATCAATAAACCAGTATTTTGACGTGGTTAAAACCCTCAAAGAGGGAAACAGTCCACGGCCTGAGCCAATGCAGCCACTTCAGGCAATTTATTAATAAAAGAATGAAAATTTACATATGCTTCTCTCATAGACGGATTACCCTACAAATGACCCTCCATGCTCTTTAAATAGAGATCATGGACCAATCGGGTGTTAAGCCACGGATCAAGTGTCGGTAATACCGAGGAGAGAATGAACCGTCGGATCACTACATATCATGACCGTCGGATTGTAAGTTACAAAATGTACATAGTAAAGAAACACACTTTACCTGACTCTATACCTAACTCTATACTAGACCAAGTTGTACTTAACTATTTCCTATGTGTCGGAATATCCTAACACTTACTAGGTTAAAGATTATTTTCTTGACTGATAACAAGACATCTATACTTTATAAAGATAAGAGCTTGTTCATTGAACAAGTGTTTTTAGCAATGTCAAGATTTTCCGAAGAAATAAAGCTCATTTTGAAACTCAAATGCTCTAATTATTTCTTTAACAATTCCTTCTTATAAAAGCGAAAAATCAAAATATTATCATAGATTTTATTTTGAGAAGCCAAAAGTAAATACTACATTAACGTTTATTTTCCTAGAATCTTAAAGACAATATGATAAAAAAATAGAAGAGGTTGTCTTCTAGGAAAAGTAAGTTTGTTTTTTGTTTGTTTGTTTGTTTGTTTTGTTTGTTTGTTTTGTTTTGTTTTGTTTTGTTTTGTTTTGTTTTTTGTTTTGTTTTTTTCCAGAATTTGCCCATTAATGGGCAAGGAATCCACTTTACCTGAGAAGTATTGTAAAAGAAATGTTGATTGACCAATTTTCTGAATGATTTAGAATGGTCCAAGCCACTGTCTTTGGAACTTGGTATGCTTACCCTTTTCCTCATGTGCTTTGTCACATTTCAAAACTAGATCACCTACTTCAAAAGTTTTATGACTGGCAGAGGTTGTATCAAAAGAGGCTTTGACTAATTGTTGATGATGGGAATGGGTAGCTTTAGCCTTTTCTCTTTCTTCTTCGAGTTTAAGGATCTAAAATTGTCTTGCTTGAAGAGAAGAGGAATGATTTTCATTGATAAATTGCACTAGGGCGAGAGATGTAATTGCTATGTTTATGGGGAGAATTGCTTCTTTTCCATAAACTAGAGCAAAAGGAGAAGAATCGATTGAGGTGTTCTGTGTTATTCTATCTGCCCAAAGAGAAAATGTCAATGCTTTGTGCCAATTCCTATGATTTTGGTCTATAGTCCTCTTGATGATTCTGATAAGGTTTTTGTTTGTTGATTCAGCTAATCCATTAGCTTATAGTTGGTTGAATACTTCAATTTGAACCCTCTTTTCAAAGCAAATTCTACCATAGTATTTCCAGAAAAATAAGATGCATTATCAAACATTAAAGCTGTGGGTAGGCCAAACCTGATGATTATGTATTGATCAATAAAGTCTATAATACTTTATGTATTAGCTACCTTTAGTGGGATATCCTCTACCCATTTCGTGAAATAATCAGTAGCTATAAGGATATACTTGTGTTGTTTGGAAGAGTTAGGAACAATCTCACCAATTATATCTAATCCCCATTGCTCAAATGGTTGTTGGATATTAACTGGTTGCAAAAGGAATGATGGTTTCTTGTCTCTTCCAGTTGCAGTTTGACAGGTTTTGCATTTTCTTGCATAGTCATGTGCATCCTTGAACAGTGTTGGCCAATAATAACCTGCATGTAGGATTTTATGAGCTTTGATGTTTCCTCCGAAATGACCTCCAGTTGGTCCATCATGTAATTCCTGCATAACCTTTTCAGCTTCAGGTTTCTCAAGGCATCTTAATAACACTGAATCATATTTTTTTTCTAAATTATACATCATCAACCAATTGATACTGATTTGATTTCAACCTTAAAGCATGTTTTGTTTTGTAATTGAGATGCATAGGAGCATATCCATTCTTCAAATAAAACTTCAAATCAGTATACTATGATTGTGCATTGTTGAGGCTTACCTCTGATGTTTGCACTTCATTACCTTGGTCTTCTTCTGTTGATAAGTGGGAAGCTCCAGTTAGCATCCTGCAAAAACCTTGGCCCCTAACAATTTTAGCTGGCCAGATTTCTATATCGTATTCTTGAAGTGCAGTGACCCAATTTTCTCTTTTCTCCCCCACTTCTCTTTGAATCAATAGTTGCCTTATTGCAGGGTAAGGTACTATTATTTTTGTATGAGTTTTGAGGAGAAAAGGTCTAAAATGTTTCAAGGTTTTAAAGATAGCAAAAGCTTGTTTCTCAATAGCTGAGTAGTTTAACTCGGCACCCTGTAAATTTGAACTAAAAAGAGATAGGTGCTTCTATGTTTTGATCGTTTAGTTGTGTTAAAACTACCGCATATGATGTATCAGATGAAAAAGTGTACAACACAAAAGGTTTGAGAAAGTCTGGAGTGGTTAAAGAAGGAGCATTGATGATGGATTTTTTTATTAACTCAAATGAATCTCTTTCATTTTTATCCCATTTGAAGAATGCATTTTTTCTTAACATTGATTGAAGAGGTAAAACAATCTGTGAGAAATCTGGAACAAATCCTTTTACAAAATTGAACTGGCCTAGGAATGATTGCATGGTCTTTTTGTTATGTGGGAGAGGAATATTTTCAATTTCATGGATTCTATCAGGATCAATATAAATTCCTTTCTTGGATACTATGAACCCAAGGGGATTGCCTTCTGCTAAAGCAAAGTATGATTTTTTGGGATTCAAAGAAATGTCATATTTCTTGCATCTTTCAAAGATATGCTTTAGGTCATTCAAATGATTGTTTATGATCTTAGAGTAGACTGTGATGTCATCTAGGTAAATTACAACTAATGTATTAATTAGACCTTTAAAAGCAATATCCATGTCGCGTTGGAATGTAGCACCTATATTGATAAGTCCAAAAGGCATCTTCTAATAAGCATATGCTCCCCACTTGGTCCTGAATGTTGTCTTTAATCTATCATCTGGATGTACAAGAATGTGATTGTATCCTAAAAATCCATCTAGAAAAGACATTAACTTAGAACCTGCAATTGATTGCAATATTTGCTCCATGGTAGGCAAAGGAAAGTTATCCTTTTGACAAGCTCTATTCAGGTTTCTAAAATCAATGCAAATCCTAATATTGCCATTCTTTTTCCCGAGATGAACCATATTTGATAGCCATTTTGAGTGTCTAACATGAAAGATTATCTTTTCTTTTAGAAGTTTGTTCAACTCAAATTTGATTTGACTTTCAAGGTTTGGATGAATCTTTCTTAGCTTCTATTGAATTTGTTTCTCATTAGACTTCATTGGTATAGTATGTTGAATTACAGAGGTATCATAGGTCTTGAGATCTGAATGATCCCAGGCAAAGACACCTTTATATGTTTTCAACAACTTGATGAATGATATCCTTTCTTTGGATGATAAACCAAGACCTAGGTTGACATTTTGAGGTTTTTCAGTTTTACCTAGATTTACCACTTCAAATCTCAGAGTAGAGCTCCGAGTCTTGGAGTTGGTAATATTCTTAAATATGTGTTTCACATAATAGAGATCTTCCATTTTGACTACAGATTTTGGAATTGGGTTTTGATCTTGTTTATGGTTTATTTGCAAGTCATGCTCATGTTCTTCTGTGATTTGTTCCTCATAAGATCCTTCTGATATAAGGAAATAAATTATATCATCACCATTATTAAACACTCTCCAATTTGTTACATTATCAGGAATGGATGGTCTGAAAACTAACTCTATGGAAAATTTATCTGAACTAAATTATTCTGAAGGTATAAGCCTAGATGCTACATTGGCAAGTAAGTCAACACTTGCATTTTGTAATCTGGGGACTGTACAAATGTTAAAAGCTGTTGAAATAAGAAGTAAGATTATGGGCTAAAGATTGATAATGTTTGAGATGCCTAGACACGTAATGGATTGTGTTTCTTACCTGTTTAATAACTATTTTTGAGTCTCCATATTCTTTCAAATAGTTGACATTAAGGCCAATGGATTTGTACAACCCTTGAATCAAAGCTTCATATTCTGCAGTATTGTTAGTGCATTGAAATTCAAGCCTGCAGGCTAACATGGTTTTCTCTCCTTGCGGGCTGATTAAGATACATCCTGCACCTGCACCATCTTCAGACTTGGAACCATCAAAATAAAGAGTCCAGAATAGTGAATTATTTACAACTTTATCAACTACATCTACACACTTGGAAGCATCTGTTTGTGGAAAAAAAAATATCTGAGATATTACAACATTATTTGGAAAGGGAGATTTTTGAGCATTAAAGGATCCCAATAATGACTCAGCCGAGTAGTTTCCAATAATGTTATTGGTGAAAGCTATAGGTTCATTGCTTCCCTCGAGATAAGTGACTGTGTACTTTATGAATTTTTCACGGTCTACTCTGATTTGGTTTGGTTTACCATTGTGTGGCAACCACATGTGAGACCAATCAGTTGCAAAGTATCCATGTAACTTTTCAGACCAATCCCTACTTAGAATTAAACCATAAAATTCAGGGATATCAGCCACTAGAATATCAATTATATGCGAAACTTTTGGATTAGAGGAAAGCCTAATTGACACTGATGTTATTTATCCAAGTACCTCTACTTTAGTTCTATCCAGTTGAACTATGTGTGCAATAGATTTTTGAGGTGTAATATTCAATTTGGTGCACACATTTCTTGGCATAATATTTGAAGAGGCTCCTAAATCAACAAGGAAATTATGGACATTTCTGTTGAAAATCTCATAAGTAAGAAGAAATGGAGGTGCATGAGAAATATACCTATCACCTATCAAAACTAAATCTAAGGGATTTACTTTGTTTGAAGATGAAGGAGGTTTTCCCATATCATAAGTAGCTTAAGTGACCACGACGGATGGTAGAAGGGCTACAAGAACTGTTATTAACTCTCTGAATATAATTTTTTGTTGTTGTTTGAGTTTAGTCAGCTCATGTAATGAAATATTTGCTATCGTCTTTTTCATATCTTCGAATATGTTATATTCTACTGTATCCGAGATCGCTAACATTTTGGAAGCAGTTGGAGGATCTAATTGAATAGAATAAGTTTGAGTAGTCTTAGATTTCTTACTTACTGTCTTCTCCTTTACAGGAGTAGCAGTTTTCTGTTTCTGAATTGTTATAGACATATCAGGAGAGTTTTTACTTCTTGTAGTTACTGGCATAGCTTGTGCTTCCTCTTCAGTTGGAAGAATGAAGTCCCACATTCTGTTTAACTCAACTTCTTCTTCAGTTTCAACTTCCTCTTCGGTTGGCGAGTCTTCTTCTGTTTCCAGATCAGATTCAGCATTAGAAATAGTATTTGGTGGCTAAGATGTAGAAGAAGGATTTCTTTTAAATGAGCGAAAATGTTTCTTGGGAGCAGATGATTCCGCAACCTATTTCTTGATTTCGACCATTTCATTGGACATGGTCTTCAACACTTTCTGAAGGCCTTCAAGGTTGAAAGGGTCCTTTGGAGTTTTCTTTTTTGAATCATCCTTGAATGTTACTTTCTTTGATTTCCTTTCATCTGTCTATGACCTCTTTTCTAAGGCAATAATTATTCTTTCTACAGATAGAGATTCCTTCATGTTTTCTACAAGGGTAGCCTTATTGGCTCTATCTACAAAAATTGTGATATTAGAAGGGAGGGAGGATATGTACCATTCTATTTGTACATCCACTGCAGGTTTTGAGGCAGCTGGGATTTTGTTTAGTAACTTGTTAAATCTGGAGTTGAAGTCTTTGATCCTTTCATCTGAATTTGCTTTTAAGTTGGAAATATCATTGATTAAGGATGCTATAGTCCTGTCATCACCAAATTTTGCAAGAAATATTTCTTGAAAAGTATCCCAGTTTCTTATTGAGCCTGCTGGAAGGGAAAAATACCAAGATCCAGCAGATCCTTGGAAAGTATAAGGAAACAATCTGATTACAACATCTTCATGTGCAACTCCATTAAGATTCATGGCTAGCATAAAGTTATTTAGATGTTCTTCAGCAGGAAGACCATCATCAGGATTGTACTTAGGTAACCATTTTTCTAGGTTTGTTGGGAGAGCATTTGGATTAGCAACCAGAACAACACCAGGATTTGTCCAAGGTTGAGTGGGTTGATTGGCCATAACTTGAGTCAGAGACTGGGAAGATGGGAAGGTCGGTCTAGAAGTAGGTATAGATGGTGAAGAACTTACTACTGGGTTAGTACTACTAGTAGTAGTACTAGTTAAAGAAGTGGATTGTTGAGAAGAGGTGGATTGAGTAGAAATGAATGGAGAAGTGAATGGATGGAAAGGTGAAGTGATCTCGCTGGTATCCGATTCATATATTGATATGATAACTTTCTTACGCCGTGAAGGAATGGGAAACTCAAAAGGAGTTACTCCAAGCCTTTCACTTTTTAATCTAGTTAATACACCAGTTTCTCGTAATAAGGAAATGACACTTTCTTTAGAAGTTTCGGGCCTCTCTGGTTTCTTGGCAGAAATGGATATCTGTTCCAATTTCTGTATCAAAGAGTGAACTTCAGGAGACTCGGGAGTGTAATCTAAAGGAGGTGGTTGTCTTAATACTTCAGGAGACAAGGGAGATGTTTCTACAACTTTAGATTTCTGATTCGAAGATTTTGAACGAGATCTAGAAGGTGTAGAAGTTGTGGAGGGGTTTTGACTCTTATGAATGTTTTTCGATTGATATTTAGGTTTATATGCCATTCATAGTCAGATGGCCCTCCTTCTAGCGCCAAAATGTTGAAGCCTCAGATTTCTGCTGCTCCAACATGGGGGATAACCACCCGGTCTGGACCTTAAAGACAACTCCTTTTCCGTTTGAAGTGGTGGCTCCGACTGGGGATGATGGGACTAGTTTCCCAGTGTGGGTTTTAAAATGAGAGTGGGTGGTTTTCAAGCGATTGCAGTAAGGATAGTGATAACTAAATGGCCTATTCTATCATGCAAATCTCTAGCTAACTTAATCTAATATAAACCCTGGTAATTTGTGTGGTATGCCAACTAAAAAGATATATGTTTGACATGTGATAATAAAGATCAATCACACATTAAACAGAGGTGATAACGTGTAAAGATAATTTCTTTGACTATATAGTTAGTCAAAGAAATGTATAAAATATATCGCATATATCTGATGATTATATATGAATATAAACAATTTCAGTTAAGCATCATACAGTAGTGCAATTAACGCATAACAGAAAGAACATATCTCATATACAATTCATAAAAATGAAGTGTTATCACTAATTAAACCGAAACAAAACTAATCATAAAAGATAGAAGTACCATATGTGTGAAGTTCTACTCATTTGACCAATGAGATAGATTAGCTCCTTTCTTCAAATCAAATTATCATCCAAGTATACAATAGTGCATCAACAAAGGAAAGTAGTCTGATATCTAAAAGAAACGACCATGTTCCATAATTTCATCAAGGCATTCACAAACTTACAGAAGTGCATCCTTTGCAAATGTTTTTGATAAAATTCCGGACCCTTCTCTAAATGCATAAGAAGGGTATAAATACTATTCTAACTAATGTTCAAAAATAGATTATATAAGAATTTGAGGAGGTTTCAAACAACCTTCCTCCTAACTAGTCAACTAACTCTAAAAATAAAAGTGACTTGATGAGCAGAGTTTATAATGATGACTTGCTATCTGCCAGCTTCTCTTTTAAATCGCATATATCAGCCATCAGTTTCACTTGAGGAGGTGCCCCAAACTTCGTTCTGACCTGTCCTGTGAAAATAACATCTGTGAGAGGTGGCATCATCCATTGAGTTGAATGGAGTGAGCAATTGAGGGTCATGATTTAGCTATGTGGATTGACAAGGTATTGCCAATACGCCTCCCAGTCAGGTTTTGATAACTTTGCAATCGCTTCCCTTTGGATTTCCACTCTTTCATTCCAAATTTTATGCAAGTTGTTTAAATCTGGCAGTATTTCCGGGTTACCTTCTTTCACTAGGTTGATGGCGTGCAAAGTGTGGTTTACTACTTTTACTATGTTCTTTGACACCCCTACTGCTCTTGCCACTGCCAATTCAGCTTGCTTGATTCGCACATCCCAATCTGTGAATAGAATGTCCTTATGTGTCTCCTCAATCTCGGGTAGATTAGCTCTCCTTCCTTCTTTTATTTCTTTCCATTCAATGAATTCTGAGATCCTTGTATTTAAATCATTAAATTCAGTTCTTTGGTCAATCACCTTATCCGTTAACTGATCACTGGTGATCAGATAAGGAGCGATATGTGACATTCTTTGGCAAAATTGCTCTTGTTGTTTTGATAGAAGGGAATTTAGCTCTAGTGCCTCTTTGATGAATTCATCGACAGTAGGGACATCTTCATATTTTTCCATGGCTTCTTGCAATTCTTGAATTTTCATGTTCTTCGCAGAAATGTCTGCTTCATGGCTTATCTTTAACACTTCCATATTCTGCTACAATTGAGCGATTTGTTTAGCAACTTGTTGGTTCACATTTGCTTTTTCAATTTGCAGTTGTTGCTCGAGCTGCGCTATCTTCTCTTCCCTCTCCCTTAACAAAATAGATATCTTCGTAGCTTTATCCATGGTGGTAGTTGCATATGCCCTTGTAAACTGTGACAGTCTAGTCAAATTTTCAGCTAGATTGGAAGGAATATCCTTCCAGACTATGTCCATCGGCTCATTCCCAGGTGGGATCTCGAGTGTCTTTACCCTCCTTCTTTTCCTTTGTCTCCTTACTACAACCTTGTGAAGTGAGCTGTAGAACACATCCAAAGGAGGAATTTTAGTCACCTTTAGGACAATTTATGATGTGGGCAAAGTAGGAAAGATTTTTGTCTGTTGCGAACTTGTCCCTTGCTCATCCATCGGCTCAGACTTTGTAATTTTATGGGTATGCAGAGGAGTGTGATTTTCTGTGGTTTCCTGGGCATCTATTGTCTTAGGATTATCTTGTAGTTTTTTATTGAATTGGTCCCACTCCTGCTCCAAACTGCTGCTTTTGATCTCAGAACCAGTATCTTTAGTCAAGTCACTTATGACCTGATTTTCGGCTGACCTCCTGCTGGATTTCATTGTATTCTCGGTGTCTTGGGCTTTCCCTATATCCAGTGCTTTCCCTATGTCCACTTGAGACTCTATGCGAGAATTTGGTCCCTCGTTGTTGACAATTACTAGGTGTATGTTTGTCCTCGGTTTTTAACAAATGTAATGGAATTATTTCGAGCCTTTGTTTCTGAATTCCTGAAAGCTTTCAAAATCTTGAGGACTCAGATTTTTCCTTGCCCACTCAAACGCTTGTTCAAATGATTTAGTTGACTGTAAAAGGTATTCAAAATTATTAGCCACATGGTTAAAGGGCTTAATCTTCACTGCAATAGTAATATTATGTGCTGTTTTGTCTGGATCAAATTGCCTTTTCGACAGAGTATGGAGCCTGAGGCTTTCTAGGCTTAATGATTCCTTGGTTACATGGTTAAAATTTGCTAACGTAAAGGAACCACACCGAATGGGAAAAAATGGCCACAATGACTTTTTGTTATCTTTTAGGGTCTTGGTCAAGCCTTTTCCCCTAGTGGGTTATTTGTCTTACTAATAATTTATCAGAGACATACAAAGGGAGGACATGCGGGTCCACTGTACTGCCAAAAACCCTGATGTATGTAAACCATTCTTCAACAAAATACTTGCCTACTACGAGAAGGTCTGTAGCGGCTTCTTTGGAAAACCTGGGGGCTTTCTTATTAAAAATCAATTGATGCAATGGTAAAATAACAACATGGCATACTTTATAAAAATGGGGTATATAATGGGATTCCCAAATCTGTTTATGGCTGAGATGGATAGGGTAGGGGTCCTGCAAAGTCCATTTCCAACCCATGATTGGAAATTTAGTGCAGAAACAGATGTCATCCATGATGTATGCACTGAAATAAAATGGAGGAAGCTTCTCAGTGGAGGAGGATCTCTCTTGATGATACTCAGAGATGGTAGTGGCTATGTTATCAGATAGGATAGTGGTCTAATTCATTATGTGGCAATTGACACATGCCTCAATTAAAGGAATCCATTATATGGAAAACTTAGCATTATTAGGTAATCCATATAGCCTACATAACATACAAGCTGCATAGTTGTAGGGGTTTTCCAAGGAGGCTATGGGATACATACCCGTTTTATCATATTTGAACTTGTTCTCCAGTACCCTCCAGCCCTAGATCATCTTGAAAGGTTCTTCGTTTTTATTTGCAAAGGTGGCCAGGTATGACTTGTCATATATGTCCTGAGGGTCAAGTATATGATACATTTGCTTCAGGTATTTAGCTTGGAATGACCCCATGAGCTCCATCCTCGAGTTCCTGAATTGCATGCCTTCAATAGTGAGATTTTCCACCACCCACCTAATCATATCAGTATATGGGAGAATTTTCGCTCTCGCTCATATTTTGTGAAGGAAGGAATAGGCGACATCTTTGAATTGGACTCCCGAAGGTTTTAATCCATTTCCTTTATGAAAGTAATTTTGGGACACTCATATTCAAGCCTGTTGTATATGACATCCCATGTTGTCGCTCCCCCATCAGCGCTACAAATTGTATAACAAAATATAGGCGACATTTTTGATAGCTCGGACTTTGTAATGCTCTGCTTTTTTTGCTTTTGCATCACCTTTCGCAATGACATGTCTTTTGAAGCTTGCCTGAAACGGAAGAGATATATCAACACAAACGATATAGGGAATTTAAGGCTGAATGCCCTCTTAAATGAATTTGAATCGTGGGAAGATTTTGAACGAGATATTCAATGTTAACTAGCCATAACTTGAAACATCATTACCTCTCCTCAGTCTACTAAACATTAATTACCTTGTCAAACCACTCATTATTATATTAAAACACGGTAACTTTCCCACTCTTCATGCTTTATTCACACATCGCAACTTTTAAACGTTGTAATATAGCGTTTCCTCGAGACAATGCGAAATGCGATTGCGAAATTGCAATATCGCATTTCGCAAATCGTTAAAGGATGACACAATGGCATGCATTATTTTGTTTGCGACTTTGCGAAGTGCAATTATGTGTTCTCAAGGCATTCTGATTGGAATATCGCAGTGAGTGCTTCATCGCATATCACATTTCGAGATTTACTTAAATATGTTTATATTTATCACATGGAAAACTGCGAAATACGATTTGCGATAAAGATCCTAAGCTTGGGTTGTTTTCTAAGGGTTTCAAGGCAATTTCTTAGTGTTAGCATTTATTTTTCAAAGACTAAAAATTTAAAAAGCGTCACCATTTATATGTCAAATATCAATTATTACTCGTATAAATGGTGGGGTTGTTACATAGTACAACAACTTCCTTGTTGCCATAATTTTGCTTTCCATTTTTCTTGCCAACCTAAATGCCTTCTCCAATGATTCAAGTTCCCAAAGGCAAACCTCGTGTTGGATGTTATCCTTTAAAGTCCCTATGAACACATCAATCATATGCTCCTCTGGTATATCTTTTACCCTTATATTCAATTTTTGGAAGTCCTCAATGCGCTCCATCATTGAACCCTTTTGTTTGAGGTTTATCAATTAGCTAAAAAAAGTGTTGCTTTTTGTATCCTCATAATGTGCTATCATTTCTTCTGTAAAAATTGCCCAAGTGACAATTTGTTTACGAGAGCAAAGCCATCAATACCATACAAACTAATTTGGTTCCAAATATAAAGTTGCAATGCGTACCTTTTGTGTGTTTTGCACATTATGGAGATCGAAATATTGCTCCATCGATAGTATCCATGTTACATGATCCTTGCCATCAAACTTCCGCATATTGATCTTTGGAACATGGTGGGTCTTCAATCCAACATTAGAGTCTATGAAATAATGATTAACATTTCTTTTGTTCTCATCATGAATTTCCTTTACTACCCTTTTGCCATTAGTAAGCGTTTCTTGTAGCAACTTAGTCAAATATATCTTCAAATCTTCCATCTTAGCATCCATGCCATTCATCTTAGCTTCCATGCCATCCATCTTAGCTTCCACACCATCCATCTTACTTTTCACACCATTCATATTAGTTTCCACGCCATTCATCTTAGCTTCCGTTACCTTTTGCAAGTGGGAAATTTGTTGCACTTGGTCTCGTAATTTTGATATATCATGTTGCATTTATTCGTCTTCTTCATGAGTCATGCTAGAGCTTTCAGGTTTCTTACTAGGTGTTTCCATTTTCTTTCTTCAGGGCATCAATGAATGATAATTATGCTTCACTATGCCCTTTGAACTTCAATGTAGTTTTTCAACCCAAACTTATGCAAAATTTTAAAAAGACTACACATCTTTTTTTCGCTTAAGCTCGATATTGAATCTATTGTATCTCTGTAATTGCGGATCTCCATGGTCTGAAATTTCTTCCTGCAGTAGCCCTCTGATTCCTCTTTCCAATGCTACTAGTCTGATCCAAATGTAACAGCCCCGAAATAAAAACATGTAATTTATTAGATTAATCATGCGATTTATAATCAACACGCAATTTATCAACTAATTAAAATCAAATTTCAAAAATATGAGTAGAGACATGTTTCTCACTTGTAATTTCGAGTTGAATGCTAGTTGAATTCTGCTAACTGCAACAGAGTTTTGGGAACGACTCTCCACCCAACCGTAGGCTCAGTTGCACAAAATCTTGCTACAACTGGCCACCCCGAGCCCTCAATCAACGTTCTACTGCCAGGGAATCCTTTGTCTCACAACACTATTCTCCCAAGAGAATGGATGATGGAATCATGGAATCATGGAATGCCTCTCATCTTCCTCACCATCTATTAAATAGAACAAACATTGGAAGGGGAACCACATGCACACACTCCATGTGTCAACATGCAACTTTATTGCTTTCTTGTTTTATTTCTTTTGTTTTTACTTTTTGATAGCTTTACTGATTTTTAATGGTTTCTTGTTTTATTTCTATTTATATTTATTTAAAGCTTTAGTATTGTTATTTATTATTTTATTATTATTTATTTACAATTATTATTATTATTATTTTATTTATTGTTTAATATTATATTATATTATATCATTTATTATTTATTATTTATATTATTTATTTATATTATTATTTATTATTAAGGGACATTACATACTCTCCCACTTTAAGGAACTTCGTCCCGAAGTTAAGTTGAATTATTTAACATTTTATTCTGTTATTTATTACTTCATGTTGCCGACACCCTCTGTTGAACTAGTATAACTAGCAGGCACCGAAAGTTTCACAACAACCGGGAAATCCCAAGGAATCTTTGTCCTTTTTCCCATATTCGGAACTAGGCATAAGCCTCCCCAGTCTGTATCCTAGTCCAAGGCTGGCCCCAAGGATCGTGCCCGACTCAGACCTCATCTGCCCCAAGGCAGGCATCCAGTACAGTACTCAATGACTTCGGGCATCTCGCAAGGTTGGCCCACTCCCTCCACAATTCACTAAGGCGCACAACCCCAGGCATCAAAGTCCTTACACCCCCACGAGACTTCAACATCCCAATCTAATAATAGGCACCTAACCTAGAACATCAGGAACTTGGCCTCCTCAAGATGGTCCCATAGCCTTTCAAGAGCTATCCATCAAGAGCTAAACAAGACAACGAAACCACTGGCATATGTAGTGTTGGTTGAGTTTGTCCCCAGCCCTCGTGCGTATGGGCTCGCACGAGATCATCAAATAAACCGGCACTCTCGGCCCATTTGTGGAGTCTTGTCAATCATCACACCTCAACATGCAACCAATGCATTAGCTATACCATCATAGTATCATAGAAAATAATCCACATGCCAAGTCTTGCATGTCATCATGAGAACATTCATCATTGTTAATCGCAACATTATGAATAATAACGAACTGCATGCTCATGCATGTCATAAATTTGTATGCAACTATGACATGCTTCACCTCATGAAATACCATCATAAGTTATAACATCAACATATTTGCATCAAAGACATATCATGACTTCACATAATAAATGAACCACATGTCAATAAACCTCATATTATAACATCATAATTCCCGTGCCACTTTATGCATATCATATCCATCATGAGTATTCAACATTAAATACCTATCATCACGTAGTAAATGAATATGTCAATATACCTTGACATAACATCATAATGCCTATGCATATCATCATCATCATAAGGATACATCATCACTATAAGAACCATATGTGCATCATTATCCTCCAATTATATCACAAAACCTCATGTAACATTATACTCAGCATCATAACAGTTAATTAAATTAAACTGAAATCATAGTGTACGATTTAGGTGTATCACTCTATAACTTTATAACTTTTTATCAACAACCATTCTTTAAAAATATTTTGAAAATGGTATGCATCGTTAAAGAATAGAAATTTGATTGTTGGAATTGATTAGTTTGCATTTTGTAATGTGTCACAGGTAACAAGCCAACCCTTAGATGGATGCTTATTAAAATCATTTAGGAGGAAACCCAACACAATGTTGTTTTGGATAGCTTTATTAAATCAAATAGGAGGTAGCTCCACTTTGAGAAATGATATAAGGAGAATCAAAATGATTTGTTCTGATACAAAATAAAAAAAAAAAAAAAAAAATATATATATATATATATATGCTTGGAATTCCAATGCATTCGTGAAAATACATAGAAAGGACGAAAAGTAATTTTGCATAACCAACACTTGCAAATTTTTGTAGATCACTGTGTAGTTCCCTATTATAAAATACAATGCATGATATGTAATTTTCTTGAGGCATGATTAAGTAGAGATAAGGAAAAGAAGTTTTGTGTACATACAACTGTGGCAATCACTTCTGTGTAATTTTGTTCTCTTAGATTCAGATGTAAGATTATAAGGCTTACCAATTTGAAGAAAAAAAAACAACAAAAACAAACAAACAAACAAACGAATTGAGAGAAATTGGTAAAGAGTGAGTCATAAAGGGTTTTCATTTGGGCCATGGATTTTATTTGGTTAACAGTGGTGATCAATTGGAAATTTCTTGGCTTTGAACCAATGATGAAACCCTTCCAATGTTGTAACGCTGACCTGTGATTCTGAATATAGCCCACAATCCCAATTATCAATTGATGTATGAATGCAAGATCAAAATTAAGTGAAAGAGGAGATGTCCGCCAGAGAAACCTACAATTTGCCAATTCAATAGTCCCATATTAAGATGGATTTCTACAATGAGTGAGTTTGAATACACAATGAAGCTGTCTCCTTGATTTCAAATTTCCCAACACAATGAAGAATCACTAGAATTAGAATGAGAGGGACCCTTTAGAAAGAAAAAGAGCACTTCACACTCAAGAAACTTGTTGAATATGGACTGATCAACAATTTTTTTCTCAAGCTACAAGAGATCAATGAGGTAATAGATACAAATCTACTGGACAACTTGACTGTAAAACTCCCCAAACAACTTTACTTTAAACCTTTAGATGCCTCAAATCTTTGACAAATATACTCTCATAAATGCCCACGAATTTGATAATATTATCTCAAAAATTTGCTCACGGATTGGAGGAGAAAGGAAGCCTAGCAACCCTACAACCTTGATGAAAAGAAGTCAGAATAAACTCACGACCAGCGCAAACATTGCTTTAGAAAATAATTAACAAAAATATGGCAGTTCCTAGAAAGATTAGGCTCTCCAAAAAAAATGTAATTAGCTCCTGCAGAATTAATGTTCTCACATTAGGTAGAATAGATGTGCTATATGCTCAACACAGAACCTATCAAAACAGTAAGGGCTATATCAACAACATATATGCCAAATTAAACAGCAAAAACCTTTCGATAATTGATCTCTTCAGAAATTGATGGAGTTCACCTTCAACAATTCAGTATTTGATTGCAAAATGGGAGAATTTTAGGAAAAAAAAAATTATAATTTCGCAGTCTTTGTGATTGAGAAATAAATGGTTGACAGGCCTATGACCCTAAAAAAAAATAAAATAAAATTAGAAATTGATCTCTTCAAGCCATAAGCAAAGGATTCTAGTGAAATTTTGAGTTAAATGACTCCAAATAATTAATAAACCATGAACGACTTTCCAGGAAAATGATCCCTTGCTCAGAAATGAAAACAACCTTTCAAAAAGTTTGAAATGGACTTCAAAAAATTTACTAATAGCTTCATAAATTTCGATATTTCTCAAAGAATTTCGATTTATTGACAAATATAAAAATAAGCTTGTCGTCTTTTAACAAAAAATTGGGTCAAGCCTTCGAATTACGATTCCTTGGCCGGTCCAACAATAGAAAGCCCTATGCTTCTTCAGATCTGCAAACCTGGTTTCATACCCTCTTGAATCTTAGAGCCCTAGTTGTGAGAACTAGATTGGGAAATCATGATACTCGACTTTTCTTTAATCTTCGAAAAAAAAAAAAAAAACTTGTAGAATCCCTACATTTCAAGTCATAGCCACACTCGAAAGTTTTCTTTGTCGAAGCCCAGCGATAAAACAATTGAAACTAAAGCAAGAACGAAACAAGATATGGGTATAGGGTTTCAGGAAATACGGAACATGAACATCTTGCTCCCTCTTGTCCATTGAATATTATTAAGATAAAATTGATTAGAAGCGCACTGATGTAGTGTCAATATAGGAATTGGCCCAAGATACAGGTCTTCTGGATTTGGGGACTGGAACACTCCACTCATTCTCAATCTAGCCCCGAGAGGTCCCGAGTTCGATTCTCGGAATGCCCCAGAACGACAAGAAAATAATCATAAATTTGAAAAATAACAAGACCCAAATATACACAAATATGCCAAAATCAACACCAAAAGGGGCAGATATCAATACTGGTCAAGTATAGGACTTTTGATACATTCAATGATTTTATGAAGCCTTGAAGCTCTTAGCATTTTAGAGATCGAGATGCATTAAAACAGAGTATTAATGCCTTCAAACTTTCCAGGCATTCATACAGGACATAAAGCCTTCAAACTCATTAACTAGGCTAATATGGTCAATTCCAGAAAATATCTACGTGGAGCAGTTTGTTCAAGACCAAAACTCCACAAAACAGTGGATCTAACATCTCAGAGAACAGATCTTTCCAAGGACTGCACCGATTAAACATGGAAAATAGCACGGGAAGAAAGCTTCAAGCAATTTTACCGTTCAAAACACTTTAGAAGCGTGAATAAAAGCTTCTACAGACAAACCACCAATCTAGGCATTAAGAAGACGAATCCTCATACAGCTTTGGACAAAAAGAGCGGAGACAAACAAAGATCTGATAAGATTAAGGATTCAAGAAAGAAATCTTGGCTTACAAATTTTATGACCAAGGTTTATAAATATAAATAAAGAAAATTTATCTACTATCTTAAAAGTAATTGTTTTACAGACTTTGTCACTGATGGATTGGCTCATGGCAACCGGAGGGGGTATGCCTGAAAGGCATGAAGCCTAAGTTCTTGGGGAAAAGTGTTAAAAACCCGTGATAAAGTTTGGTGTTTCCTTCAAATCTGGAATTAATTTCTTGAAATCAGAAAAGCTAAATTGCAGATTGATGATTTAAATTGTCAAATCAGCTCGAAAAAACATAAATCCGTAAAATTCTCCGGTTTTTTTGTTTGTTTTTTGTTTTTGTTTGTTTGTTTATGTTTTTTGTTTTTTTGTTTTTGTTTTTGTTTAATTAGTACGTCCAAGCATCTAAATCTATAATGTCATCTATAATCTATATATATATATATATATGTATATATATATATATATATATATATATATATATATATATATTGTAAAAAGAAAGGTTAGATTTGTATTTATTTCTCTCAAATTTAGTTTGACTAAATTTTTCTTGATCATCACAAACAAAATAATTGGAAAAAAATAATTTAGTATTTTTCTCAAAAATTTTACTTAGAGGTCACACATAGTTGAAACCCGCTTTGATACCATATGTAACAGCCTCAGAATAAAAACATGTAATTTATTAGATTAATCATGCGATTTATAATCAACACGCAATTTATCAACTAATTAACATCAAATTTGAAAAATATGAGTAGAGACACTTACCTGTGGCGATGATGTTTCTCACTTGTGATTTCGGGTTGAACGCTAGTTGAATTCTGCTAATTGCAACAGAGTTTTGGGGACGACTCTCCACCCAACCGTAGGCTTAGTTGCACAAAATCTTGCTACAACTGGCCACCCCCGAGCCCTCATCAATGTACTACTGCCAAGGAATTCTTTGTCTCACAATACTATTCTCCCAAGAGAATGGATGATGGAATGCCTCTCATCTTCCTCACCATCATTAAATAGAGCAAACATTTGAAGGGGAACCACATGCACACACTCAATGTGTCAACATGCAACTTTATTGTTTTATTGTTTTATTTATTTTGTTTTTACTTTTTGATAGCTTTACTGATTTTTATTGCTTTCTTGTTTTATTTCTATTTATATTTATTTAGAGATTTAGTATTGTTATTTATTATTTATTTACTATTACTACTATTTATTTATTGTTTAATATTATATTATATTATTTATTATTTTTATTATTAAGGGACATTACACCAAATTGGATTCTCCAAGAAAGATTTATGCCCAATCTCCCAAGATGACTTGATTATATAATTTTTTAGTAGAGCGAACTTGTACAACGTGCCATGTGTCACTCTTTCGACCTTCGGATCTGAAAAAGATACAAAGAAAACTACAGTTTGTCATCTTTCTATAACTTCTTACTAAATTTCAATTTGATACTCAAAGAGAAAGTTATGACGATTTTCCCAAGGTCACATGTTTGGAATGTAATTCGGAAGTCTACCAAAACCTTAACTTCCTCAGATCATATCTCCGAAGATATAGGGCGACAAGATCTGAAATTCAGACCCAAGGTTCAGAACGATTTCAGCTCAAATGGGTTCTTTTTTAGCTTCTGAAACGTTGCATTAAAAAAGTTATAGCGAAAATGCTACGATGACTTGTTTGGAGCAGCGAAACCCTAGAATCCAAAGCTCTGATACCAAATGTTATGAAACCAACTCACAAAAAATAGAAAAGAAAGATCAACCCCTTTTAAATCAGCCTCTTCGAGGGGGAAACCTCCTTTACATTACACAAATGAACCATTCTTGGATGATACAAATGACAAAATCTCCTTTCTATGTATAGGGTCTAAGGGGTCACAATATAATCAAAGCCGACATAACAATAATAATATAAGGGCACAACAATAACAATAGTGGGCTTCTATGGGGCACAATAATAACAATATGGGGACAATAGGGGCACAACAATAACAATAATGGCTACAATGACAATATTAATGGGGGAATCATTGGTATTATAGGGACCTAACAAGTCATCGCACACTCGCCGGGGTGCGTTTAACTGAACGCACCCGCCCGTTGTCGCAACTTGACTGGTCGCTTTTAACCGAAATTCGCCACCCCTCCATCGATCATCGCACATTCTCATCTCATGGGCGTGACACTGTGAATCTAAGAAGATGTTTGCTTCATAGAGTCTAAGGACTTTATTGGCTCGGGGAGGCACACCAATGAGATTAATGGATCCCATCATCCTTAGCCTAGCTGAAACCTTACTAACAGGGCATTTTTGATATATTTATTGCCACTTGACGTGTTCCTTGGAATGGATTGAGAAATAAAACCAAGGGTAGTTTCTTACAGCTATGGTTTTTACATGGCTTGATTGTTCTATAGAGAGGCGTATTCACAAGCAAAGTGATGTGATAAGTATATTCTTGTTATTGATAGATACCCTAAGGCAGAGGAAGGTCGACTAACCGAGTAATGCAGGGAATGTGCATGGTTCATAAAGAGTTCTTTTGGGATAACCTAAACTTAGGAAAGGAAGAAAAATAAGCACTCTCATTGCAAGTGTTATTAGGTATTGGCTTCATTACAGTAAGGAGTCAATCCTTTTCGTGTGGAAGATTTGTGAAGGGGAGAATGCCAACTCGAAATGGAAGATAGATAGAGGCAGGCATAAAGGCATAACCATTTGCAATGAAGGCAAAGGTCATTGTAGTTTACTCATTTATGTGGAACCAACACCACCCATTTTATATGATTTAGTTGTTGAGTCCCCATCAAAATACCCCGCTCTAGCTAAGTTTACCTCCTAATGCCCAGGTATACACACATGACTTTGCTTTGTTAACCACATAGCTTATTTGTGAGTGATCCAGGTCCGGGTGTGATGAAGGACCCTTCCAAGACCTTTTACTTTTGTGATGTGTTAAATTGCATTTTTAAAAGATCATAAATGAATACATTTGCATGCTTTAAAGAATAGGAACATGTCAATCATCAACAACATAAAATCAAAAGCGGTTGATAACGGAGTTCGTCCAGGAGGGACTACATCTCCGGGCCCCAGTGTCAAGATGGTGTAGGTCGCTGCATTAAGTGCTGTGAATAGTGGTGATGTACATGGAGGTGACGTCGATATCATACAAGGAAAATGACCTCACGTAGGAGTGGCTCTAAGAGATGTTCCACTATAGGAACTCTCAGTCAAAAGACTCTTATCAATATGACACAAAACTCATGCATGATGAGCATCTCACCAACATGGCATAAAAGGATCTCAATGCAAAACATGCATGGCGAAAACATGAGTATCCCATCAACATACAACAAAGGGATCTCAACACATAACATGACGAATCATGACAACAAGTACATCACATAAAATATTCCGCATCACATCAAGCAAGGAATCATGAAAACAAGTAAGAAACATAATCCCACATCAAACATCAAAAAGGATCTGTGCAGCACAATGCATAAAGAAGAAGTACATGGACACATCATATACCTCACAACCAAGGGCCATCTGAAGAAGTGGCTGTCAAACTGTTGAAGTTGTTCGGACCATCTATCTCAAGGCCTCGATTGCATGAAAATGATTACTCGCATATGAATGTGGACATCTGCACTAGCACTTAGAAAAGTGATTGGAAAATGAAATGAGAAAATGACAAATCTGAATGTCCCACCAGATTTATGGCATTGAGTAGTGCAAAATCGACTGTCCAAAATCTGAATTCTGAAAAGTTGAGAATCTGGGGCTCAAGGAATCTTTTAGATTCCCCCGGGATTCCTCAAAGATTCTGCTCCATGGGTGGACTGGAAATTTGCAACTCAAATGGCGAATCTGATCTCACCATTGCGATCCCTGCAGAAAACCGTGAAAAATAAGTATAAACTTGACTATATTCTGACATGGCAAAATTTTACCTCCTTGGGAAAATTTCAAGGCTCATGGTTCCGCTCCCTATTTTTGCTGAAATCATGGTTCCATGTGCATTTTGAAAATGGCTGAAAAATGAAAAACTATGATGGAGAAACGGACATCACCATTGCATTCGTGGTGACGAGAGGTGTTGAATCCATATAAAATTTGTCAAAATCGGACAAAGTGGAAATTTGACCCTCCTGCAAAATGCATGGTTCTTGCATTAAAAATTAATTAATTTGCCTCGATTTGCATTTCTGCTCTTGGTTCCTCCATCTCTGTCTCAAACTGTGTGCACTGGTGAAATTATGGGTTTATATAAAAATTCATGGGCAGATTTACCAATGAGTTAGTTTGGCAGATTGGTTAAATGAAGGCGTTGGTTGAGGAGGGGTCAGGTGGTCAAACCCCGCCCCTCCTATCTTTTCCCATGATATATTTTTTTAAACAAAACAATATACATAACTAGGGGGTCGGGCCCGCATTGGGCGACCCGCCCCCATACCCCACGCATTTTTGTAACGGTCGTATGATATATTAGGTTGTATATGTTTTAAGTTTGGGCACGTAAGGTTTTTTATGTTAATGCATGGGTAATATTTATGGGGCCGTCCGGTGGGCTGACCCACGTGGCCGGTGGGTTCAACTCCCATTGGCCTCACCATTTATGGTAAGGTCCGTAGGTTGGTTGGGGGGTGGTGGGGTTGGTGCCCCCCACCCCCTTTTAATATATATATTTATTGTTTTATTAAACAATAATGCACCTTTTTTGAAATTTGATTTTTGGGCATAAGAATCAAATTAAAGACCCCACAATTTCGCCCGGAATCCGGTGGTCGGGTTCAGTCCAAATTGTGGCCTCCTTAAGCTACCCAGTCATCAAAAAGTCAACCCAACTTTGACTGCTTCTAACTTTCTCATACGGACTCGGATTGACGAACCGTTCACACCACTGTGATCAGGACGAGGAGATCTACGCTCTGGTCCTAGTTTGTGCATAATCCAAACACTTTGATTTTTGAGTGTTCATAAGCCCTCTTTGTCCTGTGTGTCTCTCTGGAGCCACCTAGATCAGTGAGCTTAGTAACTAGGGAAGAGGGAAGGTAATAAGGATGGTGTTTATATATATCTACACCTATCAAGGAAAAGATCCACCAGAAGTCTTAGCTCAAGGTCATGCATCATGCCTTACTTTCTCTTCTGTATCTATTACACCTGTAAATCCTTCTCTTGCCTTTGCTGCTTCCACTTTCTTTTTCTCTTCCACTTTATGAATGTGCATCTCTCTAGCATGTCATTGGCATTTAAAATAGCTTGCTTGTCATCAACATTCAACATTTTAAGCATACATCTATCAAACTCAAATTTAACTAAAGATTGTAGGTTGTAACTGATTATTTCTTTACAATGTCTAAACATGAAGGTTTGTTTCTTGAATTAAGTGTTGATTACTTCTTTATAATGTCTAAACATGATTTTTTATTTCTTGAATTAAACATTTTATTATGAACATAAAAGAAAAAAACTTACATCAAACTCATCTAATTCCATCCTCCCAGCAAGGAGGCAAGGGCACCAAACCATTCTTTCTCATTGATGGTAAGAGCAGGGGCACCAACCATTCTAAAAAACATATGAACCGATCGGATTTGGGGTACATATGGACTACTAGTGAAGACATAGGCTAGTAAGCTAAGGTTTGATAAGACCTACTGATATTAAATGATCATATGTTAAAACTGAAGTAGAATTGATTATGCCATTAATGAATTGAATGTTAACTGAAAGTGCAGAAACCGAGAGAACTGCTTGAGAAGAAAGACTTTATGACAACTGATAAAACATAAGTAAGAAGCAAAATAGTAATGTAAATGGCAAATACGCAACGATACCAAACATCAAGATTTATTATGAAGTTCGTCCCTAATGGACTACGTCTCCGGGTCTGCTTTCAAGATGGGCAACCACTTTATTAGGATTAAAACCGAGGAGATCGATTACAAAGAGAATTGACCAGATTGAATGTGCACGTAGGCACTTCTGATCACTGTCATAAGGAAGCTCTCTAAACCAGCTTTCCAACTGGTGAGCTCCAGTATTGCAGCAATAATGCTACAACTCCTGGGACTCCCTTCTTTACTTTTATCAACCCGGTAGTTCGTAACAAACTTGGAAGCGACGACGCTGTATGCACAAGTACTAGCTCTTGCCGCAACTGTCACTTGGTCAGCTGGCACAAGTCTGCTAGGGGCTCAAGCCAACTTCTATGGGCTCTGAGAAGAAGCTTTTTAACCAATGGACGAAAGCTATTTTAAAGAAGGTTGATCTACTTGCAGAAAGACAGTGAAAAACTAAAAGAAAACGCAAACCCTAGCAAACCCTAATTCTACCAGTTAACTCTACTGATGCTAAGAAGATGATGCAAACTACTGAAGGAAATGCCATTGACCTCTAGGAAGGTAAATACTTGTACCTAAGCTACTTCTACAGTAACATCTGAAAGAAACATCTTTTTTGTATTTTTGAATAAGTTGCCAGAGTTATTATGCATATGATTTGACTGTTTTTGGGTTGTGCAGAGGTGGATATGCAAGAAGAAATGCTTGGGAAAGGTCAAGAAGGTTCAGAGAGGGCCTAAGGGGTCCCTAACACCCTTCCATAGAGTCTCACCGAGTTTGGCTGTCGGGAAACCTCATTCGTGAACCTCTACAGGAAGTCTGCAGGGGTTCTACAGGATGCCTGCGATTTTCTACAGGATGTCTGGAATTTTCTACAAGATGTTCGGAGATGAGGTTTTTGGTGGATGAATGGAGAGGGAAAGGTGAAGGAGTGAGTGTGGAGGTAGGGTGAAGGTTGGAGATGGTCTAGAACTCAGTGGATGGAGTTGTGGACAGGTGTGGATGGCGGTATTTGGCTCAAAGAAGACTAAAGCAATGTTACACACAAAACTAGGGTTATGGGAGCGAATGGTGAACAGGAGGCAAGGATTCTAAGCAGAGGGTGGAATGGATGGTGCTGATGGCAAATGAACAGATGAAGGAGTGGTACAGGTACTCTGCAAGGCTCTGTTTCCCAACTGATCCAACGAAGACCTGTAAATTCAAAATCCTAATTATGATGACCTAAATCTGTTAGCTGCCACTGAAGAGAATGAACAGAAGTGTGACCTGCAATGAAACCATGTATTTTAACTCATGCAACTAAGCAAATGAAAGTCTGAGATTTCAACCAACTTATACACATGAAACTCAAACACTAGTGATTGCATGGCACGGCAAAATTAGTGTTTTTATGGGCATAAAAGTTATCCTGATCCCAGCTCCAGATCCTACTGAAGGAGAGGTGAAACCAGAGATGTTTGATGGCCCTTTTCTTGAAGTTTTTTTCTCTTAACAATTCAACAAAATCTGAGCATTCAAAAGTCTATCTAACCATTTACAGTGACCTATTTAATCAGCAAACTTTAACCTACTTAACAGAAATGTTTTTGCAAATGCATAAAGAACAACTAGCAATACATAGAGGAGGCCTTAGCACTCGGGTTGGGCCCAACCCCAAGAGCTGCAGGCTCCTATAAAAGACTCAGATCTGATACCAAGTAGAGCTGCTTATCATTATTCAAAAATAACCATCATAAGAAAGTTGTACAACAGTAGCTACAATAAAACAGGCTGAGCAAAATGGCAGCACTATAGTGCAAAAATAACAATGGTTCCAAAAGTAAAGTACGAAGGCTGAGGCCTTCCTATTTGTACAATACGAGGGAGCTAGCAGCCCTCCTAGATTCAAGGGACTCGGCTGTCCCAACTGCTAGTGAACAGTTACTCCTCCAAAATCTGCTTGGCTGCCTTTAAAACTCGGTTTGGTGGCCTGTGGAGCTCGGTGTTGAGGGTGGAGATTTCGAGGAAGGCCATTTAATGCCAGAGACAACCTCCCTAAGAATCCTCACCTCAAGCTTGGCTGTCAGCTGACCCATGATTGCTTGGTTTTGCTCCATAATTTGTCCAAAAATCCTGAAATCACCACGTATTAGTCTCCTAGGTAGAGTGACCACCCTTATTCGTTCAAATAACATAAACATACTAGGAAAACATGCATAATCTATGAAAAATGGAGGATTGAACAAGGATAATTAGGAAAAATGAGCCCAATAGGTTACCCAATTTGGGGGCTCATCATCACCCCCCTGCTGAATCGGTTGCTCATCCTCTGAGCAACTAGTCCAGCTCATCATCCTTTATGGCTTTGATCGCCTCCCTCACGTCCCAAGCCTCTGCTCTGATCATGAGAGGCTCACTGAGCTCTCTGCCTATGATACTGCGGACTTCTGTTGCTCTCTTCTCCTCATGGCTCATCCAAAAGGCCATGGCCATAAGATGGATATCCCCTATCACTATGTTAGGATCCCATGTGTTCATGTCCGGAAGGGCAAAGTTGTGCAAGTAGAACTCTGCCAATTTGGCCCTATCCTTAGATGAACTGCTGCCACATAAAGCTGGAAACTGATGATAATTTTGGAAAGGGGTGATGCCCCTTTGAGCCAAGGTATTGATTTGAAACTGTAACCATTGGTCCTTGAGGTAAAGGGCATAGGATTTGGCAGGCTGCCTGCACTGCAGAGCTTCCATTGCCCAGCTGGCCATGCAGGCCAGTTGGGCCTCCTTTTCTTGCAGCTGCTGTTTTAGAGAATGTATCTGTAGTTCTTGTTCCTGGAGCTGCTGGTTCAGTGCCTCAATTTCAGTCTGTGTCCCTTCCTTCCTTTGCTGTTCATAAGGGGTATCTGTGGCTGTTGTGGGCCCCTCCTGTTGCTCTTGTTCCCCCAAGATGTGAGGCCTGTCTTCCTGCCTCTGTCCCTGTGACTGTAGATGTTGTTTGAGCTGCTCATTTTCTTCCTGTAGCCTGACCCGCTGGATGCTCTCCACATGTCACACCATAGCCAATTCTCTTCTGGCCTCTTTGGGTTGCTCCTCCAAAGGACCTATATCTGCTACTCCCTTGGACTTAGCGATTTTCATCCAAGTGTGGGTCCTCACCCTCTCTTCCTCTAGTGCAAGGAAGAGTGGCACTGTGAATTTCTGAGGAATGATCTTTCCGGCCTCCAAGAAGTTATAATAGGAGTCCAATCTGGGCTGGGGGCTAGGCTCCATAATGTGCTCGACCTCTTCTTCCTTCTATGGTGATTTGGCTGCCTCACCCTCCATTTCTTCGGTCTCCTTCAGTCTAGCCAATGTTTCCTGTAGAATAGTTTCAGCATCCTGTAGAGAGGTTTTTGTGTCCAACCTTTCCATTCTCTCCCTCCAGGTGGATGTCTTTGGGCTTCCCCGCTCATAAGTGATGGATGCCTTGGAGGGGGACCTCTCCTTTGGTGTGGTAGGGGTGTCTACAATGGTGATTGGTTCTTTGGATGGAGGTTGGGGTCTGCCGGTTTTAATTCTTACACTTCTTCTTGCCTTAAAGTACAGGGGAGGCTCCCTCTTTCACTTTTCCTTTGGCTTGGGAGATGTGCTTAGGGTGGCCAGCACAGCTGCTGCCTCCCTAGCTAAAATCTCGGCCGATTTCTCCTTCTGCTGCCCTTTCCCCGGACTTCCTGTAGAAAGTCCTGTAGTGGCCGTTTTCTGGCTTCCTATAGATGCAGTTTTCTGACTTCCTGTAGAAATAGCCTGCTGGCTTCCTGTAGAAACAGTTTTCCCTGATTTGGCTTGCTTAGCTGAGGGTTCCTTCTCCTTGACTTGTGCTGTGGTTGCCTTGGGTGTTGTTTGCATCCTTTCAGTCTTCTCTGCCCGAGTTTGCAACCGTTTCTCCCTTGGCGTTGGTGTTTTTATTTTACTCCCAGCTTTGGCCTCAACAGCTTGTCCTTTTTCTTACTTTTCCTTTTGTTGTTCTTGTGGTTTTTCCTGTGATGACCTGTCCTGGGTTTTCTTACCCTTAGCTTCCTTACCTTTAGGTTTCTTCTCTGCCTCAATATGTTCCTTCTCCTCACTGCTGGATGAAGTGAGTTCTTCTGCCAGGGTCCGGATATCATCATTCTTGGTCATATTACGGAAAATCTCCCAGGAGATAGGGACAATATAAGTATGGAGGGCATCTTCTACGAGGAGCTTGATAAGCCCATGATGATCCAACTGGTCTAGTGTCCCCTCCTTCACTTTTGTGCCACACTCAATCAATGACTGCAGGAGGAAGTATGGGATGCTCAATTTTTGTTCTGAGGGAAAATCCATCTTATGCCTGAGCTCAGTTAACAAGCGGAAGTGATACCCATACACAATACTAAATCGCCCCTCACAGGTAATATATTTCATAATTTGAAGGCTGACCTCACTCCAAAATGGTTGTAAGTTAGCTCTCCGGACCCCATTTTTATCCTTTGAAAACTGTTCTTCTGGTAGGAAGAATTCCTTTTTAGCTTTTTGGCCCAATTTCCTTTCCTCTTTATCCCAGGGCATCCCCAATGGAAATTCAGTGACCCGGCTAATGAGTTGTGGGGTGAGTTTCAAGGTCAATCCCCTGAAATTTACAGTTGCCAATGTTTTTGATTTGGGCTGCAGGGACCTTAGGAACTCCTCTGTTATTTCATCATCGTGACCTTGGATTTTATCACAGAAGGTCATCCACTTTGCATGGGTAAATAGGTCTACCACCTCAGGAGTTTCTCTCAATTTCTTGGAATCCGAGGGTTCCTTTCTGATAAACCCTCCAGGCATGGTGAAGATACCCTGTTTTCGGCTTGAGCTCTGGTTAGAATGGAAATTCGGATGTGGTTTTCCCCCTTGGTTCTCAGGTTAGGGTTTCTCTACTGTTTGTATCTTCCCCTTTCACCAATTCTCTGGTTAAAATGCTACTGCCGCCCAAGACTTCGACTTGTCAAAGGGAATGAAGCTCTCACAGACAAAGTGCAGAGCAAATTTTTATACCAATCATATAACAGCCACACAAAAAAATTGATACGTGCACAGGTGAGCCTTACAGCGGTTTGTCATAATAATGGGGAGAGTTTGTTAATAGGAATCATGGAGGTGAGTACAATGCAACACCATTCAAAAGAAATTTTGTGTATTATATAAGCAAACCACCGTTCTTGACCACATGTAGACTGGTTTAAATTTTCCCCCCTTCAAACAAGCTAATTCACCACCTTTCGAAAATTAAGCATGGGGATGGCATGTTCGAGCCTACCTCTCCTCGAGATTTCCAATTCCGATGCACAGACACGGGTTTCTCTGCTCTGGTAGCTTTCACTCTGCTTCCTGTAGTGCTCCTTCTTGTATAGAGCTTCAGCTGCTTCTGGAGGACATCACGGTACTGCGGAGCAAGTTTGGGACGCGAGAATAGTTTGAACTGGGCCGAGAAATTCGGGCTAACGAACTGCAGAGGAGGAGGACGCTCACGGTGCTGAAAAACCGGTTGTGGTGTAAATGACAGTGGTTGAGGTGCATGCTCTGGCCGAATGATTTTGAAATACGGCGCAATTCATGGCGCGGGGGTGAGGTGTCCAGGCCGAGCCGTTAGACAACGTCACGACCATCATTCCTCGGCGTGTTTCTAACCACCAATATCTATCTCCGCCATTACCCGCCGTCATCCTTGTCAGTCCGCCGATTTCACTGCAAATCTGTTGATTTCCCCGACTGGACACTTCCCACGTGTCGGCTCCATGTCTTTCTGGTGGAATCGAGCGTAACCATGCTCGTTCGGATCCCACGAGACAGTTCAACTGGCTGTGGATGGCCAGTTGACTGACCATTGCTTTTGTTCAATCCGCACATTCACAGTCATGCAAGTTTCACAGTATAGTTCATGTTAATTTGACGAAATAAGGTTAGGCACTTACCTGGGGGTGACCGCGGACGTGTTTCACAGGTTTTTGGACGTGAAGCAATGGTTTTTCTCGCTGCTGCTTCATGCACAGGTGTGGTAATTCCCTCGTCCATTTGCTGATGCCAGATGCAAGGCTTTCGGGAACCGGTCCTATGGTGGTGAATCGTCGCATGCACGGCCCCGCCTGCTCTCAGCTGTGGAGAAGGTGTTCATATTTCCGAGGAGCTAATAGCATGCCTTCTGTGCTGATTTCAACTGCTCCTGACTCCATAGTGTGTATTCCAGGCGGATCAGCTGCTACAGGATTCCTGTAGGACATCCTGTAGCTGCTTCTCCTCCTGGGCTGCATGCTGAAACGGGCACGGCTACAGTCACGGGTGAAGGGTCCTCTTGGAGATTTTGACAGGTATAGTATGCGGGCCTTCATGTATTTGATTTGTCCCCTGGAAAAAAAATGGCGACCTGAGGAAAACAAGACTTTTTTACATGACTGTGCAGGGGTATAGGACCAAATGGTGGTAATGGCAGTGGAAAGAGAGGAAACAGGTGATGGATGGGACAAAGGGGTGGCTGCAGGCCTCACCAACAAACTTCAAGTCTTAAATCCTCCTCCAGAATCGATTTTGGCTCGTCCAAAGGTTGTACAGGAATTTTCCTGTAGAAATGCAGAACTTCCTGTAGAAAGCCCTGAAACTTCCTGTAGGAGGTTGAATCTTGACCCGAATGTGTCCAAATCCTGGAAAAAGTGTGTGGCCATGGAGGGAGTGTCGGTGAGGATGCCTGGTAGCTTGGGATGGACCCCTGTCCTTGGTTTGCGCGACCCTCTTTATCTGCATTATATCCCTGCAACTTGCAATTTTTTCAAAGATCAGACCTGTTTTTTCTTTTTTCTTTCTTTTCTCCTTGTTTTTTTTTTAGAGACAACAGGGGCGCCTCTATGAGGTTTTCACCCAAGGATCTTTTTTTTTTTTTTAATAGAGAGAGAGAGAGAAAGCAGGGGCACCTCCATGAGGTTTTCACCCTTACTGCCTGCCCTGGCCGCCTCGGAGAGGTTTTCGTCCAGGGATCTTTTTATTCTCCTTTTTTTTTTTTGGATGATCAAGGTGTGGCCAGAACAGAGGCATAACCCTGCTCTATTACCAGCACTGGTTTTTCCACAGTTTCAATGAATTCCTGCCTCGAGAGGGGTTTCTTGTAGATTTTCAGTTGATGTCTATTGACAAGCATGGGGATGGCCTCTTCATCAATGGTCCTGATAAGGACTGAACCATTTTCGTTACATTTCTCCACTGTATATGGTCCTAACCATCTTGTACTCAGCTTCCCTTTGAAATTCTTGTATCTTGAGTCATACAGCAGTGCCCAATCTCCCAGTTGGAATTGCTTCTCATTAAGGTGCCGATCATGCCATATCTTCCTCTGGAGTTGGACTACTTCTAAGTGAAGGAGGGCCTGCATTCTTTGTTCATCTAACCCATTCGGCTGCAATAATCTCTCACGTTGAGCATGGCTGAGACCTAGGTCCAGATGAACTGCCACCCTCAATGTATTGTACTCGAACTCTATGGACAACAAAGCTTTCTTCCCGTAGACCAGCTCATAAGGTGTGAAGCCGGTTGTGGTCTTCCAAGTGGTGTTGTAGGCCCAGGTGGCGTCAACCAGGCGATCTGCCCAATCCTTTCTGCTGTTGCTCACAACCTTGGTCAAAATCCCTTCCAATGCTCAGTTAGTGACTTCCACCTACCCATTTGCTTGAGGATGATAGGGGGTGGAAGTCTTGTGCTTGATCTTGTGATGAGCAAGCAAATCTTCAATCAGGTTGGAGGTGAACTGGCTTCCTTGATCTGTGACTAACTCTCTTGGGTAGCCAAACTTGTAGAAGATATTTTCCCTCAGAAACTTAGCCACCTTTTCTTCTGTTGCTGCTTTGATTTCCTTTGTTTCTGCCCACTTGGTCAGATAGTCGGTGCACACAATGATGTAAGACCGTTGCTTTGAAGGAGGGTTGATAGGACCCACAAAATCCATGCCCCACTTCTCAAATGGCTCAAAGGTCACTTGAGGTTGGAGAGGCATTTCATCTCTTGGAGTCGGTTTCCCCATCCTCTGACATCAGTCACACTGGTTGACATATCTTCTGACATCCTGATGGAGAGTAGGCCAATAGTAGCCTGCCTGTAGAATTTTGAAGGCAGTCCTTTTTGCTGCAAAGTGGCCTCCACAAGGTCCATCGTGACAGGTTAGGAGGATGTCAAAGACTTCCTCCTCCCTAACACAACGTCTCAAGATCTGATCTGGACCAAGCTTAAACAAGTTGCCCCCGATCCATGTGAACGGGGCACTCTTCCTTACAATTCTGCTCTTCTCTTTTGAGGACAGATGCGGAGGAAACTGTGCTGAGACCAAGTAATTTGCTATATCAGAAAACCATGGAGAGAGTACTGAGATAGCAAATAGATGTTCATCTGGCATCTGGTCATCCACTGTTCCTTCTTCACCTGCAGGCAAGTCCACTCTTGACAAGAATTCAACAACAACATTTTCCTTACATGGCTTGTCGACAATTGTCAAATCAAATTGCTGTAACAAAAGTAACCATCTAATAATACTAGCATTGACATCAGGCTTATTCATTAACTATCTAATCGTAGCATGACCAGTGTGCACAAATGTTTGATAACCGGTGATGTAGTGTCTGAACTTGTTTAGGGAATGGACTACGGCTAGGAACTCTTTCTCGGTTACAGTATAGTTCATTTCTGCCTTGGACAGGTTTTTGCTGACGAAGTATATGGCATATGGGAGTTTCTCCTCAATTTGTCCTAAGGCTGCCCCTATGGATTTGTTCGAGGCATTAGTGTGGATGTGGAAAGGTAGGGCCCAGTTTGGACCTCTCAGGATCGGGGCAGACACCAACTTTTCTTTCAACTCATCCAGTGCCCCTTGACAGTTGTCAGTCCATTTAAACTCAACATCTTTCCCTAAGAGTCCAAACAAAGGCGAGGCTAGCTTGCTGAAATGTTTAATGAATCTTCGATAATATCCTGCTAAACCTAGGAAACTCCGAACATCCCTTACCTTTTGAGGAGGTGGGACCCTTTGGATGATAGCAATTTTATTAGGATCCACCTGTAATCCTTGGTGAGAAATGGTATGTCCTAACACGGTCCCTTCAGTCATCAGGAATTCACATTTTTTAGGACTGAGGGACAGGTTCATCTCAATGCACTTGGTTAAAACTTTTCCGAGATTGGTCAATGCTTCTCGGAAGTTGAACCCATAAGGAGTGAAGTCATCCATGTAGATTTCTACCGAACCATGGACCAACTCAGAAAAGATGCTCAATACTGCTCTCTGGAAAGTGGCAGGAGCATTGCATAGCCCAAAGGGAAGGATGCGATAGGCAAAGGTACCCCAAGGATAGGTGAAGGTGGTTTTATCTTGGTCTTCCGAGCTGATTTGGATCTGGTTATACCCGCTGAACCCATCTAGGAAAGAGAAAAACTTCTTCCCTGCCAGTCCATCCAACACCTGATCTATGAAAGGCAAAGGGAAATGGTCTTTCTTAGTGGCTTTGTTAAGTTCTCGGTAATCTACACAGATTCTCCACTTCCCATTCTTCTTGGGCACAAGCACTAGGGGCGAGACCCACTCACTATCGGAGATAGGATAGATGAATCCTGCATCCAACAATTTTTGCAATTCTTCTTTGACAATGTCCTTAAGAGCTGGATTCATTCTCCTCTGAGGTTGCCTGACTAGTTTACAATCTTCTTTAATGTAGATGTGATGGGTACAGACCGAAGGATGGACTCCTTTCATCTCCTTATAGCTCCAGGTGAAAGCATCTAAATGTTTGTTCAGTAAGCTACACAGCTCCTTCTCCTGGGAAGGAGATAGGGAGGAGCTGATATTCAAAGTTCTTTCGGGGCCAAACTCCACATTCTTAGTTCTGGAAGAGGTTGGATCAGTCACACAGAGGTCCACTAAGGTGCTGGCTTGGGTATCCTCCACCAATTCCTCTAAGGACAGTGCACTGGGAGGTGGATTCCGAATCAAGGTCTCAATCAAATCATCCTCGGTTTGAGGACCTCCCCTAGTGGTTTCTATGGTGCACAAGGGTGCAGAGTATACCTCATCCTCATCTCCTTCTTCCATCCAGAGCGGTAAGTCATGTTCTAGCATGGGCTGGGCAGGAGGGTATAGGACTAGCTGCTTGGACATAGGACCATTTTTGATGGTCATGTTTCCAGCTCGGCAACTGATGTAAGCATCCGCAGTGGCTAACCAAGGCCTTCCCAAAATCAGGGGGTATCCAGTAAGCTTTGCCTTTGGTTGAAGGACTAAGAAGTCCGCAGGATACTCCCAAGAGTCAACCGAGACCAAGACATCCTCCACAATCCCTTCGGGAGTCACGATGGAGAGATCTGCCAATTGTAGGAGTGTTGAAGTCTTCCTTAAGGAACCCTGAAGGTTGAGTTTAAGCATGGTGTCCCTGGTCATCACATTAATGGCAGCCCCTAGATCAATCAAGGTATCGGGGATAATGGTGCCATTGATGTGGACATCAACTACAGGACTCCCAGGGTCCAAATACTTTGGACAGATTACTTGCCCCAACATTAGATTAGACAGTTGTCCTATGACATTGATTGTCGAGGCATCTCTCTTCCTCCTGCCTGGGTGCCTGAAACACTTCTCCTTAATCAATTTGTTGTATATCGATACATCTTTGATGGCCTGGAGAAGGGGTATTTTCACACACAACTGTTTTAGTTCCCCTAGAAGTTCAGTCTCCTCTGGGTTTGGTTGTGTGGTTATTGTTAGTCACTCAGGAAAGGATGGAATGGCCTTGGGTTCACTTTCATGTTTCACCTCCTCGTCCTCTGGGGGAGGAGGTTGGCGATCTGGAAGGGTCTTCCCGGATCGCAGGTTGATCTCTTGGATCTCCACAACATAGGTAGGACATGTTGTTTCCCCAGTGTATACCTGCTGGGCCTGTCGGTTGTTGGGGTTCGGGTTCGGTTGGGCAGGCATCTGGGGTTGTCTTGGAGGAGCAGGAGGTAATGGTTATGGTTGAGCCGGTGGTGGAGGAAGAATGGCGGGAGGAGAGTTGTAATGGGGCCTCCACCTTGGTTGAGGTGCATTCCACTGAGGCTGTGGCTGGACATGTGAGTGAAACGAATGAGCAGTGGGTTGAGAACGATATTGAGGCGGATAAGACCACGGAGGAGGTGCAGACCAGGAAGGATGAGTAGGGGGACCCCAAGAAGGCATGTGAGCAGATTGGTTGGGGCTATAATAAGCTTGGGATGCCCCTTGCATCCCCTGATGGTAAGGTCTAGGTCCATGTGGTCTCCTTTGGTTGAGGAAGTAGAGAGGTTCAGTGGGTGCCTTAGTCCCTTGGTACATGGCTTTGAATCCGGGCAAGGTTGGGCATTGGTTTGTAGGGTGGTTCTCCTCACAAACGAAACATACCTCCATTGAGTGTAATGGACACTCGTTCTTAGGGTGCTTCCTCGTACATCTGGGACAGAAAATGGCCAAAGCCCTCTCAGCTTCCTCTTTCTTTTGTTGGATTCAGAAAGTATCAAGTTGCATGGCAATGGTCTGTCTCACCTCACTTTTGAGGTCTTCCAGCTGATTAGCAAACTCATGCTTGGAGAAGGTAGTACTAGCTGAAAGTGGATTCCCCCTACCTCTTTTCCGGGCTTCCCTAGAGTGGTTTCTAAACATAGTCTTTATATCCTCATAAGGTAGTTGGTAAATATCTCCTCCAGCTAGCATGTGAAGGGTATCTAGAAGGTCTTCAGGGACTCCTCGGAGCAGAACCAGCTTTAGAGATTCAGGGTCAAGTGTGCACCTGGCCCGTTTATAGCTAAGTTGGAACCTTTCCTCATAGTCCTCTAGAGACTCATCATTTCCCATGGTCATCCGAAATATTTCCCCCTTGGTTTCCTTTGACCTACAGTAATCTCGATATTTTTTGTTAAAGGCTTGCTGCATTTGAGCCCAAGTAGTGATACTATTTCCAGGTAACCCCATGAACCAGCGTAATGCTGCATCCTTGAGGGTAGAGGGAAAAAGCTTCAACTTTTGCTCGTCTTCTGTATAGTCATAACTTCGACAAAGGACAACAAACTCAAACAGGAAGGTATCAGGGTCTTCAGTGGTCAATCCATGGAAATGAGGTAAGGCGGAGGGACTTATGATCTTCATTTTCATGTCCCCGTTAGTCTCTCGGATGGGGAAGGTACCTTCTATTCTCTCATCATCGTCTCTACCATTTCTGTTGTCAGCCATAGTCTCACAAGGAATATTTTCTTGCTCTTCTTCTGTTATAGGATCTTCGTATATCTTAGGAGGTTCACCTATAGGTTCTTCTGGATCACTGCCACCAAAGAAGACTGAAGGTGACTTAGTGAAGTGGTGGGGGTGTTGGGTATGAATTTTCTGGTATTATCTCTGTTCCTACGAGGCATAAAAGGACTTTTGGTTGTTTTTGCTTTTTTCTGCTTGTACCTGCAAAACTGAAACAGATGGAATTGCAACTAACTAAAATCTATCTTGCAGAAATGAAAATGCGGAATTGAAATGAAAGCAGAGAAAGACTAATCTATTTTGCTGAAATCAGATTGCGAGAAGGAAATACTAGACTACACTTGCAAAATTGAAATTCTATTCTACGCTTGCAGAATTGAAAGGATAATCTACGAAAGCAGGAAATGTCTAGTTTACTTTTGCAGAAATGAAATTGCAGAATGGAAATGAAGTAAACTACTTAGCAGAAGGCGAGAGTAGGAAAATAGAAGAAAAACAACAATCACAAATACTCTTACGCTTCCCCAGCAACGGCGCCAAAAAGAGGTGATGAGCTCCAGTATTGCAGCAATAATGCTACAACTCCTGGGACTCCCTTCTTTACTATTATCAACCCGGTAGTTCGTAACAAACTTGGTAGCGACGGTGCTGTATGCACATGTACTAGCTCTTGCAGCAGCTGTCACTTGGTCAGCTGGCACAAGTCCGCTAGGGGCTCATGCCGACTTCTATGGGCTCTGAGAAGAAGCTTTTTAACTGATGGACGAAAGCTATTTTAAAGAAGGCTGATCTACTTGCAGAAAGACAGTGAAAAACTAAAAGAAAACGCAAACCCTAATTCTACCAGCTAACTCTACTGATGCCAAGAAGATGATGCAAACTACTGAAGGAAATGCCATTGACCTCTAGGAAGGTAAATACATGTACCTAAGCTACTTCTACAGTAACATCTGAAAGAAACATCTTTTTTGTATTTTTGAATAAGTTGCCAGAGTTATTATGCATATGATTTGACTGTTTTTGGGCTGTGCAGAGGTGGATATGCAAGAAGAAATGCTTGGGAAAGGTCAAGAAGGTTCAGAGAGGGCCTAAGGGGTCCCTAACACCCTTCCATAGAGTCTCACCGAGTTTGGCTGTCGGGAAACCTCATTCGTGAGCCTCTACAGGAAGTCTGCAGGGGTTCTACAGGATGTCTGCGATTTTCTACAGGATGTCTGGAATTTTCTACAGGATGTTCAGAGATGAGGTTTTTGGTGGATGAATGGAGAGGGAAAGGTGAAGGAGTGAGTGTGGAGGTAGGGTGAAGGTTGGAGATGGTCTAGAACTCGGTGGATGGAGTTGTGGACAGGTGTGGATGGCGGTATTTGGCTCAAAGAAGACTAAAGCAATGTTACACACAAAACTAGGGTTATGGGAGCGAATGGCGAACAGGAGGCAAGGATTCTAAGCAGAGGGTGGAATGGATGGTGCTGATGGCGAATGAACAGATGAAGGAGTGGTACAGGTACTCTGCAAGGCGCTGTTTCCCAACTGATCCAATGAAGACCTGTAAATTCAAAATCCTAATTATGATGACCTAAATCTGCTAGCTTCCAATGAAGAGAATGAACAGAAGTGTGACCTGCAATGAAACCATGTATTTTAACTCATGCAACTAAGCAAATGAAAGTCTGAGATTGCAACCAACTTATACACATGAAACTCAAACACTAGTGATTGCATGGCACGGCAAAATTAGTGTTTTTGTGGGCAGCAAAGTTATCCTGATCCCAGCTCCAGATCCTATTGAAGGAGAGGTGAAACCAGAGATGTTTGATGGCCCTTTTCTTGAAGTTTTTTTCTCTTAACAATTCAACAAAATCTGAGCATTCAAAAGTCTATCTAACCATTTACAATGACCTATTTAATCAGCAAACTTTAACCTACTTAACAGAAATGTTTTTGCAAATGCATAAAGAACAACTAGCAATACATAGAGGAGGCCTTAGCACTCGGGTTGGGCCCAACCCCAAGAGCTGCAGGCTCCTATAAAAGACTCAGATCTGATACCAAGTAGAGCTGCTTATCATTATTCAAAAATAACCATCATAAGAAAGCTATACAGCAGTAGCTACAATAAAACAGGCTGAGGAAAATGGCAACACTATAGTGCAAAAATAACAATGGTTCCAAAAGTAAAGTACGAAGGCTAAGGCCTTCCTATTTGCACAATACGAGGGAGCTAGCAACCCTCCTAGATTCAAGGGACTCGGCTGTCCCAACTGCTAGTGAACAGTTACTCCTCCAAAATCTGCTTGGCTACCTTTAAAACTCGGTTTGGTGGCCTGTGGAACTCGGTGTTGAGGGTGGATATTTCGAGGAAGGCCATTTAATGCCAGAGACAACCTCCCTAAGAATCCTCACCTCAAGCTTGGCTGTCAGCTGACCCATGATTGCTTGGTTTTGCTCCATAATTTGTCCAAAAATCCTGAAATCACCACGTATTAGTCTCCTAGGTAGAGTGACCACCCTTATTCGTTCAAATAACATAAACATACTAGGAAAACATGCATAATCTATGAAAAATGGAGGATTGAACAAGGATAATTAGGCAAAATGAGCCCAATAGGTTGCCCAATTTGGGGGCTCATCACCAACGTCTGTCACGGTTCCTAATTCCGACTCTCGATGCTCCTGTTAAACTAAAAACAAAACAACCTCTAACCTCAAGAATCTACATACAAAACTTTAAAACAACTCTAAAAATGTACTCTTCATGAACAAAATTGCCTTTTAAAACTTCCCAGGCGCATTCAAACTCCTTCCACCGAGTTTAGGAATGCATTTTCTCTAATTTGGGTTCTTGGGCCTCGGTCTATCCATGTCTTGACACCTTAGGACTTTACAAGGTCATCACATTAGTTTTAGATAAAAATTAGCAACAAAACCCATAAATAAACTTTGGGTTATAATTACTCGCTGATGGTTAGGTTAACTGCACAGAGAACGGAGCTGAATCATGTGACTGGCCAGTCTAACCATAAGTTGCCACCTTGCAGGTTAGTTGCCGACGGTTGCAGCTACCGGTGCGGTCTAACCATAAACTGCCACCTTGCAGGTTAGTTTTCGACGGTTCCGGCTACCGGCGCGGTCTTCCAGCTTGCATGTGACAACTATTGTTGCGGTTATCCTAACTGTATTTCCAATGCCGCGAATGTTATTTTCCTAGCAGTCTTTCTTACCCCCGCGGTTGCGCTCAGTGTCTGTTCACATGTTTACATACCCGCGGTGCCACGTTAACTGTAACTCTTACCCGCTTACCTGTTCACATGTCACAGGTTACGATTTCATATCTACCACGGTTAAATGCAAACTCTGCCTGGTGAACTGTAAACTTGTTCACATGCCCGCTTTCAAGGTTAACTTCCCGGCGTGGTTAATCTCACGATTTATGATTGTTATATGATTTATATTGTTTTACAATGTTTGCAAAGGACGAGAGTCATTTAACTTAGGTTTTATGTGTTTTGATGCACTTAGGGTTGTAATATGGTTCAATAGGTTTAGGCTTAGGGTTATGCATTTGATGCATGGTTTTGAGAGGTGTAGGACTTATGTATGGTGTAGACTTAGGTTTGATGTATTAGGTGTTAGGTTAATGTGTCAGGTATTAGGTCTTTAGACATAGGTTCTAGGGTTTAGGTTTTAGGATCCAACATTTAGAATAGGTGTATTATAATGTTGTAAAACTAGAACCATCACCATGTCAGAAGAACCTGAAGAAGGTCGTGACGACCATGAAGACCACATCAACCACTTACATCAAATTGTCACAAAGTGACATTTGCGACAAACATCATATGACGACGAACCCATATCAAACCCCTACAACGGATGACACACCCATGTCGATGATCAACCTTGGCGGAACTGACGATGAACACTTGTCGACAACCAGGTACAACACCATATCAACTGAACACCATGAAAAACCATAGACATCACCTGAACAACCTGATCCATAACCAACACTGTCGAAGCTGAACGACACCAGACTGAATGTTGATGACGAAACTGAAACTGTGTAACTGATCTGACGAGATCCTCTTGGATCAATCCTCTCCACTTGAAAGCTTTTGGACCATAAAAGTTTGACTAAACAATTAGTCGATGAGGGTAGAGCTCCCTCACTTTCCACCTTGCCCTAATGATGTACCAATACATTCGATCAATCACCTGAAAGTGATGACCCTGATGAAGCTGACCATGG